>CM065590.1:413260145-414460145 GCA_033119425.1 Bufotes viridis | reverse complement strand
GGAATACAGACCAATCTTTAGTACTTTTAGGAATTGATGCAGAGAAGGCCTTCGACAGGGTCAACTTGGACTTTCTGCAGAAGGCATTGCCGCTGTTTGGAATACCAGGCGATTATGACCTTATACAGCGAACCAAGCGCTAAGGTTACAGTTAATGGGATTTTGTCCAACCCTTTCCCCATCAAGAACGGCACGAGACAGGGTGCCCCCTGTCCCCCACTCTTTATATTTTTGTCATGGAAACTGTCCTACAGGCCATCAGAGAACATCCAAACATTCAAGGTGTTCAAGTTAAAAATAGAAAATCTAGCTACACAAATATGACCTTTGCCGATGACCTTCTCATTATGGTAACAAACCCAGTCGAGGCCTTCCCGCATGTACTTCAACTATTTGAGCAATATGGAAACCTATCTAATTTCAACCCCTCTAAAACTGAAGCCAGGAAAATCTCAGCCCTTCAGGCGATAGTGACGACCCTCAAGGCTTCTTTACCATTTAAATAACAAAAGTCCCACGTCACCTATGTGGGGGTTAAAATCCCCTCCCAGATTGGAAGATTTTTCCAATTAAACCATGTCCCTCTTCTCAGAGACATTCAAACACACTTAAAGTCCCTTAAAATCCCCTATGTGTCATAGTTGGGAAGAAAAAATCTACTATAAACCTTTATCATGCCCAAACTGTTATACATCTTACAAATGCTTCCTATTTTCTTGCCCAGCTCCTTTTTTTTCTCAAATAACAAAGATGTTCTCTAACTTTCTTTGGAATGGGAAAGGACCCAGAGTGGCTTACCATAGATTAACACTTAGTAAAGAGCACAGAGGATTTGTTCTTCCGGATGCCCTCACCTACTATAGAGCAATACATCTAAAGAGAAGGCTCCAAATTCAGGTACCCAACTATAGAGCTCTGGGCAATGAAATAGAACAAGCATAGAGAAGAGAAGAGAGCTGGGCTGTGGTGCCTGACTGCTACACTTCTGGGTGATAACCCACTTCTGAGGGGAACAGCATCAGTGATTAGAAACCTAAATAAAGACTATGGCCTTCTTGGCAGGCCATCTCTGGCCATGCCAGCTGACCTCATTCCCTTCTCTGTTAGGCCAGGAGCGACAGATATTGCCCCCGTATGGGACAGACTTAGAGATTACACAGTAGAGGATTCCCTTGGAGGAACCCCTGATTTAGAGGGGCATCTACAGACCACTCTAAACACTCTTGGGCGAGGTAACTTTCTAAACACCTCAGAACTTTATACCACCAGTAATCTATTATAAAAATCAAATGGGAGAAAAAAGGGAGAGAACGGGGTTCGGGAAATTAATGAATAAAGAGAATATTCCAAGAAAGCTGATATCACATTTATACATGTTCTTACTGACGCCAAGGAATAAGGTGATGCCCCAATACATACGGGAATGGGCTACAGAATTAGGTAGGGAATTTTCAGAAACAGATATTCTCCTTATGCACTTTCATTCTCATGGGTTCTCAAGATGTATTCGGGTCCAAGAACACTCTTATAAGGTTCCGACAAATTGGTACAAAACCCCCAAACAGCTGTATGTTAGAGGCCTTCAAGATTCTGATAAATGCTGGAGATGTGGGACCGAGGTGGGCTCATTGAGTCATATTTTCTGGTTTTGCCCTAAGATGCTAACCTTCTGGTCAGAAATCACACGTTCCATAAACAATATATTAAACTGTCCCATAGACTTAACCCCAGAAACTGTCCTCCTCTGGCTACCCACACCAGCTTGGCGACCTTCTAGAAGGGATTTAACTACTCACCTGATTCAAGCAGCAAGACTATTAGTCTTACTGAAATGGCTAAATGAAGAACCATCCACTGTGGAACAGTGGAGAAATAAAGTAAATCAGTTGTACCGTTTGGAGGAGTTGGCAAGTTGGGAGGATAGGGAACAAAATTCCTTAAAATGTGGATAGGCTGAATAACTCCCCATGATGTGGTTGATAAGGTAATATGAGCCTTCCTAGACAGAGACCATCTTGACAACATGAACAGTGGAGATAACTGTCCTGGTAATTCTCAATAACAGGTCTTTATGTTATGAAGGAAGCCTGAAAACACCTGAAACATACAGAAAACTTGATGTAATTGCCCGAGGAGGGC
The DNA here is from genome assembly GCA_033119425.1 of Bufotes viridis. NCBI lineage: Eukaryota > Metazoa > Chordata > Amphibia > Anura > Bufonidae > Bufotes > Bufotes viridis. The sequence goes on along the minus strand of CM065590.1, from coordinate 414,458,006 downwards.
ACCCCCCACACACACACACCCTTTTTTCCCGTTTCTTACTCCTCTTTATTGCATCTAATACTTGTGTTTGATTGTATTGTTATAGTATGAAAAAGGTATGGCACCTTACACAGGTCTATTAACTTCTGAAGTTGTATGATATGACTTATGCTATACATGTTTGTTCAATAATATGTTAACATTGTGTACTGAACACTTGTACTGTGCGCTTGGATCAGATATGTAACATTATTTTTCTTACCTAATAAAAGAAGGTTGAAATAAATAGTTGATGTCAAAAGGGACTGAAGACAAGAATATGTGGCATCAAAGCAACAGTTGACAAATGTGGAGTACTTTCACTACGATATACAGGCAGAAGGTCAGAGCAGGCAACAGACAGAAGATTTCAGAAACAAGAGGTCAATAACAGATTTCACATAACAGAAGAGCATCTACCGTATATCTACAGTACAGGAACCCAAAAATACCTTATTGTTCAGGTGCTGGGCAAACAAGGAAAATTCCTTAAAAAGGCTTATAATCATTGGGGGTAGGCTAGAGTGCTAGTGAATTAGGATGTGTTCACATTTCCATTTTTTACAGATGTGTGCTAGCTGCATTCTCCATGTACAGCTCACTTAGGCCTCATGCACACGACCGTGTGCCTTCTGCAATTTGCGGAACAGAACAGACGGCCCATTATAGGACATGCTCTATTTTTTTTGCGGGCCCGTGGAATGGAGCAACGGATGCGGACAGCACACGGAGTGCTGTCTGCATCTTTTGCGGCCCCATTGAAGTAAATGGGTCCGCGCCCGAACCGCAAAATATGCAGCTTGGACGGGGACCAAACCCATGAGGCCATACCCAGTGATTTTAGTGTGTTTGTTCACACATCGCAGACATGCACTACGTTGGTCTATGATGCAGACCAAACATGCCTATTGAATTCTATAGTTCAGTGAAAAAAACACAGATAGCATCTGTATTCAGTGATTTTTGATGGACCATTGGTAGGATATACTCTGGAAATTAATTTTCAGCTGAGCACTGTCTATGGAATACAGATGACACAAGGAGGGCAAAAAACGTACACAAGGACCAAACACAGATTCTTCATGGACATCTTCACAGATGAAACACAGATGGATTTTCCACGGACATCATATGGACACGGATACGTGAACGTGGCCTTAGTGTGATCTGGCCCTTAGAAAAGCCAGTTGTCAATGTGAACACATGAAAGCAGAGGTTTAAGCAAGAGGGCAGCACCTGGAGTGAGAAGACAAGCAGAGTTAGCACCATGTTACAATCAGGCATCTGACCCAATCATGTCTCTGGTACTAGCAGGTAACTTTCTGGAGTATAAACTTTGAGATGAGAAAGTACAGTGATCCCTCAAGATCCAATGGCCTCCGGATACAATATTTTCAATATACAATGGTCTTTTCTGACCCATCGTAAATTGAAACCAGACTCAACATACAATGTCTCAGACTCAGATTCAAACAATCAATGCGCCACTTCTCTGGTAAAATAGCTGTACTAGTAAGGACTTGTTTTATCTGTCTTAGTTATCTGCCTATTTTTCTTAAATCTTCATTTTCTCTTATCTTGGATGACATTTTGGGGCTTAGGAACCAATTACTCAACTTACAATGGTTTCAACATACAATGAACCAATTAATATTGCATCTTGAGGGACCACTGTACATAGGCTTTTTTTGCATTTGCTTTCAGAGTCTGTGTTATGCAGGTACCGATTATTGGTTGACAAGGTATTCCCCTTTTGTAATAGTGTTTGTTACAGTGTATCATAAGAGATGCGCCGATCTGAAAAACAAAGTCACTTTGGCATTTCTTCTTCACAGTGGCGCTCCAGACCAACCAGTGTAGGGAACTACAGCACAGTTGCATTCATGTAAAAAGGGCTCCGCTGCATTTCCATGTGCAGTGACAGGCAAAGTGCGTCACTATGCAGGGAAAACTGTGAAGGGACTGCACTTAAAAGGTCACTGAGTTTTTACCCAAAAAAAAAATTATATGTCAACACGTGAAAAGTTTTCATTGGTGGGACCCCCACTATTGATAGAACAAAGAGAGTGAAGCACTTGCATATCATCCTCTCTATATCTATGACATATCAAAAGTAATTACGCAACATGAGAAAGAACTGAGGAAAAGTTAATTAAAAGAAGTATATTCAGTCACAGACACATAAAATTTTTATTAATAACATATTTTACATGAATAGCAAGAAACAAGAAAAATTAATGAGAGAGAAGGGGATGTAAACCAATGGTACCTCATTCACTTACTAAAGATTGCTCACTCCTGAAAAAAAAAATTATATTCAGCCATTTTATTTTCTAAGAAAGCTAGATGATAACAAGTTTGGCTGTGATTTACAGAGTTTTTTTTAGAAAGATATAGGCCCCTTTCACACGGGCGTGATTTCCACGCAGGTGCAATGCGTGATGTGACCGCATTGCACCCGCACTGAATCCGGACCCATTCATTTCTATGGGGCTATGCACATGAGCGGTGATTTTCACGCATCACTTCTGCGTAGCGTGAAAATTGCAGCATGCTCTATTTAGTGCGTTTTTCACGCAACGCAGGCCCCATAGAAGTGAATAGAACATGCCAATATCAAAGCGAATAAAACATGATACTAATTAAAGGACTTAGGCAGTGGATTACGGTTCTCTTTTGAGGGAGGAGTGGGTAGTGGGGCCACTGGGGGTTGATTTGGGGGTGGGGAGGGGGAGGGATTGGGGTTTGTTAAAGTACATGACTGAGATTCTTGAACACTGGACATGTCACGTGCATCTCTTATGTATATTTAATCATTTTCAATAAAGACAAAATAAAAAACAAACAAAAACATGACACTAAATTTTGGCTGCTACTCTAACTTCTATTTTATTAACACCCTCATTGACAAAAAAAATAAAGCAAGAAAGGAAGTAAGAAATATGAAGGAGTCAAATGAAACTTTCTATGTGTGAATGTAATTATATATGTAAATGATTACAATATTAGAGCAAAAGGATACATTTATTTGGGAAAACTAATTTGAGATTCGGTTGGGCATGGATTTATACAGGTTCTATATGGCATCCTGCGGCACATTTGCCCACAGATGTTACAGCTGGGCCTGTAGCTCTTGCACAATCATAGGTTGGCGAAGTTGGTGTCCCAGCTGCTCCCATAAATGCTCATTTGGGGATAAATCTGGTGATCGGGCAGCCAAGAAAGTATCGCAATCTAGTGGATACATTTTTAGTAAACCTTTGCTGTGTGGGAGATCATTATCCTACTGAAAAATGCTGAGATGTTAGTGCCCCCAAATCACAACTAAAGGTGACTGACGGTCTTATACGATGGTTCCCCAAATAATCACACAGCAGTTGGGGCAGTGTGTCGCTTCACAGGAAGGGCAAGATTGAAGTGCTCACCATGAGGCCTCCATAATCCAACCCAACCGTTGTGGGATGCTAAACAGAACCTGGATTTGTCGCTAAAGATGATACCGTTCCTGTCCATAGCATTCCAGGTTCATTCACAACACCACTGCAAACAAAGGCAACAGTCACTGGCAGGATGTTTATTGGGAACCATGACACCAAATTTCCTTCTGCTAAGCTCCAGAGATAGGGTATATGTAATGAAGGTGCCACCTGTATCTTTGGACAATGAAACTGTGGGAGCTGCTTGTGCTTGGCAGATCAAACAATCCTCTCTACTGGTGTTCTGTTATGACCATCCGTTGCTTGTTTGCCGAGTGCATGCCCTCATGTAACCACTGCTCCCAACACTTCCTAACAGCTAGGACACAACGGCCTAGATGGCAGGCAATTAGTCAAAACAACCATCTTGCTTCTTACAGTCCAATGATGCGCCCCCTCTTAAAGTCTATGAACTGGCCAAAATGTCTTTAGAGGCATGTCAAGCAGTCAACGATCTCTCACCAATAAGTACACTATGCAAAAGTAGCTTCTGAGAGCAGGAAAGCGCTTTTACTCCCTCTTGACCACAATCATTTACATGATCTGAGTCTTGCAGCAATCCAACATTTCTATCTGGGTTTGTTTTGTTTGTGAACGAGTGTATATTGCCAATTTGGGGTGAAATCCTCTGATCTGTAAATGGGATGAAAAAAATACTCGCTTTTTTTTTTCCTAGTGAAATACTCTTTAAAGGGGTATTCCCAGCTGAGATCAGAATACCCGTCATAATCAGCCCCCAGGAGTTACACCAATGCTACACTGTTCCCATAACTGCTCTATAAGTGAAAGTGAGCTATGGAAACAGTATAACACAGGGAGCCGAGTTGTTTCCACAGCGCTGTACTGTAACCCCAGACTCTTGTGACCACTGCATACAGCGGGTATTCACACCTTATAGTGTACCCCTTTAACAATATCGATAAGAGGTCAGTTCAGTTTGAGATGAAACAGTATTACCGCCTCCATTTTTTTTACAATATTTTTTCAGCTATGTTGTATGGATATTGTATCAGTGGGGCCCCAAATACTGGAACCCTTATCCATCTCTAGAACTGGGGTTCTCATTCCACACTGTTCTGGAGCCATTTGAATGAAGCAGCGGTCACACAAACAGACAGATGGAAAAAGCCGGGTACCCCCTGTCATAAAATACTGGTCTCCTTTTTGCCGCTGTTCATAGCCAGCTTTCTGGCAGCAAGGCAGGATTAGAGGATTAGAGTAAGATTAGTACAGGAATGACCCGGTTATGGTTAGCCTAATCGCTATAGTGTCAATGAAAAAAAAACTGTGGACATCCTATTACTGCAAATAATTTCTGTACAAAAATAGCCTTACTGAATAAAAACATAGACTTATTGCAAATATTTCAATGGCCCAGATTTACTAATGTGTCTGCGTGAAAACTCTAAAAAAGTGGCGCAAATTGGTGCACCTATGTGGAGATTTATCAAAATTGGTGTAAAGGAAGACTGGCTTAGTTGCCCATAGCAACCAATCCGATTCCACCTTTTATTTTTCACAGCTCCTTTGGAAAATTAAAGGTGGAATCCGATTGGTTGCTATGGACAACTAAGCCAGTTTTCCTTTACACCAGTTTTGACAAATCTTCCGACATGCTTGATGAGGGGGCAGGGATTAGTGGAAAGGAAGCAGGGCTTCAAGGGAAACGGAGCAGGGCCTAAAATGCTATATTTTGCGTCAAAATTCTGGCGTAAAAATCTGTCTCAAAGTAATCCAACCAATAGTTGGTATAGAGTCAGAGAAAAGTGTCTATCCCTGCAGCCTGAGCCCCTGTGATAATGCTGGTGCAGGTCTAGACAGCCTGTCTAAGCTTATGCCATCTTTGGGATTAGTAAATCCGGGCCATCACACACCTCTATACGGTATTTTGAGGGCTAGAGTAACATGCTCACTGTTCCCTCACTGACAGTGTGGCCTCTGGGGCCTTCAAGCATAAAAATTTGAACAAGCCTTTGTAATCCCTATGAGTACACTACTGTAGATAAGCGCCACATTAAAAATAACACGTATTAAATAAATCCAATGATCCTACAGCAATTTACACATGAGAGCGGTTATGTGCCAAAGACAAAAAATAAACATTAAAAATAAAATATGAATAGTTTTTTACTTGCAATGCATTTATAGCATAGAAGATAAATACTGTACTACATATACAACCAGTGAAGATGATCAACTGACCTCTTAAACAGATACTTACTAGCAAATCTTGCAGTACCAAGCCTGGCCAGCAGATGGTACTGCAAACTGTTTTCTGTGGGTGCAAACCCTAAGATTTTTTGCTAGTATTGGACGTGTTTCGTTGCATTCTTAGGACATAATGGGGGAGATTTATCAAAGTGGTGCAAAGTAGAACTGGCTTAGTTGCCTATAGCAACCAATCAGATTCCTCCTTTCATTTTTCAAAGGAGCTGTGAAAAATAAAAAGTGGAATCTGATCAGTTGCTATGGGCAACTAAAACAGTTCTACTTTACACCACTTTGATAAATCTCCCCCAATGGTTTGCAAGTCTGCCATATTTACAACATTTCTCCTTGTAAAACCTGACAGCAACAGACTACTGCCACATGATGCACAGGATTTTCACTGCTATATGGTGCAGTTCTGGCACAAACACACAAACATAAAGGACGTTCTGCTTTCTTCATTCAGGTCACATTTCTATATCTGCAATATCTGTGATGTCTTTCATCAGACGACAGAATGACGGACGGTGCTCTGGGTTCTGCAGAGAGATGGAGTTAGTTGTAAATGAATAGACATTTCTTGAAGCATCCTACAATTTGACTGTATTCCTCGACAATCTGATGCCTATGAGGACTCACTGATAGAACAAGCATTCTACAATACTATTGAAGGTGCCCCTACACTGTTCTGGAGTTCTATTCTCTACTTTCCAGTGATTGGTTTAGGAGTAATTAAGTAAGTAATTATGTTTTTTTTTTTTTTTTATTACTTTTACTTGTAATCCTCTCTGGCACTTAACCCCTTAGTGACCAAGCCTGTTTGTGCCTTTCTGACCAAGCGTTTTTCGTCCTTTTTTCATGGTCTCGTTCCCAGAGCTATAACTTTTTTATTTTTCCGTCTATATAGCAGTATGAGGGCTTGTTTTTTGCGGGACAAGTTGTAGTTTTTAATAGCGCCATTTTGGGGTACACATAACTTTGTTATTAACTTTTATTAACTCTTTCTGGGAGGGAGAAGGGGAAAAATAGTACTACTGCCACTGCGTTTGTACATTATAAATTTTACGGTGTTCATTATTCGGTAAAAGTAACATAATATTTTCATTCCCTGGGTCAGTACGATTACAGGGATACCAAATACTTATAGTTTTTTAAGTTTTACTACTTTTTTGCAATAAAACCCCTTTTTAACAAAAAAATGATTTTGCATTGCCACTTCCCAGGACCCATAACTTTTTAATTTTTTTTTCTATGGAGTTGTGTGAGGGCTTGATTTTTGCGGGACGACTTCTATTTTTCATTGGTATAATTTTTTAGTAAATTCCGCTTTTTGATCGCTTGTTATTTCGTTTTTTCTGTGAAAATTAAGAATAAATTAGAAATTCTGGCTTTTTTTTATTTATTTTTTAACGGCGTGTACTATAGGGGATAATTTATGTAATATTTATGTAGTGCCGGTCGTTACGGACGCGGCAATACCAAACATATGGGGATAATTTTTTTGCAATTTTTTTCATTGAAAAGCGTATTTTCAATGGAAAAAAAGCATATTTTTATATTTCATGGAATTTTTTTATTTAATAAATGTGTATTTTTTATAATTTTTTACTACTTAATAGTCCCACATGGGGACTATAATATACAGTATTTTGATTGCTTTTAAAATGTAATGCATTATATCTATAATGCATTACATTTTAAATGCAGTGCAATTCTAACTTTGACCAGCAGGCTACGCCAGAGAGGCATAGCCTGCTGGAGATTACTGGAGGACAGGCTCGGGGCCCTGCCGGAAGCCAGGTAAGGCTTCCCAGCACATCAGCACCCCGCGATCGCATCTGCGGGGTGCTGATGGGTGACAGAGGGAGTTCGCTCCCTCTGTCAACCCTTTACATGCGCAGGCGCCATTGCGCCCGGCATGTAAGGGGTTAAACAGCCCGGATCGGCACTCCTGCCGGCCCGGGCTGTTAGAGCAGGGCCGCGGCTCTCATGTGAGAGCCGGGCCCGCGCTCCCCGCTGCACGGGGGATCCGTGCAGCGCTTAGACTGGGCCGCCGTAAAAACGCGGCAGCCCAGCCTAAGGCCCCTTAGTGACCGCCGTAAAAACACGTATGGGTGGTCACTAAGGGGTTAAAAAATCCCAAGGACAGTTCCTTTAAATTATGGCTATGTTGCCAAATCAAGCTTTCAACTTTTGTTAAAGGGGTTTTCCCAGCTTAGCCAATAAGCGACGTTCACAGGATCTGATAGATGTAGGCCCCCATCTGGGACTCAACCCCTGGCTTCTGTAAAGTGACTTCTTAAAGAGCATCTGTCAGCAGATTTGTACATATGAACCTGGTTGACCTGTTACATGTGCGCTTGGCAGCTGAAGGCATTTGTGTTGGTCTCATGTTCATATGTACCCGCATTGCTGAGAAAAATAATGTTTTACTATGTGCTAATAAGCCTCTAGGAGCACCCGGGGTGTTGCCGTTACACCTAGACGTTCTGTTCTTTCTGCAACTGGTGCACCCTCTGCACTCGGTCCTACCGCTGGGACTCCCATTGATCACCAGAACAGGGACCCTGTACCCCCTGCAGCCCCCCTGAAATGAACGGAGCGGCCAGTCACACATGCAGGACGCTCCTTTAATTTCTACAGGAATTCCAGAGATAGTGGAGCGCTGTACTTGGCTATCTCTGGAACTCCCATAGAAATAAATGGATCAGGAATTCAGGGTATAACTTGAAACATATGGAATACCCCTTAAAGTGGTGTTCTCTTTATTTAATTCTATGGAATTGGCTGTCTTTGGAAATCTCGCAGAAATAGATGGAGAGAAACACCAACTTTCTATTAACAGATGGTGGTCAGGAGACTCCTGTTCTGGAGACAGGTACCAGTCCCATAGATGGAACCTGTGGAAATGCCATGGGAGATGGGAAAACACTTTTGATATTTCATGATTTGGTGGTCCTCACTTCACTTTTGTCAGAACCAATGTGAGAACTTAGATAACTGTAAAATATATATATGAAGGATATCTACACGCATCTCCTGGCACCTGCTTGGCAACAAGGTTCTAGGATATGGCACCAATTGTTTCTAATGTAAACCTACCCCCCTCCAAAATTATAGGTGTTAAAATACTTTCCAGAGTGTCTACTTACTTCCTGCCAGCAGCTGTTCATAAACTGGTACATCATCTCTGATGCCAGCTTAGGTTTGAAGAGCCTCAAGCCATTTGATATTTCTTCCACAGCATCTGCATTACTGAGGTGTTCAAACGGTGTCTTCCCTTCGCTGAACACCTCCCAAACCAGTACTCCTGCCCAGCAGAGAATATACATCATATTGTCATCAGTCTCCGCCTATATAATTGTACAAACATTATGTGGGAGATTTATCAAAACCAGTGCAAGGGTACGCTGGTACAACAGCCAATGGCAGCCTGTTCTCATGATAATTAACAGCTTCAGGACCAGGCCATTTTGAACTTCAGGATGTGGTAAGGTGCAAGGTGTCATATGTGATGGCAGGTACGTGTCACCGAGGTTGCTGGCCTCGGTGAGGTGAGAGCCGGGTTTTTGTCTGCAGCAGCTAGTGCTGTTTGACTTTGTTAAATAGCATGGCTGCAAAGCCGATCCGGGCCGGCTCTTACTGGGAGCAGCTAAAGAGTAGGGTGGGTGGCTGCTCCCCACGGTCCAGTCCGAGTTTTGGGCTGGGTTTATAAACTCAGCCAGCACCACCAGCTGTGTGTGTGATTATCCTGGAGCTGCTAACAGGGCTGGGAGTTCTCTGTCCTGGAGGAAAGCGCTCAGCAAGGAGGTGTTGTGTTCCTGGCTACCTGAAGCTGGATTCTCCTGCGGCTGGGCCGACAGCGTGGTGCGAACCTGCACCTACACCTCCCAGGTGACTGAACCTGTGTTGGACTGTTTTTGTTTGGCTACGTTATTTCCGTTGTGTGTGAACTGTCACCAAGAGACTGTTTTTCATTTTGTGTGCAAGTGTGAATAAAACACTGTTTGTTGCACAATCTGGACTCCTGGTTTTGCCTCTAAACTGCACCCGCACCGCTGACTACCAGAGCGACTCCCCACATTTGGTGTCGGATGCGGGCATGCGCAGTGAGGCTGGCGTGAACGCCGAAGTTTTGTTTTTCTAAAGTGTATGGAATATATTAAGCCAGCAAAGCTGCAAGCAGGAGTTTCTGGCAACATGGAGGCTGCTGTGAAGGCTCTCATAGAGGCTAACGTGCAGCAGCGGGAGACCAACCAACTACTGCTACAACATGTGATGGCGTTACAGGCGGCAGGAGCGTCCCACCACGTCCAAGATGCCCGGACAGCGGTCCGTGCGGCGATCCCAAAAATGACCCCCGCAGACGACGTTGAGACGTACCTGGCGGTTTTTGAGAAGGTCGCCGTGAGGGAAAAGTTACCCCGTGACCAGTGGGCTGAGGTGGTCGCTCCGTTCCTGGCTCCTGGACCCCAGCAGGTGTTTTTCGACTTGTCGGATGACCAAGCGGCAGATTATGACACTGTGAAAGGAGAGGTCCTAGCCAGACTGGGCGTGAACGTGCTGGTCCGCGCCCAAAGAGTCCACCAGTGGGACTTTAAAACGACTGAACCCGCTAGGCCGCAGTTCTACGATCTGCTGCACAGGCTGCAAAAGTGGCTGCAGCCCGATCTACTAAGTCCCACTGCCATGCTGGATCGACTGTTGGCGGACATCTTTTGGAGGGCCCTGCCTTATCCCCTCCAGCACTGGATCGGCCAGGTATCGCCCACCAATGCCCTGGAGATGGTCGACCTGGTGGAGCGCTACGAGGCCACCAGAAACCTGCAGGGGACTCTTGCGGGAAGGGGTCAGTCAAACCCCGGAGGCCTCTGCCCCAGTTCCGACGTCCGGCGACAGAGCGGCCTGCCCGGAATATACCCCTGCGAGTCCGCCTCCCGTGGTATGCTGGAGGTGTCAGGAGCCAGGCCACATCAGGGCCGACTGTCCGCATCGGGTTGAGCCGATGGATATGAACTACGGGGTCGTCACTCCCTGTATGCACGGAAGCTGTGCGCAACTGGCACCCGTGAGGTGCAGGACCATAACCACCTGTGTCAGGTAGAGGTGGGAGACTCTCTGGCGGTGGCTCTGCTGGACTCCGGGAGTTTAGTCTCCCTGGTAAGGGCTGCACTTGTACGGCCTGCGGAGTATACTGGCCGTAAAGTCGGGGTCCTGTGCATCCACGGAGACCTGAAAGACTATCCCACTGCACTAGTGACTTTGTCCACAGCGGCTGGTAGGTGGACCCACGAGGTGGCTGTCGCTACTAAACTCCCACACGAACTAATACTTGGGAGGGACTTCCCGGTTTTCCGGCGCTGTGGCCGGCAATAAAGGTATCTGAGGGACCCGAGACAGGGGTGACCCTAGTAGAGTGGCCTGATACCGCTGGAAGGCCAGAACCCTGGGAGCCCGAGTCTGAAGGGCCGGCGGTAGGGGTGACCACTGCTCCAGCGGTAGAGGGGGAGACAACCCCACTGAGTGTAATGGTGGGAGACACGGAGGACTTGCCACCGGGACCTGAGTTGGCAGACCTCAATGTCTCCGGGAAAATTTTGGGACCGCACAACACCGGGACCAAACCCTAACCAGGGCCTGGGAGAATGTGCTGGAAATTGATGGGAAACCCCAGAAACCAGGGGCTGAATTAATGTTCCCACGGTTTATTGTTCTGCAGGATATGTTGTATCGGGTGAACCAAATCCGAGGCGAACCTGTTGAACAGTTGGTGGTGCCCACAGCGTATCGCAAGCTTGTCATGGAGCTTGCCCACCAACATGTTCTTGGGGGACACCTGGGGTGGCAGAAAACCCAGGACCGCATACTGCAGCGATTTTATTGGCCCAGTGTGTTCAAGGAGGTAGAGAATTATTGTAAGTCCTGTCCGACCTGTCAGATAACTAGCCCCCAGCCACATTTCCGTAGTCCCCTGGTACCTCTGCCAATTATTGAAGTACCGTTTGAGCGAATCGCGATGGATTTAATTGGGCCTGTACCAAAGTCTGCCAGGGGCCACCAACACATTCTGGTAGTTCTCGACTATGCCACTCGGTATCCGGAGGCGGTGCCTCTGCGACATACCTCAGCTAAGCTCATTGCCAAAGAGTTAATGGAGATGTTTTCCCGTGTGGGCCTGCCAAAAGAGGTTCTGACAGACCAAGGGACCCCTTTTATGTCCAAAGTAATGAGGGAACTGTGTAAATTGTTGCGTATAAAGCAGTTACGGACGTCCGTTTACCATCCGCAAACAGACGGTCTTGTGGAGAGGTTTAACCAAACTCTAAAAAATATGTTAAAGAGGGTGGTGTCTAGAGATGGGAAGGACTGGGATCTGCTTCTGCCCTATCTCATGTTCGCAGTGCGAGAGGTGCCCCAGGCCTCTACTGGGTTCTCGCCCTTCGAACTGCTTTATGGCAGACACCCTCGGGGCCTGTTGGATATCGCCAAGGAAGCGTGGGAACAACAGCCTGTCCCCCACAAAAGTGTCATTGAGTATGTCGCCCAAATGCAGGACCGGATGGAAAGGGTGTTGCCCTTGGTCCGGGAGCATATGGAGGCAGCGCAACAAGCCCAGAGTAGGGTGTACAATCGTCAGGCTCGGGTACGGGACTTCAATCCGGGAGATCGGGTTTTGGTTCTGGTACCCACCCTTGACAGCAAATTCCTAGCTAGGTGGCAGGGCCCCTATGAGGTGATCGAGAAGGTAGGGAAGTAAATTACAAAGTACACCAGCCAGGGCGGCGCAAGCCGGAGCAGGTGTACCACGTGAATTTACTTAAGCCGTGGAAAGATAGGGACACAGCCGACGACCACAGCCCCCGTCCAGGGCTTCTAGGTGAAAAGGGTCCAGCCCCACAGTTCGAGGCCTGTGAAGCAGTAACCACGGTAAAATTGCAGACAGCCTGTCTTCCAAACAAGTTCAGGAAGTCAGGGAGTTCATCAGTCGGAACACGGATGTGTTCTCGGACCTCCCTGGCCGCACGTCTCTCATCCAACATGACATCGTCACTGAGCCTCAGGCCAAGATCCGGTTAAAACCATACCGGGTACCCGAGGCTCGGCGACGGGCCATCGCGGAGGAAGTACAGTTAATGTTGAAGCTCGAGGTCATTGAGGAGTCGAAAAGTGAGTGGGCCAGTCCCATAGTCCTAATACCCAAGCCGGATGGGACGTTGCGGTTCTGCAACGACTTTCGCAAGTTAAATGAAGTATCCAAGTTTGACGCGTATCCCATGCCCCGAGTAGACGAGCTGGTTGAAAGTTTAGGACAAGCCCGTTATTTTTCTGTGCTGGACCTCACTAAAGGGTACTGGCAGGTACCCTTAACGGAGTCGGCTAAGGAAAAACCGCATTTGTTACCCCGCAGGGCCTGTATCACTACAAGGTGTTACCCTTTGGCCTGCATGGCGCCCCGCCACTTTCCAAAGGTTAATGGACATAGTGCTGCGACCACATCGTCGGTACGCCTCGGCCTACTTGGATGATGTAGTCATCCACAGCACCGACTGGGAAAGCCATTTACCCAAGGTGCAGGCGGTAGTGGATGCCCTGAGGAAAGCCGGACTGACCGCTAACCCAAAGAAGTGCTCCATAGGGTTAGAGGAGACAAAATATCTGGGATATGTAATTGGGCGGGAGTCATCAAACCTCAGGTAACTAAGGTAGAGGCCATTCGTAACTGGCCCCGACCGGTCACCACCAGGCAGGTAAAGTCGTTCCTGGGGATTGTAGGTTACTACATGAGGTTTGTGCCCCACTTTGCCACAATAGCAGCGCCATTGACAGACCTGTTGAAGGGGCGAAAGTCTGGGAGGGTTAGCTGGAGTGAGAAGGCGGAGGTGGCTTTCTCCGCGTTGAAGTCGGCCCTGTGTGGGTCCCCGGTTTTGGTGACACCCGACTTCAACAAGGAGTTTGTCGTACAGACCGACGCCTCGGAGGTAGGCCTCGGTGCGGTACTGTCGCAGGAGGTCAACGGGGAAGAACATCCGTTGTCTTCCTGAGCCGTAAGCTCAGTCCCGCCGAGTCCAGGTATAGTATAGTGGAGAGGGAGTGCCTGGCTATCAAGTGGGCACTCGAATCTCTCCGCTACTACCTGTTAGGGAGGAGGTTCCGTCTGGTGACCGACCATTCCCCCTCAAATGGATGAGTCAGGCCAAGGAGAGGAATGCTCGGGTCACCAGGTGGTTCCTATCTCTTCAAAATTTCAAGTTTTCCGTGGAACACAGGGCAGGCCGCTTGCAGGGCAACGCAGATGCCCTGTCCCGCGTCCACTGCCTCACGTGTGTTCACCCCTCAGGGTTGAACAAAGGGGGTATGTGGTAAGGTGGAAGGTGTCATATGTGATGGCAGGTACGTGTCACCGAGGTTGCTGGCCTCGGTGAGGTGAGAGCCGGGTTTTTGTCTGCAGCAGCTAGTGCTGTTTGACTTTGTTAAATAGCATGGCTGCAAAGCCGATCCGGGCCGGCTCTTACTGGGAGCAGCTAAAGAGTAGGGTGGGTGGCTGCTCCCCACGGTCCAGTCCGAGTTTTGGGCTGGGTTTATAAACTCAGCCAGCACCACCAGCTGTGTGTGTGATTATCCTGGAGCTGCTAACAGGGCTGGGAGTTCTCTGTCCTGGAGGAAAGCGCTCAGCAAGGAGGTGTTGTGTTCCTGGCTACCTGAAGCTGGATTCTCCTGCGGCTGGGCCGACAGCGTGGTGCGAACCTGCACCTACACCTCCCAGGTGACTGAACCTGTGTTGGACTGTTTTTGTTTGGCTACGTTATTTCCGTTGTGTGTGAACTGTCACCAAGAGACTGTTTTTCATTTTGTGTGCAAGTGTGAATAAAACACTGTTTGTTGCACAATCTGGACTCCTGGTTTTGCCTCTAAACTGCACCCGCACCGCTGACTACCAGAGCGACTCCCCACAAGGACTACACAACATTTTTGGATTTTTCATCTCGCTATTACAGAATAAATTTTATTTTTGCATCATAGCAATATGGGTCTTGTTTCTTTGCGGGACAGGCTAAAGTTTCTACATGTACCATTTAGAAGTGCATATACACAATTGAGTCACATTATTATGTCCACCAGCTAATATCCAGAGTAACTGTCATGTGCAGCACAGACAGCAGCTAGACGGGCTGGGAGTGACTCGGTAAGGTCCTGGTAGGATGTCCCAGGTGTCTGGAACCATGCAGGGCATCACAGTTTCTGAAAGTTGCTTGGGGGAGGATCCATAGAGCGAACATGACGGTCAAGGTGGTCCCACAGATGCTCAACTGGATTCAAGTCTAGGGGGCCAGTGTAGTACTTGAAAGTCTTGGTCATTATCTTCCAACCAGTGTCGGATATTTCTAGCCATGGTTCCAGAGGTGTAGCTAGGTTTTCCTGCACTCGGGGCAAGGATTCAGATTTCTGGCCCTGTACCTGCTTCTCTGATGACGTGCTCCCACACTTACATTGCGCTGCTGGCTGTCCCGGAAGCTGATTCCTGGGATTTCAGCATTCCTCCCACAGCCAGCAGCAATCGTTTGCCAATCAGCGGAGGTCCAATTCTGATACTACCGGAAAAATGGAAGCCTTTCCTGCTGATGCAACTTTGCTAGTAGAGGTGCACTGACTATCCGTCTGCTTTGGAGCCCCATACGCGGTAGGGTTTGCTGAGCTGTTGTTTTAGACAGATGTCTGGAAGTCCCATGGTTCATTTTGGCGGTGAGCTGCTCCACTGTAGCATGTCAGTCCACCCTCACACACCTTCATAGCCGATGTTCACCCCTAACATCAATGGCGCATGGTGCCATTTGTCCACTCACGATGGCCACCCTTGGCCAGAAAGCCAATAATCATTCTTTTACCCATGACAGCAAAGAAGGATATGTATGCAGACAGCTACAGGCTGCCGAAGTGGAAAGTGGTAATAATAATGTGACTTGGCTGTGTATGTTCACTCTCATTTTTATAATTTAATGTTAGGGGTATAAGCAAAAAAAAAAAAACATCCAGCATTTGACCCCTTTTTATGTTGTTCATCACTAACCTAAAATAGGTGTATACATTTATATAGTACATGCCGTGACGTGTGTTATGCGAATATATGTGTTGCTTAGTGTAACTTCTCTTTTTCTTTTTGTAATGTGTAGGGGCAGTGGTACTGACCATTTTGTATTAAACTTTAATTACTGAAATCGTACATTTCTGTTTGAAAAATAGCTCTAAAGTGACCCATTTTGTGCCATAGCAATGCTCCCTGTCTTCTATTTAGTAGACTATGGAGATGTGCTCCACACTGACTGCTGTTGCCCTCACTGCCTCTCTCCTCAGATAGCTAGGTAGATGATGGATAGATGGATAGATAATAGATAGATAGATAGATGGTAGATGACAGATAGATAGATAGATAGATAGATAGATAGATAGATGGTAGATGATGGATAGATGGATAGATAATAGAAAGATGGATGATAGATGATAGATAGATAGATAGATAGATAGATAATAGATATGAGATAGATAAATAGATAATAGATAGATAATAGATATGAGATAGATAGATAGATAGATAGATAGATATGAGATAGAAAGATAGATAATAGATATGAGATAGATAGATAGATAATAGATATAAGATAGATAGATAGATAGATAGATAGATAGATAGATAGATAGATATGAGATAGATAGATAGATAGATAGATATGAGATAGATAGATAGATAGATAGATATGAGATAGATAATAGATATGAGATAGATAGATAGATAGATATAGGGCAACAGCAGTCAGTGTGGAGTGTGTCCCCACAGTTTAGTAAACAGAAGACAGGGAGCGTTGCTAAGGCACAAAATGGGACACTTTAGAGCTATTTTTCCTAATAAAAATGTACAATTTCAATAATTAATTACAAAAATGGTCAGTATCACTACTCCTACACATTACAAAACAAAATGACAGTTACACTTTAAATAAAATATAATTTATAAAAAATGTGCTTTGTGTCATTCTTATTGTCTATTATTTTTTGTTACTTTTTTATTCCATAAAGGGACTTTTATAAAATTAACATGAATTTATTTAACTATACACTAATCACATGCTTGATCATGCTTCTGGAGCTGGTGATCGCAGCTACAAGGGGGTACTTGATCATTGCCAGGGTCTGCGCCCCAATAATCACCTTGATATCATAGTACATAAGAATGCACTACCTACCTAAGATCCTTGTTGTATTAGGGTACTTTCACACTTGCGTTGAAGGATTTCGTCAGGCAGTTCCATCAACGGAACTGCCCGACGGATCCATTAAAACGTTTGAAAACGGATTTCATTTGCAAATGGCTCCGTTTGCAGATTCGTTTGTCAATTGTATTGAAATAACGGATCCGTCTTTCCGTTGTCATCAGTAAAAACGGATCCGTTATTTACTATTTTACCATTTTTAAAGGTCTGCGCATGCGCAGAGTGGAAGAACGGATCTGTTAATGCATCAATTTCTTAATGTCGGATCCGCCCTTGATACATTTCAAAAGAAATTAATGGCGGATCCGTCATGTGTTTCCGAAATTTTTAACGGAGATAAAAATACAACATGCTGCGCTTTTATATGCGTCCAAAAAACGTGAAAGGACTGAACTGAAGACAAACTGATGCAAACTGAACAGATTGCTTTCCATTCAGAATGTATTAGGATAAGCCTACATGCACACGACAGTGTTTTTTCTCGGCTTCCGTTCCGTTTTTTTTGCGGATCCCATTCATTTCTATGGATCCGCAAAAAAAACTGATGCCTCTTCCGTTTCCTGTCCGCGTCCGTATTCCGCATTTCACGTCCGCAAAAAAAATATGGCATGTCCTATTCTTGTCCGCAAAAAACGGTTTGCGGACCCATAGAAGTCAATGGGTCCGCAAAAAAACGGAAGCCACACTGAAGCCTTCCGTTTTTCCATCCGCATCCGTTTTTTTTGCGGATGGTTGCTTGCAAACCAGGGCACTTGTGCAGGTACTTTAAGAAACTGTTTCAAGCCTTCCGTTTTTTTTGCGGATCCGCAAAAAAAACAGAAGACACACGGAAACACAACCTACAAAATTTGCGGACACAAGGAAAGGATGTGGATGTGAAAAAAAAAGGGAGACGGATCCGCGATTTGCGGACAGCAAAAAACAACTGTCGTTTGCATATAGCCTAAAACTGATCAGTTTTTTTCTGTTATTGAGCCCTGAGGACGGAACTCAATGATGGAAAACTTTGACGCAAGTGTGAAAGTACCCTTATTATTACATCAAGTTGTAGAACGGAGATAAAACAGCAACCTGAGTACGGTCCACTTTTTCCTTACACTACTTTTGATAAATCGGCACCACCAAAAATGACACACAGGAGTCAATACAGAAATATCAAGCAACTGACAGTATAATGCAACAGTATGAAAGAACCATATATGGAGTATTAAAGTATATCAATTTAAATTGGCTGAAATATACCATAAGACCACACGTCTGACTTGCTGCTGTACCGTCCATATCGAAAAACCTCTGGAGCTGACCATTTCACAGGAAATTTTGTGCCCGATGAACTTGTGTATTGGTCATCAATAACAAACCTGAAACGGTAACAGAATTACTTATATTTTGCCATGTTTTTGGCTGGACAAGTTGTATCTTTTAATGAGACAATTCAATTTACCATATCCATATCTTATATTGAAAAATGTGAAAAAAATTATTGGGTTTTGTTTTTTGGCAATCACTATGCGCTAAAGATCAAACAACAATCAGATTCTGGGGGTCAGTACGATTAAGGCCTCATACACACGACCGTTGTTTGATTCCGTGTCCGTTGGGCCATTTTTCGTGATGTTCTGCGGACCCATTGGTTTTTAATGGGTCCGTGGAAAACTCGGCAAATGCACCGTTTGTCCTCCGCGTCCGTGGTCCGTGATTCCAGTCTGTCAAAAAAATATAACCTGTCCTATTCTTGTCTGTGAAAAACGGTTTGTGGACCCATTCAAGTCAATGCGGATGGCCATCCGTGTGTCATCCGCATTCCGCGTCCGCATTTTTTTTGCGGATCCCTTGGCAGGCATTTGGCAAATTGTCAGCCTGTCTTTTGGTAATATCTTTTGGGTCATGTCCGCTAAAAAAACGAAGACACAAGGAAACACAACGGAAGCAAAAACGGACACGGATCACGGAACCCCGTTTTGCGGAACGCAAAAAAATACTGTTGTGTGCATGAGGCCTAAGGGGATGCTAAATTTAAATAAGTTTTATTATGTTTTATTACTTATTTTTAAAAGTAATTTTTTGCATTGGCATATTCTGACACCCATAACTTTTTTTAATGTGAGGGGGCTTGATTTTTTCAAGCACAAGCTATAGTTTGTATTGGTACTATTTTGGAGTTTATACCACTCTCTGATCACCTTTTGGTAAATTTTTTCAAGGTGACCAAAAATGTCGATTTGGCTATTTAGATTTTTTTTTTATCATTACCGCATTCACAATGGATAAATATTTTTATATTTTAAAGATTAAACATTTTCAGACACAGCAATACTGATTATGGTTATACTTTATTGTTTATTTTATACCTGAAATGGAGAAAGTTTGGAATTTGAATTATATATATATATATATATATGTATATATATATATATATATATATCTATCTATCTCTTACCGGTATTTAAAATGTTTTTTTTTTACGTTAGTCTCTTAGTCTTTCTAGGGGCTGGAACATGTGATCACTTGATCAGTTAATCATTTGCCGGCTGTCAGGGGGGTGCCAGAGAAGCAATAACAACTTCCATCAATACTGATGGAAGCGCTCATTGCTGGAGCACTGACGCCCACGGCCCACATACTGCAGCGGGGCACGGGAGCGCATAGTTCCCTGCCCCGCCGCCGATCACTGCCCACCATAGGCTGTAGGCCTGAGGCCTATGCGGTAGTGAATTCCTGGCGCAGGCGTGCGTGATGACGTCATCGCGCACGCCTGTGGCTGGACGCAGCAGCACAGTGAAGTGTGCGAGCAAGCGCCTGGACATAGGTGAGTCTTTAGCTTTTTTTTTTTTTAATGTGCCAAGTAACTTAGGGGGACACAGGAGGACATGTGGGGGATAAATATTATGGTGGGGGCAATAATTATGGGAGGGATTACTATGTGGGGGGCAAATTACTAGATGGGGGAAATATGGGGGAAACTACTGTGTTGGGCAAATTACTATATGGGGGCAGTGTGGGTAAAATTACTGTGTGGAGGGCAGTGTGGGGTACACTACTGTGTGGGGGGCATTGTGGGGGAAGCTACTGTGTGTGTGAAATTACTGTGTGAAGCAGTGTGGGGGACACTACTGTGTGTGGGAAATTACTGTGTGGGGCCAGTGTGGGGGATACTACTGTGTTGGGGGCAGTGTGTTGTACACTACTATGGCGGGCAGTGTGGGGTACACTACTGTGTGGGGGGCAGTGTGGGGGACACTACTGTGTGGGGGCAGTGTGGGGACACTACTGTGTGGGGGCAGTGTGGGGGACACTACTGTAGGGTGGCAGTGTGGGAGACACTACTGTAGGGGGCAGTGGGGGGGACACTACTGTACAGGGGCAGTGTGCGGGACACTACTGTAGGGGGCAGTGAGGGGGACACTACTGTAGGGGGCAGTGAGGGGGACACTACTGTAGAGGGGCAGCGGAGGAGACACTGCTGTAGGGGGCAGTGTGGGAGACACTACTGTAGGGGGCAGTGTGGGGACACTACTGTAGGGGGCAGTGTGGGGACACTACTGTGTGGGGGCAGTGTGGGGGACACTACTGTAGGGGGCAGTGTGGGGACACTACTGTAGGGGGCAGTATGGGGACACTACTGTATGGGGCCAGTGTGGGGGAAATTACTGTATGGTGGACACTACTGTATGGGGGCAGTGTGGGGGACACTACTGTATGGGGGCAGTGTGGGGGACACTACTGTAGGGGGCAGTGTGGGGACACTACTGTAGGGGGCAGTGTGGGGACACTACTGTAGGGGGCAGTGTGGGGACACTACTGTATGGGGGCAGTGTGGGGGACACTACTGTATGGGGGCAGTGTGGGGGACACTACTGTATGGGGGCAGTGTGGGGACACTACTGTATGGGGGCAGTGTGGGGGAAATTACTGTATGGGGCCAGTGTGGGGGAAATTACTGTATGGTGGACACTACTGTATGGGGGCAGTGTGGGGGCACTACTGTGTGGGGGAAACTACTGTGTGCTGCAAATAACTATATGGGGCAGTGTGGGGGGAATTACTGTGTGGGGGGCAAATTACTGTGGGGGATTGCTATGGGGGGCAGTGTGGGGGAAATTACTATGTGGGGGTAGCGTGGGGGGCATTGCTATTGGGGAAGCACTGTAGGGGCAATTCTATTATTTTTGGGGACACTATACAAGGATTATTGCCTGGAGCACAATATAGTGTGTTATTATTACTGGGGGCACTCTAGGGGACATTATAGCTGCTGTAGACACTATAGGGACATTTGGGGTAATTCATCAAACCGGTGTAAAGTAGAACTGGCTTAGTTGTCGATAGCAGCCAATCAGATTCCACCTTTTATTTTTGACAGCTCTTTTGGAAATCCAGTTCTACTTTACACCAGTTTGATAAAAGACCCCAATTATGTCTACTGGAGTCACTATTTTTTTCAGCAGTTTAGTACCTGGGACATTGGGGAGCACAACGTGCACAGTATTGGGAGCGGCAGCAGGATGACACTGTGGGGACACCAGGATGGGGAGGTTGATGAAAAAACGGAGAAATCTAACATGTCTGTATTACAAACTCTGTAGAGACGGGATATGGCTGAAAGAATTTGTCATGGCGGTCTAACGGAGGAAAGAGAAAATCTACATGACAGGAGATGTCCCTGGATGTAAGAGGTATGTGGTCAAGTATTGGGGGGGGTGCCAAAGAAAGGACCTGCCCCGGGTGCCAAACACCCTAGGCACGCCACTGGATCTAGTACCCTGTTGGGCCGCCTCGAGTCTGGATACCAGATGAGATCCACATAAGGTGGTGAAGCTGGCTTCCCAGCTAGTCTCAAAAATGCTCAACTGGTGATAAATCTGGTGACTAGACAGGCCAAGGAAGTGTTACAATCTGGCAGAGACATTCCTGGGAAACCCTTGCTGTCTGTGGGCGAGTATTACCCTGCTGATAAATACCAGTTGGAAGCCCCGAAATGAGAGGCATCACATGTGGCCACAGGATGTCCTGCACATATCGCTGTGCTGTTAGTGTCCTTCATATGTGATGACTTTCCAAGTCATCCCACCAGCAGTTGGGGCATTGAAGCTCTCACCATGAGGCCTCCGTACTGGAACCCAACTGTCCCAAACAGAACCTGCATTGGTTGCTAAAGACGATATGATTCCAGTCTGTAGCAGGCTAGGTTTCTTGTTTACAACACCACTGCTAAAGAAGGCTACAGAGGCTGCTCATCAGTGGCAGGACATGTAATGGGTACTGTGACACCAAGTTTCCTTCTGACAAGCACCTGGAAATGGTCTGGGTGGAGAAGGGGTGAGCAACAAAAGTGCCACCTGTATCTAGATAGTGGATAACAAAACTATGGAAGCTGCTCATCGTTGTCAGCGAAACAAACTATTCTCTTTACTTGTGGTCCGTCTGGAGCCTGTTCACCGTGTGCACGTGCCCTCACGTAACCAGTGCTTCTCTCAGTCCAATGATGTGCCCTGCACCTAAGTCTGTCTACTTGGCAAAGTATCTTCAAGTACGTTGTAGAGGCTCAAAAGTTAAAAAAAAAGTATACTTTAGGATGTAATTAAGCCTCAGTGACGTGCTATTATGGTGCTGTAATGGGGAAGGCTCAGGAGCTATGCCCCCACCATAACTTTCTAATCAACACATCAAAATTACAGCATGTTAATGCAAACCAGAAAACCCCTTTAGGTACCAAACTAGGAAGCATTTTTAATGGGTTAATAATAATTTTTCATTACCTGGTCATGCCAAAATCTGACACTTTAACGACCAATGATTCTCCAACCAGACAGTTTCGAGCAGCCTGTTAAGATCAGATAAGAGGGTTATGAGATTCAATTCCTGCATTACACAGTCATAGATGCAGGAGATACTACTCATTGTAGATCATATTTATACAGTTTATAGGGCACATAACATAATCAGTTATAGCACATTCTGTGCCAATTAGGGTCCTGTAATCCTTCCGTCTCAGAAAACACTTTGCTTGTTTTAATCCGTGGGGGACATCAGCTATACGTGTATAACGATTGTGTGCACTTTAAACATAGTGCCGCTCCGTAGCAGGCGCCATAGCCACCATATTTCTGCTGTTTCACACAGCAGACACTCGGGGCTAATGTCTGCGATTGGCGATAATGTAGATGGTAAATATTTAACCCCTCAGATGCTGCGCTCATGGGGCCCAAACGACTCCCCCAGGCAGCAATGGGGAATGCCATTAGTTCCCTGTGGTAGCCTCGATCCAGTGGCTTACATAGAGTAGTAAGGCCCCCATAGCAAGGATCAAACCAGGCCCCCCCACACAGTACAGAACAATTTCTGCCTAAACCTTTTTCAATGACCCGTTGGCCATTTTTCCACTGCCTCATTAGCTAAAAGTTGTTCCTTTAGGCCTCTTTCACTTGAGCGTGACGGATTGGCTCCGGATGCGTTCAGTGAAACTGGCACCATGTTGCAAGCAAGTTCAGTCAGTTTTGTCTGCAATTGCATTCAGTTGTTGTTTTTTCCGCACAGGTGCAATGCGTTTTGATGCGTTCACTTCCATGGGGCCGGGGCTGCGTGAAAAACGCAAAATATAGAACATGCTGCGTTTTTCACGCAACACAGAACTGATGCATGAAAAAAACGCTCATGTACACAGACCCATTGAAATGAATGGGTCAGGATTCAGTGCGGGTGCTATGCGTTCATGTCACACACCCGTGTGGAAAACTCGCTTGTGTGAAAGGGGCCATAGAGGGTAGAGTTCTAACCAAGTTTTCAACTACAGTAGAAGAGAAGATAATCCCACCCAAGACTGGGCCCCCTCTTGCCCTGGGCCCCATAGCAGTGTCTGCAGCTATGGTAGTTATACTCCTGCCTCGATCCCTCTGATGGATCTGAGGCTACTACAGCAATAGTTCCTATGGAGCTCCATAGGAACTAATTGAATGTCCCATAGATTGCAGTGCTAATTCATTGCAGTCTATGAGACAAGTAATCTAACAATCACAAAAATAAACAAAAAGTAATAATTATCATATAATAATCATTAGCAGTGCTGTGTTGCCCGAACCATAAAAATATAAACATATTTATCCCATATGGTAAACGCTGCAACGAAAAAATGTTTTATAAAAAGTGATTTAAAAAAGCATACACAGATTGTCCCACAAAAAGTGATCTATACGTCAAAGTTGAATAAAATCAAGTTTCAAGTTGAAAAAAAAAGCACAAGAAAAACTATACAAATGTCGTATCACTGTAATTGTACTAAGGGCTCTTTCACACTTGCGCATTTCTTTTCCGGCATAGAGTTCCGTCGTCGGGGCTCTATGCTGGAAAAATCCTGATTAGGATTATCCCAATGCATTCTGAATGGAGAGAAATCGGTTCAGGATGCATCAGGATGTCTTCAGTTCAGGACCGGAACGTTTTTTGGCCGGAGAAAATACCGCAGCATGCTGCGCTTTTTGCTCCGGCCAAAAATCCTGAACACTTGCCGCAAGGCCAGATCCGGAATTAATGCCCATTGAAAGGCATTAATCCTTAAATTAACGTCGTTTCGGCGCATCGCTGGATCCGACGTTTAGCTTTTTCTGAATGGTTACCATGGCAGCCAGGACGCTAAAGTCACTCCCTGGATATTATGTGGCTGTCATGGCCCATAACAGGTAAGATTCAGCGTTAGGAGGATTTTATGTGGCTGTCATGGCGCATAACAGGTCAGATTTAGCGTTAGGATCACTCACGGGACAGCCTTGGCGTGGCGAGTGGCTTATTACCTTTTGATCAAAACGTACACTAATGTCCTCTTACAGCTTCTATCTTGGGTAGAGTTCTGGTTGCAGAGTGCTGTTGCATTTTTTTGTTTATATGTATAATTGCCATAGCTACGTGCACCTGCATACAGGGACGTGCTGACTGACCCCCCCTTGTGTTTCAGCCAGGACGCTAAAGTCCTGGTTGCCATGGTAAAGTGTAGTGGGGAGCGGGGGAGCAGTATACTTACCGCCCGTGCGGCTCCCGGGGTGCTCCAGAGTGACGTCAGGGCACCCCACGCGCATGGATCACGTGATCGCATGGATCACGTGATCCATGCGCATGGGGCGCTCTGACGTCATTCTGGATTATAACTTCTGACATGGAAATTTGTTCCATTGTTTATAACTGATTTAAATCAAGAAATCCTTTTTTTTTAGACTTTGATCAAATATATAGAAACACATGTGCCGCAATGCATATAACCAATATTTGACACAGGTGGGATATCTGTTATATGTAGTCCTTTAAAAGGAATCTGTCACCTGCATATAACCATTTTTTTTTTCATGTATCCAAGTGTAATAAATTACCTTATATCCATATGTGTTCTTCTTTTAGTTGTGTGTCTTGTTTTTTCTTAAAAAAAAACGCTTTATCCATTATGCAAATTAGGCTCTAAGGAGCCCAGATGGGCGTTTTTCCTCTTTCAAGGTGCCCAGGAACGCCCCCCTGATGTGCCCGGCCCACCTAAATTTGAAACATAGGAACGCCTCCAGCATCTCAAATCGCCTACCAGAGGCGAGGCTAACGGCTCCGCCACCCCCCACCCCCAGTTACCTCCGCTCTCTGCCAGAAACATCCCTGATCTTCATCTCGCTGGCAGCCCGAAATCTCGCGCAGGCGCAGTGTTGGCGATTGTGCGCGATCATATGGCAACTGAGGGCAACAGCCTCAACAGCGTCACTGGGCATGCCCTCAGTTGCCGTACGATCGCGCAGGCAATCGGCAAGAGAGAGGAAGATTGGGGATGTTTCTGGCAGAGAGCGGAGGTAGTGTATGTGTGTGTGTGTGGGGGGCAGAGCACTTAACCTCGCCTCTGGGAGGCGATTTGAGATGCTGGAGGCGTTCCCATGTTATAAATTTAGGCGGGCTGGACACATCAGGGGGACCTTTCTGGGCACCTTGGGAGAGAGAAAACACCCCTCTGGGCTCCTTGGAGCCTAATTTGCATAATGGATAAAGAGTTTTTTTGAAGAAAATACAAGACACACAACTAAAAGAACAACACATGGATATAAGGTAATTTATTACACTTGGATAAAAGAAAAAAAAAGGTAATATGCAGGTGACAGATTCCCTTTAAAGGGACACTCCTATCAGGTATTTTTAATTTAGTATTCATAAAAAGCTTTTTTTGGAATTTCTGAAGTTTTTTTATTTTTTATTTCGGTAGTACTATGTAATTGGAAATTAAACACAAAACACTGTCCTTCTGTAACAGACCTACTTTATAGATATGTAATCCATTGTCAGGTTACTGCTGTGAGAGGATGATGGTTTCTGAAGGATTTATCCTCATGACAATAGTAAATGTGGAATTATGTATGACAGCCTCCTGTAAGATAAAGATGCCCACAGAACACCTCTGCATGGTCTGGTGTAATGATCTAATTAATGCATTCTGAATGGATAAGGATCCGCTCAGAATGCATCAGTTTGGCTCCGTTCTGCCTCCATTCCGCTGAGCCAAGCGGATCCTTCCTGGTACACAATGTAAGTCAATGGGGACGGATCCGTTTTCACTGACACAATATGGCACAATAGAACATTGATCTGTCCCCCATTGACTTTCAATGGTGTTCAAGACGGATCCGTTGGGTATGTTAAAGATAATACAAAGGGATTTGTTCTGAACAAATGCATGCGGTTGTATTATCTGAACGGATGCGTTTGTGCAGATCCATGACGGATCCGCACTAAACGCGAGTGTGAAAGTAGCCTAAGAGGACCTGTAACCTCTCTTGACATGTCTGAAGTGACTAGGGCCTTGAGGGAATATTTTGACTCCAATTCTGTGCCAGGTTTTGATCCTCTGATGGTTCAAGAGGTTCCTGAATTTTTGATACAGGGCCCGTTTATTCAGATAGGCGCTCGTCTTAAGAAGGAACATGTGGATCATACTGTATGTCTACTTTGTTAGCCAAGATTTATATATTAGAACAGACACACAAATCATCTCTAGAATTTGTAGTAGGGGCTTAATTGACTTAACTCAGGGCGCAAATGCGAAACCAATGTATATCCCACATTTAGGGAACTTTGGCAGAATGCTAATGGCATTTGTTTTAAATTTAGGTACAGCTCTTGTATATCCGGCATGCGGTTTCGAAAGCAAATATTCCGAGGCAGCGGTTTTCGTCTGGCCACTTTTCGGCATATTTGCCAGGTTGTGGCCTGATCTCTACCAGTCCCCATTATAGCTAATGGGGCCGGAACGCAACGCTATAGCTTGTACAGTTTGTAGAGGGACAATTTAACATATTTTCCGGGACTGCTGTACACACACGAGTTTCTGGGCAGGGGTATGGCACATAAAAACTAGATTTTCAGATCACTCTCTACCTAAGCCTGAGTTCACATCACCGTTTAGCTTTGCGTTCTTCTGATCCATCAGAAGAAGAGAGAGAGAAAAAAAAGCAGGATCCTGTAAAAAAAAGACAGATCCTGTTGCATCAGTTGTCACCCGTTTGAGCTAATTACGTCTGAGATCGTTTTTTTTTTAATGGAAAAAAGTCCTGCATGCACTACTTTTTTTCGATCTAAAAAATGGATCTAAAACGGAAATGGCTCAAACAGATGACATTTGATGCAACAAGATACGTTTTTTTTTTACAGGATCCTGTTTTTTTTTTCTTTTTCCTCTTCTTGTGATGGATCAGAAGAACTGAAAACTAAACTGTGATTTGAACTTAGCCTAAGTCCCCAGTAGTGTTTTTGCTGCATCTTTGTAATATCCCTCTTTCTACTTATGGCTGCGCTATGGATCGCCATCTGGTTAATGCTGCATGAACATGACTCCTGGCATTTTGGACTACAAGAAATTTTAGACTAACACAAACATGGTCACAAGTGCATATCAATAAAGCAAGCATACAGATAATAAAAACATGGCTGCGCAACATTTCACATGCATCCTGGCATTTTGGAGGCAGACGACTACTCCAACAATCACTTCATGGCTCAACAAAATACGGGAGGTTAGGAAGATGGAGGATCTCATTGTCCCATTTGGAGAGTGTTTAAGAACTCTGCAATATCGACTCCTCTCTTTTTCCTTCCCCTCACCCCCCTCTTTTCTTTTTTCTTGCTTCTCTTTTGACTTTTTTTCTCTCATCCTACAGTGATGTGGTATTGCTGATAATTTGTTTTTGAATCTTGCATTGGGGTATTGCATGGCATTGTTTGGAATGGTTACTGTTCAATATTCTGCAAAAAGTTAAATAAAATAATAATAAAAAAAAAAATATCCAGAAAACCATCCACCTACTCTTTATAACAAAAAAATCAGTTGTAAATTATCTTATCTATTGTAAAATTAGCCCATGAATTGAGCATTACATGTTGGAATCCAGGGAAAAAGATGTACATAAGGGTACTTTCACACTTGCGTTTTTCTTTTCCGGCATAGAGTTCTGTCCTAGGGGCTATATACAGGAAAAGAACTGATCAGTCAAATCCCCATGCATTCTGAAAGGAGAGAAATCCGTTCAGGATGCATCAGGATTAGAGATGAGCGAACTTTAAAAAAAAGTCCGGTGTTCGGCGTTCGGGTTGTGGTAAGTCGCGCATACCGTTATGGATTCCACTATAGCGGCATATGGAATCCATAAGGATCCACGGGATCAAATCCAGTGCTGAGCCACGCCCCCTGCACTGATCACATGACAGTGACATCACCTCAGGTCCTTCAGCTGTTCAACAGTTCGGGTTGGTGGCAGCCGCCCCTTATGCATTCCATATGCCGCTATAGTGGAATCCATAACGGGATGCGCGACTTACCACAACCCGAACGCCGAACATCGGACTTTTTTTAAAGTTCGCTCATCTCTAATCAGGATGTCTTCAGTTCAGTGTTTTTGACATTTCAGGATGGAGATAATACTGCAGCATGCTGCGGTATTATCTCCGTCCAAAATTCCGGAACACTTGCCGGAATTCCGGATCTGGCATTTTTTCCCATTGGAATGAATCAGTGCCGGATCCGGCATTCAAAATACTGCAATGCTGGATCCTTCTAGGGTTGGGCAATATACCGGTTATGACGATATACCGCGGTATACAGTATTACGTCTCCTTGTGGCTGCCCCCATACAGTATAACGTCTCCTTGTAGCTGCCCCCATACAGTATACCGTCTCCTTGTAGCTGCCCCCATACAGTATAATGTCTTCTTGTGGCTGCCCCCATACAGTATAACGTCTCCTTGTAGCTTCCCCCATACAGTATTACGTCTCCTTGTGGCCGCCCCCATACAGTATAATGTCTCCTTGTGGCTGTCCCCATACAGTATAACGTCTCCTTGTGGCCCCCATACAGTATAACGTCTCCTTGCGGCTGCCCCCAAATAGTATAACGTCAACTTGTGGCTGCCCCCATACAGTATAACGTCTCCTTGTGGCTGCCTCATACAGTATAAGGTCTTCTTGTGGCTGCCCCCATACAGTATAACGTCTCCTTGTGGCTGCCCCCATACAGTATAACGTCTCCTTGCGGCTGCCCCCATACAGTATAACGTCTCCTTGTGGCTGCCCCCATACAGTATAACGTCTCCTTGTGGCTGCCCCATACAGTATAACGTCTCCTTGTGGCTGCCCCATACAGTATAACGTCTCCTTGCGGCTGCCCCCATACAGTATAACGTCTCTTTGTGGCCCCCATACAGTATAACGTCTCCTTGTGGCCGCCCCCATACAGTATAACGTCTCCTTGTGGCCCCCATACAGTATAACAACTCCTTGTGGCCGCCCCCATACAGTATAACGTCTCCTTGTGGCCGCCCCCATACAGTATAACGTCTCCTTGTGGCTGCCCCCATACAGTATAACGTCTCCTTGTGGCTGCCCCATACAGTATAAGGTCTCCTTGCGGCTGCCCCCATACAGTATAACGTCTCCTTGTGGCCCCCATACAGTATAACGTCTCCTTGTGGCCGCCCCCATACAGTATAACGTCTCCTTGTGGCCCCCATACAGTATAACGTCCCCTTGTGGCCGCCCCCATACAGTATAACGTCTCCTTGTGGCCGCCCCCATACAGTATAACATCTCCTTGTGGCCAACCTCCAAACAGTATAACGTCTCCTTGTGGCCCCATACAGTATAATGTCTCCAAGTGTTTTTTTCTTCTAAATGGGCATTTATTGTGATATATATCGTTATCGCGATACATTTCTTAACCACCTCAGCCCCCCTAGCTTAAACACCCTTAGGCCTCATGCACACGGCCGTTGTTCGGGTCCGCGTCCGAGCCGCATATTTTGTGGCTCGGCCGTTGACCCATTCACTTCAATGGAGCCGCAAAAGATGCGGACAGCACTCCGTGTGCTGTCCGCACCCGTTGCTCCGTTTCGTGGCCCCGCAAAAAAAATAGAGCATGTCCTATTCTTGTCCGTTATGCGGACAAGAATTGGCATATCTATAATGGGCCGCGTTCCGTTCCGCAAATTGCAGAACGGAACGCGGAGCAGCTTCCGTGTTTTGCGGATCCACGGTTTGCGGACCGCAAGACACCAACGGCCGTGTGCATGAGGCCTTAATGACCAGGCCACTTTTTACAATTCTGCACTACACTACTTTCACCGTTTATTGCTCGGCCATACAACTTACCACCCAAATGAATTTTACCTACTTTTCTTCTCACTAATAGAGCTTTCATTTGGTGGTATTTCATTCTTGCTGACATTATAACTTTTTTTTTATATTTTGCTTTTTTTGACGAAATTTTTGCAAAAAAATGTCATTTTTTACTTTCTGTTGGAAAATTTGTCAAATAAAACTACATTTCTTTATAATTTTTTCTCTAACTGTATTGTTCTACATGTCTTTGATAAAAAAAAAACTGCAGTAAGTGTATATTTATTGGTTTGGGTAAAAGTTATAGCTTTTACAAACTATGGTGCAAAAAAGTGAATTTCCGTACTTTGACTTTCTGAGCACCTGTCCTGTTTCCTGACGTACTACAATGCCCAGACAGTAGAAACACCCCATAAATGACCCCATTTCGGAAAGTAGACACCCTAAGGTGTCTAAGGTGTAATTTTTACACATTTGGATTCTCACGCTTTAGGGGCCCCTAAAATGCCAGGGCAGTAAAAATACCCCACAAGTGACCCCATTCCGAAAAGTAGACACCCTAAGGTATTCGCTGAGGGGCATAGTGAGTTCAAGGAAGTTTTTATTTTTTGTCACAAGTTAGCGGAAATTGATTTTTATTTTTATTTTTCCAAAAATTTCATTTTCCACTAACTTGTGACAAAAAATAAAAATTTCCATGAACTCACTATGCCCCTCAGCGAATACCTTAGGGTGTCTACTTTTCGGAATGGGGTCACTTGTGGGGTATTTTTACTGCCCTGGCATTTTAGGGGCCCCTAAAGCGTGAGAATCCAAATGTGTAAAAATGCCCTGTGAAATCCTAAAGGTACTCATTGGATTTAGGACCCCTTTGCACATCTTGGCTGCAAAAAAGTGCCACACATGGGATATCGCCGTACTCGGGAGAAGTAGGGCAATGTGTTTTGGGGTGTATTTTTACATATACCCATACTTTGTGTGAGAAATATCTCTGTAAATGACAACTTTTTCAATTTTTTTATACAAAGTTGTCAATTTACAAAGATATTTCTCTCACCCAGCATAGGTATATGTAAAAATACACCCCAAAACACATTGCCCTACTTCTCCTGAGTACGGCGATACCACATGTGTGCCACTTTTTTGCAGCCAAGATGCGCAAAGGGGCCCAAATTCCAACGAGTACCTTTAGGATTTCACAGGGCATTTTTAGGAATTTGGATTCCAAACTCCTTCTCACGCTTTAGGGGCCCCTAAAATGCCAGGGCAGTATAAATACCCCAAAAGTGACCCCAATTTGGAAAGAAGACACCCTAAGGTATTCGCTGATGGGCATAGTGAGTTCATGGAAGTTTTTATTATTTGTCACAAGTTAGCGGAAATGGATTTTTTTTTTTTTTTACAAAGTCTCATATTCCACTAACTTGTGACAAAAAATAAAATTTTACATCAACTCACCATACCCCTCACGGAATACCTTGGGGTGTCTGCTTTTTAAAATGGGGTTACTTGTGTGGTATTTTTACTGCCCTGGCATTTTAGGGGCCCCTAAAGCGTGAGAAGGAGTTTGGAATCCAAATGCGTAAAAATGTCCTGTGAAATCCTAAAGGTACTCATTGGATTTAGGTCCCCTTTGCACATCTTGGCTGCAAAAAAGTGGCACACATGTGGTATCGCCGTACTCGGGAGAAGTAGGGCAATGTGTTTTGGGGTGTATTTTTACATATACCCATGCTGTGTGTGAAAAATATCTCTGTAAATGTCAACTTTTTCAATTTTTTTATACAAAGTTGTCAATTTACAGAGATATTTTTCACACCCAGCATGGGTATATGTAAAAATACACCCCAAAACACATTGCCCTACTTCTCCCGAGTATGGCGATACCACATGTGTGCCACTTTTTTGCAGCCCAGATGCGCAAAGGGGCCCCAATTCCAATGAATACCTTTTAGGATGGCATTTTTACGCATTTTTCTTCTCACGCTTTAGTGCCCCTAAAATTCCAGGGCAGTAAAAATACCCCAAATGTGACCCCATTTTAGAAAGAAGACACCCCAAGGTATTCTGTGAGGGGCATGGCGAGTTCATAGAAGTTTTTTTTTTTTTTGGGCACAAGTTAGCGGAATTTGATTTTTTTTGTTTTTCCTACAAAGTCTCCCTTTCCGCTAACTTGTGACAAAAAGTTCATGGACTCAATATGCCCCTCAGCCAATACCTTCTTTCCAAAATGGGGTCACATGTGAGGTTTTTGTACTGCCCTGGCATTTGAGGGTCTCCGCAATCATTACACGTATGGCCAGCATTAGGAGTTTCTGCTATTCTCCTTATATTGAGCATACGGGTAATGAGATTTTTTTTCCGTTCAGCCTCTGGGCTGAAAGAAAAAATGAACGGCACAGATTTCTCCATTCGCATCAATCGATGTGGATGAAAAAATCTCTGCCAAAAAATATTCAAGAAGAAAAGAGGGGCCTGGCGATTGCCAGGACATAGGGGCTCCGCCCAAACATCCATACCCACTTCAGCTCCTATGTCCTGGCAAACGTGTTTTCTTTATTCACATCGATCAATCGATCATTGTGGAGGAAGACATCTTTGCCAGATTTTTGATACAAAGTGTTTGCCAAAGCATATGAACTCCAACACCTCTCCTCAGCTCATATGCCTGGGCAAACGTACCTGTCCTGCAGAGGAGAAATCTCGTCTTGCAGCGCCGCATACACCGACTTCACGTGTCTTCTGACAGCAGCGCAATGCTTCTCTCAGAATGCACATCAGTGCTGCAGCGTTTTCGTCGGTTGGTCCGTTGATCTACCTGGAAAATAAAGGGTGGTTAGGGGGGAAAAAAAAAAAGAAGAAAAAACAGGCAGCAGGCACATAACTTGAACGTTACAAACTTTATAAAACGTGAACATAAAACTTTTTTTATCAAACCTGAACATCAAAACTTTTAAAACCTGAGCTAACTCAAGATTTTTTTTTTTGCTACCTGTTTAATTTTTTTTTTAACCATTTCACTCTTTATTTTCCTACCAGAAACCTCTCCTTTCCCATGGGACAATGTGTAAAGTGTAAATCACACAGAGATGGTGCGAAGTACATTATGCACTTTATCCCAAGTGAAAGGAGACGTTTCTACCGTTTCACACTTCTGCTGTAGCACACCAGCACTCCTATGTGTTAGGGTCTCTCAAAACCTAGTATCCTGAGAGACCCTAGAGCCTGAGTGGATAAACTACCTGTGTTGTGCTGTCCCTATGTCCCTAAGTGTACCTGAGTGTGGTACTTCCGGAAACACTCCCCTAGGCATAGGGCAGGGTGGTCAGGACAGTCAGGACAGAAATAGCGGGTGTCACGCCTTATTCCACTCCTGCTACAGACACGACATCTTTTTCGGGGTGACGGTTGGGTTGAGGTACCAGCAACGACATTGGGGAAATGTCACTCGTGTAGACGGCTCACTACACTGATGGTTCTGATCAGTTCTGATCACTTACAGATACTATATAAGTATAAATGCTGATTTGCGCTACGCTAATCAGCGAATCGGTGACTGCGGTGTGGTGGGCTGGGAGCTAACGGAAGCTAACTACCTAACAAAGGGACCTAAACTAACCTAAACCTAGCAGTCAATACTAGTGAATTGACAGGTGATTGAAAGGGGTGATCAAGGGGTTAATTGGGGTGATGGGGGGTGATCAGGGCCTGAAGTGTGGTGCTTGGTGTACTTACAGTAGATGTGTGCTCTCTCCTGGGTCCAACCGACGAAAAGGACCCAGGCAGGGGCGTAGCTAACGGCTCATGGGCCCTGGTGCAAGAGTTCAGCTTGGGCCCCCCCTTCCCTTAGTGCTTTATGTGTCTTCTTATGTGGCACAAAGGTCTTTGGGCCCCCTCAGGCTCCTGGGCCCGGTAGCGACTGCTACCTCTGCACCCCCTACAGCTACGCCCATGGACCCAGGAGAGGGCACAGAAGCCATTTAACACATTATATTTATAAATATAATGTGCTAAATGGCTTGTGATTCGTTTTTTAAAAAAATTATCAGCCTGCCAGCGATGATCATTGGCTGGCAGGCTGATGACCTATACTTGAACTTCTTCTCTAAATTTTGACCGCCGCGCAGTGCGCATGCGCGGCGGCATCAGCGCGAAATCTCGCATCTCGCGAGATGACGCGCCGATGCGTCCACTCAGAGCTACAGGACCACCCGCCGGACACATCCGTGTGTTAGGCGGTCCTGTAGTGGTTAATATCGTTATTGTGGCAATATTTTTGATATCGCCCATCCCTAGATCCCTTCTTCCGGTCTGCGCTCGCATACACCGGTAAAAATGTGAAAAAAATATATAACGGATCCGTCTCTCCACATGACAAGTGGAGAGACGGATCCGTTCTTGCAATGCATTTGTAAGAATGATCCGTAGCCGGATCTGTCTTCAAATGCTTTCAGTTTGCATGCAGATTGACGGATCCGGCAGATTCGGCGACAGAACTGCTTGCCGGATCACTCTGCTGCAAGTCTGAAAGTAGCCTAACAATAAATTAGCATTGTAGACTTGGGTACTCAATATTTTTATACTGGGGTCTAACCAGAAAGAATATGACAGCCTGTGCATCAGCTGTAATTTGTAGGGAACTCTGACAGTAAGTATTCAGTTTCCCACAGGGTAAGGCCTCTTTTACACGAACGTGTGGCGTTCTTTGCAGAACAGAACATCTGCCCCCTAATAGAACAGCACTATCCATGTCCGTGATGCGGACAGGAATGGGACAAGTTCTATCTTTTAACGGAACAGAAAAACGGAAATACGGAAACGAAATGCACAGGGAACCACTTCAGGTTTTTTTGCGGACCCATCGAAATGAATGGTTCCGTATACGGACCGTATACGGAACGCAAAAAACGGCCCGTACACGCGCAAAAAAAACCTTCGTGTGTAAGGGTTTGTCACAAAACATATTCAACATTTTTCAAACCAGCACCTGGATATGAATACTTTTGTAGTTGCATGCAATTAAAAATTTTGCATAGCCATTGAATTATTCAATAAAATGTTTCAATATAGCGCCTCCTGCTGTTTGTTCTTTTCCTTATTTTTTTGTCCGTTTCACTCAGCTGGTCAAACGTGCTCAGTTTAACTCCCTTCCGACCGCCGTACGCAGGATTGCGTCCTGCGGGTGGTCGGTTTATTCCTCCTGGACGCATAGGTGCATCCTCTCGCGAGACGTGAGAGGAAGCGCTGATGTGCCCGCACATGCGCAGTGCGCGCCGTCGGCGCACTCGCATGTAACTGTAGTACAGCCTGCCAGCACTGATCGCGCGCTGGCAGGCTGTATAAGTTAGAAAAAAACGCATTTCAGACGCTGTTTTATGAACAGCGTCTGATATGCCTGCTGTCTTCTCCTCTGGTGGTCCCTTTGCTTGGGACCACCATAGGGAAAAAAAAAAAAGTGTGCACCAATCACCACACCCCCCCCATCCCCCCCGTCACTGATTAACCCCTGATTAACCCCTGATCACCCATGTCACCCCCACTAATCACCCATGTAAGCCCCCCGTCACTGATCACCCCCTATAAGGCTCATTCAGACGTCTGTATGTGTTTTACGGATTCGCATATCCGCGGATCCACAAAACACGGACACCGGCAATCTGCTTATCCCATTTTGCGGATCCGCACATTGCCAGAGCTATATAGAAAATGCCTTTTCTTGACTGCAATTGCGGACAAGAATAGGACATGTTCTATATTTTTGCAGATCCGCAATTCCGGATCTGAGCAGGACAAAGTCTGTCCCCATAGAATTGAATGTATCCACAATTCCGTTCCACAAAATTTTGCGGAACAGAATTGCGTACGTGTGAATGAGGCCAAAGGGTCCCTTAGTGATCGCTGCTTTACAGCTTTCCCCTCTTTTTTTTTTTTTTGCACATTTTTTTGAGATCTTTTCATCCACATTGATCAATGTGAATGAAGAAATCTGTGACGTTCATTTTTTTCTTTCAGCCCAGCGGCTGAACGGAAAAAAAATTCTCATTACCCGTATGCTCAATATAAGGAGAATAGCAAAAACTCCTAATTTTGGCCATACGTGTAATGATTGTGGAGACCCTCAAACGCCAGGGCAGTGGAAAAACCTCACAAGTGACTGCATTTTAGAAAGTAGACACCCCAAGGTATTCGCTGAGGGGCATAGTGAGTTCATGGAAGTTTTTATTTTTTGACACAAGTTAGCGGAAAATGAAATTTTTTGAAAATTTTTTTTTCCATTTCCGCTAACTTGTGACAAAAAATAAAAAATTCCATGAACTCACTATTCCCCTTAGTGAATACCTTAGGGTGTCTACTTTCCGAAATGTCGTTTTTTTGCAAAAATTTCATCAAAAAAGTAAAATATCAAAAAAAGTAAAAATGTCAGCAAGAATGAAATACCACCAAATGAAAGCTCTATTAGTGAGAAGAAAAGAAGGTAAAATTCATTTGGGTGGTAATTTGTATGATGAAGCAATAAACGGTGAAAGTAGCGTAGTGCAGAATTGTAAAAAGTGGCTTGGTCATTAAGGGGGTTTAAGCTAGGGGGGCCGAAGTGGTTAAATATTGAACTGCCACCAGCTATATGTTCTGTTAGAAGCTGTGGCAGTTACAGGGCAAGAGCTCCAGCAGAAAGGGCATGTCCCCTGATCTGGCAGGCTGAAGAGTATCTGGCAGAGCAACTGGAACAGTGAATGTGGAGATCTCTGGATCCATGTGTGGTACAGGGCTGGTTCTAGCTTTGTTACAAAGGGATTGTCATTTACTTTATGACGTCATATTTTCATTTTTTTACATCAATCGTGGCATAACCTATTTAAGCATTAGTGTTTTTTCTGTGTAATGCCAG
This sequence comes from Bufotes viridis, assembly GCA_033119425.1. Lineage (NCBI taxonomy): Eukaryota > Metazoa > Chordata > Amphibia > Anura > Bufonidae > Bufotes > Bufotes viridis. The sequence continues at coordinate 414,420,536 of CM065590.1, read as the reverse complement.
ACTGGGCAGGTCCTGTTCTCTTCTGTGGGGTCTGAGACCCCACTATTTCACCTCCATCACTTCTGCCATTTTTTGGTAACTACTTGGATTCCCCACCAAGTAAGTAATAAAGTGACAAGTTTGACAGTACACTCAGTGCTGGAATCCTCAGACGATGTAGGAACACTACCTATTGACAATGTATTCATACATAGCTAGGAAATATGACAGAATTATTTTTGGGGTATGTATAGATTGACTTGTTTCAGGATTTTCCATCTATGGGCTATGTTTTATTACTTTACATTTTACGTCACTTAGGCAGCTGAGATATTTTACATACCAGGTCTCTGTGAATGAAGTTCGAGGTCTCTAGATACTCCATCCCTTCACAGACATCCTGACACATACCCAGAGCCGTGCTTCGTGTCAGAGTGCCCCGATTCCTGCTCAAGAAGTCGTTTAGGCTGCCATGTTCCATAAACTCAAATACAAGAAAGATGGGCACTTGCTGGGTACAAACTCCTAGTAGCTGAACTAGTTTAGGATGAGAAATCTTCCTAAAGAACAGAAGGAGACACAAAACAATGAAATGAGGTTTGTAGAGTGTATATGCAATGATAAGATACATCAGAGACTGTGGCCCTCACTCCTTTGTATCTCTCCAATGCAGCTCTGCCTGCTTAAATTAAAGGGCATCAGTCAGCAGATTTGTACCTATGAAACTGGCTGACCTGTTACATGTGCACTTAGCAGCTGAAGACATCTGTGTTGGCCCCATGTTCATATGTACCCGCTTTGCTGAGAAAAATGATGTTTTAATATATGCAAATAAGCCTCTCAAAGCAATGTTTTTCTGAGTTCAACAATGAGTTCAGCAAATAAATGTATACATCTGCTTCATTATGGCACTATTTAGGAGTGAGAAAGGAAATTTATCTAGGTAGATTTACAGTAGTATTCTGCAGTCTGTATTACACCTCAGCATGGTTGTAACCCAGCTTTCCCAGGTACTTGAAAGGTAAATCTGCCTAGCCATGGCACTATTTGGGAGTGAGGAGAAGGATTTATTTACTTAGGCTTAGAATTTATGGTTCAATCTTTTTATTGCATCACCAATACAGTATAACAATCAGAGAATGTTAACAGTTACAGATTATCATAGGAGGCAACTGTAGACAACATGAGATATGAAGCATATCCAACAAAGCATGTATGGTACCTTCAGGTATCCAAGTAAAGAGATAAAAGGTATGTAGTATCGGTAATCATTAGTGAGAAGAACAGGGAATATATAAATAGAAAGACCAGAAGGATAGACAAAACTGAGACACTAGGTAAAGAGTTAGGGTATGGGAGGGGGGGGGGGTGCGCAGCGGCGAGGTATTTCAGTAATCCGAAAATATTTCTAGAGAGCACGTCTATGTTCACGTAAGTGTTCCGTCAGTTAACCAAGCCGAGAAGTGTGGAGAGGTATAAAATTGAAACCAAGGATCCCAAGCTGCAGTAAAAACAGGTCCTGTGACTCTGGTCTCAGCACCTAATTCCTCCATACGTGCAAGTGCATCTAGAGCAGTCCCCCACGTAATTCTCTGCAAACTCTCTGTTGATCTCCACCTGCGTGGGATAATTTGCCTCATGGCAAGTATGAAGAATCTAAGAGTGTCCTTATTGATTTGTTTTATTCGCCCCCGTAAAAACGGAAAGTAGTGCAATCAAAAGAGAAGAAGATATATTAGACCGTTAGAGGTGGTTATAAAGAGACAAAACATCCTTTCAAAGGGAAGCAACTGCAGAGCAATCCCACCATATATGTACCATCGTGCCCACAGCCATTAGGCAACGCCAACATGTGTTCGGTACAGATGGATAGAATTTATGTAGTTTTACCGGAGTCCTATACCATCTAGTTCAAATTTTATAGTTGAGCTCTTGTAAACCACTTTACGTGGAGGACTTATGGGTGAATAATACGGATCTTTTCCATTAAACCGGGGCAATAGTAACACCCAGCTTCTCTTCCCAGGCTTGAGCCAATTTTTGTTCCTGGGGGTGTATTCTATTTTCCCTATCCTCAATCTCTCCATCATTTAACATGCTGTAAATCAAGGATACGGCATGTCCTGGAGCTGATGTGGATACACATAACTTCTCAGACGAGGTCAGGTGTACTGAACTAGGACCCAGGCGTCAAGGACTTTAGGAAATTTCATAATTGAAAATATAGAAACCATCGACCCGGTGTATTTGGTAGAAGGTGAGACAAGTCATTCAGAGGAAGCAAACCCCTGTTGTTGTGAAGATCTTTGATGGTAATCGAAGTTGTGACTGTAATTTTGAATCTAGGCTGGTTTTACAGGGTATCAAGTAGATCTGGGTGACCATTCAGTACTGTAAGAGGGCCAGGGATTGTGGTCAATTTAAGTTTAGTCGCAAATCTGCCCCATAACTTGGTCAAAGAGGACAGTAATGGGGATAGTTGTAAATGTGGGATCCGGTTTCGCGAGTCTGATGGAAGCCAAAAAAGACCAGGGACTAAGTGGGGGGACGTGTCTCTTTCAATTTCCACCCACAGTTTCATGGCCGTGTTGTGAACTAGATCAAGAACACAATTTGCAATAGATGCTCTATAATAAGTGAGAAAATTTGGTAGACCCGCTCCCCCAGATGACTTGGAGAGCGATAGCAGATCAAAGCTAAGTCTGGGTCTTGTGACCTTCCAAACGAACTGTGTGGATACTCTTAAGACAGTAAAAAAAATGAGGTGGGAATCTGACATAGGATTGTTTGAAATAAATAGAGGAGTCTAGGTAGGATGTCCATCTTTAAGTCGTTGACTCTACCAAACCAAGAAATTTGTACAGACGCTCACTTTTGAAGGCTCATCTCAATAGTTTTGACTAGGGGTGGGAAATTAAGATTAAAGACGTGCTCAGAGTTGGCGGGTAGATTGATTCCTAGATATTTAATTTATTGCTGGGCCTATCTGAACGGAAAGGCTTCTTTTAAGTAGGCAGTTACTCTGTTAGTAAAGTTTAGGATTTCTGATTATCTTAATAATACTTAGTACTGCGGGGAGACCCACTCAAGGGGAAGTTAAGTATATGAGGAGGTCATCAGCAAATAGTGACAATTTATGTTCAGTTTTACCTAAGAGGGGACCTTTGATGGATTGATTGGCTCTTAAGGTGTTCGCCAAAGATTCCATGAATAGGATATACAAAAAAGGCGACAGGGGGCACCCCTGGCGCTTTCCGTTGTGTACAGAGAATTATATATAGCCTATAATTAGAGCAAAGGGAAGCATCTTTGCCTGGTTTAGGAATGACCGTCATATGGGCTTGTAAAGCCTGGTATGGGAAGGGGCAGTCCTCAGAAATTGCATTAAATGCCTTCAAGAGGATTGGAGCAAGATCGTCTCCCAAAAAATTATAAAAACGGGGAGTTAGGCCATCAGGGCTGGGACTTTTCCCATTTTTAAGTTCTTTAACTATAGCTAAACGCTCTGGGGATGTGAAATCAGCTTCCATGTCGTTGGAAGCAGTGGTTGAAAACTGCTTGGGTCCATGTTGTAACAAGTAATCTTGTATTTTGGTAAACAGAGGGGGGGGAGTCGGAGGATGGATTCTGGTGTAGATTGTATGAATCTGAGTAGTAGGATTGGAATTCCTGTGTGATCTCATGCCCTTGGTAGGTACGTTCAATGCTGACACGTGCGTTAATACAGTCCAAGGATGGAGGGCCCTTGCGAGCCATTTCCCACTTTTATCGCCATACTCGTAAATACCCTGTCTGATACAAAGAGATTTTTGGTCGAGGATTTGAAGGATTTGTTGACATATAGAGGAGATATCTGCTTTTAACTGAACAGACGGGGAGGTTTTATTCAGGGTTTCCTTCTGGTTTAGGTCTGTATACTTAGGCTTAGAATTTAGCAGTCCCTTTTACAGCTCCACATATACTGGGGATTTACCAATTCATAAACAGGCTGGTCTGACATTCTGCAGTCTGGGTAACAAGCTCTGCGGGGTAGTGAAAATTGGTAATATAAAATAGACACAATGCCACCCTTATATATTGTGTGAATCTATCATATGGTAGCAGGGCAACATAATATTTTGTCACCAATGCGGCTCTACAGTCTTGTTACCCAGCTTTTCATGAACCCTGAACAGCAAGTTGGTCTAGCTATATTAAAGGGGTTGGCCCATTATAGACAATGGAGGGAATATTGCTAGAATATGCCCCCATTGTCTGATAGGTGCGAGTTCCATCTCTGGGACCCGCACCTACACCGAGAATGGAATGGGTAAAGGTGGTGGAGGGCACACTGCGCATGTGCAGCCCCCCTCCATTCATTTGTATGGGGCCCCCGAAAATAGCCGAGCACTGGCTTGGCTATTTCCGTCGGCCCCATACAAATGAATGGGAGTGGTGGTCGCGCAAGCGCGGTGCACTCCCATTAAGTTGTATGGGGAGAGACCTTGGCGGTGGCCACAACCCGGTCTGTTCTACTTATATGTGCAGGTCCCAGAGGTGGGACCCACACCTATCAGACAATGGGGGCACATCCTAGCGATATGCCCCTATTGTCTATGATGGGCCAACCAACTTAAGAAATGTATCACTACATAACTAGGAAAATTTGGAATTCAGCAATCTGGGAAAGCTGGGTAACAACCTCTGCAGAGATGTAACGGAGGCCACACTTGTATGCACTATATCGATATATATATGATATCAGGACAGCCAAGAGTACATACTATATATGTAGTTTCAGCATACCTCCACATGCTACTTAGCTTGCCAAAGCTGCTGAAAGTGAAGGGAGGAATTATCACTGTGTAACTTGGCAAATTAGCTATTCTGCTGTTTATGCTATTGCTGGTACTATGTATGTAGTACAGCTGGTACTACTGGCACTATGGCTTGTAACGTTAATACATCTATTTTGTACTATTACAAAGAGATTATCTCCAACAAATCACCATTGTCACTGTGTAGACAAAGATTATCCAGACTAAACCCAGCCCCCTCCTCCTAAACTTCCTAGCTTACATGCACTAGCATCAAAGTGGGAGAGGAAGGGGTAAAAGACATGGCTGCAGCCTGAGAGAACAATTCAATGCTTTTCTACTATATTTTTCGTGGTCTGCAGTTGTCATTTCTTATGAAACAAGAGCAAATAATGAAAACCCATAAGCAGATTATGTTAGTTTTTTTTTTTTTGTATATTTATACTATCCTGACATTCTAGCACCTGAAGAAACATGACAGGCGCTCAGAAAGTCAGAGCTGCTTCATAATGCAGAAATTCACTTTTTTGCACCATAGTTTGTAAACGCTATAACTTTTACCCAAACCAATAAATATACACTTATTGGATTTTTTTTAATCAAAGACATGTAGTACAATAACTTTAGAGAAAAATTTATATAGAAATGTAGTTTTAAAAAAAAAAATTACAACAGAAAGTGAAAAATGTCATTTTTTTTGCAAAAATGTCGTTAAATTTTTATTAATAGCAAAAAAAGTAAAAATGTCAGCAACAATAAAATACCACCAAATGAAAGCTCTATTAGTGAGAAGAAAAGGAGGTAAAATTCATTTGGGTGGTAAGTTGTATGACTTTTGAAGGATGATATAAAACCCTCATCTCAGCCATTGTCCTGTGAGCTGAGCATAGGGAGAAACATGGCAAGCGCTCATGCGCTAGGGATAGTGTTGCTGAAAACGAAAACAAAAGAATATTGGAGAGGGAGAGTGCAGGGAGACTTATTCTGTGTCAGTTCTATTTATTTATTCTTACATTTACTTATTCCTACATCAGCCGTAAACCAAGATATGTAATTCAATACCAATAAGATGGACGCCTTTATTATTCCTGTGCCAGCAATACCATCTAGTCTGCACCACTGGGGGGCCAAATCTTAATGATGACCATACTAATCGTTTGCTGGCTTTACTTCCAAATCATCCTTCAAAAGTCTCCATGTCCCAGAAAAGTCATCAAGATGCAGAGAGAGGAGCTGGATGTTCCTGATGACATATTCTCATTGATACTAGATGATGTGGAAAAGGAGGAAAAGTAGATGGCAGAAGAAGGGCTCCCATCTGTAGGGCAGGAGAGCACTGGGGTAGGAGAAGTGGCTATGCCCCAGCTGATTCAGTGTTTACTGACAAATAACCTGCAGGAGATTGCAGGCAAAAACAGCAATAATTTGCTTATTGTGCCCCCACCTAACCAGCAAAACCCCATACCAGCACTAGCCCCTGTTTATAGGTGCCACGCGGCCATTAAGAATGAAGAAGGACTATATGGTGCGGTTTTCATTATTAAATGAAGGCAGCTGCAGGCTAATTGGCTGTGCTGTTCTTCACCACAGCATGGCTGCAACCCGTCCGCTCCGTTTGGCCATTTACCCTAAGCCAGAGTGGCCTGGGTATACCTGATTTATAGCAATCTTCAAACTTCAGCAAAGTTGCCAAATCGAATTTTTCATAACTTCGCTCATCTCTAGTAAGGACTGAATGAATATAAACTACGAACAGCTAATCCACCCATGAGAAAAATAAGAAAAAGGAATAGATTTTCTTGCACAAGACATATTCTAAAATAATACAGTATATGTACATAGCTTGAACGTCCATCCATAAATGAATCTTACATTAACACCTGGGCTTCCTCCACAAAGTCGTCCTCGGACATCATTCCTTCCCGGATCATCTTTACTGCCACTTTTCTTGTGCCTTGCCAAGATGCTAGTCTGACCAAACCAAACTGGCCACTGCCAATCTCCTGAACAAAGGTCAAGTGTGTGGGGTCAATTTCCCATTTTCCTGAAGAGGAAACAAAACGCATGATTTTGGCATTGCTGTACATTTCAAATATCAGGATAACTCTGACAGCCGTACCTACAAAGTAATAAACGGCCTAGGAGAACTAGAGGGGACCAAGGATAGGATGTCTGTGTGGCTGCACACTGTGAAACATACTTACTGTATAGTACTATTGAAATGTGCATCTCAAGTCAATAATATATTGATTAATAGAGTAATCTTTATAATATACTTATCTTTAAAATTCAGCTACCCATGCCATCAGGGTCCCATATCATGTTGCCATTGCTATGCATTGTTGTGTTGTCTATCTTCACTTCCACACAGCAGGGAAACCGGGGTCACCAGTGGTGTGTGAGTGGCACTGAACTGCACTGCCAATATATTATTTTTTATTTTTTTTACATGTGTTTTGTCCACCTTGGGTAGAAAATGCAATCACTGCATGATCGGGGGTACCCCCTCTATCCTCATAATTAGGCCTCATGTACATGATCGTATGTTTTTTGTGGTCCACACACTGCGGATCCATAAAATATGGAAACTAGCCATGTGCATGCTGCATTTTACACAGTCCCAATAGTAGAAATTTCTATTCTTTTCCACCATATTCTATCATTTGGGGGACAGACACATGGATGTGGACAGCACACGGATGACATCTATGTGCTGTCTGCATTTTTTGAGGTCCTATAGACATAAACAGGTCCACAAAAAATATAGATCAGAGGCGGACCAAAAATACGGACATGTGCATGAGGCCTGAAGTAGATGCCTTGCTAACATAACACTACGGACCATTCACCTGAACAGCGATGCTCCCTGCCATGGGGTATGCTGAGAACCGCAACACAACCCCATTCTCGTTGATCTCTAGTGATATGCCGTAACATAACAAGATGGGAATACTCATTTAAGATTCTGGAACTTACTCTTAGAGGTCTGGGATTCCCCTTTAAGGAGCGTAGCTGGCATTTTATACAACTGGGTCACAGCCAATAATGGTAACAGATACTGGTTGACAACTCTGATGATCTGCCTGTGTTTGGACATTTATAAAGCTCGAAATATATAATACTGTGGGTCTTATCCAGATAGAAGGGCACTTGAAACTTTCTGCAGGATATGCTTGAAATTGATATAGTGATATAAATCAGTACAATACAAATAAAATATGATTATTGTCAGTAGAGGCTGTAGTGACTGTGGCTTTGCTGTAAGAACACATGGTTAATGTTCCTGACACAACTCAATGTAGACCCCAATGCATTAGCCTCACCGTAGCTCAGTCCTGCAGTCATGGGGGTTGTCTCCTTCCAGCTACACACTGGATGCCGCAGCCTTGTCACCAAACCTGAGTGAATGACACAGAAAACAGAATCTTTAGGATTATCTATTTGAGGGCTCATTCACATCTTATCCTTTAGGAATTTCTGTTAACAGAATACGGTGCCCTGGTACCATATGATAGATTCACATTCACCAATATGTCATTATCACCACCCCCCAGAAATTGTTACCCAGCTTTCCCAGACTGATGAATTCCAAATTTACCTAATTATGTAGTTATAAATCCTTTCATATAGCTAGACCAGCTTGTAGTTTAGGGCCTTGGAGAGCCAGAAGCCTGGAAACACTGATCCTCCATACTGTACCATAGCTACACAGATCTGGGAAATCTGGGTAACAAATTAACCCCTTAGTGACTAGCCTGCATTCGGCCTTACTGGCCAAGCGTTTTTTTTTTTTCATTTTTCATCCTCGCCTTGCCAAACTTATTTTTTAATTGGAATTTTTATTTATTTAATGTTTTATTTTTTATATTTTTTAACCATTTAATAGTCCCACATAGGACTATAACATGCAATCTTTTGATTGTTTCTAAAATACAATGCACTATCCTGATAGTACATTGCATTTTAATGTAAGTGCTATACTGACATTGACCAGCAGGCTGCTGGAGAACACTCAAGGCAGGCTTGAGGCCTACACCAGGTCCCAGCCTGCCTATATACACATCGGCACCCCGCAATCTTATTTGCGGGATGCCGATGGTAGACAATGGGAGTCCGCTCCCTCAGTCACTGATTACATGTGGTGGATGCCATCGCCCATGGCATGTAAGGGGTTAAACAGCCTCTGACCTGTGCTTAGACCAGGCTGCCATGAAAAGGCGGTGGCCTAGCCTAAGGTCCCTTAGTGACCGCCGTAAAAAGGGGTGGTCACTAAGGGGTTAATGATGATAATGCAGAATATGTTGGCACTATATAAGCCAGTAAAATAAATTATATGGAACTCTAATAGGGACTGTTAAATAATAAGTCTAACAAAAAAAATAATCAATCATTCTCCTTACTCCCAAATAGTGCGATAGCTAGGCAGTTTTGCCTTTTAGGGTCATGGGAAAGCTGAGTTAAAATTATTTGGAGCTGTAATAGACTACAGAATACTAAATCTACCAAGATAAATCCCCCTCCTCACTCCTTAATAGTGCCATAACAAAGCTGATTTGCCTTTCAAGGTCCTGAGAAAGCTGGGTTACTTGCAGTGTCTCCAACACTGATGAATGTCAAATTTGTCCAGACAGACATTGGGAAATCCCTCCTAGATATGTAGTCAAACTTGACATTCACTCACCTGGGAAAGCTACGTAGCACTTTCTGTAGTGTCAGTGATGTAGTACTGTCTAGTATCGCTCCACACATGCAGAGGAGATTCTGTAAGAAGCTGCTGAAGTTTTGCAGCTTCCACCTCATTCACAGTGCTGTGAATGTCTCTTGATGTGAATGGAGCATTAAACAGGACCTTTCATTAGAATAAAAAAAAATATAAACTAAGTTTTTTTCTCCCAGGCTATGAAGTAGACACCGAGGAGAACAAGGGCAAACTCCTCCCAGTTGAGCCAAAAATCTGAAGATACCGGAGGACATACCGGGAGAACAGAGCAGCTCCCAGGGATAATAGTAAGTTCAGGGAGATCGCTGGGCGCCGCTCTACATGTCGGTATACTTAGTTTATATTTTTTATTCTAATGAAAAGTCCTATTTAAAGGCTATGCACACCTTCAGGGGCTTTTTTTATGATTGCATTTGACTAATTTTGGGTTAAAAATCTTTTTTATTTCAATTGGTCTTTATTAAAAAAGTATTCAACCATTCTGTCACAAAGGGTTAAGTGGTTGTCTAGTTGTGTGAATTGCAGTTTAAGGCTACCTTCACATCTGCGGTAGCAGTGTTTCGGTAGCCTTTTCCGTCAGGTAAGTGGAAGATCGTCCAGACACAGACAGCAGCATGCAGCGGTTTGTGTCTGGCGGGTTCTCTGCTTGTCAGCTTGATGCGAACGGAATGTCTGCCAGATATCATTATACTTTAAGGGGTCAGCGGATATTCTGATCTGGCAGCGCTGGATCCGGTTCATTCCAGCAGGCTGTTCTCTGACGAAATGAAACAGCTTGCCGCAATGAAATATGCAGATGTGGAGCTAGCCTTACTTTCACTTTGTGTCAGTAATCTAATAACTCTTATCTCTAAATTACTAAAAGCTCAAAAACACCTATTTAAAAGCCACATTCTTACCAGTAAGATAAGAACTGAGCTATAATTAGTGTTTAGTAGATCAGAGATCAGAGATAAGGAACCATTAGCTGAGCTGCCAGATAGAACAAGGTAAAATTACAGAGCCTGCTACTAGAGAATCTAAAGGCTGTACAGAGAAAGGGGCTCAACATTTTTAATAAAGATCAATTGAAAATTCGATTTTTAGCCTAAAAGCAGTACAATGCAATAATAAAAAAATGCCCCCAAAGGTGTACATAGCCTTTAAGCCTCACCCTATGCTGAACTTCCTGTCTGCCTGTGAGTTCAAGCTAGAGCACACAGTCTAGCCAAAGATGGGGAGGCAGAGAGAAAAGAGACATTTCATTGAGTTTTCTGCTTTCTGCAGCAGTTTGCAGATGTCCGTGAAGAAAGTACTACAGACAAACTTTCCTGGGCAGGTTATGCTTTCCTTTTTTTTTCATGGTTTAGTGTCCTTTTAAGTCTCTTCATCGGGTATGGTATAAGACACTATGTTATTTTTTTGATATTTTCTTAATACAATGCCTGATGAAGAGACTTATAAAAGCTTGTTTTTTGTTATTTTTTCAGTTAGGGTACTTTCACACTTGCGTTGTTGGATACTGGCAGGCAGTTCCGTTACCTGAACTGCCTGCCTGATCAGGAAAACTGTATGCAAACGCATGTCATTTGCAGACTGATCCCGATCCTGATCAGTCTGACAAATGCATTAAAATACCTGATCTGTCTTTCAGGTGTCATCCGGAATAACGGATCAGGTATTTATTTCTTTAACATTTTTGAAGCTCTGCGCAGACTGGAAAACCGGATCAGTTTTTCCAGAACACTTGATGCAGGATCCGGCATTAATGCATTTCAATGCAAAATAATGCCGGATCTGGCATTCCAGCAAGCCTTCCGGAATTTTGAATGGAGAAAATACCGCAGCATGCTGCAGTATTTTTTCCGCCCAAAAACCGTACAGTGACTGAACTGAAGACATCCTGATGCATCCTGAACTGATCATTTTTTTACGATATTGAGCCCCTAGGACGGAACTCAATACCGGAAAAGTTTAACACTAGTGGGAAAGTACCCTTAGCCATAAAAGGTATCAACTACTAAGGACTCTCATTTTTTTCTCAGTCTTTTCCATATGATACTTACCACCACCATTATGTTGGTGGTAATGAATGAGCTGGGGGATGTTGGAAAACACAATTTTCTCAGCCAAGTAATATCGTGGAGGGTTATCACTTGTTTGCCGAATATGATAATGCTTTACTGTGTGAATTCCGTCCCTGTGTGGAAAATCACAGCATAAGACCAACATACAAGGGAATAAACTGCAATACCAGACATATCCCCATACAAGATTGCTGTTTCTGGAAAAAAACAAAACAACTAGTAGCTCTTCAGATGTTCCAAAACTAAAGCTTGCAGCATGCCATGCATGTCCTGTGGTATGTTGGATGTTCCAGTTTTGCAACAGCTAGTAAGTAGAGATGAGCGAACTTTAAAAAAAAGTCCGGCGTTCGGGTGGTGGTAAGTCGCGCATCCCGTTATGGATTCCACTATAGCGGCATATGGAATCCATAAGGGGCGGCTGCCACCAACCCAAACTGTTGAACAGCCGAAGGACCTGGGGTGACGTCACTGTCATGTGATCAGTGCAGGGGGCGTGGCTCAGCACTAGAATTGGACCCGTGCTGAGCCACGCCCCCTGCACTGATCACATGACAGTGACGTCACCCCAGGTTCTTCCGGCTGTTCAACAGTTCGGGTTGGTGGCAGCCGCCCCTTATGGATTCCATATGCCGCTATAGTAAAATCCATAACGGGATGCGCGACTTACCACAACCCGAACGCCGGACTTTTTTTTAAAGTTCGCTCATCTCTACTGGTAAGCCTCAGAGAGAGAGAGAAAGAGAGAGAGAGAGAGAGAGAGATAGAGAGAGAGATGGGAGAAGAGAGAGAGATAGACTCAAATGGAAATACTAATGAATAGATGCTAAAACTCCTTGATGGAATGGTAATATTAAAGTGGCATACAGGGGCTTAAAAATATAGTAGGTATTGCAGCACAGCTTCAGTGGAGTGAAAGGGGCTGAACTGTAATAACACAATTTGTGGACAGGTGTGGCACTGTTGTTGCATGAAAGAAGCCAAATAACTGCAATATTTGTGGATCCATTTTAGTCATATTTCCTTGTTTATTTATACTTTTTTACCTAAAGAGAAATTTATGGGAAAATGTTTGAAAATAAAACATTACACCCATAGCATACTGAGATTTAAAAAAATAATACTACCAAGGGACCAAAAAAGGGCAGAAAAATATCTGTAAAAATGCAGTGTGTGTACTGCATTTTATACTTTCCTATTGGCCAACATCTAACATCCTGCCATGTCACTTTGTGGTCCCAAATAACAGCAACATAAAAATCATGTGTTTTTGATAAAAATATGTATTATGAAACCAATCTTATGGCGTCTTTATACACTATTTTGGTCCTGTTTTTTTGGGAGCAAAAGTAAGCCTAAGGGTACGTTCACACAGCGACAATAAGTCGCACTATTGTCGCGCGACAATTTTTACAATGGGAGTCTATGGTGTTGCATTGCGACATGCAACATGCTGCGACTGCGACACGACAGTCGCAAAAAATCCATTCAAGATGGGGTTTTCTGCGACTGTCGCAGTCGCAGCATGTTGCATGTCGCAATGCGACACCATAGACTCCCATTATAAAAATTGTCGCGCGACAATAGTGCGACTTATTGTTGCGCGACAAATGTTGCTGTGAAGTTGTGCCCTATTTGTCGCGCGACAAATGTCATCGTGTGAACCTAGCCTAAAACATGCCTGACTTGAGTAACATTTTTTAGAGTGCTTTATTTAGGCATTTTTGAGGCAATTTTGCCCATATCAAGTGTTTTAAAACCTAAGGGATGATGCACACGAACGTATTTTCTTTCCATGTCCGTTTTTTTTGTGGACCATATGCGGAACCATTCATTTCAATGGGTCCGCAAAAAAACTGAAGTTACTCCATGTGCATTCCATTTACGTATGACTATTTCCGTTCGGCAAAAAAATAGAACATGTCCTGTTCTATTAGGGGCCAGCTGTTCCGTTCTGCAAATTTCGTAATGCACACGTACGTCATCATATTTTGTGCAGATCCGTTTTTTGCAGACAGCAAAATACATACAGTTGCGTGCATGAGCCCTAACATTTTTAAAGGTGTTTTTTGTATCCGTTATTTAAAAAATAGGATAGTATGTTCCCGCTGTAATGTCACTTCTTCTATAGAGCTGTATGGGGGAAAAAGCATTGTTAAAAAACGCTATTCAAACACACCATTAAAAACACCAACGTACATTGCACATGGGTTTGATGAAACAAAAAAAGCCCAAATGAGGTCTATGGGGGAAAACTGCAAAGCAATAAGGGCAAAAAACGCCAGACCCCAAAAAATGCTTCGACCCCAAAAACACACCTTAAGGGTAAAAAAAAAAAAGCTACATTTCGAGCTGATTTTTTTTTGCCTAAAAAGCGCAGCAAAAGATGCCAGCAAAAAAAAAAAGCTATGTGTGACACCAATCGAACTTTTTCTCAGGTTAGAGTTTTATAAGCCTAGCAATTACCCTAAGGATTTGGTGAAGATGGATACAGTGTACTTCCCTGGCTGTTTTGAATCCCGAACCATGAAAGCCCCTTCTTTGCCCTGTTTGGATAAGACAGAAAAAGCCACAATGAGAAAAATGTCCGCATATTAATGCAAATCCCACTTATATCTACAGTACTAGACTCTGAGCTCTATGGGCGGATAACTGTCTCTACAATAAAGATATGTTATTCCCATTAAAATGCATGCTAAAAATACCGCTGTTAAAATGCATCTCTGTAGTCAGATTAGCAATTATTCACCGGATGTATCACTCCGACTGTGCCAAATGCTTCTACAAAAGATCTGATTGAACACCAAAGAAAATCTAAATTTGCATATAAAATGACAAGCATAAAGGAGGCCAAATAATTTCACTTCCCGTTAGCTTGCAATGGGATTTGCACTATCCGCTCCAGATGAAAAGATATAGCAGAGTTTGGTCTGTAATGTAGGATAAATAATCAACACTACAGCTTTTGAGCTGGATCAGCCTGCTTGACAAACTAACACTAGTGTGAAAGTAGCCTTACTAATGTATTGTGATTGTCCATATTGCCTCCTTTGCTGGCTGGATTCATTTTTCCATCACATTATACCCTGCTCGTTTCCATGGTTACAGACCACTCTGCAATACAGCAGCGGTGGTCGTGCTTGCACACTATAGAAAAAAAAGACCAGCCTATGTGATCCCCACCGGGCCCGGGCACCAGAGAGGCCGGCACTTTTTCCCCCGCTGATGAATTGCAGGGTGGGCGTAACCATGGAAACGAGCAGTGTATGTTGGGATGGAAAAACGAATCCAGACACCAAAGGAGGCAATATGGACAATCACAAAACATTAGTAAGTGTCTTATACTAACTTTCTTTACATAATAAATGCCACTTGCTGAAGTGAGACAACCCCTTTAAGGCTAGGTTCACATTTACATTAGAGGCTCCCCTAGGAGCCCCCATTGCAGATTTTGAAAAAATAAATAAATGAATAAATACCAAAGAATGTTGCACTATTTTCTCCTGGTAAACTAACTAACACTATAATAGACGCCTGAAAGATGTACCGTAATTATAATCCATGTGGCCAATTAGGCCTCAGCTGCCCCATATTAATGGAGACTGCACTGTATAGCCGGTCTGCATGGCAGCGCGGTATTGAATGTGCCATTTGGCCATTAACAATGCAGACTGGCTATACAATGCGGTCTTGATTAGTTAAAGGGGTTCTGCAGTTTGTTTAAACTGATGATCTATCCTCTGGATAGATCATCAGCATCTGATCGGCAGGGGTCCGACACCCAGGACCCCCACCGATCAGCTGCTTGAGAAGGCAGCGGCGCTCCTGGTGTGCCGCGGCCTTCTCGCTGTTTACCGCTGGCCCAGGGACGTCATGACTTGTATCAACTGGCCTGGGCGGGGCTAAGCTCCATTCAAGTGAAGGAGCGCCGCTGCCTTCTCAAACAGCTGATCGGCGGGGGTCCCGGGTGTCGGTCTCCCGCCGATCAGATGCTGATGATCTATCCAGAGGATAGACCATCAGTTTAAACAAACTGCAGAACCCCATTAAGTAAGAGGCAGCTGTGGCCCAATTGGTCAAGTGGTACTTAACCGAAACACGCCCCTGCTCCGAACGGCTCAAGACTGCGCCACGTGGTCGTACCCTAAACATTGAGAAGCTCTGCTCTAGGGAATAATGACCTTGTAGAGAACAGCTACACCCTTAAATTCACATTTATCTATAGACAATTCAGGCATACAGTAGATACCAACCTTATCAATGAGAAGCTTTTCAGCCTGGTTTCTGCTAATGTTCCTGTTGTACCACCTAAAGACATCACATATACATGTTAACCCACCAAGTGCAGAAGTAACAGTGGAAGGAAATAGGACTGTGGCGTCAGACTAAACAGAGATGCATAGGAGCTGCAGACACTAAACAATGGTTTTCATTTTTTTTAAATTTTAGATGCACTGAAAAAATTTAAGAAAATAATTGCAGACATGGCCTTCAATTGAACCCCACTGATAGCGTTAATAGGATATTTAAAAATGTGTTTTCCAAACTAGACAATCCCTTTAAGCTATGAGTACAGGAATGACTTTTTATGTATGTTCCTCATTTATCAACAGAAAGTTTCAGTTATGTAGAAAAAAAACGTTACAGGAACTAAAAGGAGCGGCACTAAACCACCGTCCTTTCTTAGGAGTGGATCCAATTATTGGTGTGAAAAAGCGGAAATAATTGTAGAATGAAGCTTTGATACGTACAGAGAAAAGTAGTCCAAATAATAGATAATCAGAAATGTTACATTTTGACATTTGGGAAGTGAAGATAAGCTACATGCACCTCCATATATTCTTGCTGCCAACCAAATACATTCATTTTCTTCTTTAGGCAAGCAGCCATACAGGCGGAAATGATAGCCCAGCGTATATGGGCAGGACATTGCATGTGTTTATGGAGGATGATGGAGTATTATACTGAGCATTCCACCAAATGCTATCTCTCCACACCCTCCCATGGACATGCACGCTCTGCTTGCCCAAGAATTTATGTTATTTCAATGGGGAGATGGATATAACCCGCTGTCTGGCAGTGGGCATGATAAAAATCCAACGACTACAAATTCCATACTGTGATTGTCTAGGTTCACGTCATCGTTTAATTTTCCATTCCTGTGATCCATCAGAAGAAAATAAATAAAAAAAGGATCCTATATTTTGAGCATCCATTTATTTTGCACCCATTTTAGCCATTTCCATCTAAGATCCATTATTTTCCCCCGTCAAAAGTAACGTATCTCAGATGGAAACGGCTAACACGGAAGCAAAATAAGCATACTGGATGCTCAAAATAAAGGATTTATTTTTTATTTTTTGCTCTTCTGATGGATCAGAAGAACAGAAAACTACCGGTAAATGGTGCTGTGAGCCTGGCCTAACATCTTGAGGTTCAAGGTGCACTTACTCATAGGTTAGCAGGCTGTCTTCACTCTGCCTTGCCAGAAAGCTGCTTGGGGCATAACCAACATGCCTGAAATAAAATGAACATTAGAATATGTCTTATTTCCATCACATTTACTATAATTACACAATTCTAAAAATTGTTCTGCGTAAATCGGTTACCTTGTTATACAGTAATTGAATACAGTACAGTCAAATATACATATAAAATGTTTTTTTCTCTTGAGCTCCGAAGAAAAATCTGTAACATGGCCCCCACCTACCATGTGCCATTTCTAACACTAGTGTCTTCTTATGTGGAGGATGGGCTTCTGGCCCCCCTCAAGCATGAGGGCCCAGGTGTAGCTCTTTTCCATGCCACGTAATTAACCCTCTTATTCTCTACCAGTTTTGAACTTATAGTGTGTGCAAATTAGCTGTCCTCCAGAAGGAAAATCTGTCTCCCTAGTGCCACCTATTGGAGGTAGCTCTCCTGTGAGTCAGTGTCTGACCCATTAAAAAGACTTGAAACTTGACTAGTGATTAGAGCCAAACCAGAGTCAAACAAGAGGAAGAGACACCCATGTATAGACAGCTGTTTTGGATGTCTTGTTCCTTATCAGCATAGAGCTACGTTAACAGCTTCTCACCCAGCCAGCTAGTACCCTGCTCCGTACTAAGGAGGGGCTTTCTTCCTCTTGAAGCAATCTCTGGTTTGACTTAAAGGGGTATTCCCATCTGGAGGCAATGGGGGCATATCGCTAGGATATGCTCCCATTGTCTGATAGGTGCACCTACACCGAGAACAGAGCGGGGAAGGTGGCTGTAGGAGGACCCCAGGTTTTACAGGGTCCGGCCGCCACCAAGCGCTCTCCCCATAGTACTGAACGGGAGCACTCGGCTATTTTCGGCGGCCCCATAAAATTGAATGGAGGGCGGCTGCGCATGCGCAGTGCGTCCTTCACAACTTTCAGGGCTCTATTCTCAGTGTAGATGGGACCCGCACCTATCAGACGATGGGGGCATATCCTAGTGATATGCCTCTATTGTCTAAAATGGGAAAACCTCTTTAAATCCCAAGTTGTGTTTTATGATTTTTTTATGGTTTGAACATAGACTTACATTTTTTTTTTTTGGAGGATAGCTAATTTGCATATCTTTTCCCAGGGAGCATTGTGTCTGCTCATGGCACTAAATGTATCTGAAAACACTCCCTCTACGTCTGTAAATTCACAGGAACATAGTCATTGTGAGCAAAGGTATAGTAAGTAGATAGAAGAAACAAGATGAACCCTGTGTGATTATAGTAGAATTCTAAAGGCCCCTCGACACGGGCCAATGATTGGGGCAATTATCAGGAAGGAGTGCTCCTAGGAACGCTCCTTCCCAATAATTGCCCTGGGTAAAGGTGGCGCTGATCACCTGATGAACTAGCTTGTTTATTGGGTGAAAGCATCAGTTCTGGGCAGCAGATTGTTCTGTGTACCTAGCTCTCTGCAGCCCAGAAACAATGAATCTGTGTGGGGATGAGAGATCGCAGTAGTGATGGCTCCTTCACATACAGTGGGGATGATTGTTGCATGTAAATGCAGCTCTCACCTCCGCTCACAAGGCAATTGTTGGGAATGAATGGTTAGTTCATGGTAATTTCCTGTTCAGTCAGCTTGTGTAAAGGGCATCTGTCAGCAGATTTATACCTGTGTTGGTCCCATGTTAAAATGTACCTGCATTGCTGAGAAAAATTATGTTTTAATACAAACAAATGAGCCTCTAGGAGCAACGGGGGCATTGCCGTTACACCTAGAGGCTCTGCTTGTAGCTGGCCAGCTAAGACCTGTCCTAGGTTGCTAATATGGCTTATATGTGTATACAGTTAGACCTGCCAATAACCTTAATACATTTCATATGTTTTTATGTTAAAGACAAAAGCAGAGTTATTTACTGTGACTTCATGTTTTTGGAAGTCATGTAACAGTTATATATTGTGTTCACAGAAACAGAAAAGATAATATGCCTTTAAGATTCATTATATGCGCCTTGATTGATCAGATATGACACGGACCTTGTTCCCCCCCTCCCCCCCCCCATTACCCTTTCCCGCAAAAAACGGAACGGATACGGAAGACATACGGATGCACTTCAGTATGCTTTCCGGTTTTTTTGCAGACCCATTGACTTGAATGGAGCCACTGAACGTGATTTGCGGACAAGAATAGGACATGGTCTATATTTAAACGGAACAGAAAAAACGGAAAAACGGAAACGAAAGGCATACGGAGACACTTCAGTATTTTTTGCAGACCCATTGAAATGAATGGTTCAGTATACTGTCAGTATACTGAACTGAAAAAACTGCCAGTATACGGTCCGCAAAAAACGTTCGTGTGCAAGGGGCCTTAAACTGTAGTTACTGCCCAGGAGTCTTGACCAATCACAGCCAGCCTCACACTGAGCCTGTGTGGGAAATCCCATAACTGGTATCATTATTCACCAGAGAGAGGAGCTGAACAGACACACAGTTCCAGTCAGAGTTGAGTTTTATGGAAGCAAAAAAGGCCAAAATAGGTATTTAGAACAGGAAAGAATCGCGAGTAGCGATAATGATAAAGAGCGCTGGTGGTTTGTGCTGATATATCTAGAATTGTAAGAAACAGGGGTTTTAAAATCTTATCTAGCGGTGGTTAATTAGTAGAATTGTAGTAGAGTGTTATTAACCAGTCCCGGACCGCCGTACGCAGGATTGCGTCCTGCGGGCGGCCGGGATCTTCTGAGTGGACGCATCGGCGCATCCTCTCGCGAGACCCGTGAGTTCCTGTGAACAGGGGCGAGCGTCTCGAGAGTTGAACTACAGCCTGCCAGCGATGATCAATCGCTGGCAGGCTGTAGATGCAATATAAATCGCATCAAACATGTATACCAGACGCTGTCATTGATCACACCCCTTGTAAGGCTCCATTCAGACGTCCATATGTGTTTTGCGGATCCGTGGATTCACGGATCCGTGGATTCACGGATCTGTGGATCCGATCCGCGGATCCGATCCGCAGATCCTCAAAACACGGACACCGGCAATGTGCTTTCCGCATTTTGCAGATCCGCACATTGCCAGAACTATATAGAAAATGCTTTTTCTTGTCCGCAATTGCGGACAAGAATAGGACATGTTCTATATTTTTGCGGAACGGAAGTGCAGACCCGGAAGCGCGGATCCGTAATTCCGGATCCGAGCAGGACAAAGTCTGTCCCCATAGAAATGAATGGGTCCGCAATTCCGTTCCATAAACAGAATTTCGGACGTGTGAATGGGGCATAAGGGTCCCTTATCACCGCCAGTTAGTTAGCTACTTGTTAGGTAGCTAGCGCCCAGCCCACCGCACCGCAGTCACTGATTTTGGCAGAGATTTTTTCATCCACATTAACCGATGCGAATGAAAAAATCTGTGCCGTTCATTTTTTTTTCAGCGCAGAGGCTGAACGGAAAAAAATCTCATTACCCGTATGCTCAATATACGGAGAATCGCAGAAACTCCTAATGCTGGCCATACGTGTAATGATTGCGGAGACCCTCAAATGCCAGGGCAGTACAAAAACCCCACATGTGACCCCATTTTAGAAAGAAGACACCCCAAGGTATTCCGTGAGGGGTATGGTGAGTTCATGCAAAATTTTATTTTTGTCACAAGTTAGTGGAATATGAGACTGTAAAAAAAAAAAAATCAATTTCCGCTAACTTGTGCCAAATTTTTTTTTCTGTGAACTCGCCATGCCCCTCACAGAATACCTTGGGGTGTCTTCTTTCCACAATGGGGTCACATGTGGGGTATTTATACTGCCCTGGCATTTTAGGGTCCTAAAGCGTGAGAATCCAGATGCGTAAAAATGCCCTGTGAAATCCTAAAGGTACTCATTGGTTTTAGGGCCTTTAGCATCTTGGCTGCAAAAAGTGTCACTCATGTGGTATCGCCGTACTCAGGAGAAGTAGGGCAATGTGTTTTGGGGTGTATTTTACATATACCCATGCTGGGTGTGAGAAATATCGCTGTAAACGACAACTTTTTAAATTTTTTATTCAAAGTTGTCAATTTACAGAGATATTTCTCTCACCCAGCATGGGTATATGTAAAAATACACCCCAAACACATTGCCCTACTTCTCCTGAGTACGGCGATGCCACATGTGTGACACTTTTTGCAGCCAAGATGCTAAAGGAGCCCAAATTCCAATGAGTACCTTTAGGAGGGCATTTTTAAGCATTTTCTTCTCACGTTTTAGGGCCCCTAAAATGCCAGGGCAGTATAAATACCCACATGTGACCCCCTTTGAAAGAAGACACCCCAAGGTATTCGCTGAGGGGCATAATGAGTCCATGAAAAATTAAACTTTTGTCAAAAGTTAGCGGAAAGGAGACTTTGTGAGAAAAACAATAAAAATCAATTTCCACTAACTTGTGCCAAAAAAATCTTCTATGAACTCGCCATGCCCCTCATGGAATACCTTGGGGTGTCTTATTTCCAAATGGGGTCACATGTGGGTATTTCTACTGCCCTGGCATTTTAGGGGCCCTAAAGCGTGAGAAGAAAATGCGTAAAAATGCCCTCCTAAAGGTACTCATTGGAATTAGGGCTCTTTGCGCATCCAGGCTGCAAAAAGTGTCACTCGTGGTATCGCCGTACTGAGGAGAAGTAGGGCAATGTGTTTTGGGGTGTATTTTTACATATACCCATACTGGGTGAGAGAAATATCTCTGTAAATTGACAACTTTGAATAAAAAAATGTAAAAAGTTGTCGTTTACAGCGATATTTCTCACACGCAGCATGGGTATATGTAAAAATACACCCTAAAACACATTGCCCTACTTCTCCTGAGTACGGCGATACCACATGAGTGACACTTTTGCAGCCTGGGTGCGCAAAGGCCCTAAAACCAATGAGTACCTTTAGGATTTCACAGGCCATTTTTATGCATTTGGATTCTCACACTTTAGGGGCCCCTAAAATGCCAGGTGAGTATAAATACCCCACATGTGACCCCATTTTGGAAAGAAGACACCCCAAGGTATTCCGTGAGGGGCATGGTGAGTCCACAGAATTTTTATTTTTTGGCACAAGTCAGCGGAAATTGTTTTTTTTTTATTGTTTTTATTTTTTTTTTTATAAAGTCTCATATTCCACTAACTTGTGACAAAAAATAAAATTTTACATAAATTCACCATACCCCTCACAGAATACCTTGGGGTGTCTTCTTTCCAAAATGGGGTCACATGTGGGGTATTTATACTGTCCTGGCATTTTAGGGGCCCCTAAAGCGTGAGAAGAAGTCTGGAATCCAAATGCGTAAAAATGCCCTGTGAAATCCTAAAGGTACTCATTGGTTTTAGGGCCTTTGCGCACCCAGGCTGCAAAAGTGGCACACATGTGGTATCGCCGTACTCAGGAGAAGTAGGGCAATGTGTTTTGGGGTGTATTTTTATATATACCCATACTTTGTGTGAAAAATATCTCTGTAAACGACAACTTTTAAAAAATGTTATACAAAGTTGACAATTTACAGAGATATTTCTCTCACCCAACATGGGTATATGTAAAAATACACCCCAAAACACATTGCCCTACTTCTCCTGAGTACGGCGATACCACATGAGTGACACTTTTTTGCAGCCTGGGTGCACAAAGGGGCCCAAATTCCAACGAGTACCTTTAGGTTTTACATGGCGGCTCACAATTAAGCCCCGCACCAAAATGCCAGAACAGTAAACACACCCCACAAATGACCCCATTTCGGAAAGTAGACACCCCAAGGTATTCACTGAGGGGCATAGTGAGTCCGTCTGAGATTTTTTTTTTTTTTGCCAGAAGTTATCAGAAATTGAAACTTTTTTTTTTTTTTTCAGAAAGTGTCATTTTCCGCTAACTTGTGAAAAAAATGAAATGATACATGAACTCACCATGCCCCTCCGCGAATACTTTGGGGTGTCTTCTTTCTAAAATGGTGTGATTTGGGGGGTATTTATACTATCCTGACATTCTAGCACCTGAAGAAACATGACAGGCGCTCAGAAAGTCAGAGCTGCTTCAAAATGCCGAAATTCACTTTTTTGCACCATAGTTTGTAAACGCTATAACTTTTATCCAAACCAATAAATATACACTTATTGGACTTTTTTTTATCAAAGACATGTAGAACAATAAATTTAGAGAAAAATCTATATAGAAATGTAGTTTTTTAAAAAAAATTTTACAACAGAAAGTGAAAAATGACATTTTTTTGCAAAAATTTCGGTAATTTTTGATTAATAGCAAAAAAAGTAAAAATGTCAGCAGCAATGAAATACCACCAAATGAAAGCTCTATTAGTGAGAAGAAAAGGAGGTAAAATTAATTTGGGTGGTAAGTTGTATGACGGAGCAATAAACGGTGAAAGTAGTGTAGTGCGGAATTGTAAAAAGTGGCCTGGTCATTAAGGGTGTTTAAGCTAGGGGGGCTGAAGCGTTTAATAGTACAGGTATTCGGCGGTAAGATAAGGAGTTAAAGTCAGTAATGTAATTCCCTCTGACTCCGTTTATCGTTACCTTTTCTCTTGTTAGTCCTTCCTTGAGCGTCCGATCGCCGTTGTGCAAAAATTTCACCAATCTTCGGGTGTTGCGCTTTCAGGTTTTCTTCTGTTCACCTACCAGCACAAACGTTGCTCCGGCCGGCAGCACGCGCTGTGCGAGGGAACGTGAAGTAGTGTTAGAGCGTTGTCCTGGAGATTCCTGTGGGTGACGTCACCACTGGTAGTACGGTAGCCTCCAAGGTCCACAATTCTTCCTACGCGTTTCAAAGCCTTGCGGGCTTCTTCATCAGGGATGGTAGGTGGTGACTAGGACTTACCATCCCTGATGAAGAACGTCACCCACAGGAATCTCCAGGACAGCGCTCTAACACTACTTCATGTTCCCCCGCACAGCGCGTGCTGCCGGCCGGCCGGAGCAGCGTTTTGCTAGTAGGTGAACAGAAGAAAACCTGAAAGCGCAACACCCGAAGATTGGCGACATTTTTGCACAACGGCGATAGGACGCTCAAGGAAGGACTGACAAGAGAAAAGGTAATGATAAACGGAGTCAGAGGGAATTACATTACTGACTTTAACTCCTTATCTTACCACCGAATACCTGTACTATTAATAACACTCTACTACAATTCTACTAATTAACCACCGCTAGATAAGATTTTAAAAACCCTGTTTCTCGCAACTCTAGATATATCAGCACAAACCACCAGCGCTCTTTATCATTATCACTACTCGCGATTCTTTCTTATAAACTAAATCACACGAGGGCAGCAACAGAGCCCGGTCTCGATGAAGCAGCAGCGGAGTCTACTTATAATAGGTGGACTGTTTTGTACTGACTATACGGCAGTGCAGGCAGACCACAAAAATCTTTTTAGGTATTTAGAACAGTTATGATATGTTCCTATTTTATACTGAACCAGTTGTGTGTGTTTACTTACAGTTCCACCAAACTACGTATAAATTGCGTAACTCATATCGAACTGCTCATACCAGATCATACTGAGCCATAAAAAGCAAACAATCTGCGCAAACTAAACAAACTGCTCAAAGCAATTGTATAGAGCAAACTGCAAACCAAGTAGAGCAAGTAGAACTACTCAGATATACCTCTCAGAGAGATCATAAAGTGCTTAAATAACTTAAAGCGAGAGTAACGATACTGAAGAGAGAAATATATCCACCATTTTATGTTGAATGACAAGATTGAACAGTTCAACCACCATTTTGTGATACTTCATTCAACATGTGTTTTGTACATGGACTATCTGCTGTGGAGGTGGCAGTGTTATACATGAAGAAAAGTTGAAGTTAATAAAGAAGTTATCTTAAGCATTTGGTGTGCTCTTTAAGCCTACTGTTTCCATAGAACGGCGCTAGAAGAATTAAAGCAGAGTAACAGACAGTCTGGTTGGACTAAAAGGTTAGAGATATCAAAATTCTTCTGAAGACACAGTGCAAAAGGCACTTCATAGTGCTTCGGCCTGCCACACTGCTCTCTGCAACTGCCGCGCCCTCTGCACTTTGATTGACAGGGCCGGGGTGATGACGTTGTCACTGCCTGGCCCTGCAGAGGGTATGACGGTTGTGGAGAGAGCAGAGCCTCTTGGTGTAACAGCAATGCCCCTGTTGCTCCTAGAGGCTCATTTGCATATATTAAACCATCATTTTTCTCAGCAATGCTGAACCGTATGAACATGGGACCAACACAGATGCCTTCAGCTGCCAAGCGCTCAAGTAACAGGTCAGCCAGTGTCCTAGGTACAAATCTAGTGACAGAGGCCCTTTAACTTATAAAGTTCTAGTACTAAGGTTTGGATGCATAGTTGTATATCAGGCCCGAAATCTGCAAGGGGCACCAACTGTCTATGAATTTCTGGGCAGTCTGTACAAATAAGACATGTTTTCAGTGTCTGTAAAAAACAATAAGGTGTTCATGACTTTTTTTTTAAGCTGGAGGTGCTTGTACAGATTTTTGTGATGATAATGATCATTATTTCAGAGTTAATGTGTTGACATCAGTATTCGAAGCTATAGATTTATCACTTACAATCATTTTTTATTACAGTTTTCCAATGTGTCGAAAAAATATATTTGCCGTCTGTGAGTTATGGATAAGTTGTCCAGAAAAAAATAAAAATTCAGGTTGTCAACCACACAATCTAGTTCTCCTTACATCATATATGGTCAATGGTCATCAACAAAGAGAATTCTCAACAGTTGTGTCCACTGGAAATCGCAAAGTGGACAACTCAACCTAGATAGATTTCATGATGTTGCACATTGTTGTAAGTAGATGGAGATCATGGTATTCATGTCGCTTTTTTTAGACTCCAATTGAAGGGTTAATCAGTGGAGAAAAACACTACTAAATGACCTGGTGCTAAATGTCAGTTTAGAAAATCCTTGTGAAGGGATGGTTATCGCTAATCACCTACCCATTTTTATCCTGCACCTTCCACCAATGAAGTTCTGAGGTGTCCAGTGGGAGATATTCTTCCCCTCTACAGAGTGCCAGCTCTTGGGAATTTGCTGTTGTGTAATCATATAGCGCCACTGCCCAACATTGATCTAAATGGCTCATCTGGATTGAAATAGAAAAAAAAGATGAGAAGATGATGGTCCGATATTGAAGGTGACTGTTAAAGGAACATTAAACCGAGAAATGATAAATGCATAAACAAATGATAAGGCGATAAATGTGCCCCTTTATCAAACTGTATGGCTGTCCGCATGGTCCTGCAGCAAAAAATCCTGTAGAGATCTTGCAGAAAGTGGGGCTCATCTAAGGGGCCATGCTTTGTATTCTTTGTCTCCTACTGCAGACAGAGCAGTTGTGGAAGGAGTGGGGGGAAGCTTCTGCATCTTGTTGCCTTACAGTCAGACACAGCATTGTGAAGAAATTACTCGATCTTCTGTAAAATATACCATTTTTCTATATACGATATATTTTAATTGTAATGACAATACAAGAGAGGTGGACATTAAAAGGTCCTTTAAACTGCCCGATGTTAGCGATAATCTGCCTGTGTAAAGTAGCCTCTGATTACCCGATGAATGGGCAATCGAATCACTCGCACGGTCACCTAAATTATAGTTTGCTCTAAACAGCACTCTGCTGCCAGCAAACAATGATTCTGTATGGGGACTGGTAATGGCATTAGTGATTGCTCCTCACTATAATGTGGAGGAGATCGCTGCATGTAATAGCAGCTTTCTCCTCCACTGACGAGCAGGCGAGTGTCAGGAAGGAACTCTTCCTTCCCGACAATTGCTTGGTTACATCAGGTCACATAAAGGAGTATGTTTTTCTATGTTTAGTATTGATGTTGACTGTAAAAATCCCCCATTCCATTGCTTTGTTTCCCCCAGAAGAGCAGAATCCACCTATGTCTTGATGAGTTATTACAGAACATAGGCCAACATATTTGTAGACTCACCCTGTTGTCAACTGGAGTGGGTGGAAGCGGTTTCCCTGTAAGACAAAATATATCATATATAGCAAACAAAGCAAATAAGATCTGTGCAGAAAAATGGCAAGTTAAAGGCCTATTAGACGGAGCAGTTATTGTTTGAATTTTGGAAATATCCTGCTTCTTTGCTGCTCTATTCCATACAGAGAAATTCCATAAGAAAGTATATGGTACAGCACTCGTTTTTATGCAGCGGCATACATCGGGAGATCCTGACAATGTATACTTCTCACATATAAAGCAAATACAGTGTGAATTGACCCTAAAGCTACTGAGTACAGTAGGTGGCTGCTGTTTTGAGAATTAAACCTAGGTATTCTCGTAGCTGATCTGATTTCATAGACCCTACAAGGAAATTTCCCAGTAGGCCAATGTCCGTGGGCCACCCAAGCCCTCCTTATGCCCACCAGCCGGATACATAAATATCTGAGGCTCTCAGCATTAATTAATGTAGGGATATCATGCACTGATGCAGCTTGCCAGTGGCCGCAGATGTCCTCTAGAATTCAACTGTATTGCCTTCTTCAGGACGATGATACAGTTTCATACTGGGGTACAGGGGGCAGTATTTTGTGCTGCACTGTGGGATTTGGTTCTCCTGAGGCAGTATTTTGTGCTGCACTACAGGATTGCTGGCCCTGCCTACTGCTGTTGTCCCTGCCTATATATGTTGTCCCTGCCTACTTGTGTTGCCCTGCCTTCGGTCAGTTTGGACCCACCAAGAAAAACTATATTAGGGTGGGTTCACACTAGAGTTATGGTTTATGTTATGGCTTTCCGTTATAACATAGTGTGGGGAGTCGCTCTGGTATACAAGGTAGGCGGGTGCAGTATAGAGGCAAAAACACGTTGTAAATCAATCTGCAGTGTTTATTCACACTTTAGTCACAACAGAACAGTCACTTTTCAGGCTTTGGTGCTTGTTCACACACAGAAAACAAAACAATGTTGGTGCTTGATCTTGCACGGCAAAACAGAAACAAAGTTCACCTGGGATCCTAGGTGTCAGTTCACACCTGGCAGTACTTTTACCTCTTGGTACTTCCACCAGCCCCAAGGCTGTGCAACCAATTCCCTTAGGGAGCTGGGCTCTCTAGTCCGCCTGACTAGGACCCCACGACCCGAGCCTTGGCGTCGCTCTGTGCCCCCCAAGTCCATACAGACAGAGCCAGTCCCAGGCCTCTGTCTTGCAAGCTTTCCGGTACCCTTTTCCGGGTCCCCACTCTTCAGCCCAGCCCAGGGCTCAGATCCCAAACACACAGAGAGACAGTTGCATAAACCTAGCTGTCTTTTAAAGGCAGCTAGGTATTAACCAAAAACCCGGACCGGCACCTAAAATCCGGTCCAGTATTTCCCCTCAGCTGGCTACCATCAACCCAGCAGCACAGGCTGAGAGGAAAATACCTGTTTTTTTATCACCAAACCTCTCATTGTGTCACAATAGTTATAACAGAAAATAACGGAATCCATAAAACGGAGGACGGATCCGTTCTGGAGCCCATAGACTTGTATTATGACGGAATGCAAAACGGAAACCTTTAAGAGGCATTCCGTTTTGCGCCGTCCTAATAGAAGGCTATGGGAAAGCATAACAGATCCGTCTGGGTCCCGTTATGCAAGACGGAAAACAAAGTCCTGTGACTTTGTTTTCCGTCTTCCATAATGGGAACCAGGCGGATCAGTTATGCTTTCTCATAGACTTCTATTATGACGGAAAGCAAACGGAATGCCTCTTAAAGGTTTCCGTTTTGCATTCCGTCATAATACAAGTCTATGGGCTCCAGAACGGATCCGTCCTCCGTTTTATGGATTCCGTTATTTTCTGTTATAACTATGTTATAACGGAAACCATAATGCTAGTGTGAACCCACCCACCATAAACTTTTAATATGTTATCCCTAATGCCATAATAAAACTATCTCTAATATACTTTATTAATCAATTTTCTATTTTTCCTACACTTTTCCCTTCCATAAAGTGCACCATTCACTGTACGCCTAAAACTGTTCTCTGTACACCGCTGAGCTCTGCTCAGCAGTGTATGGAGTACATTCTATCAATGGGCAGCAGCGCGGTGAGTACACGCCGCTCCACTCAGCTAATCCTGGCATAGTACATGGGTACAGGGTATCCATATTCTATGCCAGGAGTTAGTAATCATCCAGGGAGCACGGGCAGGAGCAGCAATGTGTGCTCCTGCCCGTACTCACAGCGCTGCTGCGGTGTACAGAGAACAGTTTTAAGCGCACAGTGAATAGTGCACTTTAGGCAGGGAAAAGTGTAGTAAAAATAGAAAATTGATTTATAAAGTATATTAGAGATAGTTTTATTAGGACATTAAGGGACAAATATTAAAAGTTTATGTAAAGGTTTAGTTACTCTTTAAATCTTTTCTGTGACATTTATGGTGATTTATCATTTCTCACTGATGCTATCTTTTGATGAAGCTTGTGAAACACAGTATTCACTGTGGGAATAGGAAATTCTTTGTGGTCAGGACTGTTAGGATGTAAAAACGAAGGGGTGATGTGTTAAAATGTAATCTCTTTGTCACATCAGCCGCCATCACTCTAGAATCTTATTCAATGACGTTATCATGTATCATATGAAAAAGATCATGCTACCATACTAGGTAGGGAAGTAAGATGTCCAGAAGTAAGAACAAAGTGGATCATTTCTGGTGTGTTCATGGCCACTGTATCTAATCTAAGGTAAATGGCACTACTGTGTCACGGCAAAGCACCCTCTGAGCTTCCCAGTGACTAAAATAAGTGATTTCCAGTTTAGTACTGACTCTGTACATTTCAAGGTGGTGGCGGCCTCTATGTTATAAGACTGTAAACTCCTCCATCTAAGGCTGCTTATGATTTAAGCTGAAGAGGGCTGGTTCCTTCCTATCCTGATGTAATTTTTTAGGCCTAGACTCAAAGGTGTACACAAATCTCATAAGAGTCCCAACGCAAAACATATTATAGGCCTCCCCACGCATGCGCCAAACAATCCCAGGCAATGTGACACACAAATCTCCCCAGATTTCTTATAAATCTATCTTTTGTTTAAAGGGATTGGCCCACAATTGTATTGTAGACTTGGGTACTCAATCTTTTTATACTGGGGTCTCACCAGCAAGAATATGACAGCCTGTGCATCAGCTGTAATTTGTAGGGAACTCGGACAGTAAGTATTTAGTTTCCCTGCAGCACCACCACAGGGTGAATTAAAGGGTTTGTGTCACAAAACATATTCAAAATTTTTCAAACCAGCACCCGGATCTGAATACTTTTTTAATTGAATGTAATTGAAAATTTTGTATGGCCACTGAGTTGTTCCATAAAATGTATCTGTATAGCGCCACCTGCTGCTTGTTCTTTTTCTGATTTCTTTGTCCTGCTCACTGAGAAGGCCGCACATGCTCAGTTTCATCTTTCAGCTGCCTCCTGAGCTGTGATAGGGAGAGCTGAGACACGCCCCCTGAGCTGTGATAGGGAGAGCTGAGACACGCCCCCTGAGCTGAGCAGAGAAGACACTCCCCTTGAGTTGGAGCTGTGAGTAATGAAATGTGGAATCTGATTGGTTTTCTTTTACACCAGTTTGATAAATCTCCCCCTATATCCCCTGCAGCCATCACCAGGGGGAGCGCAATGCCTTTGATACAGATATCATTCATATCAATGAGAGCAGTGTTTTCCTTTCGTGAACAGGAGAAGCAGTTCTGAGCTGGGCCCCTACTCTCCTGGGTCTGGACCCATGAGTTATAGGTACAGGACACACAATGTAGAGACAATGATGCTGCTTTAGCAAAAATTCCTGCTTATAATTAAAGGGGTTGCCCCATGAAAAATGTTCTACATTTTTCAAACCAGCACCTGAATCTGAATACTTTTGTGATTGCATGTAATTAAAAATTTACGACAGATGCTGAGTTATTCAATAAAATGTCTCTGTATAGCGCCACCTGCTGTTTGTCATTCTCCTTGTTTCTTTTTCCACCTCAGTAACCTTGCTAAGATGGACGCAGATCAGTGGCGTACCGCCAATATAGGCAGACCACGCCGTCGCTATGGGGCCCACAGCACTGGGGGGCCCGGGGCGCAGAGAAGGCCCCGCCTACTCCGTTTGGTCCCGCCCACTCACTCACTCCGTTTACTGTGAAAATAAATTATGCGCTTTTCTTTTTGCAATGATCCCCCCCCCCCCCCCGACCTGTGGAATCGGGATCCAGCCTGCAGCTAACGCTCGCTGGACTGGCCAATCAGAGCAAGTCACATGAGGCAGCTGCTGATTGGCCAGTGTGCAGTGAGTGTATGGACTGAGGCGGGAGAGTAAAGTCGCCAGTCAGACTCACTCACCCAGAACAGCCGCAGGCCTGCAGACTGCAGTGAAGAAGTCAGGAGTCAGCAGGAGAACCGCTGCGCTGGGGCGCTGCTGAAGCCTGAAGGGAAAAGTCAGGAGTGGACTCAGGAGAGACAGAGTCACAGAGAGTGGTATGTCAGTCAGTGCAGTCAGTTACTGTGTCTGTGACAGTCTTAGTTAATGTTGGGCACATGCAGCCAGCAAGAGAGGATCCATAGGGAGGGGAGGGGGACAGGGACACGCTTCACTAGTCCTGTCCTCTATGAGCCCCAGCCAAAATGCCCACCAAAATGCCCAAGGGGGAGGGGGTGGGGAAGGTTGATTAGGAGGAAAGTGTGACACTGGCCTGTTTGAGACTCCCCTCCCCCCAGGTCCACTATGATGAGCCTCCCCAACCATGCACAATACCCCAATGCCTCCCAAAATGGCTGGGGGAGTAGGAGGAAAGCACACTGGCCTCTATGAGCCTCCCCCCTTCCTGAGTCCTTTATGAGCCCCCCAATGCCCCCCAAAATGCCCGGCAAGGTGTTAGAGGAGTTAACCCCTAATGCCCCCCACAAAATGCCTGGGGGGGTAGAGGATGGAGTAGGTGTAGGAGTCCTCTGTGAGCCCCAACCCCTAAAGCCCCCCCAAAATGCAAAATGCCCAGGTGGGGAGGAGTAGGAGGAAAGCACACTGTCCTCTATAAACTCTATTAGCCACCCCCCACCCACCAGTCCTCTATGAGCCCCACCAACCCCTAATTCCCCTCAAAATGCCTATGGGGGGAGAAGTAAGAGGAAAACACACTGTCCTGAGAATTTTGAGGGGCATTAGGGGTTGGGGGGCTCATAGATAGAGGACAGTGTGTTTTCCACCTACACCTACTCCTTCCTTACACCACCCCACCCTGGGCATTTTGGGGGGCATTAGGGGTTGGATAGCCCCTCTAACTCCTTGCTGCTAATGCTGAGTGTGCACATAGCCACCAAATGATATTCCACCAACAGCCGAACTTCCCCCCCTCACACATGCACATATGTGCACACTCAGCATCAGCAGCAAGGAGTTAAAGGGGTTTGGGAAGTGGTGTACTGTCTGTACCGGTTTGGGGAAAGAGAAGTTATGACAAAATGGCGCAGGTAGCAAAGGGGTTAAGATGTGTGGGATGGCCTACGTCCGGCTTTAGCACAGTGGACAGAGACAGGAGGAGTGATGCGTATGCGGGCTCCTGCCCTGCACTCGCTCAGTTGTGCTCGCATACATATTGCGCCATGTCCTCTGCCCACTCTGCTAAAGCCTGGCAAGTAACATAGCCCATCTATGCCCAGCTTTACCAAAGCAGGAGCAGTGATGTGTGCTGTGCATCTCTCATTGCAGCCCCAGTGAAATCCTTACTCTCATACAGCACTGTCATATCAGTGGTGTATGAGAGTACGGATTATAAAGCACTATAAGTACCTGAATTCAGCACCGATTTATTGTAGAAAAAAAAAAAATCTGAAAACATTTTATTTTAAAGCACTTACAATAGGGTTTAACCTGTTCGCTACCAGCGACGTACATGTACGGCGCTGATATGCGACTTTAAGATGGCGCCTGCTTCCGCTCAGTGCGGGCGCCATAGCCGCGGGTGACAGCATGCTTTTTAAATGTAATGGGGGTGTGGCATGGGAGGAGCCATGACAGGAGGTGGGAGGGGCTGGGGTGTGTAGTGGGCGGGGTTAGGGGCCCAATTCAGATTCTTGCTATGGGACCCAGTGATTTCTATGTACGCCCCTGACGCAGATGCTCAGTTCCAAGTTCCTTCCTTTCACTGCCACTTGTCCTATATACTGTGAGAAAGGAAATGTCTCCTGATGTGACAGAGAGAGAGAAAGAGAGAGCTGCAGCAGAAAGGGTACTCCCCCCAGAGAAAGGACTCGCCCCTGAGCTGCCAGGAGGAAGAAAATATAGCAGAGCAATTAGGCCAGTGACATTAGAGATCTCTGGGTCCATGTGAGGTACAGGGCTGGTTCTAGTGTTGCTAGAAATAGATTATCATTTACTATACGATGTCTGATTTTCATTTTTACATTAATAATGGGATATTAAACATTATACATGCTCTGCATACAACTATTCGCTGCATTTCCCTAATAACTTCGGCAGGAGTAACTCTATGGACCCATGCTACTTGGTTACAAAGATTACCTTCGAATTTGATCAAGACCATACCCTTAACTGTGGTTTGGTGTGTGTCATGGTATCATCTGGAACAACACACCGATCACAGCATGTACCTTTAGATGCTGGGAATTCACCACTGTAGATTCTTCAATATGACCATCAGGTAACTGTCATTATGTTTATTATTCAGTGGTGGACTTCAATATGGCCACACAAAAAGTCTAAAAGAGAGAGGACCTGTCACCTCTCCCAACATTTCTTAGTAACTGCTTGCATTTCCCACGTAATAACAATTCTGAAGCATATTTTCATATAATTCTATGCCATTCCTCCATTACTCCTACTAAAAGTTATGAGAATTGCCAGCTGTTTGCAATAAAAGTCCATCTGGGTGTTATCAGTTGGGGAGTGTGTCCCCAACTCCCCCACTCCCATATAATCAGGTACACACCACCAACTGGTGATACCCAGATTGACCTTTATTGCAGACTGGTGGCAATTCATTTATAATTTCTAGAGGGAATAATAAAGGAATGGCATAACATAGAGATCTACGAATAGATGCTTCAGAATTGTTATTGCAAGTAGTTACTAAGACATGTTTGGAGAAGTGAGAGGTCGTCTTTATAAGGGTATCATGTAATACTACAGGAGTTTTAAATACTTACTTGCTGCCAGTTTTACTTTAGACTTTTTGTGTGACCATTTTCCCACATTGAAGCACACCCCCAAATAATGAACATAATGACAGTTGCCAGATGGTCCTTTGGCATATCATATTGCAGTATCTACAGTGGTGAATCCACAGCATCTAGTGGTACATGACAGTATGTTGATCCAGATGATCAAGTGACACATACCACACCCATGCCACAGTAATCACTCTTGCCTGATGTATCAAATTTATATTGCAGTATCTACTGTGGCGAATCTTCAGCAGCTAGTTCTAGATCCTGTGGATTCTCTGTCCAGCTGGTTGACATACAGGTTCAGTTCCATAATTTAACAACCACCAACTGCAGCAAAAAGGACACACCCCCTGAACTGCCAGTTTGAAATAAATCTAGCAGAGCAATTGCATCAATGAATGTGAAGATCTCTGGGTCCATGTGAGGTACATGGCTGGTTCTAGCTTTGTTAGAAAGAAATTGTTATGTGCTATATGATATTTTTTACAATATGGGATAATCCCTTTAAATACAGTTGCACAGATATTGCTTTTCTTAGCAACTTTTGCCTCGTCAGGAAATCCAGTCTAAAGATTTTATCTGTAATCTGTAAATGAATCTTCACCAACAAATGGTATCATGGTTTCGTGCAAATAGAGGAGCCAAGCTATCAACATGTGGCACAAAATTCTTTATTTAGCAGCTTGATGTTCTGATACGAGTAAAACACCAGCTACAAATTAACAGGATTATGATATAATCTTATACTAAGGGTCTTTTTACACGGACCGATGATCTGGCAGATTACTAGGAACGAATTAGACGCTTCCGATAATTGTCTGATCATCAGCGGAGAGTTGGGCTGCATTCACATTCAGCAATCACCTTCACTGTACGAGGACAAGTGATCACTTGTCCCCATAGAAAATCATTGTCCCAGCACAGCAGATCGTTGTTTGGGTTTTTGGATTTTTGGTGGCAGCAGAATGACACGATTACCTTAAGATCGAGCGTCCGCATGTTTGCTGGGTGATCGCCGACACCTTTTACTTGGACAGATTTCAGGGAACGAGTGTTTCTACAAATGACCTCCATAAAAGAGGATATGGGACTGTCATTTTGTCACCCGGTCATGCAGGGTAGGTTAGAATTCAGCTTAATTAACTGAGAGTAAAAATAACCAACTAAACAAACTTATGCTAAATAGTGACTATAGTAACAGTTCATACTGTATATTCCAGTGGTGGTGAACCTATGGCACGGGTGCCAGAAGCGGCACTCAGAGCCCTCTCTGAGGATACCCGCGCCCTGGAAAAAGTCTATGGTGTACCAATATGCCTTAGACTTTTCCTGCCATTCATCAGCGCAGGGCGCACTATGAACAGCGCAGGCAGCGCCCTGAATGTAAGCAGGATATTATAGCTACATGATAGAGTACATGGAAGATATACTATAGTGGACTGTAGTATTCAGGGTAAATTGCTGTGTTGGCACTTTGTGATAAATAAGTGGGTTTGGGGTTGGAGTTTGGGCATTCGGTCTCTAAAAGGTTCCCCATCACTGATATATTCTTTGTTTGAGGTGTACTGTTGGCACAGAGAGAGGTAACAAATGGAGCAGACACAGTATACATTGGAACCTGCTTATCCTGAATTAGGAGGTCAGATGACACAGAGAAAAGTATCATGGAGTAAGTTCCCATCCAGTAAGAGGTCACCTTGTCGTGGTGGATGGGCATAAATAATCTTGATCAAAATATATCTTCTAAGAACCTCATATATATTTTATATACTGGATATAGTATCAGTACATATATTCTGTTTGCAAAGTGCTGTTGCATTGTGTTTGCTCAAAAGCAGAAGCTAATGGCACATCTGCACCCATATCACCCATGTAGGAAAGTAACTTCCCTTTTATAACTGCACCACTAATTGCAATTACTAGCTACCTATAATTTATTAGGCTCTTATATTATTGTTTACTATTAGGGTACTTTCACACTAGCGTTAGTGTGATCCGGCAGGCAGTTCCGTTGTCAGAGCTGCCAGCCGGATCCGCCGTTCAGTGTGACAACTGACATCATTTGTAGACGGATCCGGGTGCGGATCCGTCTACAAATGCATTGCAAGAACGGATCCGTCCCTCCACTTGTCATGCGGATGGACAGATCCGTCCTGCAGTCTTTTTCACAGTTTTCCCGGTCTGCGCATGCGCAGACCGGAAGGACGGATGCGTCCTTCAGTTGTTTCTCAATGCCAGATCCGGCACTAATGCAAGTCAATGTAAATTAATGCCGGATCCGGCATTCCGGCGACTGCTCAGGCATTTTGGACGGACATAATACCGCAGCATGCTGCGGTATTATGTCCGGCCAAAACGCCTGACAGTGACTGAACGGAAGGCATACTGATGCAAACTGAACGGATTTCTATCCATTCAGAATGCATTGGGATATGCCTGATCAGTTCTTTTCCGGCATAGAGCCCTTTTGACAGAACTCTATGCCGGAAAAGAATAACGCAAGTGTGAAAGTAGCCTTATTCTCTCTCTGTATGTAGAAACTAGCCATAGCCATTATGCCGCAGTCAATTTGTAAAATGTATTCCCTTGAAGGGGTTGTCCAGGCTACAGATATTGAGGACCTGTCCTCAGGATAAGTCATCAATATCAGGTCAGCGGGGGTCTGACATCCGGCACCTGTTTCGGGCAGCTGTGTTAGAATATATAAAGTATATGGCGTGGAAGCAGACAGCTCTGTATACCATGTAGTTTCCAGCATCGGCGTACTGCAGCTCAGCTTCAATTCGCTTAAATGGGAGCAGAGCTGCAGCACCCCAGGACTCTGGTTACAGCAACACCGCCAATGCTTGAAACAGCTGATCAGCAGGTCAGACAGCCAACAATCTGATATTGATAACTTAGCCTGAGAATAGGTCAACAATAGTAGGGGTGCTGCACTGCACCGATCTGATATATATGACTAATTCTAACCTGTAGCCTGGAGAACCCCTTTAAAATCCCACACTGCACGGAGGCTTATCCTAAAATCCACGTCCTCTTGTTTATACAGAAAATTCACACTAATACACACAGTCCTACCACGGATGGTTGTGGCACTGACGACGTGTCAAGTGACTGATCCTTTCTTATAGTAAGTCAAATATATCCACGAATGATATGGGTGCAATGCAGAAATAATGAGTTGGGTTCCCATAATTTAATACTCAGCAACCAAGATAGTGGGAGAAATATATACAATTATGTCCACCAATAATCAATTGAGTAAGGAAATGAGTGGTACTACTTACAGCCAAAGTTTGGGTCATATAGAGTACATCCTGCTGCCATCTTCTCTGTCTGGCAGCAGCATCTCCACCGACCTTCCACCCAGAAGTTGGGGTGATACTTGGGCATCAGACAATGGTTGTTCTTTGTCACTGGGTGTAGAGTTAAAAAAAGGTTAGCCACTGGCAACCACGCAAATTACTTGATTATCTCTGGTTAAGGCCTCATGCACACGACCGTATGTATTTTGCGGTCCGCACAAAAATACGGATGACGTCTGTGTGCATTCCGTATTTTGTGGAATGGAACAGCTGGCCCCAAATAGAACAGTAATATCCTTGTCCGTAATGCAGACAATAATAGGACATGTTCTATTTTTTTGCTGGACGGAAACGGAATACACACGGAGTAACTTTCGTTTTTTTGCGGACCTTGAAATGAATGGTTCCGTATACGGTCCACAAAAAAATGGAACAGACACGGAACGGAAAGAAAATACATTTGTGCATAAGGCCTAACTAGTAGAACCAATTCAAAGAGTGTTCTGATTTTATTTAAAAAATTGTCTTTTTTCCCCAGAAACGGCACCACTCTTGTTCATCAGATGTGCCAGGTACTGCGCATTACTACGCAAAAGGCACATGAAATTCTCCAAACCATATTCAGATGTAGCAGTGCTAAATTATTCATTGCATTGACACTTGAAAAAACAGCTGTTGAAATTTGTCAATAATTTAATGTATCGACGATTCATGCACACAACCATATCTGTTTTGTGATCTGCAAATCGCAAAGCCACAAAATACAGATGCAGTCTGTGTGCCGGGCAAATTTTTTTTGTGGCCCCGAAGACTTCAATGGGTCCATGGTCTTCATTTTGTAGACATATTCTATCTTTTTGCAGACCAGATATACGTATCCGTATGTCCGTTCCACAAAAATATAGAACATGTCCGATACTCGGCCGCAAAATGCAGACCGCGCACGGGTAGTGTGCATGAGGCCTCCGGCTGGCAGTTCCGGTAGTGCTCTCTGGATCCGGCATAACCGGATATTGCCACAGCGCCTGCCCGCCCCATTGACTATATTAGGATCCGTTGGAGATCCAGTTGCTATATAGCAAATATGTTCGGATTCAGCCAGAATTTTTTTTTCACGTACAGTAGTTTCTGTCCGGCCAAATCCCAGCATATATGCTGGGTAGCGGGCAGATGTCCACTGGATCCCACTATCGTCAATGGGCCAGCAGGCATTGTGGTAACATCTGGCTATGCCGGATCCAGAGAGCTCTGGCAGGCTATTCTCTGCTGGAACCAATACCACGAGGCTGATTTAAAATGTTTGCAAAATAAAAGTAAAGCAGCGGCCAGGTTCCAGAGAAATTTGGGATAACGGTGGCAGTGGACTCGATCAGGAATGTAAAATAGGGGGTGCAGAGGGTGGGCTAGCTGTCTGTCTCCTTCTTCCCCATGTGAGGAGACCATTACTGTACATTAATCATGATAAGTAAGGGGCCCTGTTCATGATTTTGAAATAGGGCTCTGAAGCTACAAGTTACTCTTCTGGACCTGTTTTGCTATGGTTTTCCTATTTCCCCCTGTTTTTATAAATTGTCTCAAAAATGTTTAAGTTTTGGTTGTAGTAGTTAGCTTTGCAGATCGATGTAAAAATATACGGTAATGGTTTTGTCACCTTTACCAAGATTCTTGCTCTGGTTTGTGCTCTACATCCTGTAGGGTGATATGAGCTGGTCGAAGATATCAGCATTATTAAAACTATTACTTTTGACTCCCCATCTATAGCTTAACTAAATGTGGAAGACATTTCAATAAAACCCAGGGCACAAGCTGCTGCCAAACCCTTGGGGGCACTTATCTTCCAGAGAAACAGCTTGTGCCAATGTATCTTACTTTTCTTACTGCTGCTAATGTTTTTTTGACTTTATAACAGTTTTGCAGGGACGTAGCTACTGTATAGGGAGTGCAGAGACAGCATTCAAATCTAGGCCCGATGCCCCCTTCTGCCACATAGCAGAGCAATGACACATGGTAGGTGGGGGCCTTTTCATAAAAGGTCAGTCCCCCACAGATCGTAAAGAGATTTAATCCTAGTGATACCATCACTTTATTAGGTGTGAAACCCCTTTGATTTTTCCCACTCAGACATTTCATGGTTTGCTCATACCTTCTTTTAGAGCCAGAACCCATTGTTGCCGACTCTCTTTGTCGGGGGCGAAAATGTATAAAAAATAATTATCATGGATGACCTGAGGAGAGGGAAAGTTCAAAAGAATGAAATATTAAAATCATAATAATAATAACTAGTGTTGAGCGAATCAAAGCTCACTTCGATCCGACTTTCAGGAAAAATTTGATTTGCCGCAAAGCTGAATTTCCTCGTGCTTCGTGGTAATGAATTGATTCCCTGAAATGGTGGTAAAAATAAAAAAAATCATACTTACCTCATGCATTTGAGTGCGAAGATGTTGTCATGGCCATCTTCCATGAAGATCCTGCGCAAAATTTCGTGTCACCACACTGGCCGACGTGATGAGGTCATCACTTGCCGTACAAGATTTTGCGCTGGATCTTTAAGCAAGATGGCTGCAACGGCATCCTCGCGCTAAAATAACTAAGGTAAGTGCAATTTATTTTAATTAGCAAACACTAAAATGCTTTAATATGGATCTCAGAGGCCGCGATCAGTGATGAACAGGGCATCTGAGGGGTTCAGTGACGAAGGGTTCATCACAAAGCAAATTTCTTTTAAGTTCGTCGAAGCAGCTGAATCGAATTTTAGAGAACTTCTCTCATCTCTACTAATAACCATATGCTACTGCCAAAAATCCAGTGGCAATAGTTATTCTGATGTTTATTTGTTGCAACTGTAATATCCCTTAAATAATATCTACATTAGGGCATAATTTTTCATGTTGAATGCACTGTTACTCTCTACCAGACCAAGGCAGTAGGAAAGGACGTAGACAATAGTTTTTGACCTGTACTATTCTCTTTAATGCTCTGATGGCCACCATCTATCTGTCAAGGAAAAAAATCTGGAAACATTGCTTGTAATGTGTTATTGATATGTGCCATCAGTGTTCCTCCAGAAAACTGGGTGACTACGGTTGTTTTTACACAATCATAAGGATCCAGCCTAGTCACTGGTAGAGAGCAAAGAGGAGGTAACACTCTTCACGCTGGTTGTTACTACCACCACTATTAATGGTAACACGGGGGAACCCCTAGCTGGTATTGAGGATGGCCTATATGAGATTGCTGTTTACCATTAGGATCACAACTACTTGTGCAAAAATGAATCAGTAAGGCCTAATGTACATGACTGTACGTACTTTGAGGTCCACAAAATGCGGATGACGTCTGTGTTGAATCCGTGGTCCTCCTCATTTTTCGGCCAAGAATAGGACATTCTTTCTTTTTGTGGAATAGACATACATATGTGGAAAGCACACTGATCACCCGTGTGC
This sequence comes from Bufotes viridis, assembly GCA_033119425.1. Taxonomy (NCBI): domain Eukaryota; kingdom Metazoa; phylum Chordata; class Amphibia; order Anura; family Bufonidae; genus Bufotes; species Bufotes viridis. The sequence goes on along the minus strand of CM065590.1, from coordinate 414,379,588 downwards.
TTTCTGCATCTGTATGTCCATTCCGCAAAAGAAAGAACGTCCTATTCTTGGCTGAAAAATGAGGAGGACCACGGATTCAACACAGACGTCATCCGCATTTTGTGGACCTCAAAGTACGTATGGTCATGTACATTCGGCCTTACTGATTCATTTTTGCACAAGTGCAAATGCGGATGTAACACGGACATCATCAATATTTTGCAAACTGCAAAATACATACAGTCGCATGTGCATTTTTGCAGATTTGCTGTACGTATTCCACGCCACACTGCAAATCCACAGCAAAGTACAGGTATAGGGGATTTTAAAATAGACATCTGCATGTTGCAGATTTTTTCTCACGTGGATTGGACTGTCAAATCTGTAGCATGCCCATTATTATTTGCAGATTAGTTCCAGATTTCTTACATTACCTTCTATAGAGTTTAAAGAAGCACTCCCACGAAAATGTTTCTTCTCTGACCTGTTCAAAAGGTACATTATGTAAATTGTATTGAAGGTACTCTTCTTACCAGTGACTGTATTTGTGAGTTATAACCTCCCTTCTGATCCTCAGTTGTGTCATGTGGTAAGGACTCTAATCTCAGGACAGGAGGTCAGTTTCTTCTATATTCATTCCTAAGAGACTGCCATTGAGGCTTCCATAGAAATATATAGAGAAACTGGCTTCCTGTCCACACAGAAGACACTGTGTTTATTTGGAGAGTCGAAGTGCTGGTCACATGACACAGCGGAGGATCGGAAGGGAGGGGATAACAAACAAATACAGCATTGTCTTCACTACAGTTTACATAATGTACCTTTCTAACAGGTCAGAAAATAGAAATGTTTGCGTTCTTTAAATCCGCAATTGACAAATGTGCTGCTGATTTACTTGCAGATTTCATAAACTACAAATCTGCACCATGTGAACCTAAATGTACAATGCAAATAGTCCCACAATATTAAAATGGTTGCATATCTCTTACCTGGAATGCGTATTTGTTTCTGCAGGCAATTGTGACATCGGTTGTCACTATTTCTACACATTTAATACGAGGCACTTCCACAAAACCACGAAGACTGCGCACTTTCTAGAAATAAATTAGTATTCAATAATAAATGATAAGGGAGAAGCAATCACACTTTGGTAAAGGGCAAGATGACAAAACACTTGTTTAAAGAGCCTTTTTCTAGAAATTTAAAATCATCAGTAAATAGAAGTCCTTGATGTGCCGCGTTTGCCAAGAGTCCTAAACTGCAAGACTGATAGGGCCAAGGGGTGTATATGTCCAGGAGCAGAATTCACAAGAATGGGTTTCAACGCTGTAAAGTAAAACCACTTTTATTTGGGCAACAACAACCAAAGGAGGTTTTTGATGAACTTCCAGGATCTGGTTCCTGTAGAAGTAGTTTACAGGTAGGAAAATAGGGAATAATTTTCCTAACCTAGAGCGCACTTCTGTCACTGTCCCAGTCCTCCTGGTGTCCTCAACATAGCTCTAGTCCTCAGTTCCAACAGAAGAGTACAAGAGGAACCAGAACAATGCTGAGAGCACCATGGCAGTGCAGAAGGATGCAAATAACAGCTATTATTTGTCATTGCCATTGGCAGCAAATACAAAAGAAGCCAAAATGAATAGGACACTACTACTTCTAAACATGGCCTTCAGCTTTTGGAATAAAATACCAGTTATATGATCCCTAAGACTTGGTTCGAAGGCACAGCCGGTGTCAAAAACATATAGAAACAGCAGCTGTCTGTGAAGGTATAGTTGCATCAGTCATGTGACACCCTGACATTCATTAAGCAACAATGTTACATAACATACATGTGGTGGGCCAGCGCACAGGATACTTCCTTGTGATAAGTAAGTAGGGATTATGGTGGAATAATGATTTTATTGTGATTATTACAGTAAGTACTTCATTGTGTGCCTGACACTAAGTGATTCGTAAAATGGCTGCCTGTCTAGAGGTGATGTTGTTGTCAAAATTTAGTGTTAAAAAAAAAAAAAAAAGAACAAACAGCACACACAGAGTTTTGCTTCCACACAGACACAATCATATGCTGCATGTAGTAATACTGCATATACTGTATATGTTCTGCTCCTCAATGTACTACTATTCACATGTTAAATACCTGGACAGTAAACTGAAACCAAATCACATGACATATGTGAGGATCACGTGACTGATGCCATGTTTAGTCCTATCAAACTCTCCTATGAATGCATTTTACATTACTAAAATGGGCTGTACAATTTTAATATGAGAGCATACTTTTAGCCCTTTCAACCTTGGGCCAGTTTTTACCTTCCTGCCCAGGCCATTTTTTGCAAATCTGACGTGTCAATTTATGTGGTAATACCTTTGGAACACTTTTACTTATCCAAGCCATTCTGAGATTGTTTTCTCATGACACATTGTACTTCATGAAAATTTTTAAGAACATTTCCAAAACCCACTTTTAAGGACCAGTTCAGTTCTGAAGTCACTTTGTGAGGCTTACATACAGTGAGGAACAGAAGTATTTGAACACACTGGGATTTTGCAAGTTCTCCCACTAAAAAATCATAGAGGGGTCTGAAATTCCCATTGTAGGTGCATTCCCACTCTCAGAGACAGATTTAAAAAAAATAAAAATTCAGGAAATCACATTGTATGATTTTTTAAGAATTTATTTGTCTTGCACTGCTGCACATAAGTATGTGTATATAAGTATATAAGTCTTGTGCAGGGGGTCGTTTTTTTCATGGAAGAGTTGATGTTTTTATTGGTACCATTTTTGGGTACATATGATTTTTTGATCATTCAATATTACACTCTATGGTGCAAGGTGACCAAAAAATTGGTTGTTTTGACACGGTTTTTATTTTTTTAACTGTGTTCACCTGTGAGGCTAGGTCATGTGATAATTTTTATAGAGCAGGTCGTTACGGATGTGGCAATAAAAAAGTGGCAATACATATTGGCAATACCTAATATGTATACTTTTTCTTATTTCGTTTTACACAATAAAAGCATTCTTTAAACAAAAAATGATGGTTTAGTGTCTCTATAGTCTAAGAGCCATAGATTTTATTTTTTGGCCGATTGTCTTATGTAGGGGATTTTTTTTTTTTTGCAGGATGAGGTGACGGTTTCATTGATACTATTTTGGGGTGCATATGACATTTTGATCGCTTGGTATTACACTTTTTGTGATGTAAGGTGACGAAAATTTTTTTTTTTGGCACAGTTTCTATTTTATTGCTTTATACAGTGTTCACCTGAGGGGTTAGGTCATGTGATGTTTTTATAGAGCTGGTTGTTACGGATGTGGCGATATCGAATATACAGTATCTACTATCTTTTATTTTTTTTACTGTAAAACAATAATTTTTTGCAGGATGAGGTGATTACTTGGTGTTGTACTTTCTGTGATGTAAAAGGCTTTTTTGGCCCTGTTTTTCTTTTTTTTTTTACGTTGTTCACCTGAGGTGATATTTTTATAGAGCAGGTCGTTACAGACGCGGCAATACTTAATATGTATATTTTTTTTATTTATTTAAGTTTTATACAATAAAAGCATTGTTGAAACAAAAAAATTATGTTTTAGTGTCTCCATATTCTGAAAGCCATCGTTTTTTTGTTTTTTTTTTGGGGGCGATTGTCTTATGTAGGTGCTTATTTTTTGCGGGATGAGGCAACAGTTTGATTGGTATCATTTTAGGGTGCATACAGCTTTTTGATCGCTTGGTGTTGCACTTTTTGTGATGTTAGGTGACAAAAATTGCTTTTTTTGGTACAATTTTTATTTATTTATTTTTACAGTGTTTATCTGACAGGGTGACATATTTATAGAGCTGGTTGTTACGCAAGCGGCGATATCTAATATGTGTTTTTTTTTCTATTTGTTATTACCAGGGAAAGGGGCGTTTTATTTTTTTACTTGAAACTTTATTTTTTATTATGAAAAAAAATTCACTTTTTTTTTAAAACTCTATTTCTGTTCCACTCTCGGACTTCAACTTTTGGGGTCTGATCCCCTCTGCAATGCCTTACAATACATCTGTATTGCTCCAGTGCCCGCCTGATCACCATAACGTAATAGTACTTCATATTGCGGGAAGTCACTTCCTGCTATGACTAACTATTACATCTTATGTTGGGAAGAGGTTAAATAGATGTATATTAGAAAATGTATTCGACATTCTATTCTCTGAAGAAATCAATGTCATTAAAACTGGAAAACCTCTTTACGCTTTAAAACTTGCCTCCTCTTGTTGGTCATAATTTTAAAGGTACCCAATCACTGGGCCACAAGAAATGTATTAACCAAATGGAATCCAAGGAATATCAAAACCTGGTTCATCAGATATAGCCAAAACCTCACCATTAATGAACTTTGGATCACTAGTGTTGAAGGCCAAACCTCTGGACCATTAGAAAAGAACAGAAACACTAGATGAATAGGTCCTGCCACTAAATAATGGGATCAGCGGTCATTGCCACCCAGATGGCAGATAAGATATAACTGGTTGAGAGAATACAATTCATCAGTTACTTATGCGAGCACAAACTGAATGCTGGGAGTATCGATCTATCTATCTATCTATCTATCTATCTATCTATCTATCTATCTATCGTAACAAACAAAGAATGGCAGCAGCACAGTTAGTGGTGAGAATCAGTGCAGTCCCTCCTGGACTCCAGGCAGAAATCCATAGGCAATATCCAAAAGCAAATGATGAGTGCTGCCTCATCATTTATTTTTGTCTATCTATCTATCTATCTATCTAATTTAGCGTATCTTTCTATCTATCGCATCTTTCGATTTATCTCATCTATCTATCTAATTTATCTTATTGCATCTATCATATGTATCTATTGTATCTATCTATCTATCTATCTATCTATCTATCTATCTATCATATTTATCATATCTATCTATCTATATTTATCGTATGTATCTATCTCCTATCGCATCTATCAGTCGTATCTATCCATCTATCTAATCTATAATATCTATCTTTCGTATCTATCATATTTATCGTATCTATTGATCTATCTCATCTATCTATCTATCTATCTCATTTATCTATCTATCTATCTATCTATCTATCTATCTATCTATCTATCTATCATGTGTATCTATCGTATCTATCTATATCTATCTTTATGTGAAAAAACGTAATTCTGTGGTACAGTACCTGGGACGATTTGAGCATTGGTTTTATATGGGTTTTACCTTCAAAACTTATGTACCCACTGCCACATAAGGCTGGTACAGATTGTACACCATGCTTAAAGTGGCTTATAAGTTCCCAATACACCTCGATCTACCACAGATAACTGCTAGAAAGTTTGTTAACTGGTTCTGACAAACATCCTATGACATTAACAAGTTGCTGTTATCTTCATGAATGATCACCTCCTGCCCACACAGAGAAGTCAACCACAGTTCTATGTCTAGATATTGTAATCATATGTGTATTCTGTGTGTAAATGTCTCATATTCAGAGTAATTTGCACACTGTATGTGTCACGGATCAGTGAGTGTGGACCCACTGTGCCAATGAACTGGTTTGACTTTAGACTAAACTCTAAGGTCATTATTCTGACGCACCCCTGGTATTCACCCTTAAACCCCTGGACTTAACTGCAGGGGAGGAACCAGACTGCTACCGCTTGGGATCATCCCAGTATAATTGGCAGTTGACCCACTGGTGTCAGGGACTCTGGTGCAAGCATCAGAATCTCTAGGCATAGAACAGCAACAGTCACTTATATTATGTGGTTTTTGGCAGAACTTGATGTAGTAAACTTGACTGGATAACTGAGACCCGAGGAAACCGCACCACAATCGCAGACGTTGTCTGGACAACCTCTAATACTGTAATTGTTGATAATGGCAACACAGAACTGGAGACACTAGGAGAGCTTGCGGGTGGGGTAGTGATGGATGCAGGAACAAGACAGGCAGGAACCAAGACTGTAGCACAGGCAGGCAGAAAGACTAGGAGAGCTTAAAGACAAACTTGAACTGAATTGTGAGGTGAGGAGTACACAGTCAGGATGGGTACACGGGATAACGCAAGAGAATCGCTGAAGCATAAGTCTTCGAAACATCTTTGCTGGTCACAGGGAACCTTAAGATCAGGCACCCTCTGCCCGGAGAGTGTCAGTTATATACCCAGGGACCCACAGCCATTGCCTGGGGAAGGATTTGCAGATGCGCCCACTGGGCCTTTGAGAGGCCACAGGTGAGCATGTGTGTGCCCTAAGGGAACAAAGTCTGGAGCAATGGAAAGATCAGCTTGCTCTTGCAGCATGGTGAGTAACAGTTGCCGCAGTGGCAGGCATGGACAGCTGACCTAACTGAATGTTAAATACTCCATGGCCGGCGCCTGCCTAACTAGACAGTTTTGGGATTGTGGGACTCCCAATATTCTTGTCCTGGACCCGCGTATATAAGTCATTTATGACATGTGTCATAAATGTCCATGTTGGGAAAAACCATATAATAAACTGACGTGCATGACACAAATGGCTCTAACTTCTAGCAAAGATGCTACCAAAAAAATGTGGCGCACACCATATAAAGGTAATCTATTGAAGGATTTGCGCCAGAAAAGGGGAGTGACTTAGATGTTTTGAGGACTCGAGACAAATTTATTACCTACTTGCAACATTTTTTGTGCTTTGCACCATATCCACCATTTTGTATTTACCAAGGGGTTGACAGATGCAGTGCCGGACTGGGGTGCCCAAAAGTAAAATACATTTTGGGGGCCCACTGTACAGCTACATGCAAATATTAACTGAACCTCATTTGCAAATCCCTAAAAGAGCGCTAAACATATTTTTTTCAGTAGTGGCCTGCTGTCTAGCCTGTGTTCTGTCACGTAGCCCCTCTCAGTATCAGGTTGATTGGCTCTTGCCTTGAACACATAATCACACAGCGGCAGGCAGCAGCAAGGCACTGCAAGATGACTGACTATGGGGTCAGCGACTACAAGAAGGTGGTTTCCTGGGGAAAGACGATACTGGCTGGCCTGGCCTAGAACTCATCTCAGCCTTCTGATGAAGCTATATTAATACACTGGGTACTTTGTTACATAATCTATCATTTTATACAATTCTTATATGGACGCATACGCTAGTTGAGATGCTGTAAGCTGCTTATCTGTATGTAGTACAGTCTACATGTGCAGGAGGTAGGGGTCTGGGCGCCCACCAGTAGTTTCACCTGTTCCCCTTTTCGCCAGTCTGATCCTGGACAGATGTTTTGTGGGCTTATTAACTGCAACTTTTTTAAAAAGTTGCAAAAAAAGGTTAAGTTGCAATTGTACTCCAGTCTATTGCAGGGGCGTAACGATCGCGGTTGCAGAGGGTGCAACCACGACCGGGTCCGGCGGGGTGAGGGGGCCCGCTGCGCTCACATGTAATGGGAGCGCTAAGATGGCGCCCGGCATGAAGTACAGTGACAATGCCGGGCCCCGTCAGAGAACTTTTTAAATATGTACATCATGCGCCCCGTGTGCGCACAGAGGGGGGTGGCGCACTCACCCGCCCGGCAGTTCTTGTCACTGATGGGCTGTTTGTCTCCAGAGTAAAGCAGGGAGACCTCTCCGCTCCCTGCTTCACTTTTCTTCTGAGCTCCAGCGCTCCCCCTGCTGGCCGCACATGGTGCTGCTGGCTGTGGAAGGAAAGCTGAAAACCCAGGAATCGGCCTCCAGCACCGCCAGCAGCGCGATGTGATGGTGGGAGCCTGTCATCAGGGAAGCAGGTAAGTATGTGTTGTTTTTTTTTTTTCATGCAGACTGGAGGCAAAAGGGGGGCCATAACAAGAGTGAGGGGGCACCTAATCTGCCATAACTACTTTGAGGGGGAATATATGTGGGCAAAACTATAAGGGAGCACATAACTGGGCATAGCTACTGTGAGGGGGCACATATCTGGGCATAACTTTTATGAGGGTACACATAATCTGTCATAACTACTGTGATGGTGCACAAAATCTAGTATAACTACTGTAAGGGGGCACCTAACTGGGCATAACTACTGAGAGGGGGCACATAACTGGCATATCTACTGTGAGGGAGCACATATCTGGCATATCTACTGTGGGGGGGGGGGGCACATATCTGGCTATAACTACTGTAAGGGGGCATATATCTGGCCATAACTACTGTGAGGGAGGCACATATCTAGGCATAACTGCAGTGAGGGGCACATATCTGGGCAGGGCCGGTTCTAGGTGAAATGGGGCCCGGGGGCGAAAAACAATAAGGGGCCCCCCCCCTCAGTGTCACGTCATCAATCATCCCCTTCGCGTCACATAATTTCTCCCCGCCCCCTCCATTGCCGCATACTCCCCCCTCCCCCGAATGGCACATTTCTCCCCTGTATGGGCCAGTGGCAGCAGCACATCTCTCCCCCCCCCCCCCCCAAAATCATGTGCAGGCTCCTTCTCCCAACCCCCCACCAAAATCATGTGCAGGCTCCTTCCCCTCCCCCCCCAAAATCATGTGCAGGCTCCTTCCCCTCCCCCCCAAAAAAATCATGTGCAGGCTCCTTCCCCTCCCCCAAAAAAATCATGTCCAGGCTCCTTCCACTCCCCCAAAATCATGTGCAGGCTCCTTCCCCTCCCCCAAAAAATCATGTGCAGGCTCCTTCCCCTCCCCCAAAATCATGTGCAGGCTCCTTTCCCCCAAAATCATGTGCAGGCTCCCTCCCTCCCTCCCTACTTACCTCCTTGCAGCGCTGGATGCAGGCCTCTTCCGGCCTGTGTCCCGTTCTATCCTCTGCTCAGGCGGCGCGATGACGTCATCGCGCCGCCTGAACCGCTTCTGATAGGCTGTCGGCACGAGGCAGGCAGCCTATCAGAGGAGCAGGGGAGGGAGACGCCTCTCCCTCCCCTGCCGCACTGCACAGCGATCTGTATCGCTGTCCAGAGGACGGCGACACAGATCGCTATGGAGATGAACGCTTCCACAGTGGAAGCGTTCATCTCCTGTCACTGCCGCCGGTGCTGCCACAATATCGGGGGCAATGCCCGCTGCCTCCTTGGGATCCGCCACTGCTTCGGGGCCCCTAAGGACTCGGGGGCCCCCCTTGCCTCTATGGAAGCGCCGGCCCTGTATCTGGGCATAACTACAGAGAGGGGCACAAAAGCAGGCATAACTGCTGTGAGGGGCCACAAAGAGGACATAACTATTTTAAAGGGACCACATTGTGGGCATCAGAACTGTGTGGTCGCACTTAGGGGAAATTACCTAGATTACCCTGCTATACATTGGCATGGCTCAGTCTTACAGGCCAGCACAGCGCCCCCTGCTGGTGATTTCACAGGGCCAGTCACCATCCCTTCCTGATGTGATTATTCTTTTTTTCTCACCACAGGGACCTTATTCAGGATCCAGTGGACATCATGCCGATGCCAGCGACACCCTGGATGAGGTAGGACCAGATTTTATTAGGACTGGGTGAGTGTAGCCATGCATTGAGCTTGGGGCCCTTTAACACGAGCGGATCCTGTGCGGGTAATCCGCTGTGTGAAAGAGTGCCAAGCCCCGTTCCGGACAGCAGAGACATAGAGCAGTGACATGATTGATAATGCTCCGTGCCTCTCTGTGATCTTTTTTACTACAAAATCACCATGACAACTCTTTCCCACTGTGATTTTGTAGTAAAAAGATCACAGAGCGGCACAGAGCATTATCAATCGTGTTAATGATCCATGTCTCTGCTGTCTGGATCAGGGCTTGGCAAACTTTCACGCAGCGAATTACCCGCACAGCATCTGCTCGTGTGAAAGATTCCTTAGTGTAAAGAAAATCTGCCAACTCTTTGTAAAAATGGGGAGGGGGGGACCCCGATCCAAAGTTTGCACTGGGGCCCATAACAGTCTAGTTACGCCACTGGTCTATTGAAACCACAAATTTTAAAAATGTGGTATTTTATTTTTTTTAAAAGGAGACACTTCAAAAGGGTGACTTCAAATATTACCCTCATAATACATTACTGCCTAGTTTTCAATAAAATTTGCCAAAAAGGCGCAACTACAATGATAAACATCGACCCAGTTTCTGCTATTGTGGGGCTCATACATTTGTCACATTAGTTTTTTTTTTTTTTTTCAACCTCAGCACAACTCACATTCTGAGAAAAAGGCATGCAAACTAGTCAAAAATGAAAAAACTGTTCTCATGCAGAGTGTACATACAGTTACTCCTTATTATTTGAGGTAAAGTGAAAATATTTTCTATCACACACATTTTTCCAGGCCAAGAAATGTGTCACCAGTATGTAATTATATATCCAGGTGCCCATGTCAATCTGACATATGCCAATGAAAAGGCATAGGGTGGCATACATTGCCCATAATACAGCATTGGGGGGAAAAAAATAACTATTATATTTATATTTTATATTTTATATTTTGTCTATATTTTTTTATTTTATATTTTATTATATGTATATATTTTAACTATTTAAAAATTTCATCTCCTTTTTCTTTTAATTCTTGTGGAATACCTAAAGTTTAAAAAATTTAATAAGTTGAGGGGTGTAGTTCCTACAATGGGTTCATTTATGGTTGGTTTCCACTATTTAAGCCCCACAAAGTGACGTCAGAATTTAAGTGGTCCTTAAAAAAGTGGGTTTCGGAAATTTTCTTGAAAATTAAAAAATTTGGTTCTAAAATTCTAAGCTTCATAAGATCCTAAAAAATAAAATTACATTGAAAAAATGATGCAAACATGAACGTGGACATATGGAAAATGTAAAGTACGGTAATAACTCTTTTATGATGTATTGCTATCTGCCTTAAAAGTAGAGAAATTCAAATTTAGAAAATTTTTCCAAATATTCTGTAAATTTAGGATTTAAAAAAAAAATAAAGGTGAATTATGGTGAATAAAATTGTCCACTATCATGAAGTACAATGTATCGCGAGAAAACAATCTCAGAATGGTTTGGATAAGTAAAAGGATTTCTAAGTTATTACCACATAAAGTGACACATGTCAAATTTCTAAAAAACAGCCTGGTCCTTAAACCCTTAGGGACTCATGACGTAGCTGTACATCATGGGTCCGGTCCCTAAACATGGCGCCCGCTCCCGCTCCCTGCGGGTGCCATAGCCATGGGTGGTCGCCTGCTTCTTGAAGCAGACACCCGCGGATAATGTCTGCGACCGGCAGTAATGCCGATCGTGAACATTTAACCCCTCAGATGTCGTGGTCAATCCTGACCATGGCATTTTGCTCCGGCTCCCCCGTGTGGCGATCGGAGTGCATTGGAGCATATGAGAATAGCAATCAGATGATTGATTGTTATAGTTCCCTATGGAAACTATAGAAAAGTGTAAAAACGCCCATAGTATAAACATATAAAAATATATTCCCCATACGGCAAACAGAAAAACGGAAAAGGGTCCAAATGGGCAATTCACCATTTTTGAATGCTTCATTTCCTCAAAAAAAATTGAATAAAACGTGATCAAAAAGTCATATACACCCCATAATGAAATTATCAATTTAAAGTTCAGATTGCCCCGCAAAAAATGAGCCGCCTTACAGCTCCATACACATAATTACAACAAAGTTATAGGGGTCAAAATATGGCGACAAAAAAGTAAAACTGATTTTTTCCCACTTTAGAATTTTTTTTTCACTATCAAAACTATACATATAGGGTATCACCGGATTTGTACTGACCTGTAGAATAAAACTAACTGGTCAGTTTTATCGCACATCAAACGTCGGAATTAAAAAACCCATAAAACTGTGGTGGAATAGCTTTTTTTTGCAATTTCCCCCCATTTGGAATTTTTTCTTGCTTCCCACCACATCATATGCAATATTAAATGGCGGCGTTGGAAAGTACAACTTGTCCCGCAAAAAACAAGCCCTCATGTGGCTATGTGAACGGAAAAATAAAAAAGTTATGGCTCTTGGAAGGCATGGAGCGCAAAACGCAAAAATTAAAAAACCCAGGCTCCTTAAAGGGTTAAGGTGAAAAATGGCAAGGTCCTTAAGGTGTTAAAGTCTGGTGACTGCAGCCGGAAGATATTCTTGTTTTAGGCATACTAGATAACAAAAAACTTAATTTTACTGTACACTTAACATTCTGCAAGCAACTCTTGGCATTTAACAAGCCAACGACTTTGATGAAAACTCTGCTTTCCTGTATAAGCTTAACCTGGATGTGGCATTGGGCGTCACACTGAAAGCTTCCCACGCTTTGCATATGTATGTGAAGTAAGCTGGCAGTATTATCAGCTTACAATGTATGTGATTCTGATTTCTTACCTGTTATTAGAACACTATAATTTGTCCACTAATATACTGTACACATCATTAATATACTGTACACATCACTAATATACTGTACACATCACTAATATACTGTATACATCACTAATATACTGTACACATCACTAATATACTGTACACATCACTAATATACTGTATACATCACTAATATACTGTATACATCACTAATATACTGTATACATCACTAATATACTGTACACATCACTAATATACTGTATACATCACTAATATACTGTATAAATCACTAATATACTGTACACATCACTAATATACTGTATACATCACTAATATACTGTATACATCACTAATATACTGTACACATCACTAATATACTGTATACATCACTAATATACTGTATAAATCACTAATATACTGTACACATCACTAATATACTGTATACATCACTAATATACTGTATAAATCACTAATATACTGTACACATCACTAATATACTGTATACATCACTAATATACTGTACACATTACTAATATACTGTATACATCACTAATATACTGTATAAATCACTAATATACTGTACACATCACTAATATACTGTATACATCACTAATATACTGTACACATCACTAATATACTGTACACATCACTAATATACTGTACACATCACTAATATACTGTATATATCACTAATATACTGTATACATCACTAATATACTGTACACATCACTAATATACTGTACACATCACTAATATACTGTACACATCACTAATATACTGTATACATCACTAATATACTGTACACATCACTAATATACTGTATACATCACTAATATACTGTATAAATCACTAATATACTGTACACATCACTAATATACTGTACACATCACTAATATACTGTATACATCACTAATATACTGTATACATCACTAATATACTGTACACATCACTAATATACTGTATAAATCACTAATATACTGTATACATCACTAATATACTGTACACATTACTAATATACTGTATACATCACTAATATACTGTATAAATCACTAATATACTGTACACATCACTAATATACTGTATACATCACTAATATACTGTACACATCACTAATATACTGTACACATCACTAATATACTGTATACATCACTAATATACTGTACACATCACTAATATACTGTATACATCACTAATATACTGTATAAATCACTAATATACTGTACACATCACTAATATACTGTACACATCACTAATATACTGTACACATCACTAATATACTGTATAAATCACTAATATACTGTACACATCACTAATATACTGTACACATCACTAATATACTGTATAAATCACTAATATACTGTACACATCACTAATATACTGTACACATCACTAATATACTGTACACATCACTAATATACTGTATAAATCACTAATATACTGTACACATCACTAATATACTGTACACATCACTAATATACTGTATACATCACTAATATACTGTACACATCACTAATATACTGTACATATCACTAATATACTGTACACATCACTAATATACTGTACACATCACTAATATACTGTATACATCACTAATATACTGTATATATCACTAATATACTGTATACATCACTAATATACTGTACACATCACTAATATACTGTACACATCACTAATATACTGTATACATCACTAATATACTGTATACATCACTAATATACTGTACACATCACTAATATACTGTACACATCACTAATATACTGTATACATCACTAATATACTGTACACATTACTAATATACTGTACACATCACTAATATACTGTATACATCACTAATATACTGTACACATCACTAATATACTGTATACATCACTAATATACTGTACACATCACTAATATACTGTACACATCACTAATATACTGTATACATCACTAATATACTGTACACATCACTAATATACTGTACACATCACTAATATACTGTATACATCACTAATATACTGTACACATCACTAATATACTGTATACATCACTAATATACTGTACACATCACTAATATACTGTACACATCACTAATATACTGTATACATCACTAATATACTGTATACATCACTAATATACTGTACACATCACTAATATACTGTACACATCACTAATATACTGTATACATCACTAATATACTGTACACATCACTAATATACTGTATACATCACTAATATACTGTATACATCACTAATATACTGTACACATCACTAATATACTGTATACATCACTAATATACTGTATACATCACTAATATACTGTACACATCACTAATATACTGTACACATCACTAATATACTGTATAAATCACTAATATACTGTACACATCACTAATATACTGTACACATCACTAATATACTGTACACATCACTAATATACTGTATACATCACTAATATACTGTACACATCACTAATATACTGTATACATCACTAATATACTGTACACATCACTAATATACTGTATACATCACTAATATACTGTATACATCACTAATATACTGTATACATCACTAATATACTGTACACATCACTAATATACTGTATACATCACTAATATACTGTATACATCACTAATATACTGTACACATCACTAATATACTGTACACATCACTAATATACTGTACACATATCGGTAGTTAAAACCCACTTGTCAGCTTTCCTTACATTTTGTTATGTTGCGGTCTTGTGCCACAATGAAAAAAAAAATAATGTTTTTCCCCATCATTCTGCCCTCAATATCCCACCATAATGAGAAATTGAGAACAGAATGTTCAAAAATCGTTGCTTATTTATTGAAAAGGAAAAACTGAAATCTTTAATTGACATGGCTATTCAGACCCTTTAAGGGCTCATGCACACGACTGTATGTATTTTGTGGTCCACAAAAAACGGATCAGCAAAAGATACAGATGACTTCCGTGTGCATTCCGTATTTTGCGGAACGGAACAGCTGGCTCTTAATAAAACAGTACTATCCTTGTCCTTAATGCGGACAATAATAGGACATGTTCTATTTTTTTGCAGTACGGAAATACGGACATACGGAAACGGAATGTACACGGAGTAACTTCTGCTTGTTTGTTTTTTGCAGACCCATTAAAATGAATAGTTCCGCATACGGTCTGCAAAAAAAACGTAACAGACAAGAAAAGAAAATACGTTCGTGTTCATGAGCCCTTAACTCAGGACCCAGCTAAAGCACCTCTGGAAGCGATTACCGCCTCCAGTCTTCATGGTAGGATGCCACATGGTTTGCACACCTTAAGGCCTCTTTCACACGAATGTATGGCTGTTTTAGTATTTTGCAGTCAGCAAAAAAAATGGATGACATCCGTTTGCATTCAGTTTTTTTGTGGAACAGAACATCTGGCCACTAATAGAACAGAACTATCCTTGTCCGTGATGCGGACTAGAATAGGACAAGTTCTGTCTTTTAACGGAACGGAAATACGGAAACGGAATGTACACGGAAACACTTCCGTTTTTTTGCGGACCCATTGACCGTATACGCAACACAAAAAATGGCCCGTACACTCGCAAAAACGTTTGTGTGAAAGAGGCCTAATTTTGAGATTTTCTGCCATTCTTCTCTGCAGATCCTCTCAAGCTGACAGGCTGGATGGGGACCGGCGGTGGACAGGCTTTTTCAAGTCTCTCCAAAGATATTAGTTTGGGTTCAAGTCAGTCCCTAAGCCGCTCGTGTGTTGTTTAGGCGGTGTGCTCAGGATCATTTGGGGAGATTTATTAAACAGGTGGAAAAGAAAACTGGCTTAGTTGACCATAACAACCACTCAGATTCCACCTTTCATCTTTCAAATGAGCTCTGGAAAATTAAAGATGGAATCTGATTTGTTGCTATTGGAAACTAAGAAGTTTTCTTTTGCACCAGTTTTGATCTGCCCCATTGTCTTGTTGGACAGTGATTCTTCTGCTCCATCTGACACCCAGAGCATTCTGGATGAGGTTTTCATAAAGAATTGCTCTGTAGTTTGCTCCATTCAGCTTTTCCTCAACTCTGACCAGTCTCCAACTGCTGAAAAACACCCCACAACATGATGCTGCCAACACCATGCTTCACTGTATGGGTGGTATCGGGCAGTGCCTGGTTTCCTATAGACATGACGCTTAGAATTGAGGCCAAAAAGTTCAACCTTGGTTTAATCAGAGCAGATAATCTTGATCTCACCGTCTGAGAGTCCTTTAGGTGCGTATTTTAAAACTCCAGATGGCCTTTCATGTGTCATTTACTGAGAAGAGGCTTCTTTCTAGCCACTCTGCCATAAAGCCCAGATTTGTGGAATGCTACAGTGTTGGTTGATCTTCTGGATGTTTCTACCATCTACACATAGAATCTGGAAGCTTAACCAGAGTGACCATTGGGTTCTTTGTCACCTCTCTAACGAAGCCTCTTCTCCCTCAATTACTTAGTTTGGTGGAGCAGCCAGCTCTAGGAAGAGTCATGGGCATTCCAATTTTCTTCCATTTAAGAATTATGAAGGCCACTTTGCTCTTGGGAACTATCAGTGCAGCAGAAATATTTTGTACTCTTCTAAAGATATAAGCACCTATTATAATTACCATACGATAGAGATATATAAAATATACCTTATTTTTCACCCTAAAACGCACCTGCCCATAAAACGCACATAGGTTTTAGAGGAGGAAAATAAGAAAAATAGTATTTTTCATCAGACCTCAGATGAGACCCCTAATGTTAAACAGAACTCATCTTAGAGTTCCAATCAAACCCCCAATGTTAATAAGATCCCCAATCAGACCTCAGCTCAGACCCCAATGTTAATAAGACCCCATTCAGACCTCCACTAAAACTTCAAATGGTCATAACACCCCCAAACCAGACCTCAGATCAGACCCCTAATGTAAAAATGACCACCAATCAGATCTCAGATCAGATCCCCAATGTTAATGACCCCTTATCAGACCTCAAATAAGAGCCCCAATGTGAAAAAGACCCTGATTCAGACCTCAGATGAGACGCCGCCACTGCTCCTGAGATCCAGTACTCTTCTTTGTCGTCCTGCCACGCTCTGCTGTGACCCAATGTCACACAGCGTGAGGTGACAGAGCATGGCGACGCCCTTACACTGTGGGCAGGTCATAGCACAGCATGCGGAGCCCTGCAGGGGAAGACCAGGAGCAGTGAGTACAGGGCCCAAACGGAGAGCACTGCATTCACTGTTCTCTGTTCCTCCTGTACTAATAGGCGCTTTCATAATGGAAGTGCTCATTAGTGCTTGCTCATAAGATGCACTGACATTTCCCCCCCGGGGGATGGGGAGTGCATCTTAGGATACTTTCACATATTTCCTTTCCGGTATTGAGATCCGTCACAGGAACTCAAGGCTGGAGGAAACCGACCATTCATTGTCAATAGGGACAAAACTGACCTGAATGGAGTGCATCAGAATGCATTCCGTTTGGTTACGTTCCTATGCCGAACAAAAAACTGCTGCAAGCAGCGTTTTTGTGTGCGTCATGGGATACCGATCAAGATGGATCTGGCATGAAAAACAATGTAAGTCAATGGTGCCAGTGTTCCGTTATTTCTTGCTACCCGTTAAATTGTGCTACCCTCGTCCTTTCCGGTAGTGACGTAGCTGCACCGGAAGGTTTGGAAGGAGATGTGTCTCACTGCTTGCTAGTTGAGTGGCTGAGAATGAGGTGTGTTGGCGCAGGCGCACAACTACGGGGTAGGCAAATTTCACACTTAGAGTTGCTGTGAAGGTGCCGAGGGTAGGAAAAAATTACGGCCACTGCGCATGCGCGCCGAGGGTAGGTAAAAATACAGGCCACTGCGCATGTGCCGAGGGTAGGGAAAAATTACGGCGCAGTGGACACCGGATCCGTTTTCTCAGACACGAAAGAAAACAGATCCGTCGCCCATTGACTTACAATGGTTTTAGTGCCGGATCCATCTTGTTAATGTTAAATCAACTGGATCCGTTCAGAACAGATGCAGCCGGTTGCATTATCATAACAGAAGCGTTTTTGTGATCCTTGCCGGATGCAGCAAAAACGCTGATGTGAAAGTAGCCTTATAGGCCAAAAATACAGTATTTAATTAATCAATGTAATAATAACAATAAAAAATAGCAAAGTGGTAAAGTGCATACACTGAAGATAAAAATAAAAAAATACACCTCTCTGAATATATACTCCAAAAAGGAGATCCATATAACCAACAAAAAAAGAAAAACAGGAGCAAGACACCTAGGGCTCATGTATACGACTATATGTAATTTTGCAGTCTGCAATAAACAGATCCGCAAAAAAAAAAAATACGGATGATGTCCGTGTGCATTCCATATTTTGCGGAACAGAACAGCTGACCCCTAATAGAACAGTTCTATCCTTGTCCGTAATGCAGACAATAATAGGACATGTTCTATCCTTTTGCGGAAAGGACATACGGAAACAGAATGCACACGGAGTAACTTCCGTTTTTTTGTGGAAATGAATGGTTCCGCATACATTTCGCAAAAAAAACGGAACAGACACGGAAAGAAAATAAGTTTGTGTGCATGAGCCCTTAAATAGTAAGACAGCTAGACAGAAAGGTACCTGATAGTGTGTCTTTCCAAATCATATCCAATGAACTGAATTTGCCACTGTTTGACTCCAATCAAGATGTAGAAACATCTCAAAGATGATCAAGAGAGAGTAGAGACCCCACAGCTAAATTTCTAGTGTTATAGTAAAGGGTCTGAACATTTATGTTCATGCTAAATTTATTTATTTATTTCTCAAAATAAGTTAGCAAAAGTTTGTAAAATTCTGTTTTCACTGTCATTATGGTGTGTTGAGTGCAGATTGATGGGGGAAAACTTTACTTTGTTGGAGGAGTGTGTTAGCTATATATTACAGGTACAGCGAATAAACTCCTGCAATGGCCAGAATCAGAGAGGTATTGCAATGTTGTCAGGTTCATTTTAAAGGTTCTTTAATTATTACTTGTTAATGTAGTGATCAGATACAAAAAACCCTTTTATTCTGGAGTGCCCAGTACAGATAAGCACATAGCCGCATTCCTAAGGGCCGAAGCCTGTAGTACACTGGCCGAGGAATGGCCAGATCATTGCTAACAAGTGTTCATAGAAGCACACAACGATCTGCCTGTGTATAGGTGCGCCGATTACCTGATAATTACCTTATAATTAGTGTGTTACTATTTATAATATGGACACTAGTTGGCTTTCCTCCAATAAAATTTATACTTTTTATGTATAATGTATTTGAAGTCCACTGCTCATTATATTACTTTTCAAAAAGGTAGAGGATTAAAAACAGGTTATTTGAAAGAATTTAGCTGGCCACAGCGATTCCACATAGTATTTACTGGCATTTAGGGTTCACATCATGTTTTTCCCATCCGCTTAATGTATACAAAAAAACGTTCCTTAGGCCTCATGCACACGGCCGTTGGCCGGCCATGGCCATATTGCGGCCTGCAAACAGCGGGTCTGCAATATTGCAGGCATCTGCTGTGCGCTCCCCGTATCACGGATGTGGACCCATTTACTTGGGTCTTCCGTGGTGCTTCCATGGTGTTTCTATCCGTGCATCCGCACCACAAAAAAATATAAAATGTTCTATTTTTTTGCGGTGCGGACGGATCACGGACTTATTCAAGTTGAATGGGTCTCGATCCGTCCCGGCATCTGCTTAGACGTTGCCCTTGCATTGGGGACTGCGAATTGCGGTCCCCAATGCAGGGGACGGCCGCACAACGGCCATGTGCATGAGGCCTTAGACTGATGCCATACAGTGGCATCTGTTCACCATAGAGTTCTATTATAAAAAAAAAGTGTATACTATTTTTTACTACTCTGCAGGATACAAGAACGTGGTGTGCTTCATTTTTGTATCCTTTGTTCCCTAACATATATGTGAAACGGTGGCATAGAACGTGATGAGCAGTGAAATAATGTATAGGTCACAGTTGCTACTTACCAACCGCCACTGATTTACTGCCGTGGTTTTGAGACAGTACCTCAGATCACAGCTCAGGCCAATGCAAACATACACTGGAAAAGGACTGTGGAGCACTGATACTTGAGGAGTGAGGAGTTAAAGGGCTTTTATCCACAGGCCATTAATATCAGATCAGGATGGGGGGGGGGGGTTCCCAAAAGAACTTTCCCAGCCGATAAACTGTCTAGGAGTAGTTATGGTGCTGGAAACAGCTCCGTCCATTGTATAGTGCATGTACAGCATAGGGAGTAGTTTGAGACTGGTGGCCATTTTAGAAGAGGGGACTGCAAGATGTTAGGGATTAAGCATAGTTTTTGCATAGTTAATTTTTTTTAACCAAAGGGTGGCTTTAAGTTAGCAGTATGCAAATATGTAAATTATGTAAGTAATTAAGTTAAAGTATAACTGTCAAATTTTTATTTTTTTTACTATTGGATTTTGGTGATTAATATCACCTTGTTGGCCCTGTTTTAATTTCTGATTATTTAATAAATAACCCCTAAAAGCCACCTAAAAGTCCCCAGTATTGGCTATTGTTACCTGAGATAAAATCAGGTTGCTATGCTCCTTCCGTCTACCAGATGAGGACGGAGCACGCTGCCGTGCACTGGGAACTGATAGTGAGTCAGCATTGTAAGGGAATGTATAAAAAGCCAGGTTCTTCCTGACAGGAGATAACAGTGCTGGGCTGTGTGTGTAAACTTCTCCACATGCCTGTGCTTGGCAGACACTCCCTTAGCAGTGCTGGACAATGTGGCTGCTCAGTGTATAAATGACAGCCTTATCTGATAAGAGGAGAGCTTGTAGAAGGACTACAGGCTTCAGCCAGACCTGGGAACTTCACTGCAAGACCCCCCTATACAGAGCTGGTCTTCACTAACTTCACTGCAGGCATCCTAAGGATTAGCCTCAGGGCTGAGGGCGGCCATCTTAACAGAATAGTGAAATTGCAGTTTTATGCAGACTGGTTGCTAAGGGCTGAATCTTATTAAATAAGGGGTAAGTAAGTCTAATAGTTATTGATTGAGGAATATTATCATATTAGTAACTACATATATGAAAACTGAAATTAGGGTCTAAATGTGACAGTTATCCTTTAACTATGTATAATATAGTCTTTGCAACTCTACAGTTGGCCTTGTAACAGAGTTGAATGGCAGCCCATATGTACGCTAATGCGGTTACGATGCTAAGCATTTTCCACTGACAACAATAATGACATCACAACTCGACTTCCTCATGCTGAATTCCCCAACAGATACAACATTGGAGTTTCTAACACTTACTGGTGTTAGACAAGAAGGGCTATAATATAATGTGCTTTGACCTCGATGAGCAACAGGGTGTCGCAATTGAGGAGATTTCAGTGGTTTCTAATCAGTTAACGTGACTCCCCCCTACCCAATCCCTCCTTTCCCCCCGGAAAATTGAACGACTCTTAGTCATGCAGCGGCCAAGTCCCACCTGTGCCATACCCTTGAAAGAAGTATCTCGGACAATAAGACCCTGAGAAAGAAATTTCATACAACACGTATTACGATATCAAATAGGCCCAGAGCTTGCACTGTATTTGCATTCTATAAAGTCATAATGATAATAACTAGTACTAGCTTCCTCAACAATAGTCATCTAAGGCTAACCATAGCAGATTCTGTTAAAAGTACCGGTCAGCATGCTTTGTCCGATAAATCCTAGCATCCCTGACACAAACCGGTGGACCACATTATAGTCAATGGGGTCCTTCAGGTTTATTTCTGTTATTTTACATAAGGCACTATATTCTTTCATTATATTCTTTTTCTTGCTCCTAAAACTGAGAAAATGGAAATGAAGAATGCTGATGTGAACACAGCCTAATTTATGATGAGGGAATAATATAACATTAAACATGAAAAAGGACATGACAAAAGTTAATCAGATTTAGAACCATATTGGTGAATATGAAAAATAAATGACCCAAACAAGATGGGTCACCAGAAAAGGATAGATGTGCAGACTTTTTTTTAGGGTTTTTAGTTTTTCTCACCATCTGATCTTCTTAAAAAACATTATTGGGATGTCGGTCTGACTTCAGGTAAAAATAAATCTTTGGATGCCAAGCTCAATCCTAACAGACCCCTATTTTTATTCTACCCCATCTACTTACCCCATTTCGATGCTCATAATAGTTGAGTGAGGTGTGAGTAAGGATGAAGACCCTTGACTTGAAGTTGGCTGGAGAAGTTCTCCTTTTCTGTTGAGACCTCTTTATAAGTGGCTGTTGTAATATGACTGAACTATTCATTTGGAACATCGACCTCTGCTCCCGGGGTCACAGGGGGACCCTGAGATCTTCATATACACATAATCCTCCACTCACAATGACTATCAAATAAATCCAAAAAAATACATGTCGACAGCACAATAACAGTTGAACACCAGGAGCTCAGTAAGAAGAAAAGTCAAAAGAAAGGGGGTATGAAACAGACATAGTGAGCGGAGGTGGAGCTCATGAAGTGTTATCTGAAGATCTCAGAGCACAGCAAAGGTGTTAAACTTTTATAATATGACCTCAAACTATAACCACATCCTTCTTTCGACTGAGTTGCTGCTTCTGTCAGTCAGCCTCATAAATGTTATGTACTCAGTTCTGAACTGAATACTTGTACAGTAATCTAACTACACAAGACAAAAAAAGTTTTAGGTGAGGGCAGACTGACCATAGACTCTACAGGAAAATTTCCAGGTGGGCTGACGACCAAGGGGCCACCTCGCGGTCGCCGGCTGGGTACAAAATGATCTGATGCTCAGCATTATTTAATACTAGGAGCATCAAGTACGTATGCATCTGGCTGATGGCCTCTTGTGCCTTGCTGTTCTCAGGACGGTGATATAGTTGAGTGCTGCAGCGGGGGCCTCAGTGTTTTGTGCTGCCCTGTGGTATTTGGTTCTGCTGGGGTGGTATTTTTTTGGTCCTGCCTACTTGTGTTGTCTTGCCTTCAGTCTAGAGTTGTTTCGGTACCAAAATTTTGATTCGGTATCGATACCATAAAAAAGTATTGCGATACTCGATACCATTCGATACCACGCGAAAAAAATAAAAACGCCAAAAAAATCCGCGTGCATTCCACATTTTATGAAACCGCCGGCTCATAATACAACAGTCCTATCCTACTTTTTTGTGGGGACAAGACGACTAAAAGAAAATGGCGATTCGTGCATTTTTTCTTTTTCTTTTTTTTTCTTTTACGGCATTCACCGCATAAAAGTGGATTTTTTAATAGTTTGGACTTTTGAGACGTGGCGATATGTAATATTTTATTTATGTATTGTTTATATATTTTATATGTAAAATTGGGAAAGGGGGTGATTTATAATTAATATTTCGGTGTACTTTAACTTTTTTTTTTTTTTTTTACAGTTTATTTATTAACTATTTCCCCCTTAGGGGCTAGAACCTGGGATATTCTCATCCTATTCACCCTAATAGAGCTCTAGGATCTGAATAGGATCTCACCCTCTCCCTGCTGCCCTGTGCTCTGTGCACACAGCAGCAGGGAGCAGACCAAGGCAGCCAGGACTTCAGAAGCGTCCTGGTTACCATGGTAACCGATCGGAGCCCCAGCATTACAGTGCTGGGGCTCCGATCACTGCCACTGCCACCAATGAGGAGGAGGTGAGGGGACCCTGTGGCCACTGCCACCAATGATTTTATTACTGGGGGGAAGGAGGAGGGGGGCACACTGCCCACTGCCCACTGCCCACCAATGTTTTGATACTGGGGGGGGGGGGCACACTGCCCACTGCCCACCGCCCACCAATGTTTTAATACTAGGGAGGGGGCGGAGCACTGGCCAGCCTAATTACGTTCATATATAAATGCAGGCAGAAGGCACAGGCTGCCGGCACCTGCCTGTGACCGAGCGCTGCGATCAGAGGCTATTAACCCCTCAGGTGCCGCACCTGAGGGGTTAATTGCCTCTGATTGCAGTGCTGGGTCACAGGCAGGTGCTGGCAGGCTGTGTCTTCTGCCTGCATTTATATAAGAAACTGTACTCGGCATTGATGGCCAGTGCTCCCGTCCCCCAGCTCCGCCCCTCCTCCCGCCCCCGCTCCGCCCCCTCTCCCGCTATTGGTTGAAGCGGCAGCACAGGGGGAGGGAGAGACTGCCTCCTTCTCCCTGTGCTGCCGAGGAGAACATGGCCGCGCTGAGATCGGCGCAGCCATGCTCTCCTATACTGGGCTGTGCAGTAGTGCAGCCCAGTATCGATAAAATACTTTTCCTGGTATCGAGTGCGATACCAGAGAAAAGTATCGATTGGGTATCGAAAGTTCGATACCCGAAACAACCCTACTTCAGTCAATTTAGACCTTCCTACAACATGGGGTCACTTTTAGTATTTTTTTTTCCAGGGACACTTTAAGTTCCCCGTCCACCCCTGGTTTCAGGTTATTTAGTCAGTTGGCTCCTTGACCGACCAACCAAGCATGTGTCCTTGCTACAAGCAAAAAAGACAGGGAAATACTGTCCTCCTATCAGTATTCTCTGACTCCATATATTAGCACAATATATTCAAGGCAGTATAATCATAATATGCAATCAGGTTCTCTTTGCTTTTGGGGTGTACAGCTTTTATGCAGGCTCATGTGCCTGTGTTGATTGCAGTAGTTGCTGTGTAGTCTGATCCTGCTGTTATGTATAACTTTGTTTTTTTGCCTAGGGTATGTTCCAATCTGTGACATGACTGATCCAGCACAAATGCAGCTGTTGGCATGCAACGGTTTTTGTCTGTCCAAAACCTGGCATTTGTACCGGAAAATGTCCAGATCACCTCTGCACCCCATTATAGTCAATGGGGATCCGATAGTGAGCTGGAGAATCCGGCTGCAGAATATGTCAATGTATCCTTACATACCCCTAAACAGTGTACTGTAGTATGCTATAGAGCAGTGATGGCGAACCTTTTAGAGACCGAGTGCCCAAACTGCAACCCAATAGCCACTTATTTATCTCAAAGTGCCAACAAGGCTATTTAACCTGAATAATGAATAGGGGGCACTGGGGGGTTATGATACTGTGTGTGTGGCCACTGGGGGGGTCATTATACTGTATGGGGGCAATGGGGGTCATCATATTGTATGGAGGGCCACTAGGGGTCGTTATACTGTGTAAGGGGCCCTCACATAGTATAATGACCCCCAGCGGCCTCCTCACATACCTGGAGTACAGGGGAGCCGCGTACCTCTCAACTTTTGATAAACACAAAGATGGTCAACATGTGTGGACATTTTTTTCATACTAGGCCATGCCTCTAACTCCACCCAAAGCATAATTATTTACACCCAGTCCCCTTAATTCCCCCACATAATAATTCTTGCCCCTTTGTGACAGCACACAGTAGTAATATCCACATTGTGCCCCCTTAACAGTAGCCATGGCCATATATGTGCTCCCTCACGATAGCTATGCCCAGATATGTGCCCCCTTCACAGAAGCTATGCCAGATTATGTGCCTTCTTCACAGTAGTAATTTCAGATTATGTGCCCCCTTCACAGTAGTTATGACAGATTATGTGCCCCCTTCACAGTAGTAATTTCAGACTATGTGCCCCCCTTCACAGTATTTATTCCAGATTATGTGCCCCCTTCACAGTAATTATTGAAGATTATGTGCGCCCTAACAGTAGTTATTCCAGATAATGTGCCCCCTCACAGTAGTTATGCCTGATTATGTGCCCCCTTCACAGTAGTAATTTCAGATTATGCGCCCCCTTCACAGTAGTTATGACAGATTATGTGCCCCCTTTACAGTAGTTATGACAGATTATGTGCCTTCTTCACAGTAGTAATTTCAGACTATGTGCCCCCCTTCACAGTAGTTATTCCAGATTATAATAGTTATGACAGATTATGTGCTCCCTCACAGCAGTTATGCTAGATAATGTGCCCCCTTCACAGTAGTTATGATAGATTATGTGCTCCCTCACAGCAGTTATGCTAGATAATGTGCCCCCTTCACAGTAGTTATGATAGATTATGTGCTCCCTCACAGCAGTTATGCTAGATAATGTGCCCCCTCACAGTAGTTATGCCAGATTATAAACCCCCTTCAGAGGATATAAAAAAAAAGTTAATATTCACCTGGTTCCTCCAATGCTCAGATGCCGGGCGACCTGCAGAGCAGCAGAACACTGCCAGACATTGCGCTGCTGTGTAGGAGGAGGAGCACAGCTGGTTCCCGGCTCCTCCTGCACAGCAGCAATGTATGACAGTACATCGTGCTGCTGAGGAACGCCGGCTAAGGTCATGACGTCACTGCAGGGCTGGGCCTGGAGAAAAGAAGGAGCGTGGGGAGGTGAGCTGCAGTTGGTGAATGAAATGTCCGCCGGCTTCCCTGTGCGCCAGCAATGAGTGCTTCCATCTGTATTGATGGAAGCGCTCATAGCAGCAGGCCCTGTGCACCTGCCCACAGGGAGGGCTCTGAGTGCCCCCTCTGGCACACGTGCCATAGGTTTCCCATCACTGCTATATAGCATATGCCAGAGGACACTCCTGATCTACATGTGCCCCTACAAACTGTATAATATAGTGCCATTGAGAGGGAAGCAGAAACACCCATGGGAAAGAAAGCGAAAGCATCCTTATTTACCAGGAATATGCAAAATAACTGTGGAGCCCCAAAGCTCTGAGCGGGATCTTGACATAGGGGCCACTTAAAATCGTGGACTTGGTGATCTATGTAATGGGGACATCTTCTAAAGTGGTTCAGCAGTGAAGTTGAATATTATTAATTTCTCATATTGATGAAGTATCCTCAGGATGCCACTGTTCGAAGTGACCATGGAATCTGTGGGGAATAAAAGGAATCATTCGTGACCATCTTCTCTTTTCCGTAAGTTTTATTCCAGTTCACACAGAACACAAGGCAACGTTTCAGCTTATAGCAAGCCTTTCTCGAGCCATGGAATCTGTGGGGTCAGACAGAGGGAGGGGCTCCCTCTGTCCTCCAATGACCACTCCAGCGGTGATATCGCAGGGCTCTGATCCGTTGTGATGACAGCCTGCAAACTGCTTGCTAAGCTTTATCCAATGAAGATAGATCATATGGAGCGACACTCATCCGTCGCTAAAATTCATCCTTTATTCATCAACTAAAAGGCACATATTTGCATGGGATGCAGCTTGCATATATAGACAAGGCAACGGCTGTACTGCATGAATACTCTTCCTCAGGGCTCATGCACACGACCGTGGTTTTGGTCTGCATCTGATCCGCATTTTTGGCAGATCAGATGCAGACCCATTTATATCAATGGGGCCGCAAAAGATGTGGACAGCACAACCATGTGGACAAGGTTAGGACATTTGTGAAGGAGTAAAAAAAAATGGCTGAAGGCTCTTGGGCGTTTTTTGTGTTTTGTGGATCTGCAATTTGCGGACTGCAAAAGCGGCTAAAGCCTTGTACATGAGACCTCAGGCCTATGAGCATATGTATCTGTATATACAAGCTGCATCCCATAAATATACACAAGGGCGTTGCTATAGGGGGTGCAGAGGTAGCAGTCGCTACCAGGTCCAGGAGCCTGAGGGGGCCCAAAGACCCTTGTGCCGCATAAGAAGACACCAGTATTATAGAAAGTGCATGTTGGTCAAGTTACACTTCTTGCTGGAGGGAAGGGGTTAGGTCAAGAATTAGACATTGGGGGTGGCGTTTCAACTTTTTCCTCAGGCAGCACGAAGGCTATGGGCTTCCCTACCCCTGGCCACGAAGCAAGCTGAACTCTTGCACCAGGGCCCATGAGACTTTAGCTACGCCCCTGGATATACAGTATATACAGGTACAAGTCTTCTAAAAGGGAATTAAAATTCAAATCATCCCCTTACCTAATTTAACATATACAAGTAAATAAAAAATCTAAAAATAAACATAACAGGTATTGCTATATCCAAAAATGTCCAAACTATTAAAATATAAAAATATTTTTCCTGGGCGGTTGACACCATAATGAAAAAAAATATGAAAATGCATGTCCCCCCCAAAAAAATTGAATAAAAAGTGTTCACAAAGTTGTACCAATAACATCTAGAGTTTGCCCTACAAAAAACTAACCCTTTCCCAGCTCTTTAGACAGAAATTTAAGAGTTGTAGGTGTCTGAAAATGGTAATGCAAAGAAATTTTCAATTTTTTTAAAACTGGAAAAACGTAATGAGAAATATACAAATTCGGAATCGCCATAAATGTACTGACCCACAGAACATCATGGCATTTTTAGATTATAGTGAATGGTGTACTAACCAGGCTCCATTCATTTCTGTGGCCAGCCCATCAGTCATTGCTTTGCCACCACCCGGCCTGTCAAAGCGGCCAGGGAGGGCCTGGCCACAGAAATGAATAGAGCCTGGGTGCAACAAGGGCAATGGTTACACCCTAATTCTTCCAAAGACCTAATTTGCCTATTACAAAAAGTATCACAAGTTGGGAACGTAGCCTCGGACCAACAAAGAAAAGCAGCATTAGGTTCTATCCAAACAATTTGGGAAGGAGGTCGCTGGTGACAGATTTCCTGTAAAGTACAGTATTAATGTGATGAATAATGATAGGAATGACATCTATATCTAGGATTTCTAGAGCGCCAATTAATATTTTCATATTGTATATCCATTGTTTTTTGGGCATACTACACTCAACACCCGAGTCATTGTGACATTTCATCAATGAGCTGCCCATTATCTGCATTTATTTATATTGACAGAAAGACTTGCATTTAGATGTATAGATGACTGCAAGGGTTAACTACATACCAGGTTGTCACATCAGACTGATACCCAACCTTGTAACTATTCACACATCACAACTAACTAACCCCTTACCTGCTGTCCTTCCATCTCTAACAAAATCTGTTAAATAGTTGATATTGTGCTGCCCGGCATTTCTCTCTCAGAATGTCCACCTAAGGGTACTTTCACACTTGCGGCAGAGTGATCCGGCAAGCCACTCCGTCGCCGGAACTGCCTGCCGGATCCGTCTATCTGCATGCAAACTGAAAGCATTTGAAGACGGATCCGGCTTGTCATGCGGAGAGATGTATCCGTTATATATTTTTCTCACATCTTTACCGTTCTGCGCATGCGCAGACCGGAAGAACGGATCCGGTATTGCAGTATTTTGAATGCCGGATCCAGTACTAATACAT
Organism: Bufotes viridis; assembly: GCA_033119425.1. NCBI lineage: Eukaryota > Metazoa > Chordata > Amphibia > Anura > Bufonidae > Bufotes > Bufotes viridis. Next base: position 414,350,123 of record CM065590.1, on the reverse strand, counting down.
TCCAATGGGAAAAAATGCCGGATCCAGCACTCCGGCATGTGTTCCGGAATTTTGGACGGAGATAATACCGCAGCATGCTGCGGTATTATCTCCGTCCTGAAATGTCAAATAAGACTGAACGGATGACATCTTGATGCATCCTGAACGGATTTCTTTTCATTCAGAACGCATGGGGATGTGACTGAAGCGTTTTTTTCCAGCATAGAGCCCTGACGATGGAACTCTATGCCGGAAAAGAATAACGCTAGTGTGAAAGTACCCTAAGGCTAGTCTCACATCTGCATTCACTGTTCCTGTATTCTGAACGCTTTCATTTTTAGCCAAATACATTTTATATTGGGCTAAAACAACTTCAGGATTCATCAGATAAAAATTTTAATGGAAGCTTATGGTTGCAGGATTGCCACCAGCAACATCCTCTATTGCTGGATCCGTTATGTTAAAGGACTTGTCTCATCATAGACAATGGGGGCATATAACTAGAATATGCCCCCATTGTCTTATAGGTGCAGGTCCCACCACTGGAACCTGCACCTATATCAGGAACGGGGCCCCGCAAGGTGGCTCTTATTATAGTGAATGGTATCCGTCAAATGCTGAAAAGTCTCCTTGTACTTCTTCTCCATTAGTGTGGTGAAATGGGTTCTTGATGGAAGCTTGTATGAAGGATTTAGTGCACTGACCATGCTGTGGAATCCTTTGTCTTCAACCATGGACAGTGGTCACATGTCAGTGACTAACATTTTTAACCCCTTAAGGACATGGCAGTGTCACTTTATGTGTTAATAACTTTAAAACGCTTTTACTTAAAGGGAATCTGTCACCTGCATATTACCCAATTTTTCCCCCCATTAATCCAGGTGTAATAAATTACCTTATTTCGATATGTGGTCTTCTTTTAATTGTGTGTCTTGTATTTTCTTTAAAAAAACGCTTTATCCCATATGCAAATTAGGCTGTAAGGAGCCCAGAGGGGGGTTTTTCCTCTTCAAAGGTGCCCAGGAACTGATGTGCCCAGCGCGCCTAAATTTGAAAAATAGGAACACCTCCAGCATGTAAAATCGCCTTCCAGAGGCGAGGCTAAGTGCTCCCCACGCCTCCCCCCCCCCACTCCCTCCGCTCTCTGCCAGAAACATCCCGAAATCTCGCGCAGGCGCAGTGCCGGCGATTGCCTGCGCCTGCGCGATCGTGGCAACTGAGGGCAACAGCCTCACGATTTTACATGATTAATGTATTGGTTGAGGTACCGGGTCATACCCACCTCATTTAACCCACCAAGCCCACCTTCCTACCTACCCGTCCACCCACCATCTACGCCCCAATAATCACACAACACCTCAGGTGGATTTTAATTGGCCACAGCAGCCATTTATTATTAACATAAATACATAACATATATATATAACATAACCCAGACGAAGGAGGTCCTGGAACCCCCCAAATGTCCACGTACACAACCACACGGCAAATCCACCTTGCCTCCAGCCGCGTTATACTAGCTCGGAGACAGCCGGTGGTGGACGCCTCAACAAACCGAACATGTAAGCCCCCACCCTGAGAGTCCAGCCCTCACCATAAGGGGCCCTCTCAGCCTCAATCCCGATCCGTATTCCCAGCTTCGAGTACCTCCTGCCGCCAACAACGCGCAACTTGACCGCCACCCACCTCAAGCTTGCGCGTTCCGCCACACACCCAAAGCTCTTTCAATTCCATCCTGCAACCCCAGGGACCACAAATCAATACCTACCGTGTTCAAATGAACGCCATCCCTCCTCCAAAACTCCCCCAAACCAGCCTTCAACTCCCTATGCCGTACTGCAACCGCCCCGTGCCTCGCCATAAATTTCCCGATAGCCCTATTAACTTTGATGCGAGCTTTGTTGATCCTATCAACCGACCTTGCCTCCCTCCACTTCCTCCTAGGCACAATGTTCGACCACACCACCAGCATGCCGGGAAACAAAGACCAAAGCCTCAATAAATCAAACTTGATGTCTCGTATCAAGTTACGCACCGGCGTAACTCCCAAATCATTACCTCCGCAGTGCACCACAAGCACATCCGGGGCCCGGTCCAATCGCACAAATCTATGAACCTCACGTAACACCCCCCCCCCCATAACATGCCTCTAAACCCCAACCACCTTACCACCGCCACATCCTCAGACAATCCCAACTGCCGACCAAGCTTCCTCACATCCGCCCTAAGTGCTCCCCACCAGACGAAGGAGTGGCCCAGGATCCAAACAAGAGCCGCCGGGGAACCTGAAACAACAAAAACCACATTAAGCATAACGCCCCCAATTCCCCTTTAAACCAAATTATCCAACCTAACGTACGATCGGAACCTGACCGATTCCCATCTCCCGATCCTCAGAATTTGCTCATCACTCAGCCCCAACCTAGCGGCTTCCGTCGCAGCCCCTATCCGAGGAATGTCCAGAATACTGCGCATCATCCACCCCCAAAGCCGACAAACATTTCTTTAACACTGCAATAAACTGGTACCTAGATAAAAACAAACCGTCCTCGTGTCTAAGCAAGGGGCCATCCACAAAACCAGCACACCTCTTAAAATCTACCAGGGTGGCCACCGGACATAACAAGCACCCCGGGACCGCAAACAAAGTAACCCTACAAACCGCCACCACACCGAACATTCCTTCCAACCAATTCCCCCAAACGGAAAGCCCCAAAAAACGCCAACGAGAATGACAACTTAAACAACCGTCTCTCCCATAACGAATAACAGACCCGTTCCACCTGCCTCCCAATGCCCAACAATAACTCAAACGATATAGGCTTCCTGCTGTCCTGATATCGCCTACCCCGCCTCCAACCCCTCAACACCTGCTTCACCAAAAAGGTCTTAGACACATCCGCTAAACCCCTGAACTTAAACCCAAAAGCCAAACCCGCCACAAACCTGTTAACCTGCGCCACCGACCAACCCTCTTCCTTCATTTGCCCTAAAAACAATAACAAAGGCACCTCTCCCTCATCAACCCCAACCCCTAATCTGTCACACCACCGCACCCAGCCTGCCCAAGCCCTCTCGTATGCCGCCCATGTCCCCTCGCACAGCGATGCCCGTAACAGACCCGCTACAGTACCTCCAAGATCTCCCACATTGCCGCCGGACAAACCAAACCTTCCGCATCCGCCTCCGGTGCCAACTGCCGAAACCGTTCCAACTGCGAACGAGAAAAAGCGTCAGCTATGGAATTCAACACCCCCGGGACATGACATGCCACCACCCACGCGTTAATGGACAGACACCGTAACACCATATGTTGCAACAACCGCACCACCGGAGGGGAGGAGGCGGTCATTGAATTGATCGCCTGCACCACTCCCAAGTTGTCACAATGAAAACGTATTTTCCTATCCCGAAACTCATCCTCCCACAAAACCACCGCTAACACTATAGGAAAAAGCTCAAGTAACGCTAAGTTCCTCACCCAACCCTTCGTCACCCATGTCTCAGGCCACCTTCCCGCACACAAATGCCCTTGACAGTACACCCCAAAACCCACTCCCCCTGCGGCGTCCGAAAATAACTCGTAATCAAAATCCTCAATCACCTCTTGCATAACCAATGCTCTGCCGTTAAAACGTTGCAAAAACCCGTCCCACACCTCCAAATCCCTCTTCAACTCCTTTCCTAACCTAATAAAATGGTGTGGAGCCGTCACCCCCGCCGTCGCCGCCGCTAGCCGCCTGCAAAAAATTCTCCCCTTCGGCATAATGCGACATGCAAAGTTCAACTTCCCTAATAACGATTGAAGATCCTTCAACCGAATCTTCTTCGCCCGCCCCGCCCTCTCTACAGCCTCCCGTAAATCCTGCACCTTATCATCAGGGAGCCTACATTCCATCCTAACCGTGTCAATAGTAATTCCCAAAAAACTAAGTTCGGTCGTAGGACCAACCGTTTTATCCTCTGCCAATGGAACCCCGAACGACGAAAAAATTACCTGCAAGGAACCTAACAACAATGCACACACCCGCGAATCAGCCGGGCCCAAACACAAAAAATCGTCTAAATAATGAATGATGGATGAACAACCCGCCACATCCGCAACCACCCATTCCAAAAACGAGCTAAAACGCTCAAAAAACGCACAGGATACCGAACAGCCCATGGGTAAACAACGATCAACAAAAAGCGTACCCTCCCAACGGCAACCCAATAAATGAAGGCTATCTGGACTAACCGGCATAAGGCGAAACGCCGCCTCAATGTCCGTTTTAGCCAACAGCGTCCCTGGACCCAACTTCCTAACCCAAGCCACAGCCGCATCAAATGACGTATAAACCACCGAACAAATGTCAGGGTCAATACCATCATTGACCGACGCCCCTTTAGGAAAGGAAAGATGGTGTATCAGCCGAAATTTATTCGGCTCCTTTTTAGGCACTACCCCCAACGGCGAAACCCGTAAATTCGGTAACGGAGGGCTCTCGAACGGCCCAGCCATCCTACCCAACCGAACCTCAGCCGCCAATTTATCCGCCACCACCTGAGCATGTTCAGACGCTGAACGCAAATTTTTATCCCCAAAAACCGCCGGCAAGGGAACTGATGGAATAGGAAAACCAACAGTAAACCCTTCACACAACCACTCTGCCACCTCCCGATTAGGGTATCTATCTAGGAACGGACCCATCCTTTCCACCCGCACCGGTGTCAGACCCTTTTCCAGCACCCTCCGCACCCCCTCTTTGCCTACTCCCCTTAAAACACCTGTTCGCTCCGTGATTCCCCCCGCACGTGGCACATTCATGTTTGAATCTGCACTTCGCCCCGAACTTACATGCCCCCTCAATAAACAGGAAGCATTGTCCCTTTGCGGACGCAGCCGCCAAGGTAAAGTGTCCCGACCCCCCTGACTCCCCCCGAAAGGGCTGCCCCTGTCTCCCCGGCGCCGTCACCCTCATCCATAACCCAATATCCTTATGGTCCCACCTCATATTGGGGCGGACCGCTTTCCTCTGCCAAAATTGCTCGTCGTACCTTAACCAACCCACACCCCCATATACGCGATAAGCTTCTCATATCGCATCCATATAGCTGAACAACGCCATTGCGGATTCTTCTCCCCTATCACGCTAGCCAATATTGCAAATGCCTGCAACCAATTCCCAAAAGTACGTGGTATCAATCTGTACCGCCATTTCTCATCCTCCTCTTTTTTCTTATCATCCCTCTGCTCCCTATCTAAATTAAACCGTTCCAGCGGAAGAAGGGAAAAAATCCCCACGTATTCTCCTTTCCAAATCCGCTCCCTCACCTCCTGTTTCAGATGGGCTCCCAACGGCCCCTCAAAACAGACATATACCTCGCCTTGTGCTGTATCTCCCACCTTCTCCCCCACATCCTCGCCCCCCGCCTGCGTCTGCACATAAACCGAGCCACTAGTCCGTGTCGCAACCTCGGCCGCCCCACCAGTCGCAACCTCGGCCGCCCCACCAGTACTACCAGCACCGACCCCCCAAGCCTGCAACGGGGCCCTACCAGCATTGCCCAAACCTGCCACCAACCCTGCCAGGCCACCCAAAAACTGAACCAAACCACCCACTAACTCCCCATGGCCGCCCCTCAGCCCACTCCCCCCATGGGCACTAAACAGAGAAATAAGGGATCCCCACGGGTTCTCACCTAACTGCGCGGGCACTGTGAACCCGGCAGCGGAAGCCATCTGCGACACCTCACTCCGTCTTGGGACTTGACTGGCGCAGGGGTTCGGCACCCCAGCAGGATCCCTGCTGGGTGCGCTCCTCTCTTCACTTCTGTCCACCATGGGGCGCTGAAGACACACAGAAGTTCCCGGCATCTCCTCAACCTGGGGCCTGCGCTCTTCTGCCACTTGCTGTTGCGCAGCCCCGCATGCCACATGGCTCCTGTCGCTCCCGCGCTGAGCAGGCCTCCCATCCCCCACTACAGGGAAGGATCCTGCCGCCCCTGCTCCTGCTCCACCGCTGCTGGCCGGAGAAGACAGGGGGAGGGGCCCCCTGCCCTGCGCTGGGTTCCGCCTGCCATTAGGATTCCTCCCACGCCGGGAGGACGAGGATGGATGATGCCCTGCACTCCCCCCAGGTGGAGGGTCCCCGGAGGGGCTCCTGACGTGGCGCCGAACCCGGGGGGTCTCAGATGGGCTTAGGCGTGCCGGCGGACGTACCCGCCGCGGCCGTCTGCCTTCTGGCGGTGGGCTAACAGCACCCACCGCCGCCCCCTCAACATGCTGTCCAGCTGCGTGCTCAGCCACTCCGGGCGCCGCTCTGCCGCTGCCTCTCTTAGCCTGGACAACATGTCATCAACGGTAAGTGCCTGAGACATCCTACCAGCTTTTTCTCTATCACAAAATGGCACCCTTCACCTTACTCCACCCCCCTATATAGCCCACCTAACTCCGCCCTACCTGTGTCAGACCCCCCCACCTTCCCTGCAACAATTTCAAATCCATTAACCCCTAACCTCCCTGACCCTCCCAACCAAACTTAATCATGCTGGCCTACCCTTAGCTACGCCCTAGTCCGGCCATACTTGCTGGTGGTGTTCCTATTTCTCAAATTTAGGCGGGCCGGGCACATCAGGGGGGCGTTCCTGGGCACCGGGGAAGAGGAAAAGCGCCCCTCTGGCGTTGCAAGGCTTAGAAGTTTAAAAGCAAATCTTGAAATTTGTCAGAAATTTTCCAAAACCCACTTTTTAACGACCAGTTCAGGTCTGAAGTCACTTTATGAGGCTTACATAATAGAAACCACCCAAAAATTACCCCATTCTAGAAACTACACCCCTCAAGGTATTCAAAACTGATTTTACAAACGTCGTTAAGCCTTTAGGTGTTCCACAAGAGTTAATGGCAAAAATTTCTGAATTTTGATTTTTTGGCAAATTTTCCATTTTAATCCATTTTTTTAAGTAACAAAGCAAGGGTTAACAGCCAAACAAAACTCAATATTTATTGTCCTGATTCTGTATTTTATAGAAACACCCCGTATGTGGTCGTAAACTACTGTATGGCCAAACGGCAGGGCACAGAAGGAAGGGAATGCCATATGGTTTTTGGAAGGCAGGACTGGTTTTTAGACACCATGTCCCATTTGAAGCCCCCCTGATGCACCCTTACAGTAGAAACTCCAAAAAAGTGACTGCATTTTGGAAACTAGGGGATAAGGTGGCAGTTTTGTTGGTACTATTTTAGGGTAAATATGATTTTTGGTTGCTCTATTTTACACTTTTTTTGAGGAAAGGTAACATTTGCCAATAACTCTTGTGGAACACCTAAAGGGTTAACAAAGTTTGTAAAATCAGTTTTGAATACCTTGAGGGGTGTACTTCCTGAGATGGAGTCACTTTTTTGGAGTTTGTACTCTAGGGGTGCATCAGAGGGGCTTCAAATGGGACATGTTGTCAAAAAAACAGTCCATCAGCAAGCCAATTGAGGGCCAGACAAACTATCAATCAGGTTCACCAAATCCGCACTAGAACGGGACGCACCACCTCCAACCCAGATATCATATATGACACATTTCGGAAATATTACCAGCAGTTATATTCTACACCCCAACCGAAACCGGGGGACACACACGGGGTCTTTTTGGAGTCAACCCCCCTCCCTAGAATATCTTCTGAAGCTCTCTGCGACCTCAATGGAGACGTCACCCCGGAGGAGGTGGAGTATTTCATCCATGCATTAAAACTAGGAAAAGCTCCGGGACCTGATGGGTTTTCGGCGCTATACTATAGGAAATTTTCTAGCCTACTGACCCCTCATATTGCTAATTATTGTAACCACTTGCTGGCAGGTGCTGCTCCTCTGGAATTCCTATCGGCTAAAGTTACAGTCATTCCCAAACCTAATAAGGATCCACTCCAACCTTTAAATTACAGACCCATTTCCTTACTTAATCTGGATAACAAACTTTTTACATCAATCCTAGCACGTCGTCTTAATAGACTATTACCAGATATTGTCCATAAAGATCAAGTGGGATTTATCCCAAACAGAGAGGCTCCTGATAACATCAGAAAAATTTTGAATATTATTCATAGAGCAAACAAAACTCAAACACCCCTGGCGATCGTGGCTTTGGACATAGAGAAAGCCTTTGATACCCTGGAATGGGAATTTCAATCCAATGTTATGACCAAAATGGGTTTCAGGGGTCCTTTTTTTCAAGCTATACGTTCTTTGTATTCTACCCCTGAGGCCTATCTAAAACTCCCTGCCTCCCGACCTTTACCTATCAGAATTTACAGGGGTACGAGACAGGGATGCCCCCTATCCCCAGCCCTATTTGCTTTAGCTATAGAACCTTTAGCCATACATATCCGATCTCATCCAGATATTAAGGGTCTAACCATAGGCGGCCATGAATATTGGGCCTTTTTGCTGACAACCTTATACTCACCGTTACTAATCCATTAGTCTCCTTCCCGTCGTTAATGAAGGTGTTGGAGACTTTCTCTGTCGCCTCAGGCCGCAAGATAAATCATTCAAAATCAGACCTCCTACCCTGTAATATACCGACCCAAACCCTATCCATTTTGCAGCAGCATTTCCCATTCCAAATTAAATCAAATTATATCCCCTACCTGGGCATCTCCCTACCGAATAACATTGATAAAGTCTACAACACCAATTACCTCTCTCTATCGCAAAATAAAAGATGACCTACAAACTTGGCAATCTCTGCCAGAGTCCTGGATGGGCAGAATCCACATCATCAGGATGGTGACTCTACCTAGACTGTTATACCTCTTCAGAACACTTCCTGTCCCCATCTCTGTCTCAGAATTACAAAAATTGCAAATCGATATCTGGAAATGTATCTGGGCGAATAAACGTCCCCGTATTGCTTTTAACATAAGGTGCAGGCATAAATCACAAGGAGGCCTCTCTGTACCTAATTTGCACAGATATTATAAGGCTGCTAGGCTAGCGCAATTGTTTCTCCCCTACCTCAGCCCTAGGGAACAGCTCCTTTGGGTTGATTTGGAGCTAACCCTTTTTGCCCCCTTTTCATGGCAAGCACTGATCTGGACGGCCAGTCCTTTGCCATCTATTGTTAGGACGAGTTCCCTGTTGACTCACTATGCTTTATTATTATGGCGATAATCAGTCCGATTTAAATCTTTCCTGCAATCTACTCCTTCCCCCTTAACCTATCTACTAAGGATACACCAATCAGATTTTCTCTTATCTACATTCGATCCAGGCCCTCTCAGATACCTACAACTACACTCCCTTTGAACGTACGATAGCTTACTCATTTTGTAGGCAAGGGCTATTATCTGGAATATATGGAACTTTAAACACTCTGCCTAGAGATACTAAACTGCCTTATATGGTGGCCTGGGAGGGTGATCTGGGGGTTGAACTTTCAGCATCTAGGTGGTCCCATTGTTCTCAGACCCTTACCAAGGGTTCCTGGCAAACCACTTTGGCTGAAACCTTTGTCAAAATACTGCTTCGAACATACCTGGTCCCCTCTAGGTTACACCGTATCTACCCTGAGGTCTCCCCTAACCGCTTTCGAGGCTGTAATACGGAGGGGAATATGTTGCATATATGGTGGACTTGTCCATTAGCTAAAAAATTCTGGGAGATAATATGCTCTCTTATATCAGACGTCCTACGGTGCCAATACCCCACAACCTTATCCTACTGTCTGCTGGGAGACAAACCATCCTGGCTTCCCTATGCAAAATTTTAATTATCTCAATTTATTCTGATGGCCGCCAGAATACATATGGCGTTCAAATGGCGCTCGGCTTCCCTTAGCTATCAAGCGGTTCCCGATAGAATTAATAAGATATTAGTGTTTGAGCGACTCAGTGCTATATGTACTGATACCTATGCCGCTTTTGAAAAGCTCTAGGAACCTTGGCTATCAGCCCCACATTTGGCTGATTTAGGATACTGTAGTTCTTTGTGATATTTTACCACCATCTAGATCCTGTATGATATTGTGATATGGGTCGGATTATATACTTAATTCTGTTATCTTTTTACTGTACTGTTTTGCACACTAATAATATATTCATGCAATGCTATGTTTGAATTTTTCCCAAGTGATATGTATGCTATGTTTGTTACTCTTGTATTACTTTTGTTAATGCAAAAAAAAACTAATAAATCTCTTTTGAAAATAAAAAACCAGTCCATCAAAATCCGCCTTCCATAAACCATATGGTCCCTTCCTTCTACACCCTGCCATTTGGCCATACAGCAGTTTACGACCACATATGAGGTGTTTCTGCAAACTACAGAATCAGGGCAATAAATATAGAGTTTTTTTTGGCTGTTAACACTTGCTTTGTTACTGAAAAAATGGATTTAAATGGAAAATTTGCAAAAAAATTGCTGTTTTGGGACAGTTTTTATTTTTTGTTATTTACATTGTTGATCTGACAGGTTAGATAGTGTGCTATTTCTGTAGAGCAGGTTGTTGTGGACGCGACAATACCAAATATGACTACATTTTGGGGGTTTTTGTTTCAGTTTTACATAATAAAGTGTTATGAAAAAAATTATTTTTTAGTGTCTCCACATTCTGAAAGCCATATATATATATATATATATCTTTTTTGGCAACTGTCTTATGTAGGGGCTCGTTTTTTGCGGGATGAGATGATGGTTTGATTGGCACTATCTTGGGGTGCATATGTCATTTTGGTCGCTTGCAATTACACTTTTTGTGATGTAAGGTTACAAAAATGGCTTTTGACACCGTACTTATATATATTTTTTTGCTATGTTCACCTGAGGGGTTAGGTCATGTGTTATTTTTATAGAGCAGGTTGTTACGGACGTGGCGATACCTATACTATAGAATATCATTCAGGGCTGCAGGGGGGGGGGGGTGTTAAAAATTACAATTTTAGGCATTTTGAAGTTTCTGATCCTCGCGGTCACGGACAGCGGGGATCAGAAACTACCGAAAGCGCTGAAAACCGCAGGTCTGAACTGACCTGCGGTTTGCAGAAATCGCCGATACGGGGAGGTTACAGGAACCCCCCTCAGCATTGTCAGAGTGCCTGCCGAATGATTCCGGCAGGCACTCTGTTCCGAACACCGCCGGCCGCGCGGCGGTGATCGTAAATACACATAATGTACCGGTATGTCATGTGTCCTTAAGTACCAGGGCATCATGATGTACCGGTACATCATGTGTCCCTAAGAGGTTAATACAGCATCTGTTAGAACAGAAGCTTATGTTGGTGTACATTGGGGATTTACATGCACAAATTCACTCATGGAGCGCTGCCTCTTACTGAAACGATTTAAAAGCAATATACTAGTAAAAATAATTCTGTCTAACTTACTTACATTTATATATATGAGTTGGTTTCATAGAAAGAGCTTTTTACCTACATAATACATCATTTATTACTTACGGGGCTATTCCCTCCTCTGTGACGCCAACATGTTTCCTTCTCAGGTGCTCGTTCATCACGGTTGCAGATTTTGCAGACAACCAACTTGTTGGATGGATGTTGAGTGAAGTGCTCCCATGCCTTGCATGACTTTGTCCGCACCCTCTTCTCAGGGGTCACAGTCTCACCAGTGTCAGCCATAATGCAGTTCTGTAATTGAAGCAAATGCTTAAAATGAGTGCTGGTGGGAGAGGGGTTTAGTACTAGGACATGCAGGAAACAGGTTAAATAACATGACATAACTTACACAGAAGAGCAGTGTACACCTGTCTCTCACAACCGCAGTCCCGCACCACTGGACTCTGGAGGTAGTAGACCTAATAGGGACAGAAAAGACAGCAGCAGCATATTAACAAATATATCCACTACTGACTTCCCACACCTCTCACCACAGCCCTTGCTCAACTTGCATTGTCTCTCTCAGGGGGATTCTCACTACTGCACCGCACCACTGGACTCTGGTCTGGAGGTAGTAGACCAACAGCTTATTATTGCACATTCAATCTCTAAGTACTCCTCCTACTACTATTATCCTGATTACCTGGCTGAGCTGGTGTATCTCATTTATCTAGGATGTGATGTGACTAAGAAGCAGCAATTTTGGACTTTTTTTTACGTTTACGCCGGTTATACAGCATCATTAACATTATAATTTAATAGTTCAGACAGTTACCTACACGGCAATATCAAATATGGGGGACTAATTTTATTGAGGGAGGGTCTGTATACCCTAGTACTGTACAGTGATGGCTAATCTATGGCACGGGTGCCAGAGGCGGCACTCAAAGCCCTCTCTGGGGGGACTCGCACCATTGAAAAAGTCTATAGTGTACCAATATGCTTTAGACTTTTTCTGCCATTCTTCAGCGCATGGCGCACTATGAACGGCGCAGGCAGCGCACTAAGGCCCCTTTCACACGGGCGAGTTTTCCACACGGGTGCAATGCGTGAGGAGGACGCATTGCACCCGCACTGAATCCGGACCCATTCATTTCTATGGGGCTGTGCACATGAGCGGTGATTTTCACGCATCACTTCTGCGTTGCGTGAAAATCGCAGCATGCTCTATATTGTGCGTTTTTCACGCAACGCAGGCCCCATAGAAGTGAATGGGGCTGCGGGAAAATCGCAAGCATCCGCAAGCAACTGCGGATGCGTTGCGATTTTCCCGCATGGTTGCTTAGCAACGGGACACGATCTTTATTATTTTCTCTTATAACATGATTAGCTGATGCTGGGAAAGAGAGCACAGATCGCGACTACGCGATCAAGTGGCTAAGGTAAGTTAACTTTTATTATTTTTAACCCCTTCCTCTTCATTTAACAATGCATTCTTTATTAAGAATGCTATTATTTCCCCTTATAACCATGTTATAAGGGAAAATAATAAATTCTCCAGAAGACCCGAAACCGGACTTCAGTGATGAAGTCCGGCTTCGGGTTGGGTACCAAACATGGGGATTTTTCTCACGCGCGTGCAAAACGCATTACAAACGTTTGCACCCGCGCGGGAAAATCGCGCATATTCCCGCAACGCACCCGCCTCTTATCCGGAAAGCATTAGCCTGTGATACTTATTGCAATTGTGCGCACTTTATATTTATTACTATCTGGCTCATGCATTGTAGCTAGTACTTGCACCTTATATGTATGTTTATGGATACCAGTAGTCGGTGGGAGAGCCTTATGTCTTGACTCTTCACCTGTGTTGCCGCCAGTTTTTCTAATTATGTATGTTCTATTTTTTATCATGTTTATATTCATTAATAAAGATTTATTAATTTTTTCATGCGTGTCCCCTTACTATTGGGTTTTTTGGAGTTAGTTTATGCAGTCACGCTGAACATTAAGATATTGCTTTCTTGGTGTATTAATTATGTTCTCAAAGGAAGTAAAGGCAGTCTGGCAGCCTCTTATTCTACTCTGCCTATCCAGAACACATGCATGCTCTGCTGAGCTGAGTGTTCATGTGTGGGAGGTGGAAAGGAATGGCTGTTGGCTGAACAAACATTTGCCTGATAGTCATCTAATTCATCAAAATGACCTATCCTCACTAATCGGGACATGTGCCGAACCACTTGACCACCCCCCCCCATCCCTTTACATCTATGTCACTCCAGTGCTCAATGACCTTCCCATTTAAAGGGCGGAGGGGGCATGTTACCCCTGTTCATGCCCATCTTCAGAACAGCGTGGGCATGTATATATTATTCTCAGTCTCATGGCAGTTGGCGGGTGACATGCCTGTCCTTTACATTCACTTTAAACTGGGTTGATATCTAACTACCGGGTTCGGCACAATATAGGGAGAATCTGATTACAGTTTCCCCCCTAATATCAGTGCGGGAAGAGGTGTTGTCATATTAGTGATGATAGCTACTACTGGGATCTTACAGGCTTTCATCCCTAACATCGTATGGAAACTTAGGCCTCATTCACACATCCCTAATGACAAGATGGTCAGTGGTTTATCTGTGCAGATGTCCATAAAGGATCCATGTTTGGTCCATGTGTCATCCGTATTCCACGTACACTGCTAGGCTGAGAATTAATTTCCTGAGCACCAATGGTCCGTGAAAATCTCTGACCGAATGCTGTGGCCATCTGTGTTGTCAGTGGGTTTCACGGACCAATAGGCTTAGGGCTCATGCACACGAACATATTTTGAGTCCGCATCCAATCTGCATTTTTTGCGGCTCGGAATGCGGACCCATTCATTTCAGTGGGGCTGCAAAAGATGCGGACAGCACACCGTGTACCGTCTGCATCCGTTTGTCTGTTCCATGGCCCCGCAAAAAAATAGAACATGTCCTATTCTTTGTCCATTTTACGGACAAGGAGACAGCTGTTCTATAGAGGGCAGGATGTCCCGTTCCACAAAATGCAGAACACACACGGACCGTAAAAACGGCAATGGCTGCATGCATGAGCCCTTAAATAGGCATTTTTGGTCCACATCACAGACCAAAGTAGTGCACGTCTCAGTGGTTTTTCCATTGACCCATGTCAAAGATAATGGGTACATGTGCTGTTTGTGGAGAACATGGACAGCACACGTCCATGATTCACTAATTTGTGAAGGAGACCAGACAGTTGCTTTATGGGGTCTATCTGGCCATTTTGAATTCCTTGTGAAATCTTGAGTTAAAGGCGTTGGCCCAAGATTAAAACTTGTTACCCATTCACAGGTCTTGATTGGTGCAGGTCTGCCTGCTGGACCCCTCCCATTCACAAGAATGAGATTCTGTGTCCTCTCATGGATTGTGGAGCACTTGAGCATGCATGCCACTGCTCCTTTCACCTCGGAGACTGCCGAAGAGAAGCCGAGTGCAACGCTCACTGTCTCTGTGAGTCTGATCGAGTTCAATGGGCCGAAAGCACGCATGCTCAAAAGCCGATTCATTCAGATAAGGGACACAGGAGCTCGCTCTTGTGGGGATCCAGCGATTGGACACCCCACCAAACGCTTTTCACATACATCCATTATACAGAGCAGAGAGTGGACACAAGGAGCATGTCGCATTATGGAGATCCTGGTGTTTTTCTTCTTTACATGACTTTCAGTGAGAGCTGTGTAATGCATCATTTCCCCATAGGAGGTGCTGCAGAGTAATTGTCACTAGATGTGACACTTCAGAAACCCGAATAACTAACAGTACCAAATTATGCCCAAAATCCATCATGTGGTACGAAATAGCTGGTCACTTCTGAAACAAGCTTATCCTCATATACAGGAATTCCCGAATCCTCCCCTGACCTGTTATAAACGTAGTCGTAACATCAGGGACAAACTTGTCCATGCTGACATTGGACCAATTACTAACATACCACGACAACGCTTTTTACAAAACCCTTTATTCAGACCATGGTATTGTTACCAGTGGGGTAACTCAAGGATCTGTTCTGGGACCCATATTGTTTAATATCTTTATCAGCGAAATTGCAGAAGGCCTCAATGGTAAGGTGTGTCTTTTTGCTGATGACACAAAGATTTGTAACAGGGTTGATGTTCCTGGAGGGATACACCAAATGGAAAAGGATTTGGGAAAACTAGAGGAATGGTCAAAAATCTGGCAACTAAAATTTAATGTCGATAAGTGCAAGATAATGCACCTGGGGCGTAAAAACCCAAGAGCAGAATATAAAATCAGTGATACAGTACTAACCTCAGTATCTGAGGAAAGGGATTTAGGGGTCATTATATCAGACGACCTAAAGGTGGGCAGACAATGTCATAGAGCAGCAGGTAATGCCAGCAGAATGCTTGGGTGTATAGGGAGAGGCATTAACAGTAGAAAGAGGAGGTGCTCGTGCCGCTCTACAGAGCACTAGGGAGACCTCATTTGGAGTATTGTGTGCAGTACTGGAGACCATATCTGCAGAAGGATATTGAAACTTTGGAGAGAGTTCAGAGAAGAGCTACTAAACTAGTACATGGATTGCAGGACAAAACTTACCAGGAAAGGTTAAAGGACCTTAACATGTATAGCTTGGAAGTAAGAAGAGACAGAGGGGATATGATAGAAACTTTTAAATACATAAAGGGAATCATCACGGTAAAAGAGGAGAGAATATTTAAAAGAAGACAAACTGCTACAAGAGGACATAGTTTTAAATTAGAGGGGCAAAGGTTTAAAAGTAATATCAGGAAGAATTACTTTACTGAGAGAGTAGTGGACGCATGGAATAGCCTTCCTGCAGAAGTGGTAGCTGCAAATACAGTGAAGGAGTTTAAGCATGCATGGGATAGGCATAAGGCCATCCTTCATATAAGATAGAGCCAGGGGCTATTCATAGTATTCAGTATATTGGGCAGACTAGATGGGCCAAATGGTTCTTATCTGCCGACACATTCTATGTTTCTATGTTTATTCGGCACCTTTCCGTGCTTTCATTGTGCACAGTGCTCAAACATAACCCGAGGCAATTACATCACCCATCCTCACACAGGACAGAAATTTCCTATAAAAGACTATTACACTTGCGATTCCTTATATGTTGTGCATCTTATCAAATGCCCATGTGGCCTAGCATATGCGGGGGAAACCACCCAACATATCCGGGATATGCAAACATAAATCCACAACCAGAACCAATCACTTTTGCCAATACCAACACATTTCGATCAATACAAACACCAAATCTCGCAGCTACGATTTCAAGTTATTGAGCAGATACCATCTTCACGGCGAGGAGGAAATCGGATCTTACAATTACAACGGAGAGAATCCTTTTGGATTCACAAATTGGACACGTTAGCACCTAAAGAACTAAATAGAGAATGCGACTTTCTGTTTCTACCATAATAAAGATGCTATTTTTCTGTCTTTATTTCAGACACGTTGATTGGGATTAGGCGACCATGGGTGAGAGTTTTCCCCCTCCCTTCCCCCCTTGTCCTTCTCCCCCCTCACTTCGATAATTGCAGTTTCCCTCACTAACGTTCTAATTTCTTAGTGTTTGTTCATTATATATAAAAAATTGCTGTTTTCCTCTTTTTTTCTATTCACTTTAAAAAAAAAAAAAACATTCTACATAAAATATATCTCTTCTAGGTTTTTGTCTTCATACTATTTTTTTTTTCTCTTTTTATATTGTTTGGTTCTTTTCCGGTTCTGGTCATATTTTCTCAAGATTATATTTCATTTCAATTAATGGATGTATATTTCATTTTAATTAATGTATGTATCATTTTGCTTATTATTTTGCCTGTAATTAATGTATATATCATTCTGCCTTTGTATTATTAATATTTCCCATGCCCTAACATCATCATATCTAATTCAGAATATTCCATCCATAACACTGTCCTTATCCTTTCCACACTCATCATTGGCATCACACATACTCATGTTCCGTCCCCCCACATACACACATCTTGCCCACAATGCCATTCCCTCACTATACACCTTGTCTCTACTTGACATGCGAGCAGCTTCCAGACTAACCCTGGGTTCACACTTGAGCGTATTTGATACGCGCGTTTCAGTCGCGCGTATTACAGCGCGTTTGTGGAAATAGGAAACGCGCATACAACCACTGTGTCGTCAATCACAATACGCGCGACAATACGCCCCAAAGAAGCTCCTGTACTTCTTTGGGCGTAGGGTGTTTTACAGCGCGTTCCTACGTGCTGTAAAACGCTCAGGTGTGAACCCAGCGTAAGCTGCATCGCACTTAACGCTTATCACTCTGTGCGCATGCGCCCGCTCGCCAGAGGCTGGCGTCATGACGTCATCATTTCTGACGTCACACGCTGGCGCAATCTACGCGCGATCGCCATTTATAGAACACCCTAGACAGACGAGCAATACATACAGGGTTGCTCCTACCCTCCTGCCACCAATGAGGTAATTTTACACTACTAGCCTACTTCTATATACTGACCTATATCACAGATTTACCTATATTATATACCTACTTACCTATACCTAATCCATATACTTACCCTAGCGTCATCCTTTTGATCTCACACTATGATCTTACCTCATCTGCCACTTACCATGCACCTAGGAATACTATTCCTTTATTTCCCAACAACCTTAACCCTTACTTCTGGACCTTTATCTACGCTGCTTTATAATGGTCTTCACTCATTTGCTTTCCTATGTTGTATACCAGTTTATACCTAAAAATGTAATATGTTAATTACAGATCCCATTGAAAAAGGTCTAATGATATCCTGCTGGGTTCCTGCACCACCACGAATGTCCACCGATATTTTCTCATATGATGAAAATGTTGCCTCAACTATCCTGTGACAAGTGACGACACAAGAGAATTCCTACATATTCCATCACAGGTGCTCAAGCTCCATGAATATGAAAAGATTGCTAAGAAACAAATCTCACATGACCTTCATAGTGCAACCGTAGCTGATGACCACAGGCTTAACCGCATCCCACGTGGTCTCAGAAGAAACCTCAGACCCACTTTGTTTCACGATGATCCAGAATATTGCAGCAAGTTCCAGAATATTTTGAACAAATGCTCTCTTAGGGTCCATTCACACGTCCGCTATTCTGTTCCGCATTTTGCGGAAAGGAATTGCGGACCCATTAATTTCAATAGGGACAGACGATGTCCCGCCCGGGTCCGCAATCTCGTTACCGAAATAAATAGAACATGTCCTATTCTTGTCCGCAGTTGCAGACAAGAATAGGCATTTTCTATGTAGTGCCAGCGATGTGCGGTCCGCAAATTGCAGAACGCACATCGCCGATGTCCGTGTTTTGCGGATCCGGACGTCTGAATGGACCCCTAATCTGATGATGTTAACTATTAAATTTCTACAGAAGTCAACTAACGATCTGAAAGCCAAGATTATCGCAACAGAACATCAACTAACACCGAGTGGCTTGAATCCAAAACTAAGCTTGATAAAAGATTGAAGGACTTCCGGAAAAACACAGAAAAAAGAAAACGTGAGAAGTTCCTGAGAGACTACAGAAGACTATGCCAACGATCGCGTCTACAGATGGCAAGACAGCACTAACCAACCTCTGGACTTCACACGCAGACACAACTCCCACATCAGCTCCAACAATTCTGACAGTGACACCTCCTACACACGTCCCAACCAGCGTTTTTTAGGACAACGAGGTCACCAACCAAACGAACGAGGAAGAGCTGCAAGAAATCAAGACACCAACCTAGAACCCCGGATCCAGACCTCTCATAGTTAGGACTTCCAATTTAGTTATCAATATCTCTTCTCACACTCACCCACTGAACTCGATATATTACAGAAGGGTCTCACCTTCGGTCCCACACCACAACTTAATGACTTTCAGTTAGAACAGGAACTCCAACGCTTTTTCCGCACAATCAGACTGAAAACCCATTTCGGTAATCCGGACATCCCCCTTTTTAGTTCCTCAACTATGGACACTGATGTGTCCACCCGAGCCTTCATCTCTATCGAACAGTTGGGGCTCCGTAAACTGAGCAACTTCAATCCCACTAAAACCTACCATGCAGCGGAAACTACAATTGAACTTATACATAGAGGCATTAAAAAAACTGTCACAGATTATAAACAAGGCTGTTATCCCACACGAAACAACCTCACAACGGAGGAAAAATGGGCTATAAGGAGTCTCCAGCGTAATTGTGAGAGTACCATAAAACCGGCGGACAAGGGTGGGGCAATTGTCATCTTAGACGCAAGGGACTACAAGGACGAATTAGAACGCCAACTAGCCGACACAAAAACATACACCATCCTTTACGACTGACTCTACACCGATTATTTGTTCACAAATACGGGCCATTCTTGATAAACACCTTACATGTGGCGCCAAAAACAACTGATTTTCTTACCAATCATTATCCCATAACCCCCGTCATATACATTCTACCTAAAATACACAAATCTTTACACAAACCACCAGGTCGCCCCATAGTCACATCTACCGACTCCATTCTAGCACCAATTATAATCTTCCTTGAGAAAATTCTTACCCCCCTCACCTAGAAAGCCAAATCATATATTCTAGACACAAACGATTTCCTAACAAAACTAAGAGACCTTACACCAA
The DNA here is from genome assembly GCA_033119425.1 of Bufotes viridis. NCBI lineage: Eukaryota > Metazoa > Chordata > Amphibia > Anura > Bufonidae > Bufotes > Bufotes viridis. Next base: position 414,330,141 of record CM065590.1, on the reverse strand, counting down.
TTGCATCAGACAGCATCCTGGTCACCTTTGACGTAAATAGCATCTACACCAGTATAGAACATGACAAAGGTATCCTAGCCATAGAATCCCTTCTAGAACAGTCCACTTATGACCTCAATACCATCCAATTGGTACTTAAACTACTCAACATTGTTCTAAGGGACAATTTCTTCCTTTATGTTGACACTTTCTACTTGCAGACGTGCGGGACCGCCATGGGCGTGAACGTAGCTCCGCCTTACGCTAGTGGCTACATGGCCCATTTTGAGGAATCTTACATATACCCCCTTGATCTCTTTAACCACTTCAGCCCCCCTAGCTTAAACACCCTTAATGACCAGGCCACTTTTTACAATTCCGCACTACACTACTTTCACCGTTTATTGCTCCGTCATACAACTTACCACCCAAATGAATTTTACCTCCTTTTCTTCTCACTAATAGAGCTTTCATTTGGTGGTATTTCATTGCTGCTGACATTTTTACTTTTTTTGCTATTAATCAAAAATTACCGAAATTTTTGCAAAAAAATGACATTTTTCACTTTCTGTTGTAAAATTTTTAAAAAAAAACTACATTTCTATATAAATTTGACTCTAAATTTATTGTTCTACATGTCTTTGATAAAAAAAAATCCAATAAGTGTATATTTATTGGTTTGGGTAAAAGTTATAGCGTTTACAAACTATGGTGCAAAAAAGTGAATTTCGGCATTTTGAAGCAGCTCTGACTTTCTGAGCACCTGTCATGTTTCTTCAGGAGCTAGAATGTCAGGAAAGTATAAATACCCCCAAATCACACCATTTTAGAAAGAAGACACCCCAAAGTATTCGCGGAGGGGCATGGTGAGTTCATGTATCATTTCATTTTTTTCACAAGTTAGCGGAAAATGACACTTTCTGAGAAAAAAAAAAAAAGTTTCAATTTCTGATAACTTCTGGCAAAAAAAAAAATCTCAGACGGACTCACTATGCCCCTCAGTGAATACCTTGGGGTGTCTACTTTCCGAAATGGGGTCATTTGTGGGGTGTGTTTACTGTTCTGGCATTTTGGGCGGGGCTAAATAGTGAGCCGCCATGTAAATCCTAAAGGTACTCATTGAATTTGGGCTCTTTGCGCACCCAGGCTGCAAAAAGCGGCACTTATGTGGTATCGCCGTACTCAGGAGAAGTAGGGCAATGTGTTTTGGGGTGTATTTTTACATATACCCATGTTGGGTGAGAGAAATATCTCTGTAAATTGTCAACTTTGTATAATATTTTTTAAAAGTTGTCGTTTACAGAGATATTTTTCACACAAAGTATGGGTATATATAAAAATACACCCCAAAACACATTGCCCTACTTCTCCTGAGTACGGCAATACCACATGTGTGACACTTTTTTGCAGCCTGGGTGTGCAAAGGGGCCTAAATTCCAACGAGTACCATTAGGATTTTACAGGGCATTTTTACGCATTTAGATTTCAGACTTCTTCTCACGCTTTAGGGGCCCCTAAAATGCCAGGACAGTATAAATACCCCACATGTGACCCCATTTTGGAAAGAAGACACCCCAAGGTATTCTGTGAGGGGTATGGTGAGTTCATGTAAAATTTTATTTTTTGTCACAAGTTAGTGGAATATGAGACTTTGTAAAAAACAAAATAAAAAAATAAAAATAAAAATTTCCGCTGACTTGTGCCAAAAAATAAAAATTCTGTGGACTCACCATGCCCCTCACAGAATACCTTGGGGTGTCTTCTTTCCAAAATGGGGTCACATGTGGGGTATTTATACTCACCTGGCATTTTAGGGGCCCCTAAATTGTGAGAATCCAAATGCGCAAAATGGCCTGTGAAATCCTAAAGGTACTCATTGGTTTTAGGGCCCCTTTGCATCTTGGCTGCAAAAGTGTCACTCATGTGGTATCGCCGTACTCAGGAGAAGTAGGGCAATGTGTTTGGGGTGTATTTTTACATATACCCATGCTGCGTGTGAGAAATATCGCTGTAAACGACAACTTTTACATTTTTTTATTCAAAGTTGTCAGTTTACAGAGATATTTCTCTCACCCAGCATGGGTATATGTAAAAATACACCCCAAAACACATTGCCCTACTTCTCCTGAGTACGGCGATACCACATGAGTGACACTTTTTGCAGCCAAGATGCGCAAAGGGGCCCAAATTCCAATGAGTACCTTTTAGGAGGGCATTTTCTTCTCACGCTTTAGGGCCCCTAAAATGCCAGGGCAGTATAAATACCCCACATGTGACCCCATTTTGGAAAGAAGACACCCCAAGGTATTCCATGAGGGGCATGGCGAGTTCATAGAATATTTTTTTTTGGCACAAGTTAGTGGAAATTGATTTTTATTGTTTTTCTCACAAAGTCTCCCTTTCCGCTAACTTTTGACAAAAAGTTTAATTTTCATGAACTCATTATGCCCTCAGCGAATACCTTGGGGTGTCTTCTTTCCAAAATGGGGTCACATGTGGGTATTTATACTGCCCTGGCATTTTACGGGCCCTAAAGCGTGAGAAGAAAAATGCGTAAAAATACCCTCCTAAAAGGTACTCGTTGGAATTTGGGCCCTTTGCGCATCTTGGCTGCAAAAGTGTCACACATGTGGCATCGCCGTACTCAGGAGAAGTAGGGCGATGTGTTTTAGGGTGTATTTTTACATATACCCATGCTGGGTGAGAGAAATATCTCTGTAAACTGACAACTTTGAATAAAAAAATGTAAAAAGTTGTCGTTTACAGCGATATTTCTCACACCCAGCATGGGTATATGTAAAAATACACCCCAAAACACATTGCCCTACTTCTCCTGAGTACGGCGATACCACATGAGTGACACTTTTTGCAGCCAAGATGCGCAAAGGGGCCCTAAAACCAATGAGTACCTTTAGGATTTCACAGGCCATTTTTACGCATTTGGATTCTCACGCTTTAGGACCCCTAAAATGCCAGGGCAGTATAAATACCCCACAAGTGACCCCATTGTGGAAAGAAGACACCCCAAGGTATTCTGTGAGGGGTATGGCGAGTTCACAGAAAAAAAAAAAATTGGCACAAGTTAGCGGAAATAGTTTTTTATTTTTTACAGTCTCATATTCCACTAACTTGTGACAAAAAATAAAATTTTACATGAACTCGCCATACCCCTCACGGAATACCTTGGGGTGTCTTCTTTCTAAAATGGGGTCACATGTGGGGTTTTTGTACTGCCCTGGCATTTGAGGGTCTCCGCAATCATTACACGTATGGCCAGCATTAGGAGTTTCTGCGATTCTCCGTATATTGAGCATACGGGTAATGAGATTTTTTTTTTCCGTTCAGCCTCTGCGCTGAAAAAAAAAAAAAATGAACGACACAGATTTTTTCATTCGCATCGATCAATGTGGATGAAAAAATCTCTGCCAAAATCAGTGACTGCGGTGGGCTGGGCGCTAACTACCTAACAAGTAGCTAACTAACTGGCGGTGATAGGGGACCCTTATGCCCCATTCACACGTCCGCAATTCTGTTTGCGGAACGGAATTGCGGACCCATTCATTTCTATGGGGGCAGACTTTGTCCCGCTCGGATCCGGAATTACGGATCCGCGCTTCCGGGTCTGCACTTCCGTTCCGCAAAAATATAGAACATGTCCTATTCTTGTCCGCAATTGCGGACAAGAAAAAGCATTTTCTATATAGTTCTGGCAATGTGAGGATCTGCAAAATGCGGAAAGCACATTGCCGGTGTCCGTGTTTTGAGGATCTGCGGATCGGATCCGCAAAACACATATGGACGTCTGAATGGAGCCTTACAAGGGGTGTGATCAATGACAGGGGGATCAGGGGTCTAGATGGGGTGATCAAGGGGTTAATAGGTGAGGGGGGTGAGGGGGTTAGTGTAGTGTTTGGTGCAACTTTACAGTGTTACCTGGTCCTCTGGTGGTCGATCCCAGAAAATGGGACCACCAGAGGACCAGGTAGCAGCTATATCAGACGCTGTTCATAAAACAGCGTCTGATATAGCTGTTTGATGCGATTTATATCGCATCTACAGCCTGCCAGCGATTGATCATCGCTGGCAGGCTGTAGTCCAACTCTTGAGACGCGCGACGCTGTGCGCGTTCACAGGAACTCTCGCGTCTCGCGAGATGACGCACCGGCGCGTCCGAACAGAAGAGCAGGACCGCCAGCAGGACGCAATCCTGCGTACGGCGGTCCTGAAGCAGTTAAACAACATGTCACATGCTGGTTCAAAGTCATCGACGACATTTTTTGTATATGGAATGGCTCCCAAACCTCTTTATCTGAGTTCACAGGTTTACTTAACAGTCCCAGACCAGAACTACAATTTACTTTGAACTATGATCCCCACTCCATTAGCTTCCTCGATACAAAAACTCTAAAGGACGACATGGGCAACATCAATACTGACCTCTATACAAAACAGCAATGGGCTCCTCCACTACTCTAGTTGCCATCCGTCTGCAACAAAAAACTCTCTCCCACGATCCCAGTTTCACCGCGTTAAACACATTGTTTTTGATCCATACACCCGACAGGTGCAACTCCAAACTATGGCCTCTAAATTCACTGAAAGAGGCTACCCTAAAAATGACTTGATAAAGAAATGTCTTGTACACCTATCTCCACAAGTCTACCAGTTTTGTTCTCTATAACTAATTTTTGACGTTTTACTTTCCAGACCCATTGATCCTCCGGTGGATTCCTGAGGTAGTATGCCCCCAGACCGGCCTCTTCTCTCTCACACATCACACGCACCATCTAATACACACACATCTCACCTCACTTCATCACACATCATTCCTTCCCTCCACTATATATTCACTTTTGCCCATACATCTATCTAATTTTTTCACTCTATTCCCCTCTTCTTTCTTCCCTTTTTCTCCATATTTTCTTTTCTTTTTTATTTTATTATATTACTTTATCGTTATTAATTTTTCTTTTTTTTTATCTTTTTCATTCTTTTCAATTTTCTCATTTTTATTTTTCATATTCATTTTTCTTTATTTTTGTATATTTATTTTTTTCCTTTTCGCCTTCCTTTTTCTCCCCCTTTTTTCTTTATCTTTTTCCCTCCTCTTTACACACATATTCTACACTCCTCCCACTACATACGTATTCCACCTGCTTTCCCCTACTCCCCCTTTCCTCGTCATTCTTTGCCCACATATGACCATATACACCTACTACCATGTTATCCTCCGTTTTTCTCTTGTTTTCCCCTTTCTACTCTTCTGCCACCTCCTGTTGTCCACATTATTACTACACTCATTCTCGCAACCTTCCCCTTTCCTCTCACTCTATACCCGTTTCTCTTCTCTTCTCCCACATCCAACATGGCCGCAGAGCCCTCAGCGAGATTTTGCTTGATCTCGCGCTCCACCTATCCTACCATGCCTCCGTAGTCTCGCGAGATCTCGCGTGACTTCACGCGCCGCACAGGCGCACTACGCCTACTTAGACGGCGCGGACACCGGCGTCTTCTCTCCTACAGTGGCCGACAGCCTGCTCCGCAGCGCGTTCATCCAGTCCCGCGGGGGTCCTCCATACTGTCTGCTGACTCTCCTCGGGTAAGTCTTTCCTGCTGGGGCTGCCACATCCCACATCTTATCACCTACTTATTATACTCATTTGGGACATGTTTTCTTGGATCTTGGCCCCCTTCATTTATATCTAGTGACACCTACAACTCCCTTCCAGCATATCTTCCTGCATTTGCACCATTCCATCACTAGCCTCTTTCAGCCCAGGTTCCACACTTTGATCCATCCACTTAGGCGTCCACCCATATCTTACATCCTTTGTTATATATCGGTCTCGACTCTGACTATTTATACTCTATTTTGTAATTTTTTGCTCCTAACTAACGGATCTTTCGTTCCCTTTCTCATTAGTGACTTATGTGACCGAAACGTCAAGATTTTGAGTCCCAATAATTGATATCCTTCCCAATTCACTTATGTATTTAGTGGAGGATATGTCACGATAAAGACATTTTACTTGTGCGTTAACCCTGAGTGTGCCGTGGTACTTCTCTTACTAACGATAGACCGAAATGTCCGGCGAATACAATGTGGCCAATATGTTTATTCTGTTCCTGGATATGAAACAACATTGCATGGAAAACTAAGTGATGTGAACCTACTTGATTATTAAAAACAACTGCATCTACTCGAATTGGAGTGCCGTGGATATTCCTATTCGCAGAGTAAGGCCTCATGAACACGACCGTAGGTGTTGTGTGGTCCGCAAAAACACGTAAGCTGTTCCGCGTTCCGTTCCGCAATTTGTGGGACGGAACACGGCCCATTGTAGAAATGCCTATTCTTGTCCGCAGAACTGACAAGAATAGGACATGCTATATTTTTTTTGCGGGGGCACGGAACGGAGCAAAGGACGCGGACAGCACACGGAGTGCTGTCCGCATCTTTTGCGGCCCTATTGAAGTGCAAAATATGCGGCTCGGACGTGGACCCAAAATACGTTTGTGTGCATGAGGCCTAGTTGACCACTTTGGGTCACTCTGTGATCGGCTTGTGGTTGAGGAACCCATCTATAAAAATTTATTTTTGAAGCATACAGTAGAAAACCTTTCTGTTATGTGTGTTCTTCTCTAATTTACTGAAAATGGTTTATCTTTTTCAGACCCCTAACCGTCACTATGGGTGAGCCCCAGCAAGTGAGCTCCTTGCCTCTTCCACCTGTGCAGTACATCAAAGAATATACAGATGACAATGTTCGTAAAGGATTAGTCCCTAAACCACCCCCTCCAGTTAAGGACAGCTACATGATGTTTGGGAACCAGTTTCAGTGTGATGACCTGATAATCCGACCCCTTGAGAGTCAGGGTATTGAACGGCTCCATCCTCAGCAGTTTGACCACAAAAAAGAGCTGAGAAAACTCAACATGTCCATCCTGATCAACTTCCTAGATCTTCTAGATATTTTGATTAGAAGCCCAGGTAGTATAAAGCGTGAGGAGAAGCTGGAAGACCTTAAGCTGCTGTTTGTTCACATGCATCACCTTATTAATGAGTACCGGCCTCACCAAGCCCGCGAGACCCTCCGAGTGATGATGGAAGTGCAGAAAAGACAGCGCTTGGAGACCGCTGAGAGGTTTCAGAAGCACCTGGAGAGGGTGGTGGAGATGATACAAAACTGTTTGTCCTCGTTGCCGGATGACCTGCCTTTGCCTGATGGTGGTGTCACCATTAAGACTGAACCTATGGAGATGCAGGAACCTAGTATAGACCAGCAGGACATTACTCCAGAGGCATCATCTTCTGGTAAAGAGATGGTAGATAAAGATGCAGCCATGTGTGTCATCATTGATGAGATGACATAAAACCTATTTATAGTGACATGGGATAGAACTATCTTTTGGGATGTTGGGGCGGTTTCTTGGTCCCAGACACTTGGGTCTTGCACCAACTATTCACCCTGGACCATTGATGGTTGTTCAAACTGAAGCGATAAGGCAGCAGTTCATTGCGCTGGGAACTCGTTCTGGACTAATTGGGTCTAATCAGGAATTTCTTGTCACCTAGAAATGTTCCAGAGTAACCGCCAGTACACGGTACTTGCCTATATCATGTTACAGGGGTCTAAACTCTTTATGCACTAGGTGGTCTTCATGACATTTGGTTTTCATGTGCAGAAGTAAACATTGCAGTTTGTTAGTTATGAGTTTGTGTTTTTATTTGATTTGTTTGCAGACCTTTTCTTCGTCTTCTGAATGATGGACATGGGTTTGCCGAGGAATTCAGAAATTACTGTACCCCACTAAATCCTTAATCTCGACATGATCTCCGAATGCATTTGCTGTTTTCTGTTGCCATCCAGCTAATCAAGAGTAAAAGGGTTGTATGAGATGAAAAAAGATATTCTACAAGAAACAGCGCCACAAGGCCATTGGCTGCGTCTGGTAGTGCATCCTGCCTCTATTCATATGAATTGCAATACTAGACACTGCCCATGTCCAACAGCTGTGACCCCTCAACTGGTTGGTAGAATAGTGGCATAAGTGCTTGCATTATGTTGGCATCACTTAGCTTTTAAAAAAAAAAATATATATTTAATTTAATTTTCACTTCCCCCACCCCCACCTTCCTTTTTCTCCCCCTTTTTTTTCCTTTTTATAGACGGTCATTATTGTTAATGGCTGTTCATATGACTGCCTAGAAAAAAAAAGGAAGAGCAGAGATGCAATGCCACTGCCTATTTCTAGTGATTGGTATGGGTCACCACGGTCGAAACTCAGCAGTTCAGGTATTAGGCCTCTTGCACACGAACGTTTTTTTTTTCAGTGTTTTGCTGTCCGTTTTTAACGGATCCGTTTTTCCGTTTTTTGCTTCCGTTTTGGTTCCGTTGTTCCGTTCCGTTTTTCCGTTTGGCATATACAGTATACAGTAATAACATTGAGAAAATTGGGCTGGTCTTAACATTTTCAATAGGTGGTTCCGCAAAAAACTGAACGGATACGGAAGACATACGGATGCACTTCAGTATGCTTTCCTTTTTTTTTGCAGACCCATTGATTTGAATGGAGCCACTGAACGTGATTTGCGGACAAGAATAGGACATGGTCTATATTTAAACGGAACAGAAAAACGGAAAAACGGAAACGGAAGGCATACGGAGACACTTCAGTATTTTTTGCAGACCCATTGAAGTGAATGGTTCAGTATACTGAACTGAAAAAACTGCCAGTATACGGTCCGCAAAAAAACGTTCGTGTGCAAGGGGCCTTACTGGCATATCTTGGGACTTTTGCAATCAAAATCTGGGATGAGACAACCCCTTTAATGACAAGTACGGGAAAATGACTGCCCTAATTAAAGTTGTAGACCGCATCACCTCCACACAGATATCCCACAGTCCCTTGAATGGAGGTGGTGCCAGAGACATTTTGCATCTGTCTCTTGAATCTTCTAAGTATTATTTAAAGAGCCTCTGTCAGCTTGATCAGCACAATTAAAGCAGACCTCCTGCCTGGTAGGGTTGATCATGCTGATTAAAACGATACCTTTTTTTTTTTGTCTGTGTTAAACAGCTGAAGAGATATCTGCCGTTTTAGTCGAATGCAAATGAGTACATTGAAGCACCAAGGGTCAGGGCTGAGTCCTGGGAGCACTGCTTTTGTGACACCCTTGTGGTCTGCATACTCCCCCCTCCCCTTGGTTCAAAGTGCTAGACATCAGCATGAGGAAGGCATAACTTCAGATTGTTTCAGGATTCAAGAATTCGTGGCACCCCAAAGTTCAGTAATGCTTATTTAACCACTACAGGACCGCCTAACGCACGGATGCGTCCGGCGGGCGGTCCTGTAGTTCTGGGCTGGCGCGTCATCTCGTGAGACTTCCTGTGAACGCGCGCGTCTCAGGAGTCCTATTACAGCCTGCCAGCGATGATCAATCGCTGGCAGGCTGTAGATGTGAAATAAATCGCATCAAATAGGTATATCAGACGCTGTTTTGTGAACAGCGTCTGATATACCTGCTACCTGGTCCTCTGGTGGTCCCATTTACTGGGATCGACCACCAGAGGACCAGGTAGCTATGTAAAGTTGCACCAAACACTACACTAAACCCCCCCCCCCCCCACACTAATTAACCCCTTGTTAACCCCATCTAGATTCCCTGATCACCCCCCTGTCATTAATCACACCCCTTGTAAGGCTCCATTCAGACGTCCATATGTGTTTTGCGGATCCGTGGATTCGCGGATCTGATCCATGGATCCGCAGATCCTCAAAACACGGACACCGGCAATGTGCTTTCTGCATTTTCAGATCCGCACATTGCCAGAACTATATAGAAAATGCTTTTTCTTGTCCGCAATTGCGGACAAGAATAGGACATGTTCTATATTTTTGCGGAACGGAAGTGCAGACCCGGAAGCGCGGATCCGTAATTCCGGATCCGAGCGGGACAAAGTCTGTCCTCATAGAAATGAATGGGTCCGCAATTCCGTTCCGCAAACAGAATTGCGGACGTGTGAATGGGGCATAAGGGTCCCTTATCACCGCCAGTTAGTTAGCTACTTGTTAGGTAGCTAGCGCCCAGCCCACCGCACCGCAGTCACTGATTTTGGCAGAGATTTTTTCATCCACATCGATCGATGCGAATTAAGAAATCTGTGCCGTTCATTTTTTCTTTCAGCCCAGAGGCTGAACGGGAAAAAAAAAATCTCATTACCCGTATGCTCAATATAAGGAGAATAGCAGAAACTCCTAATGCTGGCCATACGTGTAATAATTGCGGAGACCCTCAAATGCCAGGACAGTACAAACACCTCACATGTGACCCCATTTTAGAAAGAAGACACCCCAAGGTATTCTGTGAGGGGTATGGTGAGTTCATGTAAAATTTCATTTTTTGTCACAAGTTAGTGGAATATGAGACTTTGTAAAAAAAAATATATATATATATCAATTTCTGCTAACTTGTGCCAAAAATTTTTTTTTTTCTGTGAACTCGCCATGCCCCTCACGGAATACCTTCGGGTGTCTTCTTTCCAAAATGGGGTCACTTGTGGGGTATTTGTACTGCCCTGGCATTTTAGGGGTCCTAAAGTGTGAGAATCCAAATGCGTAAAAATACCCTGTGAAATCCTAAAGGTACTCATGGGAATTTGTGCCCCTTTGTGCATCTTGGACGTACTCAGCAGAAGTACTCATAGCCTGGGAGTCCCAGGCTATGAGCTGTGCGCTGTGATTGGCCAGCTCTGCAGCAAGGGACACGCCTGATACAAAGTCCCCGCCCTATACAACAGAGGGAGCTCGGACACCGGAGCCTATACAGGGCGAACGGAGCGGCGCCCAGACATACTAGTAAGTGCAGGGGGACCCCTGGGCGCCGCTCTGCCCACAGATATAGTTAGTTTTTAGTTTTGAAATAGGTGAAGGGCCTCTTTAAATAAGCATTACTGAACTTTGGTGTGCCAAGAATTCTTGAATTCTGACGCAAAGTGACTTTTCAGTCCTTCGTGAGCACCCGCTTTTACAAGGGTGTGCAGATCTCACTATCCCTCTACCCTATTTTTATTGTTGACTTGAATATGTAAAATTGGGATGGGGATGATCAGATTTTTTTTTTTTTTATATATATTTAACACTTAGGGGACTTAAACATGCAATCTTTTGACCACTTGTCCCATAGACTGTAATAGATACTGATGGGATACTGACAGATTGTATGTGAAACCATGCCTCGGACACAGCTTTTCAGGCAGCTAGCCATAACCGGCCTGGGAAGCTTCAGAAGGCCCCAGGCTGTCATGGCAACCAATCAGAGCCCCACAATTTTGCCAGGAGGGCTCTGATTGGAGGACAGAAGGTGCCCACCCACCTCTGTTTAACTCCTCAGATGGTGCTGTCAATAACAGCCACAGAATCTATGCGGTTAGACAGAGTAAGGGGGCTGGCAGATGCCTACTGTATTATACCATCTCACCCCCTATGCAGCGAGCTTAGCTTGAGCGCTTGCTCCATCCATCCCTTGTACGGTAATGCTGAGCATGTATGGCATTACACGTTAAGGGGTTAGGCCGGCCTCTTTATTTTTCAAACCCCTCCCCTTTTTCTTCCTACAGATTTTTCAAACAGTCTAGTGAGGCACAATAGTGTGTAAAAACATACTGGGGAGATGTATCAAGACTAGTGTGAAGGAAAACTGGCTTAGTTGCCCATAGCAACTAATCTTTTTATTTTTCAAATGAGCCCTGAAAGGTGGAGTCTGGTTGCTATGGGCAACTAAACTAGTTTTCCCCTATACCAGTTTTGATAGCTCTCCCCCCACTAAATCTAGTGCAAGACATATACGTTTTTATACATTTTTAGAGCAAATTGAGCACAATTCTAGCCCATTGGAGGGATTTAAAGGGGTTGTCTGAGATAATTTAAATATTGGGCAACCCCTATAATAGCATAAAATAAAAACATCATTTACTCACCCCTTACTCTGGCAACGTTCTCTGTGGTGCGACTTCCCAGGGTATGGCATGTGAGCGCTACGGACAGTGATTGGCTGCAGTGGTCATGTGCTGCATCCTGGGACGTCACTGCGTGTCTCCTAGGCCTGGGTGATTTTGGCAAAAAAATACTATTTCAACTTTAAGGGCGATTATGATTATAATCTTGATTATTGTTTTTTTTTTCTTGCTAAAATTAACTGATAAAGATGCCTCGTAAATAGAGAGGGTTCACAGCTATAATTATATATATATATTATACCTAGCTACCTTCTGGAAGATTAAGACTATAAAAAATAAAAACTGTCAGAGAGGTGTTAAGGATAAGCAAGTAATGCTGGGTTTGTGGGAGGAGAGGCTCTTTACAAGGCTATTAACATGCACCTGTGGGCCTAGGCTGACTGATTGCTAGGCTATTTATAGGCACCTGTGGGCCCAGGCTGACGTCGATTCAGCTGATTTCACTACCTCTGGGTCAGCTCTAGGATACAGCAGCATGGTGTGGAGGCTCCTTACAGCTGGGCGACGGCAGAATCTCTCAGGAAGGCACTGGTATTCATGGTAGGATCGGAGTGGTTTGCACGGGACCCACGCTTTGGTCCGGGACATGTAGCGTTCTGGGAGGAAGCAGAGTTTGGGCGCTAATGCTCGAGCGGTGGCATCAGTATTGTTTGTCTGGCTTTTCAGAGGCCTGCGGGGGCCATTGCATACAGTTATCAGGGTAGCAGGCGCCTAGAGTAGGCATGGTTCCATGTCTCTGATACCTGGTTACATTTGGGGTACGTGTTTACAGTTGGCTCAAGCCATGTACGCTGTGTTTAAGTCTTGGGTATCAATGGTCAATGAGGCAAATAGAAATAAAGGAAAAAATAAATAAATAAATAAATAAACACGCAGCTGCATCGTGTGCAGGCTCATTCACGCCTGGGCAGCGACAAAATGCCAGGCGAGTGCTGGCATTCACTGTACAATCTCACTTGTGGGCACGAGACCCACACTGCGATATGCGATCCGTAATACTCTGGCATGAAGCAAAGTGGGGCGTTAATGGTCAAGTGACTGTTAGTATTTTTGTCCGGCTGTTTAGGGGATTGTTGGGGGCTATTGCATACAGTATTAGTGTGGAATGCGCCTAGAGTAGGTATGGTCGCATGTTTCTGATATCCATATCATACGGGACGCGTGTCTCCAAGCTACGCAAGCTGTGTTTAAGTGATAGTGTTATTTAGTTGTCTCTCTCTATAAACTGTATGTTTTGGGCCCGCACGTGTCAGCGGTTCTGTGCTATTGTGTTGATTAATTGGCGTTGCATCAGGGTTTATGTTCAACCACGTGTATGTTTTCCTACAGGTACACGAGGTGGTGGTGGTGACCGTCATTTAAAAAAAAAAAAAAAAAAATCCTGCAGCATTATGTGGAGGTTCATTAGCACCTGGGCAATGGCAGAAGGTTCCAGGCGAGTGCTGGCATTCACGCTGGGAGCGGACTTGGTTACACGGTCCGTGACTTGTAGCGCTCTGGGGCGAAGGGGTTGGGCACTAATGCTAGACTGATCATGGCTAGGTTCGTTACCTGCAAAAGTTACGTCTGTGTGTCTGTATTTACATTTTGTCCTATACTCCATTCTCTACCTGAGCTGCGTTCATGCATCTGTTGTGTCACGTTAATACTCTGCTCACTTTAGATTGCATTCATACAGCTGCTTTATATCATGCTCTTCATACTCGCATCCAGAGCTGCAGTCACCCACCGGTTCTTACACCTTGTGGTTATACACTGTTCCCACATATAGCTACATTTTTTCCTTTTTATTTTGTCGTATTTTTATCATGGTTAGCCAGCATTTTCACTAGGGCAGTCAGCACACCGCTCTGACACGGCTCTTCCGATAAACATAATAGCTGCATTCTTTTTAGGCTTGCTTATTTCCTCGTTGGTTAGTTACAATCCGAAGGCCTACTTCTACTTTCTGTTCACTTCGGAAAAAGGGAAAAAAAAAAAAAAAAAAAAAAAAAGGGGGGAAAAACGGTAAAAAAAAAAAAAAAAAAAAAAAAAAAGGAATTTAAAAAAAAAAAAAAAAAAAAAAAAAATTTTTTTTTTTGTTTCAGTCCTGGTTGGCGGTTACTTACACTGGTCTGCTTTATTTCTGGTTCATATTCACTCAGATTGGTCTCTTGCCCTAGTTAACCAAATAGCTTATCAGTGGTCAGTGGGCCAATAGGAGTACGTTTCCCACTATATTTTCACAAATCCTTCATTGTCAAGATAAGGGTCTTCTCTTAGCGAACTGCAAGGCCTCTGGTTTTTTTTCTCTCATCTGTTCAAATTCATGGATGGTAATTGTTTATTTATGCACGTGGTTCGCTTCACTAATGTCTATGCATATCCCATCGGGTCTAGCTCACATTTAATTACTTATCGTAACTGTACAGTCATTCAGTTCAGTCTAATGGCTTTTGAGGGCCTGATGATCGCTTCGGCCTCATGGCTCCGGGGGGGCCCTTTGACCGTCCTTCGTGTTGTTCGTTTGGGGTACCATATGGTTGTAGGCTGTTTAGTGTTTTAGATTCCCTGTCAGGGGTTTATGGTTACGCGAGTTCCCAAGACATATTGGAGCTGTATAAGTGCTTTATAAAAAAAAAAAAAAAAAAAAAATAAAAATCTGCCATTAGAGTCTTGTATGCATGGCCCGCCATTAGTCTCCCACGCACAGCTTCTCCGTTTATGTTTTACTCACATGACTCTGCCATTAGAGTCTCTCGCATTACTTCCCCAATTAAGTGTTACACATGTGACTCCGCCATTATAGTCTCTCAAGCAATGATTCTCCGGTTAAGTGTCTGCCATTAGAGTCCCTCATGCGTGACTTCTCCGATTTAAGGGTTGACACATGACTTCGCCGTTAGAGTCTCTCACGCATGACATCGCCATTACATTCTCTCACGCATGGCCTCTCCGTTTTATGTTTTACACTCATGACTTCGCCATTAGAGTCTCTCACGCATGGCTTCTCCATTGTTTTACACACATAACTCCGCCATTAGAGTCTCTCACGCATGGCCTCTCCAATTAGGTGTCACACATATGACTTCGCCATTAGAGTCTCTCACGCATGACATCGCCATTAATTCTCTCACTCATGGCCTCTCCGTTTTATGTTTTACACTCATGACTTCGCCATTAGAGGCTCTCACGCATGGCTTCTCCATTGTTTTACACACATAACTCCGCCATTAGAGTCTCTCACGCATGGCCTCTCCAATTAGGTGTCACACATATGACTTCGCCATTAGTCTCTCACGCATGGCCTCTCCGTTTATGTTTTACACTCATGACTTTGCCATTAGAGTCTCTCACGCATGGCTTCTCCAATTAGGTGTCACACATATGACTTCGCCATTAGAGTCTCTCACGTATGGCTTCTCTGTTTGTTTTACACACATGACGCCGCCACTAGAGTCTCTCACGCATGGCTTCTCCAATTAGGTGTTACATATATGACCGCCATTAGAGTCTCTCACGTGTGGCTTCTCTGTTTATGTTTTACACCATGATTCCGCCATTAGAGTCTCTCACGCATGGCTTCCCGATTTAGTGTCCGCCATTTGAGTCTCTCACGTATGGCTATATACGCCTAGTCTCTCACGCATGGCTTCTCCGTTTATGTTTTACACACATGATTCCGCCATTAGAGTCTCTCACGCATGGCTTCCCGATTTAGGTCCGATTTACTCTACGATGGCCTCATCATTAGTGCCCATTAGTCTCTCACGCATGGCTTGTCCGATTTACTGTTACACATATGACTCCGCCATTAGAGTCTCTCATGCACGGCTTCTCCAATTAAGTGTTACACATATGACTTCGCCATTAGAGTCTCTCACGCATGGCTGCTTCAATTAAGTGTTACACATATGACTTCGCCATTAGAGTCTCTCACGCATGGCTTCTCCGTTCGTTTTACACACATGACTCCGCCATTAGAGTCTCTCACGCATGGCTTCTTCAAATTAAGTATTACACATATGACTTTGCCATTAGAGTCTCTCACGTATGGCTTCTCCAATTAGGTGTTGCACATAAGACTCCGCCATTAGTCTCCCATGCATAGCTTCTCCGAGTTAGTGTTACACGTATGACTCCGCCACCAGTCTATCACGCATGGTTTCTCCAATTAAGTATCCGCTATTAGAGTCCCTCACGCATGGCTTCTCTGCTTATGTTTTACACACATGACTCCGCTATTAGTCTCTCACGCATAGCTTCTCTGTTCATGTTTTACACACATGACTCCGCCATTGGAGTCTCTCATGCATGGCTTCTCCTAATAGGTGTTGGACATATGACTCCGACATTAGAGTCTCAAGTATGACACTGCCATTACAGTCTCATGCATGGCCTCTCCAATTTAGTGTTACACATATGACTCCACCATTAGAGTCTCTCATGCATGGCTTCTCCAATAAGGTGTCACACATATGACTCCACCATCATACTCTCTCACGCATGGCTTCTCCAAGTAGGTGTTTTGACATAAGACTTCGCCATTAGAGTCTCTCACGCCTGGCTTCTCCGATTAAGTGGTTCATATAAGACTTCATCATTTGACGGTGTCAGTCCGTCTTCCAGTAGAAAGTACAGTAATAGGCGCAATTCACAATGTCTCACGTCTACAGACACGACAAGTCCAATCACGGATACAGGCGCAGCATACATAGTTATCACGACCTTAAGATTATTTCCGGTCACAACTGCAGGTATAGTGTGTACGTTCTCTGTCCCCATTACAAGCAACATTAGCTCGTTAATTGAAATAGCCATGTATTCGTGTTCCCCAGGCCTGGTGAGGTTATACATTCCACCTAATCTACTAGCAGAGAAAGACGGCACATGCCGTCTTCTAACTTTTTGGCTCCTTATATATATATATTTATATATGTATAAAAGGCGTGGCCTGGGGAATAAGGAGAGGTGTAGTAGTTTGCAACCAGGAACAGTTGGTGCCCGAACAGGGCCCTCAACGAATGCCTGGAATCCATTTAGGCCATCCAACAGTTTCACCATTGTTGGTTTAGTCTGCAGCACTCAGGATTCAGACCCTCTCGTAATATGTTCACTCGTGGTTAGTATACATAGGAGTAAATCGTTTCTGATTACCGGCCACTCTTTCAATCGCCTCAGCCACCTCCAAGAATGATGTGCCATTTCACATGACAGAGGTAAGGTAGATGGTAGTCACTGTGGACTGTACAATATATTTCGCACCTTCATCGGAAATGTCTTTTACGTGAAAAGTGGGTGTAGTAATGGTATGTGTATATTTTACTCTAACCTAAGGTCTGCTTTTTGGCCCCTTTAGGCTACCCTTCCGCAGCAGTTATGGCACAATTCTACTGCTTGTTATAGATGGGGTTAGATAGGTTAGGTACACCTTTCTGATAGCCGTTCCGACCACAAGGATAAGCAAGTAATGCTGGGTTTGTGGGAGGAGAGGCTCTTTACAAGGCTATTAACATGCAGCTGTGGGCCTAGGCTGACTGATTGCTAGGCTATTTATAGGCACCTGTGGGCCCAGGCTGACGTCGATTCAGCTGATTTCACCCACCCACCCACACCATCTTACAGTCATTTCATATCAGGGTGGCCCCCTTTAGGCTACCCTTCCGCAGCAGTTATGGCACAATTCTACTGCTTGTTATAGATGGGGTTAGATAGGTTAGGTACACCTTTCTGATAGCCGTTCCGACCACAAACAACTTCTAAAAGTAAGAACCCCCCATCACTGGGCCAGGGCTGCACTTAGGGGGCCATGTCAGCTGGTATAGGTGCCACATACACACAGGCTGGTCAGGCCTTCTCTTTCGGCTCGGTGACTACGTCCATTACCTGCATGTCGCATACTTCTCCCCCGCATGTATTTAACTTGGGAGATCTGAAGAAGACCGTAGAGAAGAAAGAAAAGATGGGGACAAGAGCAAGCGCCCACGGATGAGGCATAGGGAAGGTCAACTACTCATTCAACTGTCCTGCTGTTGGAGCAGGTACCAGGTACTGGCCAATACAGCAGGAGCCCGGCTTCAGTCCGTGCTGGTCTACCGCAGTGATCTGGAGAGTTCTATCAGATCAGTCCCTGCAACCCGAGCCAGGATGGCGGGAACTGAAAAGGACCCGCACATGCTGAGCTGATACCGAGCTCCAGAAGAAGAAAAAAATTGAGGCCCTAGAGGGTGAATACTTTTGTGCATCCCCCCCCGTTAAGGGCATATTTGGATGAACATTACATTCAGAACTACAAAGCATACAGGGTTATACAGCACTACATACCTATTATAATGCCCTAAAGTTCCATGGTACTAATAAGGCCCCCAAAATGCTCCCAGTAGTAATAAGGTCCCTCCATAAGACCCCTGTAAAGCCCCTAGTAGCAATAAAGCCCCTCTATAGTACCCTCAGTAGTTATAATGCCTGAATGGGTGTAATGTACCCCCAGTAGTTATTCCCCCTGTATTGCTCTCAGTATTGTGCCAATACTCATGTTCCTCTGTAGTGTCTTTCTATAATACTATTACCCTCTGTATTGCCCCAGTACTTATAATGTCCCCCTGCAGTGCCCCCACTAGTAAGAATTCCCCTCTATAGTGCCCCAGTATTTATAATGCGCCCCTGTAGTGCCTCCACTAGTTATAATGCCCCCTGTATAGCCCCAGTAATTACATCCCCCTGTAGTGCCCCTAGCCGTTAGGTCCTTAGTAGTTATAATGCCCCCAGTGGTTATAGGGTCACCCTGGCCCCAGTAGTTATACTGCTCCATTCTATTGCCCCAAAAATGATACCCCCCCCCCCAAAAAAAAAAAAAACACACACCTAAATCCATCTCCTTGCTTCAGTCTGTAAAGCAGACCACAGGCCTCTTCCGGCCTGCAACCTGAGTTACCCTCAGCCAAGCGCAGGTGGGTGCTATAAAGTCATTGAACCACCTGCGTCCTGGTGCAATGACGTCATCGCAGCTGACTGTGCTGCCTCATATGCTTCAGGCCTAGTGGCCTGTGATTTACAGTATGAGAGCGAACGGAGGGGCTAGGAACCATTGGTTCCCGTTCTCTGCTGCACTATTTAACTGTACCGGCGTTCTCAGGACAGAGATACAGTTGTATCTGTAGCGGCCACTACTTTTGGGGCCCTGGACAAAACATCTGAGGCCCGAGTTCCGGATGTTTTGGCCTAGAGCTGCCCCAGATGCAGGTGGCTTATTCTGGCACTGGCCCATCTGGCATTTACTAGAATTGCCAGATGGGCAGTCCGGCCCTGGGTGCAGGGATGTAGCACCTGACCACTGCAACCAGTGGCTGTCCTCAGCTGTAGACTGCTGAGGACAGTGATTGGCTGCAGTGATCAGTTGCCATATCCTGGGATGTCACCGCTGCTGCTTGTAACAGTGGCAGGAGGACTTCACCAGCGCTGTAGAGAAGGGTGCTGGGGTAAGGGGAGTATAGTTGTCTATATAATTCTCTCGGACAACCCCTTTAAGACTATCGTCTTAAAATAAGTTGGCATAAGGCACACCTCTTAATTTTGGCACACTCCAGGAGGTTTGTGTCACAACTGGAAATCTATGTCAGAAAGGATGTCATTTATGCCCCCTTTCACCAAAGCCACTCTACAGAAAAGTAAGAAGTAAGAAAAACGTCTGGCAAATGTGTCCAGAGGGACAACCGATAAAATTTAGCGTCGGCTAAACCGCCAGTAGAACAGTGGCAACAGCGGGAAAAAGATTTCCTTCATAGCAAACCAGAATGATCCATTGTAAAATCAAATTCACCTTTTACTCAAGCGATTTGCCGATATTATTGACCAGCAGGAAATAAAATCTGAGGATATATTGTTACCTTGGAGGGAAAACCCATTTACCATTATAATCCAGAGTTATAGTACAGATTAAATAAGAAATGTCAATGGAGCAAGGCAAAAAGCATGTCACTGCAGGCTTTACTGAAGAAATAAAGATGAAATAGACAAATTTGTAAATTAAAAGGGGGTGAAAAAGATTCGCTGCGAGCAGGGTTCGAACCTGCGCGGGGAGACCCCATTGGATTTCAAGTCCAACGCCTTAACCACTCGGCCATCACAGCGCCATGTAAACCAAGCCGGAGATTTCTTACAACAGACTTGATGAGGATGTATCCTCTCTCCTCGGAAGTTATGTGTGGACTGAGAGGCCTGAGCTTTATATTATCCAGATATTACCGTGCATTCAGTGACATTTTATCAGTAATTCCTCTTACCACGTTTACACGGCTTCCTTATGTGTACGGAACCAGCGTCCTCATAGCTGCCCCCTGCTGGTCACAAGGGTGCAGTGCACAGGGTTTAGGGCTCGGACTAGTACGAGACAACATCTAAATGTACATTTATTCTTGCGTCGTATTAAAAAAAAGTCTCCGAAAAATAAAAGCTGTCGCTGAGAAACCCTTGCAAGATGTGACCATAGCAAGCCCCATGGACATGCTGGCACTTGCAGTTCTTCCTCAGTATTGATTTTATAGCACTGTAATTTGCACATAAAAGTCTAAAATCCCCAGAACAAGATGATTTTAGTATTAATTATGGTCTGCCTTGATAGTTTACCGCAATGTGATTCGCTCGAAGGGTGAAATTAAAATCGTTGTTCTGATCTCGTTAGATTTTACTGCAGAACCAGTTGTGACCTCCAGAGGGCGATGTTGACCACAGTTGACACCACTAGACAGAAAAGACAGCCAAGCATGTCTAATCGATTGTACGATTTTAAATCCATGACAGGGCTGTGGCGGAAAACGAGTCCGACCCTTCAAGATGTTAAATCTGTCGGCCAGCTGTCTGTCCAAACTCCTAGAAAAGGTTCCCAAGCGGGGACCCCCTCTGTGATGTCCGTAGTAGGACATAAAGACAGGCATTGTCTTTATGACATCATTCCTGCAATGAGTATCAACTGGGAAGAATATGTCACAACATCTGAAACTATTTTGACCATTAAAGGGGTTTTCCCAGTTTAAAATATATCCTCAGGTTAGAATATATATATATATATATATATATATATATATATATATATATATATATATATATATATATATATATAATGTCATTAGGCTCCCAGCCGTCTGAAGGGTCTTACGCTCAGTTGTATGGCCTCTTCAGGCCTAATTCACATGTCCGTAGAGTGTTGCGGATCCGCAACACACCTTGCCACCAGCCCTATAGAGATGCCTATACTTGTCCGCAATTGCGGGCAAGAATAGGACATGCTCTATATTATTTCGGAGCCGCCGGCCGTAAGATGGGCGGCGCGCTCCGCAAATGCGGATAGCACAGTGTGTGCTCTCCGCATCCATCATGTCCCCATTCAAAATTAATGGGTCCGCACCCGTTCCGCAGATTTGCGGAACGGGTGCGGATGAACATTGCTGACGTGTGAATAGGGCCTCATTCTTTACCTTGCATAGTTGCCTATGCAAGGGACTGCCCCTAATTTTCAGAGACAGCCCCTGAAAACTAGGGCTGTCCTCAGTAAAAAATGGTCAGGGCTTATCTGAGCCCCACCCATAAACGAGCACCCCTGTGGCGGGGTCTACTTGTTTCAAATTTACCAACTGCAGTTTTTGTAAGTATGGCTTTGGTCCGTCTACTTGCACCTGCTTTGTAACTCATAGGACGGAGCTGCAATACATGGCACAGCTGATCCTAAATACTCAGACCCAAATAAACTATGAAGAGGCCGCAGAGCTCACATGAGCAACAAAGCCCCTCCGAACAGCTGATCAGCGGGTGCCAACAGTCAGACCCTAACATCTGATACTGAGGGCCTGAAATCCCCTTTAAATTTTCATCATACAAAGCTGACCAACTTTTGCCTAATAAGTAAGTCGATAACGGTAATACTTGTGTGTATATTTAGATGAGCTCTACGGGGGATAAGTCGCCATTATCAGATCGGTTGAGGTCCAGCACCCGGCACCCTTGTTGTGGCATACTGTGTAGCAAGCATCACTATCCCTTTAACCCCTTTCTGCTCCATGCTGTAAATATACGACATGGTAAGCATTACATTAAACAAACAAACTAATGCCTAAACTAGGCTATGCAACCTATCTTGACCCGGGTGTAAATTTAAAACTTCACTTTTATTATGTTATGTATAAAAGGTTTCATATATGTCTTATTTGGAACCAAACAAAAAGGAGTTGATTAAAAATACAGTCACCACTCCGCCAATGTCATCCAATGCGCTGTGGAGCCGTCATTTAATGAGCCCCATGAATTAGGTATTCACTCCCTTAAGCCGTTTGTTGGAACATATTCTATATGTAACCCAATCTCCATGGTGCACTTAAAGGGAACCTGTCACCTGGATTTTGTGTATAGAGCTGGGCACATGGGCTTCTAGATGGCTGCTAGCATATTTGCAATTTCCAGTCCCCATAGCTCTCAGTGCTTTTATTATGTCAAAAAAACGATTTGATAGATATGCTAATGAACCTTAAATGAGTCCTGCTTTTTGAGATGAGTCAAGCGCCCTCTGTTTCCGGAGCCCAGGCACGCCCACTGTGAAGAAGCCAGCACCACCCCGCATCCTTTGACTCTCCTCCTTGCTCCCCGACGTCATAAAGCTAGATCGCCGTAATCTCGCGATAAACGAGCTAGCGCATGCGCAGTTCGTTCCCTGAGGCTGATGCCAGCCCAGGGAAGGAACTATGTCGGCACTGCACATGCGCTAGCTCATTTATCGCGAGATTACGGCGATCTAGCTTTATGACGTCGGGGAGCAAGGAGGAGAGTCAGAGGATGCGGGGTGGTGCTGGCTTCTTCACAGTGGGCGTGCCTGGGCTCCGGAAACAGAGGACGCTTGACTCATCTCAAAAAGCAGGACTCATCTAAGGTTCATTAGCATATCTATCAAATCGTTTTTTTGACATAATAAAAGCACTGAGAGCTATGGGGACTGGAAATTGCAAATATGCTAGCAGCCATCTAGAAGCCCATGTGCCCAGCTCTATACACAAAATCCAGGTGACAGGTTCCCTTTAATATTATTAATTAACATTATATATTGACAATCAGCATACAATATTCGTCCCTACCCTCCCCTTCCCCTCTTCCCTCTCTCTCCCTCCTTCCCCCCCCTTCCCCTCCCCCTCATTCCCCTTGATTTATCAATTTTTGTAGGTTGTCCCTAATTTGGCTAATAACAATAATTAATAATTCACACTGTTTCACATATTTTTAACACTCCCCTTTGTGTCTCCCTCTTTTCTCCATATCCGTCTCCCCTCAAGCACACTCCCTAAATTTACCATAGAAGTACATCTACTATTTGCACTAGTTACTGGACACTGATCCAGTGTGGCTTTGTTGACACATGCTCTTTTGATACATTTTTTATTAGTTCACAATTATTGCGTATTGTCCAGATTTAACTGATCACTTTGGGAGTGCGGATACGTTGGACAATATACACTAAGTATTCCCCTTGCAATGCACATTGTATATGTCGATGTATATACACATGCACCTAAGGACATATACATCCATCCATTATGTAAAGCATCAATAGGACGTGTTATAAATGGTTTAAGTGTAGCTCCTTCCCATCTCCTACCTTTATATTCACAGCGCATATACTTCAGATGACTAACATCATGCGCACCTTCTTAGTGCGCAGCGCATGCGCGGACGGACTCACTGTGACTTTACCCAAGAGTACGCGCATTCTCCTACTGCGCAGAGCGTCATGATGACGCACTGCAGAGCGCTTAGGATTGGACATTAGAGATACACATAGTACTCTGGGTAATTCATCTGATAGGCTGTCACAATACGAAGTGAGGAAGCCATAGGATATTGGCCATGTCAATCTAACGCCCACTATTTAAATCCCCAATGTAGCGGTGACACTCAATGCTGCCCATCCCCCTGAAGAAGCCATAATGTTGGTGAAACATGTTGGGGGGCAGATCTAGATTTTAGTTCAGAACGCCACTCTGCCAACTTCTTATACAACAGCTCAAGCTAGGTAGCAAGCAAACCACCCTCAGAGCTCAGAGGTGCTGGCGTCTAAAGTGTATGCAGTACCCTTTTTCTGCTACACTTTAGCACTAAAAAAAGGAAGTTCCTTTACTTTGGTGATAGCCTGTGAGAGCGCACTAACAATAGCGCCCCCTGGCTACAGTTTCACATTAAGCAAATGCTGTAACTGGTTACTGATTCAGTACCCTGTCTCTGCTACACTTTAGCACTAAGAGAGGGAAGTTCCTTTACTTTGGTGATAGCCTGGGAGAGCGCACTAACAATAGCGCCCCCTGGCTACAGTTTCAGCAATAAGCAAATGCTGTAACTGGTTACTGATTAAATACTAGCCTCACAGCTTATACAAAAGCTACCACTACTGAGCTCTGAGATAACAGTGAATAGGCAGGAGAGTGTGCACACCTCCTTCACCTGTCACAATAGATATTGGCAAACACTGGCGGAGTGGTGACTGTATTTTTAATCACCTCCTTTTTGTTTGGTTTCAAATAAGACATATATGAAACCTTTTATACATAACATAATAAAAGTGAAGTTTTAAATTTACACCCGGGTCAAGATAGGTTGCATAGCTTAGTTTAGGCATTAGTTTGTTTGTTTAGTAAATACAACCTTACCCGGGTTAGGTCTTTAGGAAATCAAGCATTACATTAACGCACCATGCTGTACATTTACGGCATGGGGATGGCAGCGGCTCAGGAATAGATCAGTGCCCCAGACCAGGGTACCTGCAAACTGCCTGCCTTGGATTCTGGTTAGAGACTTTGGAGAGATAAAGGAAGGAGCATAGTAATAATACATCCCAACTTTTGAAAGTCACAAAGAGGGACAATAGCTGTGGCTTTTTTAATACTAAGCCATGCCTCTAACTCTGCCCAATTTCTAACTATACACACCCAATCCTGCCCAGTCCCTGTAATGCCCTCACATAGTAATTATTCCGCTTTTGTGCCACCACACGGTAGTTATGCCCACATTGTGCCCCTTCACTGTATTTATGCCCACATTGTGCCCCGTCACACTAGTTATGCCCACATTGTGCCCCTTTCACAGTAGTAATGCCCACATTGGGCTCCTTCACAGTAGTTAAACCATATTGTGCCCCCCACAGTAGTTATGCCTACAATGTGCCACCTCAAAGTAGTTATGCCCACATTGCACCACTTCACAGTAGTTAATTCATACTGTGCCATTCTACAGTAATTATGCACACACGTGTCTTCTCCACAGTAGTTATACTCATATTTGCCCTCTTTCAGTAGTAATGCACGCTTTTCCCCCTTCTTAGTAGTTATGCCCATGGGTGTTCCCTCACCATAGTCATGCCCACATCACCCCCTTCACAGTAGTTATGCCCATATTTGCCCCCTCACAGTAGTTATGTGCTCATGTGCCCCTGTCACAGTAGTTATACTCATGTGTGCCCCCCTCACCGTAGTCATGCCCACATGGCCTCCTTCACAGTAGTTCTTCTCGGATGTGCCCCCTTCACAGTAGTTATGTTCTCACATGTGCCCGCTTTACAGTAGTTATGTGCCCACAGTAGTGTCCTTCCCCTTTCTTAATATAGTAAAAAAACAACAACAATAAAACAACAATAAAAAAACAAAACAGTAAATACCTGGTTCCTCCAAAGATCATCAGAGCTTATTTGGAGTTCCCCAGCAGGCATTATGCTGTCACACATCGCTCAGCTGGACTGTGTAGGATGGACGCAGAGAAAGCTTAGTGTGGGACATAATGATGGATAATAGGTAGATAAAGAAAAGGTGGCACTGTCAACCCCAATAATATGCTAAGACACCGATATCCAAAAAGGAACACATGCATGAATATAGTGCTGGGGAGGTAACGGCAGGTCTGTGAAAATCCGGCTTGACAGCGGTGGTGCTCAGCTAGCTGCAAAAGTCTGAGTACTGATGCACAAATGAGAAGAACTGAAAGAAAGTTGCGGCACTCACCCAAGACCGGTACAAGCTGAAATCCTTTATTAGACAGGCAGAGTTAAGACAATCTCGCCATGGTGTAGGTGCGAGGGGGGGACAGCCTCCCGGCGTGCAGTGGCGGTGACGGCCGTTTCGCGCACAATGCGCTTCTTCTGACCGCGATGAGTGCTGGCGCATAACTAGCGCGTCATTTATATCCAAAAGAGGAAGCCTAATCGAGCGTCGATGCGGCCGTAACCATACCGACGCCGACGCTGCCCACGTAAACAGCACAGTGGAATATAAAAACATAGATGAAAAGGAACATCAAGAAAAACAAAAACATGTAAAAGGGGAAGCCCAAAGGACACATCGTAGCAAAACAACTACATAGGTGAGTAGAGTACATATTACAAGGGTAATAATATCTCAAAGGAAAAGAACAAAATTAAAGAAACACTGCCATATCGTTCTTTTCATTAAGGCCGAGGGGACCCATTGCTTTAGATCTTATGATCCACCGTGCCTCTCTCTGAAGAAGTGCGCGATGGTGGTCACCACCCGAAAATTGGGGTGGACCACCTCAACTCCAGCAAAGCGCAGAGAGCAAGGGTCACCATTGTGAGTGTCCTGAACATGCTCCACCAACCTGGGAGCACCCCTGCCAGTGCGAACGGAGTTGAAATGTTCGCGCACTCTCTCAAAAAGAGGCCGGATGGTCTTCCCAATGTAAAACCTTTTACAGGGACAAAAAACGACATAAACAAGGAAATTCGTGCGGCATGTAATAAAGTCTTTGACAGTATGAAGTATGCTCCCCAATCGCACACACTTGTCTTGGGAATTGAATCTGCAAAACGAACAAAAACCACACTTAAAATTACCAATGGGCTTAGCTGAAGAAAGCCAATTGGATTTTTGTGGTTGCGAAAACATAGACTGAACCAACTCATTTCTGAGCGTGCGACATTTTTTGAAAGTAACAATAGGCCTGTGTGATACTATCTCTTGCAATGCAGGTTCCCCTTTAAGTAAATCCCAATTGTTGAAAATTGCTTGTTTCAGTAAGGAAGCGGCAGGACTGAACTTGAAAGCGAAAGTAAAGCGCATGGGTTTGGAATCACGAACACTGTCCAACAACAGCTTGCGGCGCGGAATAGCCGCGGCACGCCTCAAGGCAGAGGAGACTTCTCTCCGTGGATAACCCCGCAGGACCAAACGATTACATAAATCATTAGCCTGGCGAAAAAAACCTTCCTCCGTGCTGTTTATGCGGCGCAAGCGCACAAACTGGCCGTAAGGGATAGCATTCTTGACGGGGGCTGGATGGAAACTGGAGTGGTGTAAAAGTGAATTCGTTGCAGTAGGTTTTCGATATCCCGTCGTGTGGAGAGTGTCATCCACAACTGAAATTTTGACATCCAAAAAGTCCAGGGAAGAACCGCCGTAATTGAGAGTAAATCTCATATTCATACGGTTGGTGTCATTTAAATACTGGACAAAAGCCCTGCAGGAATCCTCACCACCAGTCCAGACCACAAAAATGTCATCGACATAACGCAAAAACAAATGAATGTGCTGCAAAAAGGGGTTACCCACGGAGAAAATATAGGTCTCCTCAAATACCGCCAGGTATAGGTTGGCGAATGTGCACGACACAGGCGTACCCATGGCCGTACCCAATACCTGGCGGTACCACTATTTGCCAAATAGAAAGACATTGTTAGACAAAACCAAATCCAGCGCTTCAAGAACAAAGTTACAAAATACCTGGTCCTTATTAGAACGAGCAAGCGCCACCTGGATGGCTTGTAAACCCAAGGCATGTGGGATACGAGTAAACAGGCTCTCAACGTCTAGGGAAATTAACTGGAAATCCTGTCGCCACTCAAAAGCGTCTAATGCTCGCAAGAAATCACCCGTGTCTTTCAGGTAGGTGGGGTACCTGAAAGAAGGGTCTCAAGAGCCAGTCCAAATAAGCGGACAATGGCTCAGTGGCTGACCCGATACCGGCCACAATAGGGCGGCCCGGGGATGGGTCAGAGATTTATGCACCTTGGGGACAAAGTACCAAGCGGGTGCTACAGGATACGCAGGAACCAATTTCCTAGACATGGCATTGGGTAAAAACCCAAGACAACATATCTATGTACCAACTCACTAACTGCAACCTGAATGGATGGAAGGGGACTGGTGCTGAGGGGAGATATACTTCAGTGTCGCTTAATTGCTTATTGGCCTCTTCAGTGTAGTATTGCCTAGTCATTAGAACCACGTTTCCCCCTTATCCGCTGGCTTAACGATAATGTCCTCCTGGGACTTTAGCCATTTAAGGGCTTGCGTTTCATCATCTGTAAGGTTGGGAGGTGCCTCTGGAAAAACCAGGGCACTCATATCCCATAAAACCTTCTTATGGAACAAATCAATCGCAGAGCCAAGCGGCATAGGGGAAGGAGCGTGGATCTAACACCACCCAGAAATGTTGTAGCCACCTCATGTTCCACTGGGTCCTCCACGTCTAAACCAGCGAGGAAATTAAGGCACTCAATCTCCTCCCGGTTATATCGTGGATTAAGATGGAACTCAGTGTAACTAGTGGTAGCAGGGGTTTCACCAGATAATGGGGTGCACACAGTGTGGTGGGAATCATTAAAATGCTTTTTAAGAAAAAGCTTCCTAATGGCTTTATACAGATCAACTTCGAAATCGACGGGGCAAAAACACTCCACTAGGCTGTATCCCAATCCTTTATTAAGGAGAGAGAGACAGCCCGGGGGAAGTTCACGCCCCGTTAGATTGATAGTGATGCTTGAATCAACAAAAGCATGGGGAGGACATTCATCACTAAGGTGCTCTATTGTCTCCAAGAGACCTGTCGGCGTGGCCGAGATGACTTGCGGGTGGCCCGACCTCTTCCTTTTGTTTCGGCCCCGCCCCCTTCGTGTCCTCCTTCTAAAGGGGGAGTGGTAATTGCTTTGTCCAGCTGACCCGTCTCTGAGACCGAAGAGTCCGAATCGGAAGTCCAAAAGTCACTGCGTTTACCCCTTACGGGTCGCCTGGTACGGACCTTCCTTCGTTGCCAATCGAACACCCTGTCATTCTCATAGTCATTCTTATCTCTAAGAAATTTATCACGTTTACGTTCTTTAATCTCGGTCTGTGTGGCAAGTAATTTTTTATTAAGCCTTTTCTCAAGATTACAATACTGGGATTCCAGGAGACGCAACTTTAATTCCTCTTGCGCCTTCTTGAGGTCTCCTCTAACTACCTCATATTCTTTCTCGTCCCTAAGAAGGACCAGATCCATCACTTGAAGGGAAAACTTCTGGTGTAATTCCTTCCAGTTGTCGACAAACACCTGGTCATCTTCATATTGAACAATGTCCTTGTAAATACGTAACCCTCTCGGAACCCTGTTACAGTCTTTGTAAGACCTGAGGGATTTTATGGTCCAAAAGAGCCTAACCTCTTTATCCGCAAGTTGAAACACTTTGGCCTCCAACATTTTGGTGCTCATAGTGACAACTACGTCCTTTTCATCACATACACTAAAGAAGGTGTCCGCCCCCTCTTTTCCTTGATCCAATACACATTCCGCCTTTGATACTTCTCCCACAGACGGAGTCGCAATAGGTAGGGAATCGTTGACGTGCTCAACCGTGGTAGACATTATGATGGATAATAGGTAGATAAAGAAAAGGTGGCACTGTCAACCCCAATAATATGCTACGACACCGATATCCAAAAGGGAACACATGCATGAATATAGTGCTGGGGAGGTAACGGCAGGTCTGTGAAAATCCGGCTTGACAGCGGTGGTGCTCAGCTAGCTGCAAAAGTCTGAGTACTGATGCACAAATGAGAAGAACTGAAAGAAAGTTGCGGCACTCACCCAAGACCGGTACAAGCTGAAATCCTTTATTAGACAGGCAGTGTTAAGACAATCTCGCCATGGTGTAGGTGCGAGGGGGGGACAGCCTTCCGGCGTGCAGTGGCGGTGACGGCCGTTTCGCGCACAATGCGCTTCTTCTGACCGCGATGAGTGCTGGCGCATAACTAGCGCGTCATTTATATCCAAAAGAGGAAGCCTAATCGAGCGTCGATGCGGCCGTAACCATACCGACGCCCGACGCTGCCCACGTAAACAGCACAGTGGAATATAAAAACATAGATGAAAAGGAACATCAAGAAAAACAAAAAACATGTAAAAAGGGGGAAGCCCAAAGGACACATCGTAGCAAAACAACTACATAGGTGAGTAGAGTACATATTACAAGGGTAATAATATCTCAAAAGGAAAAGAACAAAATAAAAGAAACACTGCCATATCGTTCTTTTCATAAAGGCCGAGGGGACCCATTGCTTTAGATCTAGATCTGATAAAGGCCGAGGGGACCCATTGCTTTAGATCTAGATCTGTTCCTTTTTGGATATCGGTGTCTTAGCATATTATTGGGGTTGACAGTGCCATCTTTTCTTTATCTACCTATTATCCATCATAATGTCTACCACGGTTGAGCACGTCAACGATTCCCTACCTATTGCGACTCCGTCTGTGGGAGAAGTATCAAAGGCGGAATGTGTATTGGATCAAGGAAGAGAGGGGGCGGACACCTTCTTTAGTGTATGTGATGAAAAGGACGTAGTTGTCACTATGAGCACCAAAATGTTGGAGGCCAAAGTGTTTCAACTTGCGGATAAAGAGGTTAGGCTCTTTTGGACCATAAAATCCCTCAGGTCTTACAAAGACTGTAACAGGGTTCCGAGAGGGTTACGTATTTACAAGGACATTGTTCAATATGAAGATGACCAGGTGTTTGTCGACAACTGGAAGGAATTACACCAGAAGTTTTCCCTTCAAGTGATGGATCTGGTCCTTCTTAGGGACGAGAAAGAATATGAGGTAGTTAGAGGAGACCTCAAGAAGGCGCAAGAGGAATTAAAGTTGCGTCTCCTGGAATCCCAGTATTGTAATCTTGAGAAAAGGCTTAATAAAAATTACTTGCCACACAGACCGAGATTAAAGAACGTAAACGTGATAAATTTCTTAGAGATAAGAATGACTATGAGAATGACAGGGTGTTCGATTGGCAACGAAGGAAGGTCCGTACTCAGGCGACCCGTAAGGGGTAAACGCAGCTGACTTTTGGACTTCCGATTCGGACTCTTCGGTCTCAGAAACAAGTCAGCTGGACAAAGCAATTACCACTCCCCTTTAGAAGGAGGACACGAAGGGGCGGGGCCGAAACAAAAGGAAGAGGTCGGGCCACCCGCAAGTCATCTCGGCCACGCCGACAGGTCTCTTGGAGACAATATAGCACCTTAGTGATGAATGTCCTCCCCATGCTCTTGTTGATTCAAGCATCACTATCAATCTAACGGGGCGTGAACTTCCCCCGGGCTGTCTCTCTCTCCTTAACAAAGGATTGGGATACAGCCTAGTGGAGTGTTTTTGCCCCGTCGATTTCGAAGTTGATCTGTATAAAGCCATTAGGAAGCTTTTTCTTAAAAAGCATTTTAATGATTCCCACCACACCGTGTGCACCCCATTATCTGGTGAAACCCCTGCTACCACTAGTTACACTGAGTTCCATCTTAATCCACGATATAACCGGGAGGAGATTGAGTGCCTTAATTTCCTCGCTGGTTTAGACGTGGAGGACCCAGTGGAACATGAGGTGGCTACAACATTTCTGGGTGGTGTTAGATCCACGCTCCTTCCCCCTATGCCGCTTGGCTCTGCGATTGATTTGTTCCATAAGAAGGTTTTAAGGGATATGAGTGCCCTGGTTTTTCCAGAGGCACCTCCCAACCTTACAGATGATGAAACGCAAGCCCTTAAATGGCTAAAGTCCCAGGAGGACATTATCGTTAAGCCAGCGGATAAGGGGGGAAACGTGGTTCTAATGACTAGGCAATACTACACTGAAGAGGCCAATAAGCAATTAAGCGACACTGAAGTATATCTCCCCCTCAGCACCAGTCCCCTTCCATCCATTCAGGTTGCAGTTAGTGAGTTGGTACATAGATATGTTGTCTTGGGTTTTTTACCCAATGCCATGTCTAGGAAATTGGTTCCTGCGTATCCTGTAGCACCCGTTTGGTACTTTGTCCCCAAGGTGCATAAATCTCTGACCCATCCCCCGGGCCGCCCTATTGTGGCCGGTATCGGGTCAGCCACTGAGCCATTGTCCGCTTATTTGGACTGGCTCTTGAGACCCCTTCTTTCAGGTACCCCCACCTACCTGAAAGACACGGGTGATTTCTTGCGAGCATTAGACGCTTTTGAGTGGCGACAGGATTTCCAGTTAATTTCCCTAGACGTTGAGAGCCTGTTTACCCGTATCCCACATGCCTTGGGTTTACAAGCCATCCAGGTGGCGCTTGCTCGTTCTAATAAGGACCAGGTATTTTGTAACTTTGTTCTTGAAGCGCTGGATTTGGTTTTGTCTAACAATGTCTTTCTATTTGGCAAACAGTGGTACCGCCAGGTATTGGGTACGGCCATGGGTACGCCTGTGTCGTGCACATTCGCCAACCTATACCTGGCGGTATTTGAGGAGACCTATATTTTCTCCGTGGGTAACCCCTTTTTGCAGCACATTCATTTGTTTTTGCGTTATGTCGACGACATTTTTGTGGTCTGGACTGGTGGTGAGGATTCCTGCAGGGCTTTTGTCCAGTATTTAAATGACACCAACCGTATGAATATGAGATTTACTCTCACTACGGCGGTTCTTCCCTGGACTTTTTGGATGTCAAAATTTCAGTTGTGGATGACACTCTCCACACGACGGGATATCGAAAACCTACTGCAACGAATTCACTTTTACACCACTCCAGTTTCCATCCAGCCCCCGTCAAGAATGCTATCCCTTACGGCCAGTTTGTGCGCTTGCGCCGCATAAACAGCACGTAGGAAGGTTTTTTTCGCCAGGCTAATGATTTATGTAATCGTTTGGTCCTGCGGGGTTATCCACGGAGAGAAGTCTCCTCTGCCTTGAGGCGTGCCGCGGCTATTCCGCGCCGCAAGCTGTTGTTGGACAGTGTTCGTGATTCCAAACCCATGCGCTTTACTTTCGCTTTCAAGTTCAGTCCTGCCGCTTCCTTACTGAAACAAGCAATTTTCAACAATTGGGATTTACTTAAAGGGGAACCTGCATTGCAAGAGATAGTATCACACAGGCCTATTGTTACTTTCAAAAATGTCGCACGCTCAGAAATGAGTTGGTTCAGTCTATGTTTTCGCAACCACAAAAATCCAATTGGCTTTCTTCAGCTAAGCCCATTGGTAATTTTAAGTGTGGTTTTTGTTCGTTTTGCAGATTCAATTCCCAAGACAAGTGTGTGCGATTGGGGAGCATACTTCATACTGTCAAAGACTTTATTACATGCCGCACGAATTTCCTTGTTTATGTCGTTTTTTGTCCCTGTAAAAGGTTTTACATTGGGAAGACCATCCGGCCTCTTTTTGAGAGAGTGCGCGAACATTTCAACTCCGTCCGCACTGGCAGGGGTGCTCCCAGGTTGGTGGAGCATGTTCAGGACACTCACAATGGTGACCCTTGCTCTCTGCGCTTTGCTGGAGTTGAGGTGGTCCACCCCAATTTTCGGGTGGTGACCACCATCGCGCACTTCTTCAGAGAGAGGCACGGTGGATCATAAGATCTAAAGCAATGGGTCCCCTCGGCCTTAATGAAAAGAACGATATGGCAGTGTTTCTTTAATTTTGTTCTTTTCCTTTTGAGATATTATTACCCTT
This sequence comes from Bufotes viridis, assembly GCA_033119425.1. NCBI lineage: Eukaryota > Metazoa > Chordata > Amphibia > Anura > Bufonidae > Bufotes > Bufotes viridis. The sequence goes on along the minus strand of CM065590.1, from coordinate 414,296,413 downwards.
GTAATATGTACTCTACTCACCTATGTAGTTGTTTTGCTACGATGTGTCCTTTGGGCTTCCCCCTTTTTACATGTTTTTTGTTTTTCTTGATGTTCCTTTTCATCTATGTTTTTATATTCCACTGTGCTGTTTACGTGGGCAGCGTCGGGCGTCGGTATGGTTACGGCCGCATCGACGCTCGATTAGGCTTCCTCTTTTGGATATAAATGACGCGCTAGTTATGCGCCAGCACTCATCGCGGTCAGAAGAAGCGCATTGTGCGCGAAACGGCCGTCACCGCCACTGCACGCCGGGAGGCTGTCCCCCCCTCGCACCTACACCATGGCGAGATTGTCTTAACTCTGCCTGTCTAATAAAGGATTTCAGCTTGTACCGGTCTTGGGTGAGTGCCGCAACTTTCTTTCAGTTCTTCTCATTTGTGCATTAGTGTGGGACATACCTCAGCCGTGTTGGGACCGCAGGACAGCCACCAAAATCCGGGATTGTCCTTCCATATCTGGGATGGTTGGGAGTTATGCTATAATCCCTATGCTTGCTGAAATCCATACATTGCCGTCTGGGAGGATTTGCACTGTGAATTATTTGGAACTGTATTTTGATACTGTTGAATGTACTAAAACTACTATTTTTCACTTTAGTAAAGAGACATGTTTATTTTCTAGGTCTGTCCTGGTTACTGACTCCCGCACTATATGCAAGCCGTTGCACCCAACACCCCTTGTATTGCACCCACACCAAACCTACAACATCCAGGGCACCCCAACTATCATCAGGCAGAAGCCCAACATCAGAGTGCGCCCTTACTACACTTCCCAGCTGCATTCACCGGACACCACCCTAGAGGCAGAGAATTGCTTCTATTGCGCAGATGCTGGACGCAGTAGAAGACAGGATGGGAGTGCACAATGCTGGCTGGATGGAGAGGGATTATTAGTGATGTCATATATTGGCGACTCAGCAGACAAAACAATACATAGCCACTGTTTACAGGAGCAGCAGCAAAAAATAAAAAGGAAAAAGAAACACTATGTGGGTGATTTACCAGGGCCCCTTATGCCCATTTTTGGCATAAAAACTCATATATTCCTAATGTGTGACTTTTTAAACACATGTGTGCCTAAATTTAGTCGCATGCAGTTCTTTTACGCCGCCCTCGACACCGGGGAGTGGTGGGTAGTGTGGAGTGTGGCGGGGCACAGCCATCAGCCCCAGTAAATTCACTAACATTTGCACCAAGAAACTGACAATCTAGGGTTATGGACTGGAGGCGGATGTGTCTAATTTATGATGAGGCCTGCGCCTCATTATAAATTAGCATACCTCCCAATCGTCCCATATTCGTCGGGACAGTCCCATATTTTAATGGCCACAGCTTATTTTAATTCTGCAGATTTTGCACATGCCTGTGGTTTTGTGTGCCAGCCTTGCAGAGAAAAAAAAACCACCATATTGGAGTTGCTGCACAAAGTTAGTGGAAGCTGAGCTTGGCGTAGGTCTGGCACATTTTAAGCCTGCACCCACAGTATTAGCATCACCAGTTCCCGAGCTGACCACAATATAGGACATGGCCCTGGCAGTTCAGTTTTGGCCCTACATTACCTCTGCTCTTTATTGCCACTGTGGCCACCAGCCTTCTCCTGAAATGTCTCCCCTTCCTCTTCGGCACCCCAATCTTGCTCCCAGGTCTTGTCCAACACATTATTATCCTTGGAGTCCTTACCTTTTATCAGACTGGGATATCTAATGGTGGGTCCTTGGCCCCCCTTCCAATTCTCTGCTTTATAGTTGCCAAGACTGCCACTGTCGCTACTACTGCCTCACCGCCAATACCTTGGCTAAGGGTGCCACTATTACCACCACTAAAAACACAGCTATGCATGTGGTCCCCTGCTTCCCCCTGAACCTCCTTCTCTGGGAAGTCCAAACGCTGACTGCTTTCACACAAGAGAGCAGGAGGAATGCTGTGATCCCCGGCGCAATTATGCCTCCTCTACTTTCTCATACACCAACACTTGAACTGTCTTGAGATGTTCTGTAAAAGTGTTGGGGCTATTGTTTGATGTGTGTTCATGCACAGATTTAAAACAGTACTCTCTATTATAAAACACGTGTATTGCAATTATCCCCCCCCCCTTCCTCATACAGTTGGACCTACTGTTTGATGTGTGTTTATACAGCGATTAAAAACAATATTCCCTGAATTGTAAAACATGCACGGCACACTTGTATTGTAATTATTCCGAGCCCCCTTACATCAACACTTGAACTGTCTGGAGATGCCCTGTAAAAGAGTTGGGCCTACTGTTTGTTATATTTCGACAGTGTGTCCACAAAGAGATTTAAAGAGGACTTGTCACAACTAAATGCAATGCAATGTGAAAGTACCTTGCTGTAGAACAGGAGAAGCCAAGCAGATTGATATATCGTTTTATGGGAAATATTCAATAAATCATGTGATTTATACATTTATATATTTGCTTTTTTCCAGCCCTGTGAAGATCTATTGGTACAGAAAGGAGGTGTTTTCAGTGACTGATAGCATAAAATAACAGAAGTGTGTATAAGAGATAGTTGTCAGTCACTAATAACTCCTCCCTCCTGTACCAATGCTGTTCATTAAAAGTAGAAAAAGCAGAGATATAAATGTAAAAATTACAAGTTTTATGGAATATATTCCCCAAAAACTATACATCAATCTGCTCAGCTCTTCCTGCTCTATAACATGCTGCTTTCAGATTGCATTTCATTTTGTGGTCACAGATTCTCTTCAAGACAGTACTCTCTGGATTGTAAAACACACTTTGTATTGTAAGGGTATTTTTAAGTACTGATAGGTTCTCTCCCCTTTAGTTCTTCTTTTTATATTACTTTTTAATATTCTGTATAATAAAGTTTCCCTTGTAATGTAGTGGGTTAGAGAAGTACCCATCCCCCATTGTGTTGATAAGAACAGATTCCTGAGTACTCTCAGAGACATGTGTGATGCACACTGGAGTAGGGGTTGAAAGGAATAACTCTGGTTTGCACACATACATTCGGGGAACTCCACCTAGAACTTCATCCTAGGTAGGATGTAAGTATTGATTCGCCTTATCTCTTGTACACCCTGTGGTCATGTGTGATAATGTGGTAGAAAGCCATGTGTTATAGTACGACCTACAGAGTTTTATCCCTTAATATTACATTTTAGGTTAGTGATGTATTTACATTTTATTATTCTGTATGTGATTTGTCTGTGTTATCCCAGCCCACAGGAGTTGCCCTGTAAAAGAGTTGAACCTATGTTTAATATCTGTTCACCCAAAGATTCAAAACAGTACACTCTGATTTTGTAAAACACACGTTGTACATTTGTATTACAACTTGCAATTATCCTCACCCACTCTTACACCAAAACAATTGCTCAGCAGCAGAAGATATCATTTTTAAAGTAAAATGCTTTTGCTATAATGCAATGTGTTTAACTCGGATGGATATGATGCACTGAAAAATAATGTAGTCTGCAGCAGAATTCCAGCTTATTGTTTTACTGGCAAAAAGCTAGCAATAAGCCTCTGTAGAAACCTGAGGTTTCGGAAAAAAACACAGCTGTCTTTTTGTTCACATGAGAAAAAAGGAAATGTTCTTGCAGGTGGCTGCTTTCAAATGTCTGCAGCAGCTGCAACTGTATTTAAAGGCAGTAACTGCAGCTAGAAGGCACTGCCTGTGCAAGCCATATTCAGCCACGGTTACCCCCTCCTTGAAAGCTTTCCATGCTCAAATTTTCTATTCTACACAATTATTCTTCTTTCTAGTCTTTTCTTTTACTGTCCCTGACACTTGGATAGAAGTTTGATTGTGACTGTACATTTTCCCTAACATCATTTTCTGTCATAGACCCATCCATCCTCATTCACAGCCCAACACAGAATGACGTTCTGCTTGGGAACCTCCCTGCTTGTTACCCCACTGATTGGCTCATCCAGGCTAACCTATGAGCCAATCAGGGCAAGCCCTCCACCACTTCCTCTAAGGGTCATGTGAGTATCCTTCTTCTTCCTGCCTCGTGCTTTTTCCCAAGGACATGTGCACTAAAATGGCGATGAGTGCAGTTTTACTGGATTCATCCGAAGCAAACCTGAAAAGCTTCTGCTTCTCTTTGCAAACAAATATTTGTGAAATTCGTAAGAAACCTGGTTCAATACCAACTAACTCATTCATCCTTAGTCTGAAGACTTTCCGAATGCACCATATGCTTCTCCACAGGAGCTCATTCACTTACACCTGTATACCTGTTCACACCTAATTCCTTTGTATTATTTTTGCCCTTTGTTTTTTTTGCCCCTTTTTTAGGCCATGCCCCTACCCCTGGGTCTGAATTTATTTAGGGAATGTAGTGTCTTGTGTGTGAATGCATAGCTCCCAACTTTCTATACGAACAAAGAGGGACACATCGTGTGGGGTGAAAAGCGCGGCACAACAATTTTTTTCCGCACTAGGCCACGCCACTAACTCTGCCCCGAAACATAATCATAATCGCTGACAGGTAGAGCAGAGAGGAGAATGAGGCAGCTCTTTACCTCAGTGTTGTAAAGTAACTTGTCCTCATGTGTTATCAGGACAGGTTTTGGGTAAACTATTGGGACAGCGGCCATTTTGTTTCCCCTGATGATTTCTCCCCAGACAAAATGAGCCATTATACATAATGAAAGATATTGAGAATATATTTATAATAAAGTAATATTTAAGTATTTTCATTTTCTCAATTCCCGGAGAACCCCTTTAATGCCTACGCATAGTAGTTAATCCCCCTTCATGCCGCCGCACAGTATTTATGCCCACATTTTGCACCCCCGAAGAATTATGCCCAGCTGTGCCCCCAGTAGCATGCCCAGTTATGTGCCCCCTCACTGAATTATGCCCAGCTGTGCCCCCAGTAATATACCCTGTTATGTGTCCACACAAATATGCCCAGCTGTGCCCCCAGTAATATGCCCAGTTATGTGCCCCCTCATGGAATTATGCTCAGCTATGCCACCAGTAATATGCCCTGTTATGTGCCCTCAATAATATGCCCAGTTATGTGCCCTCAGTAATATGCCCAGTTATGTGCCCCCAGTAATATGCCCAGTTATGTGCCCTCAGTAATATGGCCAGTTATGTGCCCCTAGTAATATGTCAATTTAGTGCCCCAAGTAATATACCCAGCTGTGCTCCTAGTAATATGCCCAGTTATGTGCCCTAAGTAGTATGCCAAGCTGTGCCCCAAGTACTATGCCCTGTTATGTGCCCCCAGTAATATGCCCAGCTGTGCCCCCAGTAATATGCCCAGCTGTGCCCACAGTAATATGCCCTGTTATGTGCCCGCAGTAATATGCCCGGTTATATGCCTTCAGTAATATGCCCAGTTAGGTGCCCCCAGTATTATGCCCAGTTATGTGCTCCCAGTAATATGCCAAGTTAGTGCCCCAAGTAATATACCCAGCTGTGCTCCCAGTAATATGCCCAGTTATGTGCCCTAAGTAATATGCCCAGCTGTGCCCAATGTAATATGCCCTGTTTAGTGCCCCCAGTTATATGCCCAGCTGTGGCCCCAGTAATATGCCCAGCTGTGCCCACAGTAATATGCCTTGTTATCTGCCCCAAGTAATATGCCGAGTTATGCGCCCCCTTACGGAATCATGACCAGCTGTATGCCCCCAGTAATATGCCCTGTTATGTGCCCACAGTAATATGCCCAGCTGTACCCCCAGTTATATGCATTGTTATGTGCCCCCAGTAATATGCCCAGTTATGTGCTGTGCCCCCAAGTAATATGCCCAGCTGTGCCCCCAGTAATATGCCCTGTTATGTGCCCACAGTAATATGCCCAGCTGTACCCCCAGTAATATGCCCTGTTATGTGCCCCCAGTAATATGACCGTTTATGTGCCCCCTCATGGAATTATCCCCATCTGTGCCACCAGTAATATGCCTTGTTATGTGCCCCGAGTAATATGCCCAGCTATGCCCCCAGTAATATGCCCAGTTATGTGCCCCCCAGTAATATGCCTAGTTATGTGCCCCTCACAGAAAGGAAAAAAAATAAACACCACATACTTACCTTGTTCCTAGCAGCAGGACTTTGGCTGCTCTGGTCTGTGGAGGAGGAGCCAAGGCTGACTGCTGGCCAGACCAGAGGTGTAGAGAGCCGGCAGGGGGGAGAAATGATGAAGCAGAGAGCTGATGCCGAAGCTGCCAGAGAGCAGGACATACCTCCCCTGTACCGGGACTGGGGGACAGCCACTGAAATCTGAGACTGTCCTGCCGGATCCGGGGCGGTTGGGGGGTATGGTGAATGTAGTGTATTAGTTTAGGGGATAGTGCTTGGGGTGTGTATTTGTTTTTGCAGGTCTATATTTATTTAGAGGTTGCAGTCTGAGTCTGCATTTATATAGGAGGTGGGGTCTGGGGTCCGTAATAGTTTAGCGTGTCTAGTCTGAAGTTTGTTTTAGTTTGGAGGATTTTAGGTCTATATTTATTATTATTATGTATTTATTTGCACAGCAGATTTTAATTTCTGCCATTGTTCACTTTGGATGCTGTAGACCCTCTCGCAGTTTAGCTCCACTGAATTGAGCTAAACTTCAAATGGACACCCTCTGTGGCTCCAAGTGGCTGCTGTGTTCACATGGCACCAAAAGGGGACATGTCCCTTCTTGGCGTGGTTGTGGCTTTAACACCTTTCCAACAGTCCACCGTATGTGTATGGCAGATGTCGGGTTGTTAAAGTGAGCTCCATACCTACTGGGTGACTCCTGTGGCATAACCGCATAATCGTGGACATTTAACCCCTCAGATACTGGGGGTTAAATCAGAGAAGGTGTTCCATGTCAGTAATGAGCCATAGCCTGTACTAGGCTTCTACGCTCATTAGTTACTCATTCAGGCCAGCAAGTGGCAGCACTGAATTGTAAAATACTGATATATGTATAGGGTAATGGAGAAAATTTAATTACGCTAGACAAATTACAATCTAATGATTGCATGTTGGGGTCCACTTGGGAACCTAAAAAAAAAAGTAAAATAAAGTTTTTGAAAATATAAAAAAATAAAAAGTATATAAAAATTCAAATAGGTCCTCAAAATCTAAATAAATAAACAATAAAAAAATATAAACATCATGAGCATCGCCACGTGCGAAAATGCCTGTACTATTACATTTTTTAAAAAAACTTATCATGAACGGTGAATGGTTTAACAGAAATGGATGATTTTCTGTTTTTACATCACTATGTCACTAAATGAGGAAAACACACCTCAAAAGTAACAAAAACGACAGATTGTCCCGCAAAAAATGAGTCCTCACAGAACTCTGTAGACATTGTTAGAAAAAAGTTATGGGAGTCAGAATATGAAATATTTCCAAAAAATGTATTTTCAGTATTAAAACACAAGAAAAACTATTGCTGAAATTGTACTGATTTGGAGAATAAAGAGCACAAGTCAGTTTTACCGCATAGTTAACGTCGTAAAACAAAAAATGTAAAACTGTGGCAGATTTTTTATTTATTTTTTCAATTCCACCCCATTTGGAATATTTTTGCAGCTTCCTGGTATGCAATATTAAATGGTGCCATTAAAAAGTAAAATTTGTTCCAAAAAAAGCAAGTCCCCATACGGCTATGTGAACGGAAAAATAAAAAAGTTATAGTTCGGGGAAGGCAAGGACTGAAAATGAAAAAATGGAAAATCACTTCAGGAAAGTGTTACGCTGCACTGTGATTAGCTTCTATGGGTGACATGGGCAGTTTTTTTTTTCTGTGGGGGTGGTTATGTCAGTTGTGAAAAATGGGGCCTATAGTGCGTTGTCTTCTTACCATGTACTAGCAGAATATATCCCTAACCTTTATGAGAGATTGGTTTAGAAACAAAGTGCACATAAAAAATTCTCTTTGATTTTTCCCAAAATCTCTGGCTATAAAATACACTCTGCAAAGTTTATAATATATATGGATCCCTGACTAAAAATAATGATTTTCTTCTGAAGACGTGGTGTACAGTAATTTTTTTTTTCACTGCCATTTTGCAGCTGGATGAGATGTTGCTGAATAATTGTATGTTTCACTTAATTTATTAAGAATCGATTGGAGATCTGTAGTTTAATTTTCAGGTTTACACTTCCTCAGAGTGGACAGCGGCTTATATATGAGCGTTACAATATCTGATTTATAAATACTCCTCAGATTGTTATTCAGCCACTGTAAAAGATGGCGTAGAAAACTTTACAGCGGAGTGGTCCCAGATAAAGTGCTGCATGTATGATACGTAGATGTTTCTGTGCTGATTGCTGGTCAATATTTAACCACTTCAGCCCCCCTAGCTTAAACACCCTTAAAGACCAGGCCACTTTTTACAATTCTGCACTACGCTACTTTCACCGTTTATTGCTCCGTCATACAACTTACCACCCAAATGAATTTTACCTCCTTTTCTTCTCACTAATAGAGCTTTCATTTGGTGCTATTTCATTGCTGCTGACATTTTTACTTTTTTTGCTATTAATCAAAAATTACCGACATTTTTGCAAAAAAATGATATTTTTCACTTTATGTTGGAAAATTTGTCAAATAAAACTACATTTCTCTAAAAATTTTTCTCTAAATTTATTGTTCTACATGTCTTTGATAAAAAAAATGCAATAAGTGTATATTTATTGGTTTGGGTAAAAGTTATAGCGTTTACAAACTATGGTGCAAAAAGTGAATTTCCGCACTTTGACTTTCTGAGCACCTGTCCTGTTTCCTGACGTACTACAATGCCCAGACAGTAGAAATACCCCATAAATGACCCCATTTCCGAAAGTAGACACCCTAAGGTATTCACTGAGGGGCATAGTGAGTTCATGGAAGTTTTTATTTTTGTCACAAGTTAGCGGAAATGGATTTTTTTTTTTTTTTTACAAAGTCTCATATTCTACTAACTTGTGCCAAAAATACAATTTTACATGAACTCACCATACCCCTCACGGAATACCTTGGGGTGTCTTCTTTCGAAATGGGGTCACTTGTGGGGTATTTATACTGCCCTGGCATTTGAGGGGCCCCTAACGTCAGAAGCAGTTTGGAATCCAAATGCGTAAAAATGTCCTGTGAAATCCTAAAAGGTACTCATTGGATTTAGGGCCCTTGCGCATCTTGGCTGCAAAAGTGGCACACATGGGGTATCGCCGTACTCGGGAGAAGTAGGGCAATGAGTTTTGGGGTGTCTTTTACATATACCCCTACTGGGTGTGAAAATATCTCTGTAAATGACAACTTTGTATAAATTTTTTAAAAAGTTGTCATTTACAGAGATATTTCTCTCACCCAGCATGGGTATATGTAAAATACACCCCAAAACACATTGCCTTACTTCTCCTGAGTACGGCGATACCCCATGTGTGCCACTTTTGCAGCCAAGATGCGCAAAGGGCCCTAAATCCAATGAGTACCTTTAGGATTTCACAGGACATTTTTTACGCATTTGGATTCCAAACTGCTTATGACGCTAGGCCTCTAAAATGCCAGGGCAGTAAAATACTACACAAGTGACCCCATTTCGGAAAGTAGACACCCCAAGGTATTTGCTGATGGGCATAGTGAGTTCATGGAAGTTTTTATTTTTGGCACAAGTTAGTGGAAATGGATATTTTTTTTTTTTTTTTTTTTTACAAAGTCTCATATTCCACTAACTTGTGCCAAAAATAAAATTTTACATGAACTCACCATACCCTCACGGAATACCTTGGGGTGTCTTCTTTATAATATGGGGTCACTTGTGTGGTATTTTTACTGCCCTGGCATTTTAGGGGTCCCTAAACGTCAGAAGCAGTTTGGAATCCAAATGCGTAAAAAATGTCCTGTGAAATCCTATAAGGTACTCATTGGATTTAGGGCCCCTTGCGCATCTTGGCTGCAAAGAGTGGCACACATGGGGTATCGACGTACTGGAGAAGTAGGGCAATGTGTTTGGGGCGTATTTTTACCTATACTCTACTGGGTGTGAAAAATATCTCTGTAAATGACAACTTTGTATAATTTTTTTTTTAAAAGTTGTCATTTACAGAGATATTTTTCACACCCAGTATGGGTATATGTAAAAGTACACCCCAAAACACATTGCCCTACTTCTCCTGAGTACAGAGATACCACATGTGTGACACTTTTTTGCAGCCAAGTTGCGCAATTCGGCCCTAAATCCAATGAGTACCTTTTAGGATGGCATTTTTACGCATTTTTCTTCTCACGCTTCAGGGCCCCTAAAATGCCAGGGCAGTATAAATACCCCACATGTGACCCCATTTTGGAAAGAAGACACCCCATTTTTTTTTGCCCAAGTTAGCGGAATTTGATTTTTTTTTTTTTTTCACAAAGTCTCCCTTTCCGCTAACTTGTGACAAAAAGTTCAATCTTTCATGGACTCAATATGCCCCTCAGCGAATACCTTGGGGCGTCTTCTTTCCGAAATGGGGTCACATGTGAGGTTTTTGTACTGCTCTGGCATTTGAGGGTCTCCGCAATCATTACACGTATGGCCAGCATTAGGAGTTTCTGCTATTCTCCTTATATGGAGCATACAGGTAATGAGATTTTTTCCGTTCAGCCTCTGGGCTGAAAGAAAAATGAACGGCACAGATTTCCTCATTCGCATCGATCGATGTGGATGAAAAAATCTCTGCCAAAAATATGCAAGAAAAAGAGGGGCCTGGCGATTGCCAGGACATAGGGGCTCCGCCCAAACATCCATACCCACTCAGCTCCTATGTCCTGGCAAACGTGATTTCTCCATTCACATCGATCAATCCATCGGTGTGGAGGAAGATATCTTTGCCAGATTTTTGATACAAAGTGTTTGCCAAAGCATATGAACTCCAACACCTCTCCTCAGCTCACATGCCAGGGCAAACGTACCTGTCCTGCAGAGGAGAAATCTCGTCTTGCAGCGCCGCATACACTGACTTCACGTGTCTTCTGACAGCAGCGCAGTGCTTCTCTCAGAATTCACATCAGTGCTGCGGCGTTTTAGTCGGTTGGTCCGTTGGTCTGTTGGTATACCTGGAAAATAAAGGGTGGTTATGGGGAAAAAAAAAAAAAGAAGAAAAACAGGCAGCAGGCACATGACTTGAACGTTGCAAACTTTATAAAACCAGAACATTTTAAAACTTTTATAAAACATGAACATAAAAACCTGAACTAACTCAAGATTTTTTTTCTTGCTACCTGTTTAATTTTTTATTTTTTTACCATTTCACTCTTTATTTTCCTAGCAGAAACCTCTCCTTTCCCATGGGACAATGTGTAAAGTGTAAATCACACAGAGATGGTGCGAAGTACATTATACGCGTTATCCCAAGTGAAAGGAGAGGTTTCTACCGTTTCACACTTCTGCTGTAGCACACCAGCACCGTCCCTATGTGTTAGGGTCTCTCAAAACCTAGTGTCCTGAGAGACCCTAGAGCCTCAGTGGAAAAAAAAACTACCTGTGTAGTGCTGTCCCTAGGTCCCTAAGTGTACCTGAGTGTGGTACTTTCGGAAACACTCTCCAAGGCATAGGGCAGGGTGGTCAGGACAGTCAGGACAGAAATAACGGGTGTCACGCCTTATTCCACTCCTGCTACAGACACGACATTTTTTCGGGGTGGCGGTTGGTTTGAGGTACCCGGCACAACGCTAGGGAAGTGCCGCTCGTGTAGACGGCTAACTACACTGGTGGATGGGGCCACGGAACCTCCTGGATACAGGAGGTTCTCGACGATCTCTTCCTGGAATTTTAGGAAAGATCCAGTTCTCCCAGCCTTACTGTAGAGAACGTAACTATTATATAGAGCCAATTGAATCAGATAAACAGACACTTTTTATACCAGCGTCTGGTCTTTCGGGAAACCAAATAAGGGGCCAACATCTGGTCGTTGAAGTCCACCCCTCCCATGTGGAGGTTATAGTCGTGGACTGAGAGGGGCTTTTCAACGACACTGGTTGCCCGTTGAATTTGTACTGTCGTGTCTGCGTGAATGGAGGAGAGCATGTAAACGTCACGCTTGTCTCTCCATTTCACCGCGAGCAGTTCGTCGTTACACAGTGCAGCCCTCTGCCCCCTTGCAAGTCGGGTGGTAAGAAGCCGTTGGGGGTAGCCCCAGCGACTAGGTCGCGCGGTGCCGCAGCAGCCAATCTGTTCTAGGAACAAATGCTTGAAGAGGGCCACACTTGTGTAAAAGTTGTCCACGTAAAGATGGTACCCCTTGCCGAATAAGGGTGACACCAAGTCCCAGACTATCTTCCCACTGCTCCCCAGGTAGTCAGGGCAACCGACCGGCTCCAGGGTCTGATCTTTTCCCTCATAGATCCGAAATTTGTGCGTATAGCCTGTGGCCCTTTCACAGAGCTTATACAATTTGACCCCATACCGGGCGCGCTTGCTCGGGATGTACTGCTTGAAGCCAAGGCGCCCGGTAAAATGTACAAGGGACTCGTCTACGCAGATGTTTTGAGCAGGGGTGTACAAATCTGCAAATTTCTGGTTGAAATGGTCTATGAGGGGCCGAATTTTATGGAGCCGGTCAAAAGCTGGGTGGCCTCTGGGACGGGAGGTGGTGTTGTCACTAAAGTGCAGGAAACGCAGGATGGTCTCAAAGCGTGTCCTGGACATGGCAGCAGAGTACATGGGCATGTGATGAATTGGGTTCGTGGACCAATATGACCGCAATTCATGTTTTTGGTTATGCCCATGCTGAGGAGAAGGCCCAGAAAAGTTCTAAGTTCGGAAACTTGGACTGGTTTCCACCGGAAAGGCTGGGCATAAGAGCTTCCCGGGTTGTCGGCGATAAATTGAGTGGCATATCTGTTTGTTTCTGCCACGACTAAGTCAGAGAGCTCCGCAGTGAAAAACAGCTCAAAAACCCCAGCGCCGATCCTATTTGAGCTGTTTCCACCCGAACTCCTGACTGGGCGGTGAAAGGGGGAACTACTGGTGCGGCTGAAGATGGGGGCTGCCAATCAGGGTTTGCCAGCACCTCAGGGACTCTAGGGGCTCTACGGGCCTGTTGTCTTTGCGGTGGCTGCGACGGGAAACTATTGCACGTGCCACCGTACCAGCTTCTACTGCCCTTCTGGTGCTCGCCACTTCACCATGTTGTACGGCAGTGCTGGTAGAAGGTCCAGGACGGGCTGCGCTGCTGGTGTATGCCTCACCACGTAATCCGGCAGCGCCAGCCCCACTCTGCTGCCCTTGAAGCGGATCCTGCGCGGTCTAGCAACACGGGGCCGGGTACGCCTGCTTCTATCAGGGACCTCCACCTCCTCGTCAGAACTTTGGGTCAGAGAGCCACTGCTTTCTACAGGTTGGTATTCTGACCCGCTAGATTCGTCAGATGAGGGTTCCCATTCCTCATCCGACTGGGTCAGAATCCTGTAGGCCTCTTCAGAGGAATACCCCTTGTTTGACATTTGGCCATCTAAATTTAGGGGTATTCCCTGAGACTACCCAAGAAAAAAAGCAAGCCTGTCTTACAATTGAGAGGGTAGCGAAGTACAGAAGCCGCTGCGATTGATAAAAATATCAAAACTGATTTTTTATTGCCGCAGCGCTTGTGAAGGGATTGTGCAGTGATTACAAAAAAAATTTTTTTGTCACTGCGGCGGGGTGGCGTGGGTGAACGCAGGTGTGGGCGACCGATCGGGTCTGATCGGGCAAACACTGCGTTTGGGGTGGAGGGCGAACTAAAGTGACACTAGTACTATTATATATCTGACCGTGATCAGTTCTGATCACTTACAGATACTATAAAGTACAAACGCTGATTAGCGCTACGCTAATCAGCGAACCAGTGACTGCGGTGCGGTGGGCTTGGCGCTAACGCTAACTACCTACCAAAGGGGACTAAACTAAGCTAAACCTAACAGTCAATCTTAGTGAAAAAAAAAGTGACAGTTTACACTGATCACTTTTTTCCCTTTCACTGGATGATTGACAGGTGCTGAGAGGGGTGATCAAGGGGTTAATTTGGGTGATGGGGGGCTGATCAGGGGGCTATGTGTGGTGCTTGGTGTACTCACTGTAGAGGTGTGCTCTCTCCTGGGTCCAACCGACGAAAAGGACCCAGGAGAGAGCACAGAAGCCATTTAATCCATCATATTTACTAATATGATGGGTTAAATGGCTCCTGATTCGTTTTTTTGAATGTCATCAGCCCGCCAGCGATGCCGATTGGCTGGCAGGCTGATGACCAAGTTCTTTTAAATCCACTGCTATGCGCGATCTGCGCGGGCGCTTGTGCCCGAAATCTCGCGCATCGCGAGAGGACGCCCCGATGCGTCCAAACAGAAGATCCCGGCCGCCCGCAGGACGCAATCCTGCGTACGGCGGTCGGGGACTGGTTAAAGGGAACCTGGCACCATGAAAATTGCAGCATGTTATAGAGCAGGAGGAGCTGAGCAGATTGATATATATTTAGTGGGATTTAGTGTTCATTTAAATTCCTGCTCATTCTGGGCTTTGAAGTCAAGGAGGCGGTCCTATCAGTGATTGACAGCCTTCCCTCTATGACTGTGTATACAAAGATAGCTGTCAATCACTGATAGGACCGCTTCCACGACTTCAAAGCCCAGTATGAACAGGAATTTAAATTAGTCATAATAAATCTTTTCCCACAAATCTGTAAATATCAATCTGATCCTGCTCTTCCTGCTCTATAACATGCCACCTGCAGTCTGCGCTGCATTTTCCTGGTGACAGCTTGTTTTTAAAGGAAATGTCCACTTTAATGACATTGATGACCAATCTCAGGACAGTTGATCAATATCAGATCAGTGCACCCATGTTGATCAGCTGCTTGAAGGGGCCATGATGCTCGTGTGAGCGTTGTATCCTGAGGTTTGGTAATGGTCTTTAATGGGCTTTATTGTAGGCCACTGCCTTTTTTACTGTGGCCTTGAATAAGTGCTGCAGCGGAGAGCAGGAACCCAGCTCCTACATGAAAGCTGGCTTCCTGCTCTAATAGCCTAGATCTGTAGAAGTGCCGATACGGTCCATTTAACCTCTTGCATGCTGCGGACAATAGAGCCCATGACATCTAAGTGGTTAAGAGGGAGGGAGCTCCCTCTCTTTCCTATGTCTGTGCACGGCAGTCTAAGGCCTAATGAAGACCACAGCCTGCGTACATTGTATTCCCGTCAGGCTTTGCCTCTGTGGCGCACCCTGATGGTGATTGTCAGAGTAACACTGAGAGTATAATGCATTGTACTGTATAACCAGCATAATGCATTATAGAAGGGATCAAAAGATTGTATATTAAAGTCCCCTTGTGGGAATAATAAGTGGCAAAAAAGAGTTAAAGAGGCATTCCCATCTCACTGCTGGGACCCACACCTATATCGAGAACGGAGCGGGGAGAGCTGTGGCTGGAGGACCCCAGATTTCCTGGGGTCCGTCCACCATGAAGTGCTGCTCCCCGCCTCTCCCACAGAAGTGAATGGGAGCGCACCGGGCATGCACGGCCCATGCTCCCATTCATTTCTATGGGGCCAACGCAGTGCGCCCTCCTTCACTTTCAAAGCTCCGTTCTCGATATAGGTGCGGTTCCCCCAGCGGTGGGACCCACACCTATCAGACAATGGGGGGCATATTCTAGTGATATGCCCCCATTGTCTGAGATGGGACAACCCCTTTAAATTAAGTTTTTTTTTTTTTTTTTAAATCATCAAGTTAAAAAAGAAAAAAAATGAAAATGCACCTTTTCCATTGAAAACATTATTTTCATTGTAAAGAAATTGCAAAAATAAAATCTTTACATCTTTTTCATCATGTCTGCATTATACAATTATCGAGTATAGGGGCGTAACTAGAAAAGGCTAGGCCCCACAGCAAATTTTTAAATTAGTCCTATTACCCTTTTCAGAGGAACTCTGCAACCCCTCCTCCCACCAGATAGTCAAGACTGCCAACACTTGCCAAAACCTCCCCACCTACTCAGAGGGTATGCTTTCTTAGTGCCCCGACACAGTAGTTTTGCCCCCTTAGTGACATCAAACAGTAGTTATGCCCCCTTACTCTCCTCAAACAGTGGTTATGCCCTCTTACTGCCCCCCCCACACTAGTTATGCCCTCTTACTGCCCTCAAACAGTAGTTATGCCACCTTATTACCCCCAACACAGTAGTTATGTCCCATAGTGCCCCCATACAGTGGAATGGTAGAATCCCTGTTAGTGCCCCCACAGTAGTTATGCCCCATAGTGCCCCCACATAGTAGAATTTCCAGGGCTGCCATACAAAAGATTTCTGCGACGTGGCAGGGGAAAGACGTCTCCCTTCCCTGTTACTCTGATAGGCTGCATTACTCAGAGGCTGGTGAAAGAAGCGAAATGACGCCATCGCACCGCCTGAGCCGTACAGCGTGGGACACATGCAGGAAGAGGCCTGCATCGTGTCCCTAAAAGTGGCATGGAGGTCAGTATATGTGGTTGTTTTTTTCATTTAAATTATGGTGTTGCCCAGTATGGGGAAGGGGTGAGAGGAGCACTATGGGGGCATCTACTGGGGGCCCTATCCTATATACTGGAATTATTTACTGGCACACATGAGGGCTCTATGGAGAGGGGGGGGGGGAAATCACTATGGGGGCATCTACTTGGGGCCATATCCTAAATACTGGCACACATTATGGGGGGCAATATGGAGAAGGGGGGGGGAGGAGCACTATGGGGGCATCTACTGGGGGTCCTATCCTATATATCGGAATTATATACTGGCACACATGGGGGCACTATGGAGAGGGGGGAGAGAAGCACTATGGGGCATCTACTGGGGGGCATTATATACTGGCACATATGAGGGTCACTATGGAGAAAGGGGAGCACTATGGTAACATCTACTGGGGGCCCTATCCTATTTACTGGAATTATATACTGGCACACATGAGGGACGCTATGGAGAAGGGGGGAGAGGAGCACTATGGGGACATCTACTGAGGGACATTATAGAACGACATTTTATACTGGCACACATTATGGGGGCACTATGAGGAAAGAGGGAGAGTAGCCTGATTGGGGCATCTACTTGGGGCACTTTATAAGGGCATTTTATGCTGGCACATTGTCAGACACCATGGGGAAGAGCACTTTGGGGGCATCTACTGTGGGCACTATACAGGAGTATTTTATACTGGTGTAAATTATAGGGCACTAGCTCAACTGGGGGCACTAAAAAGTTTTTTTTGTATTGGCACACAGTATGGGGCATTTGCACACATTATGAGGGCACTATGGGGACATTGGCTCCACTGAGGGCACTAAGAGGATGTTTTTTTATACTGCCACACAAGGGGCCATTTTTTTGTACTGGCACGCATTATAAGGGGGCATTTTTCTACTGTCACACATTATAAAGAGAATTATTACTGCTGGGTGCAATATGGTAGGCTTTATTACAACTGGGGATTATGGGGAACATGAATACTATTATGGGCATTATGGGAGCATTATTACTTCTGGGACACAGTGGGAACATTATTACTGTTGTGCAGTTTGTGCAATTTTAGGGTAATCCTAGCTTTTTGCTGGGGCAAAATGGATTAATATATTTGGCTGCTAAGGGAATTAGAGTGCTGGGGGACCTGTTCCATTTTGGGTAGAAATGCTGGGCATCCCCATAGGAACTCTCTACAAGACTTGGCCAGGAGGTGTCCAATTTTTTACAACCACTCCAGGTGAAGTCTTTTTGTAAGC
This sequence comes from Bufotes viridis, assembly GCA_033119425.1. Lineage (NCBI taxonomy): Eukaryota > Metazoa > Chordata > Amphibia > Anura > Bufonidae > Bufotes > Bufotes viridis. The sequence continues at coordinate 414,278,696 of CM065590.1, read as the reverse complement.
AAAGTTTGAGGGACATGACCAAAGAATGGGGATGCACTTATCAAGGAGTCACCGAAGGACCAGTGTGTCCTAAATGTACCATACCCTACGTAATAGTTTTCTTAATATCCAGCCAGATAATGTTTACAAAAAGTGGGAGAATAGTTTGATACCGGGCAGTCTGCACTATAATAACAAAAGGCTTACAAGTGGTAATGACTAGGGAGGAGCAAATCGACTTCGGATGAAACATTCAAAGTCGATTTACATAAAACTTTGTTTCAATACTGTACGGAGCGAGCGTACTGTAAAAAAACATTTCCCAAACTCGGGTTCGGTTCCTTCGCGAAGTAATAACTTTGGCTCATCTGAGCCAATACATTCTAATACTGTATGGAACTCTAGCTCCATACAGTATTAAAACAAAGTTTTTTGCGAATCAACTTCGGATGTTTCATTCGAAGTCGATTCGTTTATCCCTGGTAATGACCCACATAGTAAATAAAACTTGGAGAGGGACTCTCTTTTTTTTTTTAACATTAAGTATTTATTGAAATTTTCAAGGAAGTTACACAGTCTTCAAAATCCAATAAAACGTTTGAAGCAAGCAAACATAATAATAACAGAATACCATGAATAAAGTTCCAGGGATCTCCAATGTTAGACATATGACAGTTAATATCCCATAAACTCAATGTGAATCTAAAGTTGGTAATGGGAATTGTGTTAACCAAGGACTCCAGGATTTCTCGAAAGAGACTATAGTATTTCTCCGATGTGCTATCAATTTCTCGTATATGCAATGAGTGGAAACCATGTCGGTGACATTGTCTAAAGATGGGATTCGTGTAGATTTCTTGGCAGTCAGTAAGATATGACATACTAGTTTTCGGTGAGAATGTGCAATTTGGTCTATGCCTAAGGACGATGGAACCTTAATAGCTAGTATTTGAGATTCAGTCTCATTGATCTTATAATAAGATACATCTCCAAATGATTGGATACTCAATACTCAATACTTAAAGCCATCCTTAAGGAATTCAATGGGTCTGATAAGGTCAAGATCACGTCATCCACGAAAAGACCTAGTTTGTGTTGTCTATGTCCAACGGGAATGCCTCTGATTTCCCCTGACATCCTAATCCTTTCTGCGAAAGGTTCCATCACCATCAAGAAAAGAAAAGGGGAAAGAGGGCATCCTTGGCAAGTGCCATTGGTGATGGGGAATGGTGTAGAGAATCTGCCATTCACTAAAACCCGGGCAGATGGTTGGGTATATAAAGCTTGTATAGCTTGGAGTATGGGGCCTTGGAAGCCGAATTTAGCTAAAAACGCAAATGCAAATCTCCAGTGAATTCGGTCAAACGCCTTCTCTGCGTCCAAGGATAGAAGCAGAGAAGGCGCTCGTAAACTTCTGGCTTTGTAGATCAAGAAATCCTTTGTAGAAAGGGAGAAACAATTAACATTGAGAGTTAGTACTCTACAGAATCAGGTAATAAATCAGCAAGATAATGTAGTACAACTGGATCTTGAGAACGCTATAAAGGAATATAAACTATACCTCCAAGAGAAAGCCCAGCAGAGGACATTTGCTGGTCAGAAAAAATGTTGTGAGTCGGGTAAACCAGGTCGTCTTCTGGCCATAATTATTCAGAACCAAAAAGTGTATATAGAAATTAAAGCTATTAGATTGAATAATAATACTCTCTCTTCAGATAGTGAGGAAATTAAACAGGAATTTTTGGCACATTTTTCTTCATTATATAGATCTGAGAGAGATAAAGAGGGCCGAGACCCCTATCCCTTTTCCCATGACTTGAATCTTCCAGGGCTTTCTAAAGAGGATAGAGAGGCACTGGAGCTTCCGATACAAATAAATGAGGTACAGGAGAAAATTAGCTTGATAAATGGTAACTCCTCACCGGGTTCGGACGGATTGCCATTTGAATTATATCGGAGATATGGCGATGTTCTTCTCCCTTGCTTATTACAAGTTTTGGGGAAATCTTGGGAGGAGAAATAGCTCCCTTCCTCCCCATCCGAGGCCAATATTACGTTAATATAAAAAAATGTAAAGATGAACAGGAAATTAGCGCATACCGCTAATATATCACTACTTAATACTGACTATAAAATCTATGCCAAAGTCCTTGCGAACAGAATGAAAAGGATTATTTATAAAATAATCCACCCTGATCAAACAGGGTTTATACCAAAGAGACAAGCCCAATTTAATATCCGAAGGGCCTTGGTTAACGTCTATATGGGGGAGGGAAAGGACCGCTCCATCCTGTCATTGGATACCTCCAAGGCATTTGACGGGGTGGAGTGGGACTTTCTGTGGCAGGTGATGGAAAGAATGAATTTTGGTCCCAAATTTATAAATTGGGTGAAGTTGCTTTATATCCATCCTACAGCAAGAATAAATATTAAGGGTACATATATGAACTCCTTCCGTATTTTCCGAGGAACTAGACAGGGTTGCCCTCTCTCCCCCCTATTGTTTGCGATTTCTCTTGAACCGTTGGCTTGTAAAGTAAGATCTGATAAAAGGGTGTTGGGATTCGGTGGGGCGGGAGTAAATGACAAAATTAGTCTCTATGCGGATGAGGTCCTCATTTTTTTGCGTGATGGCTATAAGGCATTGCCGAGCATAATGAATTTATTAAACAATTTTGGGGCCATATCGGGATATGAAGTAAATTGGTCAAAATCTGTTTTATTACCTTTAACCCGAGCCCCTCACTTGAGAGAAGATGAAGTACGAATTCTCTCCCCAAATGACTCATTAGAATACCTTCGTATAAAAATTAGCTCTTCTATTCAGGATTTCTCTAAAATGAATATAATCCCCTTAATTATCTCTACGATAGATAAAGTTCGAGTGTGGCAAAAGTTGACCCTTAATCAAGCAGACAGGATCGCCTTGATTAAAATGGTCTGTTACCGCAAATATTATATAAAATAATGGCATGTCCGATCTGGATTGAGGATTCCTTCTTTAGGCATATTGAAAGAGTTCTCAAACGACTTGATTTGGGGCAGGAAGAGAGTCAGGATAAAACAAAAATACCTAAAACTCTCAGAGGAAGATTGAGGTCTATCTCTTCCTTACTTCTAAGGATATTACTTTGCTGCTCAAATTCAGTGGTTGATGAATGACTCAGATAACTTATTACAACTATTTACAAAAGAATACCCTGGTGTTCGGCACAACATTTTTGGTGTGCTGAAATCAGGCTATGTGGGTATACGAGGGAAAAAAATGTATTATTAGTTATGGAATGCATCGTGTATGGGAAAAAGTCAAATTAATATTAGGGATCACATATACTCTAGACTTCACGCCGCTCTGGCATAATATTAATCTTGGGCAGTCTAGTAAAATTGAGAATCAACAATATTGGGAAAAGCGGGGCATAGTTAATGTAGCACAAATAGTTAATAATGGAGAAATAAGAGGAATGGAGGAATTGATTGTATTAAATAAACACGATTTTTTAGTTACTTTGAGATATGCACAACTTAACCCCTTAAGGACTCAGCCCTATTTCACCTTAAGGACCCGGCCATTTTTTGCAAATCTGACCAGTGTCACGTTATGTGGTGATAACTTTTTAATGCTTTTGCTTATGCAGGCCATTCTGAGATTGTTTTTTCTTCACATATTGGAGTTAAAAAATTTCATTTTTATTTATAGAAAAATACCAAATTTACCAAAAATTTAGAAAACAATTTTCCAAGTTTCAATTTCTCTACTTCTATAATACATAGTAATACCACCAAAAAAGTTATTTATTTACATTCCCAATATGTCTACTTCATGTATCGATCATTTTGGGAATGCCATTTCATTTTTTCGGGACGTTACCAGGCTTAAAAGTTTAGAAGCAAATCTTGAAATTTTTCAGAAATTTTCAAAAACCCACTTTTTAGGGACCAATTCATGTCTAAAGTCACTTTGTGAGGCTTACATAATAGAAACCACCCAAAAATGACCCCATTCTAGAAACTACACCCCTTAAGGTATTTAAAACTGATTTTACAAATGTCGTTAACCCTTTAGTTTTTCCTCAAGAGTTAATGGCAAATGGAGAAAAAATTTCAGAATTTCGATTTTTTGGAAAATTTTCCATTTGAATCAATTTTTTCTAGTAACAAAGCAAGGGTTAACAGCCAAACAAAACACAATTTTTATTGCCCTGATTCTGTAGTTTGCAGAAACACCCCATATGTGGTCATAATCTGCTGTATGGCCAAACGGCAGGGCACAGAATGAAGGAACGCCATATGGATTTTGGAAGGCGGATTTTGCTGGACTGGTTTTTTGATACCATGTCCCATTTGAAGCCCCCCGATGCACCCCTATAGAAGAAACTCCATAAAAGTGACTCCATTTAAGAAACAACACCCCTCAAGGTATTCAAAACCGATTTTACAAACTTTGTTAACCCTTTAGGTGTTCCACAGGAGTTATTGGCAAATGGAGATGAAATTTCAGAATTTCTATTTTTTGTTACCTTGCCTCAAAAAAAGTGTAATATAGAGCAACCAAAAATTATATTTACCCTAAAATAGTACAAACAAAACTGCCATCTTATTCTATAGTTTCCAAAATGGGGTAACTTTTTTTGAGTTTCTCTTGTAGGGGTGCATCAGGGGGGCTTCAAATGGGACATAGTGTCAAAAAACCAGTCCAGCAAAATCTGCCTTCCGAAAACCATATGGCGTTCCCTTCCTTCTATGCCCTGCCGTTTAGCCATACAACAGTTTACAACCACATACAGGGTTTTTCTGCAAACTACAGAATCAGAGTAATAAATATTGAGTTTTGTTTGGCTTGTAACCCTTACTTTGTTACAGGAAGAATGGATTAAAATGGAAAATTTGTAAAAAAAATAGCTGTTTTGGGACCGTTTTTATTTTTTGTTAGTTGCATAGTTTATCTGACAGGCTAGATCGAGTGCTATTTCTATAGAGCAGGTTGTTATGGATGTGACAATACCAAATATTGTTTTTTTTTTTTGTTTCAGTTTTCATAACAAAGCATTCTTGAAAAAATGATTTTTTTAGTGTCTCCACATTCTGAAAGTCTTATGTAGGGGCTCATTTTTTGCGGGATGAGAAGACGGTTTGATTGGCACTATCTTGGGGTGCATATTACATTTTGGTCGTTTGCTATTACACTTTTTGTGATGTAAGGTGATAAAAATGGCTTTTGATACTGTATTTATATATTTTGTGTTCACCTGAGGGGTTAGATCATGTGTTAGTTTTATAGAGCCGGTTGTTACGGATGTGGCAATCTATAATATGTATACTTTTAATTTATTTATTTAAGTTTTACACAATAATATCATTTTTGAAACAAAAAAAAATCGTGTTTTAATGTCTCCATAGTCTGAGAGACAGATTTTTTTATTTTTTTGGGCGATTGTTCTATGTAGGGGCTCATTTTTTGCGGGATGAGATGGCGGTTTGAGTGGTATTATTTTGGGAGGCATACGCTTTTTTGATCGCTATTACATTTTGTCATGTAGGGTGACAAAAAATAGCTTTTTTTACACCAGTATTTTTAACGGTCATGTGATATTTTTAAAGAGCAGGTGTTTACGGACGCGGCGATACATAATATGTGTAGTGTATTTTATTTTTTTAATTTTTATTCCGTAATATGTGTTTTCTTTATTTTTTTGACCCAGACCCATTTGGTTCTTGAAGATCCAGTGGGTCTGATGTCAGTATAATACAGTACAGTACACTAAAATGTGTACGATACTGTATTTTCTTTACTTTATATAGTCTGATCAGACTTCTGCCTTTAGCAGAAGTCAGATCAGACTTACATTACCATGGCAAGCAGGACACCTCTGAAAGCGTCCTGCTGCCATGGTAACCATCACCCGCTGCCAGAACAGAGCAGCGGGTGAGGGGGAGGGCGGGAGCTCCCTCCCTCTGCGATCCCATCAAGAATCGGGGGCTGCAAGGACACAGCAGCCCCCGATGGGAGAGGGTGGGAGCTCCCTCCCTGTTAACCCCTTCCATACAGCGGTCCATACGGCTGACATCCCAGCACAGATGTCAGCCGTTTATAGCAGAGTGTCAGCAATGTGCTGACACTCTGCTATATACCCACTAGACCACCAGGGAAACATTAGAGGAGGCGGGTGGGGGATCGCGATTGCGATCCCACCTGCCGCACCGCCCACGCCGCCTGCAACTCCCCCTGCACCCCTGCCGGCACAATATGATTGCGGGCTGCAGGGGGGGGGGGTATAATTGAACAATTTGTCGCAGAAAGCGCTGTAAACCGCAGGTCTGATTTGACCTGCGGTTTGATATGATCGCCGCTATGGGGGGTGGGGGGGGGAATTTTGACAGGAATGTTTTCAGCAGGCATCCTGTTCCAATTAACTCCTGCAGCGCCGCAATGTACTTTTAAAGATATGACGTACCGGTACGTCATTCGTCCCTAAGGGGTTAAACATGCTTTCCGATGCACACAGAATAAAAATTATTTTATTGTGAGGGCGCATGATTTCACGGATTTTTGCTATAAACACAAAAACAAAGAGGTTACTATTTCATAGATTTACAAAAAAATTATGAAAGGTTTGGGTAACATGATTGAGTTTAGGAGTGAATCTAAATGCAAGGGAGCACGACGCACTAAACTAGAAGATCATATAAAATTCTCCATCATCTGTATTATACCCCTGCGGTCCTGTCTAGAATATATAAAAACTCTAATTATTGTTGTTGTAAATGTAAACCAGAGCTGGCCGATTTTCTCCATATGATATGGAATTGCTCACAAGTAAAGCTTCTGGAGTAGGGTCTTTAAGCAGTTGGCTTGTAAATCCTCTATTAGACCTCCTTTCAATATTTCCTGGGTTGTTTTGGGCCTAACATCTTCCCCCGCTGAGACGAGGAGAAAAGCGCATACCTTCTGGCTCAAAATTTTGTTGTTAGCTAGAGTGATCATAGCGAGAAAATGGGGCTCAGATTCTCAACCAGACTTTGAGGAGTGGAAACATTTAGTGGGAATAGTTAAAAGGTATGAAAAAATTGCAAGTCAAAGCCCCCGGCAAAAAATGAGATGGGCATTAACCTGGGTATACTGGCCTTAAATACCGAATAAACTGTTGATGATTGGACGGTATGGTCCTTGCTGACTGTGAGCTATAGGGACAAAGTTAAGTCAATAATGATATTGGAAGATTCCCCCCAGTGGCCCCTGAGACAGCGGAACATATTAGGTGGTGTGGGAGGGGTATTGGGATGAGAAAGGGGAGAAAATTGTCTCTCTTTTTTTATGGGAATTTGACACCTTTAAAATTGTCAAGGGTTCTTCGGATGCTCTTTTTTTCTTCCTTTATTGGAATGTATAATATGCAGTGATGTAATGTATTTTTCTATATGGTGATAATGTTGTCAAAATCACTATGTATTTTTTTTTTTATATGAATTGTAAATTAAAGAAATTATAATAAAATAAAATAAAAATTCTGGCTTACTGCATTATCCCCAGAATTCGTATTGTGCCGTCTGGGGTTTTCCTACCTTTTATAAATCCCACTTGATCGCTGTGGATTATTTGTAGGAGAACTCACAGGAGTCTAAAAGATATAATTTTAGCATATAATTTAATATCACAATTAAACCGTGAAATGGGGCAAAAGTTAGCTGGGGAATCTGCTGGTTTACCAGGTTTAGGAATAGTGACTATAGTAGCTTGAAGCATTTCTGCAGGAAACTGTTCTCCCTTTAAGACTGCGTTAAAGATATTGACCAAATGGGGTAGTAGTAGGGGAGTGAATATCTGGTAAAATTCGTTTGAGAAGCCGTCAGATCCGGGGACTTTATTAGGCTTAAGAGCTTTTATAGCTGCCATGACCTCTGCTGGAGAAATAGGAGAATTAAGGTTGGTAGCCTGTTCTTCATTTAATGAAGGGAGAATAATGCTCTCCAAGAAGGAGGCAATTTTCTCAGTTGTGGGTTGGGAAGTTAAAGGGTCTGATTCCAGATTATATAGTTTGGTGTAATAGTTGCTAAAGGCATCCGCTATGTCTTTGGGATGGTTAAGTTTAGTAACGCCATCAGCGTCTAACACATATGGTATATTCGATTTTGCAACATTGGTTTTACTTTCCATGCCATTATTCTACTAGGCTTATTATGGGATTTATATTTGGACATGCGGAGGGAAGTAATCTGGTGGTCATAATCTATTTGTAACAGAGTGTATTTCATGGCAGGGAGACATTTGGGATTTGTGTGAATCCAAGAAGAGTTTTTCCGGTATTATATCTTCTATTTTAGTAACCTCAGATAAAAGTGCCTCTTTGATTTAATTGTAAACAAGATGATTGAAATGATCAAAATCAATGTCAAACTGGCCAAAACACTCAATTTCAGTGGGGGTTGAATAATTTTGAACACAACTGTATCTGCTAGTATCTTTTGCTGAGAATACTGGAGACATTTGGAGATCAGGAAGGACAAGAAAGAACCTAAATAGAACAACATTAAACAAATGTAGAAGGTTCAACATTAGTTACGTCTAGTAACAGGAGTAGGGACCTATATATTTTGGGTCCTGAGAACTATCCGGGGTTCAAACTGTTCACCTTGGAGCTCCTACCCTCCAGATGGTTTGGATTCTAGAGGACATTCACAAGATTCGAAAAACAGCTGTCAGTCTCCCACAGTAGACCATACCAGTGGTAAGTGGGACGGATTATTTTTGCTTAAATGTTCCTTTGGTGAAGGATCTAGGAGTTTCCAGGACCTCAGAAGATTTTCTCCTTCTTCCACATTTTTTATGACGTGAATTCTATCTTCTCTGTATATCAGAAGGTTAAGCGGGAAACCCCGTCTGTATTGAGATTTTCTTCTCTCTCAGTACACTGGTTATTGGAGAGAGATTTTTCCTCGCCTGTAGGATAGCTTGAGAAAGGTCTGAATATATTTGTATTTTCTGATAGGGATGTGGTAGACCTTTGTTTTTCCTAACTTCGGAAACCAAGTCCTCTTTAACATGATAAAAATGGATCCTGGCTATCATGTCTTTAGGAAGTGTTTCTGAGACATGCTTCGGTTTAGAAAGATGATGGGCACGATCAATCAGGAAAAACTGACGGTCTACGTCAGGTAAGGCAGACTTTAGAAGGTCTTGGAGGTATTGAGTGAGATCTGAAAAGGTGACAGAGTCAGGGATACCTCTACATTTCAGATTGTTCCGCCTATTTCTATCCTGCAGGTCATCCATTTTGGCTTTTAGAGTAGTGACTTCTTCTAGAGAGTAGTGGGCGTCAATCAACTTATTATGGGAGCTTGTAAGCGCTCCCATCTTGTTTTCAATATGGTCTACTCTTGATCCAATATCATCTATCGAAGATGTGATGGCTGAAGCTACGTAGTGAAGTTGGGAAGTGAGAGAGCGGTGGAGGGCAGATATCATGGATTTTAAAACTCCCTCTGATGCAGCTTGGTCTGAAGCAGGGAAATCTTGGAGGAGCTCTGCCATTGTAGCTATCTCGGTTATCATAGGGATAATAAACTTAGAAGATGTACGGGACCTCTGATGTGGGGGACTCGGCGATGGTGTGGCCGCTAAGTCACTCACAGCATGTTCAGGCGCCATCTTCCCTCCTTTGCTGAGACAGGCCGTGTTCTGTGTCGTCTCTCTGCTTTCCCTGTATGGGAACCGGATGAGGAGAGGGGTCCCGAAGTGGAGGCGATCGGCAAATTCCGCCAGGAATGCGGGAGACTGTGGGCTTTGGGAGTCAGGAGTAGGCCATGCCAAAGGAGCGCCTTATCTCGTCTCCTGTGAGGAGAAAAAGTCTGTAAGGCGGCAGACTCCTGGGCGAGTGGACCTTTTGCAGGTCATCCTGGTGTCAGAATTCGATGCTGGAGAGTTTTGTAGGGAGGATTGATCCTCTAGATTACCTTTAGGGTCGCTTTAGAGGGACTATGTGACGGAGCTCTCTCACAGTGCAGCCATCTTCAATGCGCTGCAGGCCATGACCTCTGGAGAGGGACTCTCATGAAGATAATCCACCAAGCTTTATATGTCTTTGATCTCCGTTATAGTCCAGCTAAACCCGAGCGCTTGACAAAATGCCCCAGGTGTGGTCTAAAGGGATCAGATCTGCGGCAGGTCTATGGCTATGCCCCATGTAGAAGAGATCCCAGCAACTCAACTTGAGTTGCTGGGATCTCTTCTACATGGTCGTGGAGCTGCGCTCCTTCCCGCTACAGCGATCTCTGTGCGACGAGTGCTGGCTTCCTTTTTCCTTATGGCTATGCCCCAGACTGACACTATTTTGGGAGGAGGTGGGTAAAATATGAAAGTTTCAGGGCCAAATCCAGAAGACCATGGTTCTTCTTTATTCTGGTTTTATACCGAAAAACTCAAAACAAAGTCTCCACAGTATCCGTAATAGGACATTTGGAACTGATGGCAATAGAATGCCTTTTGAAAAACTGGCTATTACCAAATGGTGGAACAAATTGCAAAGGTCTACTATTTAGAGAGGCTGAAATATAAACATCAAACACTAGAGAGTTTTTTCAGCAAAAGGAGGGACTTTATTGTAAACTATCTGCCCCAAAGAGAGAGAACTTGTAGTCTCACTTGGTTCTCCTTCTTGATCCTTTGATGTCTGGAAAATTAAAATGAAATGAGAGGGGCCATGGGAGCTCTAGGGGAGAAACTAAGATAGATTGTAATTGTAATTGTTCCTGTGGAAGATATGAGATACAAAACCTCAAGGTAAGGGTAGGGAGGAAGAAGGATGGTGGGAAGGAGAAAGGATGTATTTTAATTTCTTTATTCTTTTTGTATATTATGATTATTTGGAATAAAATGTTGAAAAAATATATATATTTTTTATTACATGCAATTACAAAAGTATTCAGATCCAGGTCTTGATTTTTAAAATATTTTTCATGGGACAACCCCTTTAACCCCTTAAGGACACAGGGTTTTTTCATTTTTGCGTTTTCGTTTTGTGCTCTATGCCTTCCAAGAGCCATAACTTTTTTATTTTTCCGTTCACATGGCCATATGAGGGCTTATTTTTTGCGGGACAAGTTGTACTTTCCAACGCCATCATTTAATAATGCATACGGTGTAGTGGGAAGCGGGAAAAAATTTTTATTTATTTTTTTTGTCGCCATGTTTTGACCGCTATAACGTATTTGTAAATAAGTGTATGGCGTTGTATGGGGGCTTATTTTTTGCGGGGCGATCTTAACTTTTAGTTGATACCATTAAGGGGTGTGTAGAACTTTTTGATCGCTTTTTATTTAATTTTTTTTGAGGAAATGAAGCGTCCAAAAACGGCAAATCGGCCATTTGGGCGCTTTTTTCCGTTTTTCTGTTTACCGTATGGGAAATATATTTTTATATTTTTATACTATGGGCGTTTTCACACATTGTGACACCCATGATGTGTATTTTTTTTATTTTTTTTATTATTTTAATTTTGGGGAAAGGGGGGTGATTTAAATTTTTAGGTTTTTTTTATTTATTTATTTTTTATTTTTTTTATTTTTTTTTACACTTTTATATAGATCCCATAGGGACCTATATAAATCAGTTACCTGATTGCTTCTATCATAAACTCCAATACACTTGTATTGGAGTTTATGAGCTATTTACTACTTTCCTATGAAGCCCTATTGCTAACAAGGGCTCCATAGGAAATAGTAAGTGATAGCCTTAAGCTGAATGAAAGGCTTAAGGCTATCCCTTACAGCGCTCCGATTCTCCCGATCACCACTAGGGGGAGCCGGAGTGCTGCCGAAAGTTTTACTTTCGGTTTTAGCGCGCGCAGGTGCCGTGATCAGGATTGATCACGGCATCTGCGGGGTTAAATGATCGCGATCGGCAGCGCTGCTGACCGCGATCATCAGCTGCGGGGGTCAGCTACAGGAATCAGCCGGACCCCCGCAGCGATGGTGCCCGCAGCGGCCAGGAGCGGGTGCCATCTTCAGGGACTGGACACATGACGTACCCATACGTCATGTGTCCTTAAGGAGTTAAAGGTAACCTGTCACCTCCAAAACACATATTAAACCAACATCATTACCTTAAAGTAGCCCCCAGTGTGTTCCAAATCATGTGTTTCATTCCATCGATTGCTGCATACTTTATAAAAACGCTGTTTTAATCTCCGTTTTTGCTATCCTCAGAGTCAGCTTGAAGTCAAGGGGGCAGCGGCCTCCTTGCTTCAAGTAAAGATAAGCTCGCCTCTTACCCGTCCTCTTTTCACTTTGAGTGCCATTCTGCCTTGAGGCTGAGATCGCTGTGCGGTGCGCTCCTTCTTACTGCGCGATCCCTTCTCCGGCTCCCGCAGTCAGCAGGCTGCTAACGTGTCACTGCACATGCGCCAGCCATTTCCATCGTGCGTGGGCCCGGCGATAGCAAAAACGGAGATTAAAACAGCGCTTTTATAAAGTATGCAGCAACCGATGGAGGAATAAAACACATGATTAGGAACACACTGGGGGCTACTGTAAGGTAATAATGTCGGTTTAATATGTGTTTTGTACATGGGCCAATGGACAATTGTTGGGTACAAACCAAGTAGTTGAGCAGAGGAGGGAGCTGCATTTAAACACAGCAATCATGCACTCTCCGCGGGGATGAGCAATCCCTACTGAAACCACCTATACCCATACAAATTCATTTTGGCAATTATAAGGCAAGAGTGTGCATATGAATGCTGATCTCCAAAAATTTCTCTGATCTTGGCCTGTGTAAAAAGTCCTTATCAGTCCTTAAAAAATAACTAAATTACAGTAGAAAGCCCTTATTCAACATCTCAGCCTCCTCTTAGATTTTATGTGATCTGCTAAAAAAAAGGTTCTAGCTTTCTTATGTGAGCCGTAAAGCTTCACGAGCCCCTTGTAGTTAATCAAATTGGCTCCATGATTTGACGAGTCGGAAAATACTGATCGTGCAGTTTGTACATTTGCTCCTGCTAGCACAATGAAAAGGCAGAACTGCTGGGTCTTACGTTTGCCATGGCAGGACCTCCTTAAAAATATTGACTTGTGGCCTCTTTTATGAGCTGGTTGACTTAAAGAAAAAAAAACAATCTAACACAATCAGCACCCATGGGTATCCATTACACAGCACAGCTATCACTCCTACAAGGTGTTAAGGCCTTGGATGATCTGATTGTGGATAATGATAGGAAAGCTGTTTCTTGCTTGGAGCAGCTTTTTTAACAATGCAGAGCTTAGGGGTTTAAAGGTGCAGCGCCTGACACTTAGTTTTATTGATGCAGCCTTTTAACCACACACTTTATGCTTCCCACAGTGATTATTTGCTTTCTGTTTTATGGTGGGTTTGTATTTTCAGGGCTTTTTCAAGTGTGCAAAATGGTAGCTGTCTCCACTCAAAGGGACAATTTAAAGGAATTATCAGCAAACAATACTTGGATATTGGATAGGAAAATATATATCTACCATATATTAGCTACTAGCATAGATTGTATACACTAGTTACATTGCAATATAAAAGGCAGAGTAAACATTCACTGCCCTGTTCCAGCAAGAACTTTACTATTAGCTCATTCACTGCCCTAGATCACAGGCACTTTACCATTAACCCTAGAGATGAGCGAATCGAAGTTGACGAAGTGGAATTAGATCCAAATTTCAGGAAAAATACCATTCACACCGAAGTCGAATTTCCTCATGGTAACGAATTTCATTTCTTCCTAAAATGCCTGCTGCACATGTTAGGACATGGAGCAAAAAACCAGCTAGCCCCTGTGATGTCACAGCCCTATAAATAGCCCCAACCATCTTGGATTCTGCCATTTTTTGTATTAATAGGAAATAAACGTCCATCCTATTAGCCATTCTGTGGGGAATTTTGATTGTTATATGGGGAGAGGGTGGGGGGTATTAATAGGAAAAAGAATACGTCTTAATTGCCGTTCTTCAGTGAAGTTACATTGTACTCCAGCCTTTTTTTGGGGTGTATTATTTTACTTTAATTCTTTTATTACACAGTATGTCAGACAGACAAGTGACAGGCCCTTCAAAAGGAACTGGCAGTGGCCAAAGTATTTCTGTCGCAGGCAGAAGTAGCAGCAGAAGAAGGGGGGTGGCAGGAGGAGTCGCAGCGAGAGGCCTGAGCTCCCAGTGTCATCTAGCGGTTGTGTCTTGACCAGCAACCCAGCAGTGCTTGAATGGTTGACTCGGTCTTCGACTTCGTCTCACGTGACATCAGACACCCCCAGCCAAGAGTCAGTGGGTTCCTCTGACATGACGCTTAGTTGGCATGGCCCGGGAGCAGGCCTTGTGCCCCAACTGTCCTCAACCTGCCTCTATGATTTTCTGTTCCCTCAGCATGAGAATTATTATATGCCGTAGTCTCGGCTCCACTTCTCAGTGAGGACGAGCTACTAGATGACAGTCAGCAGCTACTGCCCAGCCAAGATCCGGAGGAGACATCTGTCGCTTCCTCCAGTAGGCGGGCAAGTAGCGATGATGAGAATCTCGTGAGAGCAGGTGATGCGAGCGGTCAGTCTCCTGGCCTTGAAACAGGTGAGGCGGACATCAGTGACATGCAGACAGTCGCACTTGAGAGCTGGATGAAGAAGGAGCTTCATCATCATCAGGAGAAGAGGGTGGCAGCTTGCGCATGAGGCAGCGGCTGATACAGTAAGGTAGGAGCATGGCTGTGAGTTAGCAGGGTGGCAGCAGTTAGGCGGACGGAAGCCAAACGTGTCCGGGGTGGACCACCCACTTCACAGAAGCAGGGGTTCACGGAGGCAGCGGTATCAGGCAGTCAGCACAGAGTGTTGGGGGGAAAATGCCATACTCGGCGGTGTGGCAATTTTTTGTTAAGCCACCGGAGGTGAACATGGCCATTTGCCGAATTTGTGAGCAGAAGGTGAAGTGTGGCCAGGGTACCAATGTTGTCACCACAGCCCTGCATGAACACATGCAGCGTCACAATAAAGTGCTCCTCGTCCTCCTATTCTACGTCAATCATTTAGTCAGCAATCGATCGCCAAAGCAATTGCCAACAGACAACAGGATGCAACGGTGCAGAAGCTGAACGTGCTCCTGGCCATGTTGTTGGTGCTGCAGTCCCTCCCTTTCCAAGTGGTGGACCCTGCACCTTTCAGAGAACTGATGGCTTGTGCCGAGCCGAGGTGGAGACTCCCAAGCTGTCATTTCTTTGTGAAAAAGACAGTACCAGACCTGCACATATATGTAAAACAGAAGGTGGGCCAGTCCTTGAGCCTGTCGGTGTTTATCAAAGTGCACGGAAGCACCGACGTGTGGAGCTATAACTAGGGTCAAGGACAATACATGTCCTTTAAAGCACACTGGGTAAATGTGGTTCCTGCCCAGCCACACCTGCAACTTGGGCAGGTGATGCCGCTTCCGCCTCCACGTTCTCATTTCATTGGTCCTGCGACAATGTCCGCCTGTACCTCCTTATCGTCCACCTTGTCCTCAGCCTCCACTGAAGGGACAATGCTTAGGACTCCTACAGCATACCACACTGTAGGGCACACTGGTGTCATGCTATTCTGCACCTAGTTTGCCTGGGCGAACGGATTCACACAGGGGAGGAACTACTCTGTGTCCTTAATCAAGAAATCGAATCCTGGCTTTCTTCTCAACACAAAATCTGAACCATGGTGACCGACAACGGGAAGAACATGGTGTTGGCGCTATGTCAAGGAGAGCTGAGCCATGCACTCTGCATGTCGCACGTGTTCAATCTGGTTGTAAAGCGGTTCCTAAAGTCTTTACCCCATCTGCAAGACATCCTGAAAATAGCCAGGAAACTTTGCATGTAGTTCAGCCACTCATACACCACAAAGCAGGTTCCTTGAGCTGCAGCGGCAGAACGTGTCCCCAATCATAGGCTGATATGCAACATTTCCACCCGTTGGAATTCCATTCTCCATATGTTGGACCAATTATATGAAGAGAGAAAGGCCATAAACGATTTCTTGATGATACTGGCGAACAGAGGTACTTCCCTGTGTAACTTCGATGTTAGCCAGTGGTAGCTCATGCGTGACACCTGCCATTTGCTTGGGCCATTTGAGGAGGCCACTTTATTTGTCAGTCGCCAGAACTACGGGATGAACAACGTCATTTCACTGATTCATGTCCTGGAGCAGATACTGCTAAATCTGGCTGAACAGGGGACAAGAGACGTGGTGACTACATATCACGGCCACATTAGCCCGATGGGGGCTTAACTGGAGAAGGAGGACATTTAAACACAAGCAATGCGTAGAGAAATAGATGGTTTTTCTACACAGGGGACAGGAGAGGAGCAGCAGGAGAAGCAGGAGCAGCTGGAGGAGCTACAGGGTGATGAGGAAGATGTGGCAGATGACCCAGACACACCGTGGCTGTATGCAGTGGAGATGGAGGCAGGGAGTCCCTCTGAGTCACTTGCGCAAATGGCCCGATGCATACTTAGTTGCTTGCGTAGTCACAGCCTAATTTCACCATTCGGCAGAGGGATGACTACTGGCTATCTACCATGTTAGACACTCGCTACAGGTCCAAAATGTGGTCCGTTTCTATACCCGCTGAGAGGGAGGACAAACTGAACTACTATCGAGACAGCAGCGGCAGGTAGACATAGAGCAGAACCTGAACCAGCAGGTTGGAGTGCACCGTGCCACCCGACATCGAAGATCCCCTGGACTACTGAGCAGCCAAACTCGATTTCTGGCCGCAACTGGCAGACTTTGCCCTGGACAAGCTTTCCTGCCCAGCCAGCAGTGTGGCATCAGAGCGGGTATTTAGTGTAGCGGGGGCCATAGTTACGCCAAGGAGAACTCGCCTGTCCACCCAAAATGTGGAGAAACTGACTTTTGTGAAGATGAATCAGGCATGGATCAGCCAGGATTTCCACACACAAGTGCGTGATACATCAGACTAGATCATCCTTGGAGCTACAACTACACTTTGTTAAAAGAGACCTGTTTCTTAAGGACTTCCTGCTTCAGCTACTATTCTGATGCTGCCACTCGCCTAATGCCACACATCTGCTGCCAGGTGCTCCTACGGCCACCCACCATCTTCATCTGGTACTGATATTGCCCCCCACCTGACCACTATGTCACCGGGCCACTCTGTGGTCTCCTCATGCTGCTGCCAGCTCAGCACTCTGTCACTGGGCCACTCTGTGGTCTCCTCATGCTGCTGCCAGCTCACCACTCTGTGGTCTCCTCATGCTGCTGCCACCTCCCCACTCAGTCAATGGACCACTCTGTGGTCTCCTCATGCTGCTGCCAGCTCACCACTATGTCACTAGGCCACTCTGTGGTCTCCTCGTGCTGCTGCCAGCTCACCACTATGTCACTAGGCCACTCTGTGGTCTCATCATGCTGCAGCAAGCTCACCACTATGTAATTGGGCCACTCTGTGGTCTCCTCATGCTGCTGCCAGCTCACCACCATGTCACTGGGCCACTCTTTGGTCTCCTAATGCTGCTGCCACTTCATCACTCTGTGGTTTCCTCATGCTGCTACTACCTTACCATTTGTGGTCTCCTGTGGTCAATCTTAAGGACTACCTGCTGTAGCTTTTATTCTGATGCTGCCACCCACCTGCTGCCAGGTGCTCCTACTACCACCCACCATCTTCAGCTGGTAGTGGTATTGCCCCCCACATCAGCTCTATGTCACTGGGCCACTCTATGGTCTCCTCATGCTGCTGCCAGCTCATAACTCTGTCACTGGGCCACTCTGTGGTCTCCTCATGCTGCTGCCAGCTCACCACTATGTCATTGGGCCACTCTGTGGTCTCCTCATGCTGCTGCCACCTCATTACTCTGTGGTCTCCTCATGCTGCTGCCACCTCCCCACTCAGTCACTGGGTCACTCTGTAGTCTCCTCATGCTGCTTACACCTCCCCTCTCTGTCATTGGGCCTCTCTGTGGTCTCCTCATGATGCTGTCACCTCAGCACTCTGTCACTGGGCCACTCTGTGTTCTCCTCATGCTGCTTCCACCTCACAACTCTGTGTTCTCCTCATCATGCTGCCAGCTCACCACTATGTCACTGGTCCAGTCTGTGGTTTTCTCATGCTGCTACCACCTCACCACTATGTCACTAAGCCACTCTGTGGTCTCCTCATGCTGCTGCAACCTAACCACACTTTAGTCTCCTCATGCTGCTGCCAGCTCACCACTATGTCACTAGGCCACTCTGTGGTCTCCTTATGCTGCTGCCAGCTCACCACTCTGTCACTGGGCCACTCTGTGGTCTACTAATGTTGCTGCCACCTCCCCACTATGTCACTGGGCCACTCTGTGCCCTCCTCATGCTGCTGCCACTTCCCCACTCTGTCACTGGGCCACTGTGTGGACTCCTCATGCTGCTGCCACCTCACCACTCTGTGCTCTCCTCATGCTGCTGCCAGTTCCCCACTAGGCCACTCTGTGGTCTTCACATGCTGGCGCCAGCTCACCACTATGTCACTGAGCTACTCTGTGGTCTCCACATGCTGCTGCCAGCTCATCACTCTGTGATTTCCTCATGCTGCTTCCAGCTCACCACTATATCACTGGGCCACTCTGTGGTCTCCTAATGCTGCTGCCACCTCACCACTATGTCACTGGGCCACTCTTTGGTCTCCTAATGCTGCTGCCACTTCACCACTCTGTGGTCTCCTAATGCTGCTGCCACCTCAAAACTATGTCACTGAGCCACTCTGTGGTCTCCTCACGCTGCTGCCAGCTCACCACTCCGTGCTTTCCTCATGCTGCTGCCAGCTCACCACTATGTCACTGGGCCACACTGTGGTCTACTCATGCTGCCACATCACCACTCTGTGTTCTCCTCATGCTGCTGCCAGCTCACCACTATGTCACTGGGCCACTCTGTCGTCTGCTCATGCCGCTGCCACCTCAACACTCTGTGGTTTCCTCATTCTGCTGCCACCTCACCACTCTGGTCTCCTCATGCTGCTGCCACTTAAACACTCTGTCATTAGACCACTCTGTGGTCTCCTTATGCTGCTGCCAGTTCACCACTATGTCACTGGGCCACTCTGTGGTCTCCTCATTCTGCTGCCACCTAACCACTATGTCGCTGGGCCACTCTTTGGTCTCCTGATGCTGTTGCCAGCTCACCACTATGTCACTTGCCCAGTCTGTGGTCTCCCCATGCTGCGGCCGGCTCACCACTGTTGTCTCCTCATGCTGCTGCCAGCTCGCCAATGTGTCTCTGGGCCACTCTGTGGACTCCTCATGCTGCTGCCACCTCCCCAGTCTGTGGTCTCCACATGCTGCTGCCACCTTAGCACTCTGTGACTGGGCTACTCTGTGGTCTCCTCATACTGCTCCCACCTCACCACTCTGTGGTCACCTCATGCTGCTGCCAGCTCGCCACTTTGTCACTAGGACACTCTGTAGTGTTCTCATGCTGCTATCACCACCCCACTCAGTCACTGGGCTACTCTGTGGTCTGTTCATGCTACTGCCACCTCGCCACTCTATCACTGGGCCACTCAGTGGTCTCCTCATGCTGCTGCCACCTAACCACTCTGAGGTCTCCTCATGCTGCTGCCAGCTCACCACTCCGTGCTTTCGTCATGATGCTGCCAGCTCACCACTATGTCACTGGGCCACCCTGTGGTCTCCTCATGCTTCTGCCACCTCACCACTCTGTGTTCTCCTCTTGCTGCTGCCTGCTCACCACTATTTCACTGGGCCACTCTGTCGTCTGCTCATGCCGCTGCCACCTCAACACTCTGTGGTTTCCTCATTCTGCTGCCACCTCACCACTCTGGTCTCCTCATGCTGC
This sequence comes from Bufotes viridis, assembly GCA_033119425.1. Classification (NCBI taxonomy): domain Eukaryota; kingdom Metazoa; phylum Chordata; class Amphibia; order Anura; family Bufonidae; genus Bufotes; species Bufotes viridis. The sequence continues at coordinate 414,258,900 of CM065590.1, read as the reverse complement.
TGCCACTTCAAAACTCTGTCATTAGACCACTCTGTGGTCTCCTTATGCTGCTGCCAGCTCACCACTATGTCACTTGCCCAGTCTGTGGTCTCCCCATGCTGCTGCCGACTCACCACTGTTGTCTCCTCATGCTGCTGCCAGCTCGCCACTGTGTCTCTGGGCCACTCTGTGGACTCCTCATGCTGCTGCAACCTCCCCAGTCTGTGGTCTCCACATGCTGCTGCCACCTCAGCACTCTGTGACTGGGCCACTCAGTGGTCTCCTCATACTGCTGCCACCTCACCACTCTGTGGTCACCTCATGCTGCTGCCAGCTCACCACTTTGTCACTAGGCCACTCTGTTGTGTCTGCATGCTTCTATCACCTCCCCACTCAGTCACTGGGCTACTCTGTGGTCTCTTCATGCTGCTGCCACCTCGCCACTCTATCACTGGGCCACTCAGTGGTCTCCACATGCTGCTGTCACCTAACCACTCTGTGGTCTCCTCATGTTGCTGCCAGTTCACAACTAGGTCACTGGACCAATCTGTGGTCTCCTCATGCTGCTGCCACCTCACCACTCTGTGGTCTCCTCATGCTGCTGCCTCCTTAACACTCAGTGGTTTCCTCATTTTGCGGCCACCTTTCCACTCTGGACTCCTTAAGCTTTTGCCACCTCACACTCTGTCATTGGGCCACTCTGTGGTCTCCTCATGCTGCTGCCACCTCAACACTTTGTCACTGGGCCAGTCCGTGGTCTCCTCATGCTGCTGCCAGCTCACCACTATGTCACTGGGCCACTATGTGGTCTTCTCATGCTGCTGCCTCCTCATCACTCTGTGGCCTGCTCATGCTACTGCCACCTCCCCACTCAGTCACTGGGCCACTCTGTGGTCTCCTCATGCTGCTACCACCTCACCCCTCTGTGGTCTTCTCATGCTGCTGCCAGCTCACCACTATGTCACTGAGCCACTCTTTGGTCTCCTCATGCTGCTGCCAGCTCACAACTTGGTCACTGGACCACTCTTTGGTCTCCTAATGCTGCTGTCACTTCACCACTCTGTGGTCTCCTCATGCTGCTACTACCTTACCACGCTGTCACTGGGCCACTCGGTGGTCTTCCCATGCTGCTGTCAGCTCACCACTCTGTGGTCTCCTCTCGCTGCTGCCAGCTCACCACTATGTCAATAGACCACTCTGTAGTCTCCTCATGCTGCTGCCAGCTCACCACTATGTCACTGAGCCCCTCTGTGGTCTCCTAATGCTGCTGCCACTTCACCACTCTGTGGTCTCCTCATGCTGCTGCCAGCTCACAACTATGTCACTGGACCACTCTGTGGTCTCCTAATGCTGCTGCCACTTCACCACTCTGTGGTCTCCTCATGCTGCTACTACCTTACCACTCTGTCACTGGGCCACTCTGTGGTCTCCTCATGCCGCTGCCACCTCAACACTTTGTGGTTTCCTCATTCTGCTGCCACCTCACAACTCTGGTCTCCTCATGCTGCTTCAACTTCAACACTCTGTCATTAGACCACTCTGTGTTCTCCTTATGCTTCTGCCAGCTCACCACTATGTCACTAGGCCACTCTGTGGTCTCCTCATGCTGCTTCCACCTCACCACTATGTCGCTGGGCCACTCTTTGGTCTCCTCATGCTGCTGCCAGCTCACCACTATGTCACTGGGCCAGTCTGTGGTCTCCCCATGCTGCTGCCGGCTCACCACTGTTGTCTCCTCATGCTGCTGCCAGCTCGCCACTGTGTCTCTGGGCCATTCTGTGGACTCCTCATGCTGCTGCAACCTCCCCAGTCTGTGGTCTCCACATGCTGCTGCTACCTCAGCACTCTGTGACTGGGCTACTCTGTGGTCTCCTCATACTGCTGCCACCTCACCACTTTGTCACTAGGCCACTCTGTTGTCTCCTCATGTTGCTACCACCTCCCCACTCAGTCACTGGGTTACTCTGTGGTCTGTTCATGCTACTGCCACCTAACCACTCTGTGGTCTCCTCATGCTGCTGCCAGCTCACAACTATGTCACTGGACCACTCTGTGGTCTCCTAATGCTGCTGCCACTTCACCACTCTGTGGTCTCCTCATGCTGCTACTACCTTACCACTCTGTCACTGGGTCACTCTGTGGTCTCCTCATGCCGCTGCCACCTCAACACTTTGTGGTTTCCTAATTCTGCTGCCACCTCACAACTCTGGTCTCCTCATGCTGCTTCAACTTCAACACTCTGTCATTAGACCACTCTGTGGTCTCCTCATGCTGCTGCCACCTCACCACCATGTTGCTGGGCCACTCTTTGGTCTCCTCATGCTGCTGCCAGCTCACCACTATGTCACTGGGCCAGTCTGTGGTCTCCCCATGCTGCTGCCGACTCACCACAGTTGTCTCCTCATGCTGCTGCCAGCTCGCCACTGTGTCTTTGGGTCCCTCTGTGGACTCCTCATGCTGCTGCAACCTCCCCAGTCTGTGGTCTCCACATGCTGCTGCTACCTCAGCACTCTGTGACTGGGCTACTATGTGGTCTCCTCATACTGCTGCCACCTCACCACTCTGTGGTCAGCTCATGCTGCTGCCAGCTCGCCACTTTGTCACTAGGCCACTCTGTTGTCTCCTCATGTTGCTACCTCCCCACTCAGTCACTGGGTTACTCTGTGGTCTGTTCATGCTGCTGCCGCCTCGCCACTCTATCACTCCTCATGCTGCGGCCACCTCACCACTATGTGGTCTCCTCATGCTGCTGCCACCTTAACACTCTTTGGTTTCCTCATTTTGCTGCCACCTCTCCACTCTGGTCTCCTTATACTGTTGCCACCTCAACACTCTGTCATTGGGCCACTTTGTGGTCTCCTCATGTTGCTTCCACCTCAACACTCTGTCACTGGGCTAGTCCATGGTCTCCTCATGCTGCTGCCAGCACACTACTATGTCAATGGGCCACACTGTAGTCTACTCATGATGCGGCCACCTCATCTCTATGTCACTGGGCCACTCTGTGGTCTTCTCATGCTGCTGTCACCTCATCACTCTGTGGCCTACGCATGCTGCTGCCACCTCCCCACTCAGTCCCTGGGCCACTCTGTGGTCACCTCATGCTGCTGCCACCTCACCACTCTGTGGTCTCCTCATGCTGCTGCCAGCTTACCACTATGTCACTGAGCCACTCTGTGGTCTCCTTATGCTGTTGCCAGCTCACAACTAGGTTACTGGACCACTCTTTGGTCTGCTAATACTGCTGTCACTTCACTACTCTGTTGTCTCCTTATGCTGCTACTACCTTACCACTCTGTCACTGGGCCACTCTGTGGTCTCCCCATGCTGCTGCCACCTCACCACTCTGTGGTCTCCACTTGCTGCTGCCAGCTCACCACTATGTCAATAGACCACTCTGTAGTCTCCTCATGCTGCTGCCGGCTCACCCCTATGTCACTGTGCCCCTCTGTGGTCTTCTCATGCTGCTGCCAGCTCACCACTCCGTGGATTGCTCATGCTGCTGCCAGCTCACCACTATGTAACTGGGCCACTCTGTGGTCTCCTCATGCTGCTGCCACCTCACCACTATGTCACTGGGCCACTCTTTGGTCTCCTAATGCTGCTGCCACTTCACCACTCTGTGGTCTCCTCATGCTGCTACTACCTTACCACTCTGTCACAGGGCCATTCTGTGGTTCCCTCATGCTGCTGCCACCTCATCACTTTGTGGTCTCCTCATGCTGCTGCCAGCTCCCCACTATGTCACTGGGCCACTCTGTCATCTGCTGATGCTGCTGCCACCTCAACACTCTGTGGTTTCCTTATTCTGCTGCCACCTCACCACTCTGGTCTCCTCATGCTGCTGCCACTTCAACACTCTGTCATTAGACCAGTCTGTGGTCTCCCATGTTCCTGCCAGTTCAAAACTAGGTCACTGGACCACTCTGTGGTCTCCTAATGCTGCGGACACCTCACCACTATGTGGTCTCCTCATGCTGCTGCCACTTTAACACTCTGTGCTTTTCTCATTTTGCTGCCACCTCTCCACTCTGGTCTCCTCATGCTGCTGCCACCTCAACACTCTGTCAATGGGCCAGTCTCTGGTCTCCTCATATTGCTGCCAGCTTACCACTATGTCACTGGGCCACTCTGTGGTCTACTCATGCTGTTGCCACCTCATCACTCTGGTCTCTCCATGCTGCTGCCACCTCCCCATTCAGTCACTGGGCCACTCTGTGGTCTCCTCATGCTCCTGCCACATCCCCTTTCTTTCATTGGGCCACTCTGTGGTCTTCTCATGATGCTGATCCCTCAGCACTCTGTCACTGGGTCACACTATGGTCTCCTCTTGCTACTTCTACCTCACCACTCTGTGGTCTCCTCATACTGCTGCCAGCTCACCACTATGTCACTGCGCCACTTTTTGGTCTCCTCATGCTTCTGCCAGCTCACCAATATGTCACTAGGCCATTCTGTGGTTTCCCCATGATGCTGCCGGCTCACCACTGTGGTCGCCTCATGCAGCTTCCAGATCACCACTGTGTCACTGGGCCACTTTGTGGACTACTCATGCTGCTTCCACCTCCCCACTCTGTGGTCTCCACATGCTGCTGCCACCGTAGCACTCTGTGACTGGACCACTCTGTGGTATCCTCATGCTGCTGCCACCTCATCACTTTGTGGTCTCCTCATGCTGCTGCCAGCTCACCACTATGTCACTGGGCCTCACTGTTGTCTCCTCATGCTGCTGCAAGCACACCACTCTGTGATCTCCTTATGGTGCTGCCACCTCACCACTCTGGTCTCCTCATGCTGCTGCCACTTCAACACTCTGTCATTAGACCAGTTTGTGGTCTCCTCATGCTGCTGCCAGTTCACAACTAGGTCACTGGACCACTCTGTGGTCTCCTAATGCTGCGGACACCTCACCACTATGTGGTCTCCTCATTCTGCTGCCACTTTAACACTCTGTGCTTTTCTCATTTTGCTGCCACCTCCCCACTCAGTCACTGGGCCACTCTGTGGTCTCCTCATGCTGCTGCCACATCCCCTTTCTTTCATTGGGCCACTCTGTGGTCTTCTCATGATGCTGATCCCTCAGCACTCTGTCACTGGGTCACACTATGGTCTCCTCTTGCTACTTCCACCTCACCACTCTGTGGTCTCCTCATACTGCTGCCAGCTCACCACTATGTTACTGCGCCACTTTTTGGTCTCCTCATGCTTCTGCCAGTTCACCAATATGTCACTAAGCCATTCTGTGGTTTCCCCATGATGCTGCCGGCTCACCACTGTGGTCGCCTCATGCAGCTGCCAGCTCACCACTGTGTCACTGGGCCACTCTGTGGACTACTTATGCTGCTTCCACCTCCCCACTCTGTGGTCTCCACATGCTGCTGCCACCTTAGCACTCTGTGACTGGACCACTCTGTGGTATCCTCATGCTGCCCACAACCGCACTAATATTCCCTCCTACCCCATAGCTAACCAGAATCCACCATCTTTTTTAGATCAGGGAGCTCAGTACCCCCTACGGAGTCGGAACAAACCACCCCAACAAACACAATAGATAGGAGTGAGGACCTGTTGATCATAAATCTTTCCTCTCGACCGTTATCTTCTGCTGAAATGAGGATGCTCAGACGCGGACTCTCTTTTGTGCCTTTCACCAATTTTGATTTGTTTAGGTGGACAAAGGACCTTCACTTGTTTGCTCGAAAATTAAAGTGGCACAAATATTTCAAACTTAAAGAAAAGAAAGAGAGCCGCGAGCTGGGCATCCCCGTGGAATCCCTGGCAGATGTCAGATTACTCTTTGGTCTGGAGGACCCCCCGGCAAATCTCTCAGGGGAGGGTCCCTTCACGGACCTTAGACCAAAGAGTTCTCGCATGCCTCCACCTGGAGAGGTATCGTGTGTGGACGTATTCCTCAAATATATTTAGGGGGAACTGTCAAGCCTGTCAGAAACGATGACTAGGGATATACAGTGGAGGAGGTTTAACTGCAGTAAGGCTGAGAGGGAGACCATTGAGTCCCTGAGAACGGACAGGACGATCGTTATTAAACCCTCTGACAAAGGGGGTAATGTAGTTGTGATGAACACCTGTGACTATAAGGAGATGTGCCTGTCCATTCTCAGGGACAAATCAGGATACGAGGTCCTATCTGGTGATCCGACTCAACGTTTTAGGGGCATCCTGGAATAAGTACTGAAAAAGGCAAAAGGAGACTCCCTGATCTCAAAGGAGGAATTTGAGTACCTACTACCAACCCATCCAGTAACGGCCACCTTTTATTGCTTGCCAAAAGTACATAAGGACACTTGGCCAGTGAAAGGCCGCCCGATTGTATCAGGGGTGGGTAGCCTAGCGCAGAGAAGCGGTATCTATGTAGATCGGGTACTCCGTCCCTTCGTTGAGTCCTTACCCTCCTACGTAAAGGATACAAGGGACCTACTGTCCAAACTGGAAGGGGTGGTGGTGGAATCCGACTGGTTCCTGGCATCAATAGATGTGGAGGCGTTATACTCCTCAATACCACACAAGCATGGCCTGGAAGCAACTGCACATTTCCTGAGAGCAAGGGGACGGCAGTGTACTGCCCATAATATCTTCGTGTTACAACTTTTGGAGTTCATTTTGACCAGCAACTTCTTTTTGTTCCACGGTCGAGTCTACCACCAGCTCAGGGGCACTGCCATGGGCAGTTCTTGCGCACCATCATATGCAAATCTGCTCCTGGGCTGGTGGGAGGAGACCGTCGTTTTTGGAGATGGGCCACACTAGTATGTGGAATTTATCGCCCTCTGGTGCCGCTACATAGACGATATACTCGTCCTGTGGAGCGGCCCAGAGGGTGACTTCAGAAAATTTGTGTCTGAGTTGAATAATAATAGTATCAATTTGAAATTTACATCTGTGATTGAGAGTGATAGCCTACCCTTCCTGGATATCCTGATCTCAAAGGAACCAGGAGGGTCCCTAAAAACCACTATTTATCGAAAACCCACAGCCACCAATTCCCTCTTGGGTTGGGAGAGTTGCCACCCTCTCCCACTCAGGAGGGGTATTCCAACAGGGCAGTACCTTCGGGTGAGGCGCAATTGCTCCGACCTGAAGGATTTCAAACGGGAGGCGGATGATCTGAGGTCCCGTTTCAGAGCTCGGGGTTACCCGGATCGGGTACTGCGACTGGCCTATAAAAGGGCCCTCCAACAAGAGAGAACAACCCTTTTGCATCCCAATAAACAGACAGAGGAACCCGCACAACAAATCAGAGTTATTGGAACGTACGATATGGCGGCATCAGGGGTCCGGGAAATTCTTGACCGCCACTGGGGGACCCTGTTGTTGGACCCTGACCTAGGGGATGTGCTCAGTCTGAAAGCCTCCATTACCTTTAGAAGGGGGACCAACTTAAGGGACCAACTGGTCCATAGTAATTTTGCACCAGGTATGACAAGACCACTCACCTGGTTACAGAGTCCGGTGGTGGGATATTTTAGATGCGGCCGCTGTACTTTTTGTAAGTTTGTACATCAAGGGAAATCCTTCACTGAAATAAGGAACAAGGTCTATCACCTACATGACTTTATCAATTGTCGCACCCCGGGGATTGTGTATTTATGCATCTGCGAATGCGGCATATGGTACGTGGGTAAGACCTTTAGGGAGTTTCACAAGAGGATGGGCGAGCATATAGGGGATATAAGGAACAATAAGGACACCCCCATAGCTCGCCATGTCCATTCCTGCCACGCCGGTAGGACATCTGCAGTTTCCTTTATGGGGATTGAGCGCGTTCACAAATCAAACCGTGGGGGAGATTGGGATAAAAAGATCCTTCGACAGGAGACACGGTGGACCTTTAGGCTAAATACCACCAGCCCCCACGGTTTGAATGAACAATTGAATTTTAGCTCATTCCTTTAATTACTGATTCTTGATTCTGACAATCCCTGACACTGCCGACTGAGGTGCATTGCCTGGGATGGATCTCTATCCCAGGTATCTGGACCGACAAGTGATCTTGGGCCCTTTCTGGTGTACCTGGGGGTTCCGCCCTAAATGTCCTGTAGGGCTGCCTGATTATAACTGCCCTTTATATGTCTTTATGTGGGCTGCAGAGTAGCAGCGGTATATTTTATATGTCCGCTCCTCTGCCCTTTAGCTCATTTATAAATATGGAAGTGGTTCACATGGCAAATGGGATGTCCAGTGATTGGACTCCTATTCATGGATGAGACGCCCCTGTGTCCGTCCATGTGACACTCTAAGTAGGCTTGGTACCTATTATATTAGACGCCGCTAGCGTGCCGCATTAGTCATGCCCCACTACTTCCGCCCACACTGCCCTTAATGGACGCCTCCTATGACGTCCACCTGGAGTCGCGATCTGTGCGCATGCGCCGTAACATCGGTTGGATACACTGGCTCCCAGTTTGACGCGACCTGTGACGCGTTTGCTGGGCGCGAAGTTTGACCCGGCAACACTCTCCTCCCAGGACCTTTAAACAGGGGGTGGTCTCCCTCATAGTTAGGGAGGCATGCACAGGGACGAGACGCCACATCGGTGCGCGGTCTGAGGTCATATACTTTGGCCGACCTGCATTATATGTAAGTGTACACATGTTTTACTATAACACTGGTGGACATGGAGCACCCTTTTTTTCTCTACTTTTGTGGTGGCAATTTGATTTATCTGATCAGGACCTGGTATGCTCAAGGAATACCTTACTCTATTGTTACAGGTCCTGGCTCCCTCATGAAGCCGCAGCCATACGCCGCAGCTCGGAATTGATGTGAACTCACGGTCTAAGTATAACTTTATATGGGCATTTGTGCACATGATTTGTATATTGGCCCAGCGTTCCCTGATGACTCATGGGCCTCACCTGATTATAGGTGCGCTTATTTGAAGAAACGCGTTGGAACGCATTTGCCGCACCAGAACCTTTTTTATGTGTGTTGCCTGTCTTTTTGACCCCCCATTGTACAAGTTATATGGTGGGGGTTAATGTATCTTGTATGGGACCGGTCCTCGACCCCAATTTAGACTAGGGTCAGTTGACCAGGGTGAGGTTCCGGCACACGGTTTTTTGGACCCTGTGATTTTTACTAGGGGAATTGAGGCCAAGTAGAGGCAGATTAGGGACTTCGGGGTCACACTGCCGTGGTTAGTCCCTGCCCCCACTGACCTCTTGTGTTGATTCTTTCCGTCTCATTTATATGGAGTTAGTCTTGTGGGGCGTTTTTGGTTTTTAAATATAATACAATAAAACTTGATTTTTTAATAGAATTGTTGCTCCCTTTAGTTTAGTTTATATTTTTCATTGATTGAGCAACAGTCAGTACCCGCACCACTCCTGGGTCCACTGACTTAAAGTGCACCTCCCTACTCAGTCACTGGGCCAGTCTGTGGTATCCTCATGCTGCTGCCACATCCCCTTTCTGTCATTGGGCCACTCTGTGGTCTCCTCATGATGCTGATGCCTCAGCACTCTGTCACTGGGTCACCCTATGGTCTCCTCCTGCTACTTCCACCTCACCACTCTGTGGTCTCCTCATACTGCTGCCAGCTCACCACTATGTCACTGGGCCAATCTGCGGTCTCCTCATGCTGCTACCACCTCACAAATATGTCACTAGGCCACTTTGTGGTCTCCTCATGCTTCTGCCACCTCACCATTCTGTGGTCTCCTCATGCTGCTGCCAGCTCACCACTCTGTAACTGGGCCACTCTGTAGTCTCCTCATGCTGCCCCACCTTACCACTCTATGGTCTCCTCATGCTGCTGCCAGCTCACCACTATGTCACTGGGCCACTCTGTAGTCTTCTTATGCTGCTGCCACCTCACCACTATGTCACTAGGCCACTCTTTAGTCTCCAAATGCTGCTGCCACTTCACCACTCTGTGGTCTCCTCATGCTGATACTACCTCGCCACTCTGTAGTCTCCTTATGCTGCTGCCACCTCAGCACTCTGTCACTGTGCTACTCTGTGGTCTCTACTTGCTGCCGCAAGCTCACCACTGTATCACTAGGCCACTTTGTAGCCTCCATGCTGCTGCCAGCTCACCACTCTGTCAGTGGACCACTCTGTGGTCTCCTCATGCTTCTGCGACCTCATCACTCTGTGGTCTCCTCATGCTGCTGCCAGCTCACCACTATGTCACTAGGCCACACTGTGGTCTCCTCTTGCTACCTCAACTTTACCACTCTTTGGTCTCCTCATACTGCTGCCAGCTCACCACTATGTCACTGGGCCAATCTGCGGTCTCCTCATGCTGCTATCACCTCACAAATATGTCACTAGGCCATTTTGTGGTCTCCTAATGCTGCTGCCACCTCACCATTCTGTGGTCTCCTCATGCTGCTGCCAGCTCACCACTCTGTCACTGGGCCACTCTGTGGTCTCCTCATGCTGCTGCCGCCTCCCCACTCTGTCACTGGGCCACTCTGTGGTCTCCTCATGCTGCTGCCACTTCCCCACTCTGTCACTGGGCCAATCTGTGGTCTCCTCATGCTGCTCCACCTCACCACTCTGTGGTCTCCTCATGCTGCTGCCAGCTCACCACTATGTCACTGGGCCACACTGTGGTCTCCTCATGCTGCTGCCACCTCACCACTCTGTAGTCTCCTCATGCTGCTGCCACCTCAAGACTCTGTGGTTTCCTCATTCTGCTGCCGCCTCACCACTCTGGTCTCCTCATGCTGCTGCCACTTCAACACTCTGTCATTAGACCACTCTGTGTTCTCCTCATGCTGCTGCCACCTCTACACTCTTTTATTGGCCCACTCTGTGGTCTCCTCATGCTGCTGCCACCTCACCAATCTGTGGTAACCTCATGCTGCTGCCAGCTCATCACATTGTCACTGGGCCACTCTGTGGTCTCCTCATGCTGCTGCCACCTCCCAACCCTGTCACTGGGCCACTCTGTGGTCTCCTCATGCTGCTGCTAGCTCACCAATGTCACTGGGCCACACTGTGGTCTCCTCATGCTGCTGCCACCTCGCCACTCTGTGGTCTCCTCATGCTGCTGCCAGCTCAACACTCTGTGACTGGGCCATTCTGTGGTCTCCTTATGCTGCAGCCAGCTTGCCACTATTTCACTGGGCCGCCCATTGGTCTCCTCATGCTGCTCCAGCTCACCACTATGTCACTGGGCCTCTCTGTGGTCTCCTATTGCTGCTTCCACCTCACCTCTCTGTCCTCTTCTTATGCTGCTGCCACCTTATCAGTCTGTCACTGGGCCACTCTCTGGTCTCCCCATGCTGCTGCCAGCTCACCACTTTGTGGTCTCCTGTTGCTGCTGCTAGCTCACCACTATGTCACTGGGCCACTCTGTGGTCTCCTCATGCTGCTGCCAGCTCACCATTATGTCACTGGGCCAGTCTGTGGGTCTCCCCATGCTGCTGCCAGCTCACCACTATTGTCTCCTCATGCTGCTGCCAGGTCACCACTGTGTCACTCGGGTTCTCTGTGGTCTCCTCTTGCTGCTTCCACCTCCCCACTCTGTCATTGGGCCACTCTGTGGTCACCTCATGCTTCTGCCAGCTCGCCACTCTGTCACTAGGCCACTCTGTGGTCTCCTCATGCTGCTACCGCCTCCCTGCTCAGTCACTGGGCCATTCTGTAGTCTCCTCATGCTGCTGCCAGCTCACCACTGTCACTGGGCCACACTGTGGTCTCCTCATGCTGCTGCCACCTGGCCACTCTGTGGTCTCCTCATGCTGCTGCCAGCTCAACACTCTGTCACTGGGCCACTCTTTGGTCTCCCCATGCTGCTGCCAGCTCACCACTATTGTCTCCTCATGCTGCTGCCAGCTTACCACTGTGTCATTCGGGTACTCTGTGGTCTCCTCATGCTGCTTCCACCTCCCCACTCTGTCATTGGGCCACTCTGTGGTCACTTCATGCTTCTGCCAGCTCGCCACTCTGTCACTAGGCCACTCTGTGGTCTCCTCATGCTGCTACCGCCTCCCAGCTCAGTCACTGGGCCACTCTGTGGTTTCTTCATGCTGCTACCACCTCTCCACTCTGTCACTGGGCCGCTCTGTGGTCTCCTCATGCTGCTACCAGCTCACCACTGTCACTGGGCCACACTGTGGTCTCCTCATGCTTCTGCCACCTCGCCACTCTGTGGTCTCCTCATGCTGCTGGCAGCTTATCACCATGTCACTTGGCCACTCTGTGGTCTCCTCACACTGCTGCTAACTCACCACTCTGTGGTCTCCTCATGCTGCTGCCACCTCGCCACTCTGTGGTCTCCTCATGCTGCTGCCAGCTCAACACTCTGTGACTGGGCCATTCTGTGTCCTCCTTATGCTGCTGCCAGCTTGCCACTATGTCACTGGGCCGCCCTTTGGTCTCCTTATGCTGCTCCAGCTCACCACTATGTCACTGGGCCACTCTGTGGTCTCCTAATGCTGCTTCCTCCTCACCACTCTGTCCTCTCCTCATGCTGCTGCCACCTCATCGTCTGTCACTGGGCCATTGGTCTCCCCATTCTGCTGCTAGCTCACCACTCTATGGTCTCCTGTTGCTGCTGCCAGCTCACTACTATGTCACTAGGCCACTCTGTGGTTTCCTCATGCTTCTGCCTTCTGCCACCTCAACACTCTGTCACTGGGCCACTCTGTGGTCTCCCCATGCTGCTGCCAGCTTTCCACTCTGTGGTCTCCTCATCCTGCTGCCAGCTCACCACTCTTTCACTAGGCCACTCTGTTGTCTCATCATGCAGACGCCACCTCACCACTATGTGGTCACCTCATGCTGCTGTCAGCTCGCCACTGTGTCACTAGACCACTCTATGGTCTCCTCATGCTTCTTCCAGCTCACCACTATGTCACTGGGCCACTCTGTGGTCTCCTCATGCTGCTGCCACCTTAACACTCTGTGGTTTCCTCATTTTGCTGCCACCTCACCACTATGTCACTGGGCCACTCTGTGGTCTCCTCATGCTGCTGCCACCTTAACACTCTGTGGTTTCCTCATTTTGCTGCCACCTCACCACTCTGGTCTCCTCATGCTGCTTCCACCTCAACACTGTGTCACTGGGCCACTCTGTGGTGTCCTCATGCTCCTTCCATCTCACCACTATCACTGGGCCATTTCTGTGGTCTCCTTATGCTGCTCACCACTCTATGGTCTCCTTATGCTGCTGCCAGCTCACCACTCTGTCATTGGGCCACTCTGTAGTCTTCTCATGCTGTTCCCACCCTCCCCACTCCATGACCGGGCCACTATTTTGCCTTTTTGGTCTGGATGTTATGACCATTTATTTCACCATTCTTCTGATCTGTCAGAAGGAAAGAAAAATGAAACACACAACTGATGCTGTCCATGTAGCAGCTGTAAGGCCTGTATGACATGGTTCCTATTTTGCATCAGAATTGACTTATGATTTGGTAGCCAAAAGCAGGAATGGGTATAAAACACTGAAAACATTCAAATATTCCATTCATGTGTCATCTCGTTTTGGAACCACTCTAGTTTTTTTTTTTTTTGGCTTTAGCAATACTAATGGATTATTGACCAAATGCTAACTGAGTGAAGGCAAATGCTCAACAGACAGGATCTGTTTTTTGGAGGTTATTGTTCTGATGGATCAGAGGAAGGGCAAAATTATCAGTGATGTCAACACAAACTTACTGCTGAAACCCTCTCCACTCTGTCAGGGGCGCCTAATTGTATAAGCGTGTAATAAAACTATGTATATATGAAATCTATGTGGAATCAGTTGATGATGGTGTAAAAGAAGTGCACTGTTTCACGCTATATTTGGATCGCGCTATATAATACCACGGGCAACCCAACTAACATTAAAGCCCAAAATCAGAGTGTAACCTGAGGAAACAAGGGTGCAACCTCCTAACACTGCCCTGCCCCTTGAGAACATATTTGGGACCATACTTGGGAACATATTTTGTTGAATTTCTTGAGTTTAACAGTATATGTAGTTTCTAGTGGCAATCACAGAAGAGAAGAGTCCCATAGTAATGAGTAAACTGGGCCCCATTATGGTACTATTTGATTTCTGAGACCCTTATAGCTATTCCCTACATCCTTGTTTGCTAAAGTTGCAGTCCTTGTGGAGAGGAAACTCCTGAATATGTTCTTGCTACTTTGTAGCAAAGAAGATTGGTAGACTCTGAAGAATTATAGGGAACTATGTGACATTGGTGGATATCACTGGCATTGAGAGATCTAAGGCACTAGTCAAAAGATCCAGGGCATGGTGCCTGATGCTAGCAATGTTACTGGATGTGAATAACCCGTACTGAGCCTGATGTCTCCAGGGGCTCCATAGTTGTCACATCTATGGTATGTATGTCCCTGAAATATATATCAGCAAAGCTAGTAGTTACTACAAAGTGTTACCTGCTATCTGGTTTTTCTGTAACAAGGGATAGTAAGCAATTCACACTACAGTCACTAATTACCACTAATTCTCATTTCAGTATAAGGCCTCATGAAAACAACCTTGTGCTGGCCGTGTGTCGACCATCTGCAGACCCATGCACTTGAATGGGGTATGCGATTTGCATCCGATGGTCCGCATGGCAACTACTTTTTTGCGGTGCGGAGGCACGGACAGAAAACCTATGGAAGCAATCCATAGTGCTTCCATGGTCTTCCGATACATGCCTCCGTTCTGCACCGTATCTTCCGGATTGTGGACCCATTCAAGTGCATCCGGGTGCACATGGCCAGTGCCCGTATATTGTGGACCAGCTGTTTGCGGGGCTCCAATACGGGCAAGGACCTGCTACGATTGTGTGCTTGAGGTCTAAACAAATCACGGAAAATAAATATAAAACATCCTGCACTATATGATAGTGATTGTTGCGGATGTACTTGGCTACATTTATAAAGTCACAGAAAATAATGCACTATAATAATAGATGCAAACATAACATATGGACTAAGCCCTCACTCTAATGATAAAATCTTAGACACTTAGCCAACACATTTTGATCAAAACACATCTGTGCCCACCTACCCAGCGCCAAGGTGGTCTCAGTTTAGGCAGGTCGTGAGCTAAACCTCTCTATGCTGTTATGCATTTATATTAACCACTTGAAGACCACAGGTTTATACCCCCCTAGTGACCAGGCCCTTTTTTACAAATCCGCACTACACTACTTTCACCGTTTATTGCTCGGTCATACAACTTACCACCCAAATGAATTTTACCTCCTTTTCTTCTCACTAATAGAGCTTTCATTTGGTGGTATTTCATTGTTGCTGACATTTTTACTTTTTTTGCTATTAATAAAAATTTAACGACATTTTTGCAAAAAAATAACATTTTTCACTTTCTGTTGTAAATTTTTTTAAAAAAAACTACATTTCTATATAAATTTTTCTCTAAATGTATTGTTCTACATGTCTTTGATAAAAAAGTCCAATAAGTGTATATTTATTGGTTTGGGTAAAAGTTATAAGCGTTTACAAACTATGGTGCAAAAAAGTGAATTTCGGCATTTTGAAGCAGCTCTGACTTTCTGAGCGCCTGTCATGTTTCTTCAGGTGCTAGAATGTCAGGAAAATATAAATACCCCACAAATAACACCATTTTAGAAAGAAGACACCCCAAAGTATTCGCGGAGGGGCATGGTGAGTTCATGTATCATTTCATTTTTTTTCACAAGTTAGCGGAAAATGACACTTTCTGAGGAAAAAAAAAATTATAATAAAGTTTCCATTTCTGCTAACTTCTGGCAAAAAAAAAAAAAATCTCATACGGGCTCATTATGCCCCTCAGTGAATACCTTGGGGTGTCTACTTTCCGAAATGGGGTCATTTGTGGGGTATGTTTACTGTTCTGGCATTTTGGGCGGGGCTAAATTGTGAGCAGCCATGTAAAGCTAAAGGTACTCGTTGGAATTTGGGCCTTTGCGCACCCAGTCTGCAAAAGTGGCACTCATGTGGTATCGCCGTACTCAGGAGAAGTAGGGCAATGTGTTTTGGGTGTATTTTTACATATACCCATGTTGGGTGAGAGAAATATCTCTGTAAACTGACAACTTTGTATAAAATTTTTAAAATTGTCGTTTACAGAGATATTTCTCACACCAACAGGGGTATATATAAAAATACACCCCAAGCACATTGCCCCACTCTCCTGAGTACGGCGATACCACATGTGTGCACTTTTGCAGCCTGGATGGCAAAGAGCCCTAAAACCAATGAGTACCTTTAGAGATTTCACAGGGCATTTTACGCATTTGGATTCCAGACTTCTTCTCACGCTTTAGGGGCCCCTAAAATGCCAGGGCAGTATAAATACCCCACATGTGACCCCATTTTAGAAAGAAGACACCCCAAGGTATTCCGTGAGGGGTATGGTGAGGTCATGTAAAATTTTATTTTTTGTCACAAGTTAGTGGAATATGAGACTTTGTAAAAAACTAAATAAAAAAATATATATATCTCAATTTCCGCTTACTTGTGCTAAAAAAAAAAAATTCTATGAACTCGCCATGCCCCTCACGGAATACCTTGGGGTGTCTTCTTTCTAAAATGGGGTCACATGTGGGGTATTTATACTGCCCTGGCATTTTAGGGGTCTCCGCAATCATTACACGTATGGCCAGCATTAGGAGTTTCTGCGATTCTCCGTATATTGAGCACACGGGTAATGAGATTTTTTTTTTTCCGTTCAGCCTCTGCGCTGAAAAAAAAAAAAAAAATGAACGGCACAGATTTCCTCATTCGCATCGATCAATGTGGATGAAAAAATCTCTGCCAAAATCAGTGACTGCGGTGCGGAGGGCTGGGCGCTAACTACCTAACAAGTAGCTAACTAACTGGCGGTGATAGGGGACCCTTATGCCCCATTCACACGTCCGAAATTTTGTTTGCGGAACGAAATTGCGGACCCATTCATTTCTATGGGGACAGACTTTGTCCCGCTCGGATCCGGAATTACGGATCCGCGCTTCGAGTCTGCACTTCCGTTCCGCAAAAATATAGAACATGTCCTATTCTTGTCCGCAGTTGCGGACAAGAAAAGCATTTTCTATATAGTTCTGTGCGGATCTGCAAAATGCGGAAAGCGCATTGCCGGTGTCCGTATTTTGCGGATCCGCAGATCCATGGATCCGAAGATCCATGGATCCATAAAACACATACGGACGTCTGAATGAGCCTGTAGGGGTGATTAGTGACAGGGGGGTGACAGGGGGTGATCAGGGGGTGACATGGGTGATCAGGGGTTAATCAGTGATAGGGGGTGGGGGGGTGTGTGTAGTGATTGGTGCACTTTTCCTATGTTTCCTCTGGTGGTCCCAAACAAAGGGACCACCAGGCGAGCTGAGACAGCAGGCATATCAGGCGCTGTTTAAAAAACAGCGTCTGATATGCGATTTCAATGCATTTTTTTTCGCATCTACAGCCTGCCAGCGCATGATCAGCGCTGGCAGGCTGTAGTTTCAGTTGTCCCGGCTCCGATCACATGAACGCGCGCGCACGACGCGCGCGCGTTCATGTGAAATCTCAGGTCTCACGAGATGACGCCGATAGGCGTGACTGAGACCTGAGAGAGCCGCCGCGCTGACGCCCATCGGCGTTAGCGTGGCGGCAAGAGGTTAAGGAGCGCAGACCCTGAACATATAGCGTGTTGCTCCTAGTTACCTCTGTGTGCAACAGTAGCCAATGAGAGGAGAAGCAGACACAGTTTAGAGTAGGACCTGCCTGAACTGAGACCACCTTGGCGCTGGGTAGGTGGGCACAGATGTGTTTTGATAAAAATGTGTTGGTGAAGTGTCTCAGATTTTATCATTAGAGTGAGGGCTTAATCCATATGTTATGTTTACATGTATTATTATAGTGCATTATTTTCTGTGCCTTGAGTCCTAAACACATGGAAATTGTTCCATCATGGTTGACATACTCAGCTAAACACAGCTCAATACTTAGAATCCATTGCGTTTTCCACTTCTCAAAACATGTTACCTGCAGAAGAACTGGGAAATTTCCAGTTTTGTTATTTATATGCTGCTTTCAAGCTATAAATCTCCTTTGTGACTGACGACAGAAAATTATCTGCTGTGAAAGAAAATAAATGTTTTGGAGAGAAAATTATTCAATATGTAAATCTTCCAATATTTCCTCACATTGGGAGCGTGTCACCCAAATGTGAAAGAAAAATTCCTCCTTTATTGAAGCATAACGCATAGTAAATCAGGATTAGGATGCGTATTGAAGAATTATTACAATTATGTTTTTTCTTGGGTGACAAATGACTTCTGAATACAAAGCAAGTTGATACAAAAGGTTACATGATTTCTCTCAGAGATTTACATATATGACTAGATATAAATCCTTTAAATAATGTGGAATTATGCAAAGAAGCGTTATTTTGTTTGCTTTGCTCTTCAACAGTAAAAGTTAACTATTCTTTTCTTATAGTATGAACATATTATATCACTTAAAGAGCAAGTGCATCCTAAATCTACGGCAATTTAAATTAATAGATAAAAATTTTCTATTTCTATTTATCTCCTAATGATCTTCTCCATCTATTACTCTCTATATTACTTGGTGCAGTTAGATATTGCTCAAGGGACTTATTAAGATTCTTAGTCATAGAGCCATACAGTTATTCCTCGCCTGAGGAAGAATTCCCAAGCTCCCATGATACCGGAACTTTTGAAGAACTTCTTTCCTTACAGAGGATGGAGTAAATGGTTGCAAATTCCAAGACATACTCACCTGCTTCTACTTTAACATGAAGGCCCTGGCTTGACTTTGTAGAGTGTTTTCCTCTGTGACACTCTGTGCACCTAGCCTTTCTGCTGCCTGAGGCAAAAACTGAAACAATGACCTAACCCCCCAATGCCAAACCCCTTCCCTCCAGCCCTACTGTTAAGAATATACTTGGAAAACATTACATACAGAGCTACAAAACATACAGGGTAATATAGCCCACATTCTGTCCCCACTGTGCTTCCCAATACTATATTGCAGAAACAGATAACCCCCCTTTGGCTGCCTCCCTCTTGCCCCTACCTGGTGCTGCCTGAGGCAATCGCCTCACCTCGCCTCATTGGTGGTGCATTCCTGCTCTGGGGGTTCTCTGTGGGGTGCTAGAACTGAGGGGACATCCTACCCATGCGGTATCTCCTTCCCATATCTGACTAAGATAGTTTTTTTTTTCCCCACTCGAGCTATTGATATTCCTCTTTATTATTATAGAGAATTGTATTGTGTTCCTTCTCACCTGCTTACGGTTTAGGATTGATTATGCCTACATATTGTGCGACAGCTTATATATCCTTAAAGGGGTTGTGCATTGTCATGATATTTATGACCTATCCTCAGTATTTAAGTTAATCTGAGAGGAAGCTGCAATAATGCTGAATCTTCACCACACTCTAGACAGCGTGCAGGTACTCACAGGAGTCCAGAGGCCTCTTCAAACAGTTGACAGGTGAAAGTGCAGGGATTCAGACCCCCTTTAATCTGATATTGACCCCTAACCTAAGGATCATAGTAATCAGTATTATGACACTGCACAATACCTTTTAAATCATGCTGCCTGCTGTGTCATAACCAGTACAGTGTATTATAGAAGCAATCAAAGATTTCCTGGTAAAGTCCCCTTGTGGGACTAGCAAATGGTAAACAAAAATTGTTTTTATTATATAAAAAATGTCCAAAATTAAAAATACACCTTATATTGAAAAACAAAAGGTTTTTAATGGGAAAAAACAATACCCTCCACATATTTGGTATTGATACATCTGTCACCACTCACACTTGACAATTATCATGTAATTTATCCCATACCATGAAAGTCATAAAAATGCCAGAATAGCTGTTTCTGCTTATTGACCACCAGAAAAAAAAAAAAGTGAACAAAAAAATGTATCCCAAAATTATACCAATGAATAAAGGGTTTTTATTGTGCAAAAGTAATAAAAGGTAAAAAAAAAATTACATGTATTTGGTATTGCTGTAGTCGTACTGACCCAGAGAATAAAGTTCTTTATGCCAAACAAATGAATGCTGAAAAAGTTATACCATAAAAACTTAGTGGTAGTATTGCAGTTTTTCCTATCCCACCCAGAAAGAGGTAATAAAGGTTAATCAGTAAATTAGGTGTACCCCAAAATGGTGCTATTAAAAACTAACACTTGTCCCTCAAAAATGAGCCCCAATATGGCTACATTGATGGAAAAATTAAAAATTATAGCTCTTGGAAAAAATAAAAATAATATCTTGTTTACTTTAAGGCCCAAAACTGGCTGGTCACTAAGGGGTTAAACGTTAGTAATATACTTACCGTACTTCATCTCCATTCAACTGCAGCTCCTGTTCTCTGCAGTCAGATCTATAGACACCATGTAGCAGTCAATGTTCTCAAGAAGAAGAAGAGTGAGAAACTGCAGCTGCATCTCCGTTTTCTGCCTCCTGTCTTCTATGTTTAGCACTGTACTACTTTAAAAAAAAAAACATTATAATAACATTGTAAAAGGATGTAATATTAATTATTAATGTCTAATATGAATAATTATTACTTCCTTTTACATTGGAAAACTAGCCAGGAGACATTAATATTTGATTTTAATAAAGATTATGAATATTTATTAATATTAGATATTCCTATTAATAATTAATATTACACACCTTTACATTGGTGAGCCCGGCCCGATCTGTTTTTAATTTATTTTCGTGTTATAGTTTTGATAAAATTGTGTTGTACTATGATCTGGTTAGACAGGTACATGAGTCAGTGTTGTGTTATTCTTTGGGTCAAGTCTGTGATGATAGGGCAGAGAATGTGGATTTATTTAAAGGATGGGTAATCAATATCACATCAGTGGGGCTTCAGCCGATCAGCTGTATGAAGGGAAGGCGCACGCTGTCTGCACGTGCCGTCTTCCGTCTCTCTTCCTGCTCGCCACTGCTTTGCCATAGACATAGCAGTGGCGAGCCCTGCAATGCAGCATTGGTGGCCAGGCTTGCACACTATAGAATAAAGCACTGTCTCTCTGGTGGCCAGGATTAGGGATGAGCTAATCGACTTCGGATGAAACATCCGAAGTCTATTCACATAAAACTTTGTTCTAATACTGTAGGGAGCAGGGGCTCCCTAAAGTATTAGAATCTATTGGCTCCGATGAGACGAAGTTATTGCTTAAGACTTTGCGTAATAACTTCATAAATTAATTTCTACAGTAAAAAACTAGTTCCAAGGTACCATTTTGAACCGGACCCGAGTTCGGGAAATGTTTTTTACAGTACAGATTAATTTATGAAGTTATTACGCAAAGTCTTTCGAGACTTCGCGAAGCAAAAACTTAGGCTCATCGGAGCCAATACATTCTAATACCTCCTCCTGCTCCGTACAGTATTAGAACAAAGTTTTATGCAAACCGACTTTGTATGTTTCATTCACTCATCCCTAGCCAGGACCATGGGAGTGCTTATAGGCCGGCACTTTTTCCTATAGTCTGAAACCACGGCCACCAATGCTGGATTTAAGTGTGGTCGTAACCTGTGTATAATGTAATAAAAAAATGAATCCAGCCAACAAAGAAAGCAATATGGACAATCACAATACATTAGTAAGTGCCTTGTATTAACTTTCTCTAAATGATAACTGCTATTTGCTGAAGTGAGACAACCCCTTTAAGACATTATACGAAATATAATTACAAACAGAGAATCTAATTCTGTGTTTATTTTTCCAAGGTTATTAATGATTTTCTTTTACTGTGCAAAACTGTATGCCTGTGGGATCATCGACAATTGTGTCATTGAGTGAACTCAAGTCTTGCTGAGGAGTCCCTCCATAATGTTAGTTAAGTCCAGAACTGGTTGGGAAAAGGTGTTCTGGAACAAAAGGACCCTTTTCAAGCAGCAAAAAGCACAAGAAGGACAAACTTGATCCATATGGCAGTGGAAAAAGTAAGTATGAATTTTGCGGCACTGCAACACCTAACAAGGAACAAAACACTCCACCCAATACCACCCACCACATACAAATCAACTGAAATGCTGTGGTCAACATTGCTAGATCAGGCCTATACACCCAACTAATAAATAGCATGAAAAACATCATCAATGATTTTTCTAAAATGGTGACAGCATTCTCTTTTTCTCTAAAGTTAAACTCGAATCCCCAAAAGTGTTGCCCTCTGCAGGGCAAAAAGGGGGGAGTAGTGTGAGTAAGAGGTCAAAATTCCAAAAGTTTGATCCTATCAAGAAATCTTGAGGTAATATTGTGACAATTTCTAGAGTTTTGTGTAAATGCAAGAACAACATTGTTAAAAGGGTATCCCTTGTGATGGAGGAGTTTAGAATATCTGGACAGGAGCACTTAGACACTATTCACAGCCAGGGGCCGATTGACCTTATAGGGAAATTTCCTGGTGGGCCGATGCTCTCCTCTCTGCCGCAGGCTGGGTACCTAATGAGCTCTCAGCAGTAATTAACACTGTGAGAATCAGGTACTCATGTACTTGGCCAGCGATCACACATGTCCTCCTGAATTCAGCAGCTGTGGCCCACATCTCACCTCCTTAGTGCCCTGCTCCATATCAGAGACAACTGGAGGAGGAAGCGACAGAAAATGGCATCTATTGATTGCCACCACAGAGGGACAGCTTTTGGGGCAATATATTGTATTGCACTGTGATATATCGTTCTGATGGGATGGTATTTTGCGATATGGTATTGCCGACCTCACCTACTTTTTTGCCCCACCTTCTGTAAATAGTTTTTTTTCCAGGGCCATTTTAAGTTCCAGTCTGTCCCTGTTCACAGCCGTAATCCAATTTGAAACTTTGTGAGCTTCTCGCCATTTTTCTAAAGTGGCAAGAAAATGTATGGCGCTTAATGGGAGGAGTTGGAGCATCCGCCTCTGAATAAATTAATTGTATCTCACTCCATTGCACAGGGGATCAAGATATTTCCTAACAAACTAGTGAACACAATTTTGAAACCTTCGAATGCTTCTTTTGTGCTGTCTCTTTTTCCCTCTGTAACTTCCAAACCAATCTCGCATTTTCAATGGGATTTTTGTGCTCAGCACTGCAAAATTATGTAAAATTACTTAATCGTGTTTCCATTACAAAAAACATGCTCATTTTTTTTTTTAAGACTAACAGTCTTAAAGGGTTGTAAATGCATCAGACCCTGCATCTGTGTATATGAGTGATATTTAATGCCACTCCATTACATAGTTATGGTTGAGAAAAGTCCTTTAAGTTTAAGCATGGGAGAGATAGAGACCAGAAATCTACCCATTTTCATAAGCATTAGTGCTATTTAATTCTAAGAATTTGTGCCTTATTTAAAATGTCCTCAAGTGAGTATTCCAATGATACCAAGTTCTTATGGTGAAGAAGCTTTGTCACCTCTGGAGACTGAGTCTCTTTTAATTTCTAAAAAAACCTCTAAAATCTTTGAAGCGTAATTCTGATTGACTAGTTTTAGTTCAGCAGATTTATCAATTTGTAGATAAACTAGCACCTATTTAAGGTTCTCAATGCAACCATCAAAGTTTACCTCTGTGGAAATTTCTGCAATTTTTTTTTAGGAATTATTAAATCAGCTGTATAAAGCATCTAAGAAAATCTCAATTTTCCATATCAAGTTTAATCAAACTGTTCCAATTTCTGTTGGACAACCCTCAAATGATAGTTGTTTTCCTCTAAAGAGCATAATGACGCTTCGTCTCATACAGAAATCCATACTTGTAATTTGAAATAAATTAATGAACTTAAAATGAGCTCACAAGCCATATTGTGTATTTGTATATTGCCTCCCATGTGACCTAATGATCCACCATTGTGGGCTATAAATGATCACTTTTTTTAATTTAAAGCTGTTAATCTGCCTTAGATCTTGGGAGTTGTATCGATCAGTTCAACATCAAAGATTAAGATAAGGTTTATTTTGCAATATCTCTAAACGTGAGTTTACCGCGACGGCTTTAAAGCCCAATTAACCACCTGGAAAGAATAGGAAGCCTTCATTACTGTGATGCATGAATTCTCTCATACACAAGAAATATTACAGGAAGTGCTGCAAAGAAGAGTGTTTTTTTTTTTAAGTTTCTTCTGTTAAACTTAATCAAGGTGATAAAATTAGTTTTGGGAAATCTTATTACATTTCTTTGTTGGCGACCTTTTGAAAGGATGTGCCCAATTTTATACAACTTATTTCATTAAAATACCAAATGGACTATAAAATACTGCTGGGGTAATCTGAGCAAAAAGTGGTCTTTCAAATGATGGCCTATCTTTAGGAATTTGATTGGTAATGGTCTACCACCCTGAGACTCCCACACTAAGTAGAACTAAGGGTAGGTATTGCTCTGAGCAGGGCTCTCTCCAATTTGGCAGCTTGGTGTGGTCCTGGAGTCAGATACCCACAGTGACAGACCTTCACAGTGGCAGGATACTGTACTAAGTGATGCTATCCTATCATTTTGCAGATTGGTGGGGTCCTGAGGGTCAGACCCCTGAGTGACATATTGATGGCTTTTACAAAGGATATTCCATAGGCTGAAAATCCCAGGAAAATATTTTAAGAGAAATTTTTTAAGGGGAATCCACTCTATTTTAGTAGTGACTGACACAGTGATTTCAGCAGTTCGTCATGTATCTGCTATGGTATAGTGTGCAATGCCTGGTAGAGTTGCCTGCTCATATTATACTCACACCTTTGCCTGCTAGAACTGATCCTGCAATCTTGATAAAATTATACTGTAATCACTCTCTTGCTTGATTGCTGACAGGGCCAAACTCAAAGATGTGGGGGGGCGCATAGCCCTGTCAATCAAGCAACACAGAAAGGACCTGTGAGAAGAAAGGACTAGAGCTATGGGGCACCAGTCAGCTCAGGCCTGCCATTGGTGCACTTGAGAGTTAATTTGCATATGGATTAAAATAAAACTTTTTCAGGATTGCAGGATCGGTTTTGGCAGCTAAAGATATTGGTACAATAAAGGAAGGCAGCCAAACTATGCATTGTGCACAGTTTAAAAGTAAATTTGGTGTTGAAAACCCACAAATGCACCAGACTAACAAGTAATAAATAAAATCATGACTTAATTAGATGAATAGATAAAATGGACATATAAGTTGGATATACCTAACATTAGACCGTGACACAGAAGTACTATTACTAGTACTACATTATGGCCCATGTGCTACCTGGTAAGTGACTGCGGTGCTAGTGACTCCCTTTAAAATAATTCTAGTCTTCTAGTTGTTATTTATAGATAATCTTAACTGTGAATTTATTAGAAGTATAACCAGGTATTTTTGGTACGAGCAGTCTCCATTCTATTAACTTGTGATATACGGAGTGTTCGCGTCTTTGGACTATATCACACAATGCTTGGACACAGGGCTGTTTCAGGGAAAACCTCTCGATGAATCACATGATGGTGACATCATTCATTAAGCACCTCAGACTTCATGAGGCTAAGAAGAATAAAGCAGGCTGGATTCTGGAGGACAGATGTGGCACAAACTCTATTACCTGTGGCATTTTTTGGGCATGCAATCTGGGTATCATCTTGGTGGTAGACACTCTCATGCAGGGGGGGGATTGGCCATAGACCTTAAAGGGAAATTACCTGGTGGGCTGATGCCCAGGGGGCCCCCTGAGCCCTCCCCACAGCCAGCCAGTGGAAGTTTTTGGGAATATATTTTGTGCTACTGGCAGCCATATTTTGTGATAGTGGTATTTGGCTCTGTTGGGGTGGTATAATGTGTCACAATATGGTATTGCTGGCCTTGCCTTTCATCAGTTTGGACCTGACTACAAAACGGGACCACTTTTAGTATTTTTTCCAGGGCTTTAAGTTCCCAGTCCGCCCCTGCTCTCATGACATCTGAGGCTAAGGCACTGTCTAGAAGCATTGGTGGATGACACTTAGAGGGCATTAGGGGCTGGCACATCAGTGATGACCTCTGTAGCAGGTAATTGCAGACATATTAGACATGTACAGTGGCATGTAAAAGTTTGGGCACCCCGGTCAAAATTACTATTCCTGTAAACAGTTAAAGGGGTTTTCCAGGATTTTAATATTGATGACATATCCTCAGGATAGGTAATCAATATCAAATCGACGGGGGTCTGACACCCCCGAAGATCAGCTGGTTGAAATGAAGGCCATGCTCTGTGCCAGCACAGCCTTCCCGTCATTGTTTATCTGCTCACATTGCAGCGGTGAGCAGGTATAATTACAAGTATGGCATTCCCATTCACTTCAATGGGACAGCTCATTCCTATTCAAGTGTGGGACGGCTTTTAATTACACCTTTTCACCACTGCAATATTGACAGCGAGCAGGTAAATAATGAAGGGAAGGCTGCGCTCGCATAGAGCACGGCCTCCTCTTCAACCAGCTGATCAGCGGGGCTGCCGGGTGTCGGACACCTGCCGATCTGATATTGATGACTAGAGATGAAATTTGTTCACACTTCGTTGGGTGGTAAAAGGTGAATTGCATTATGGATTCCGTTACCACGGACCATAATGCAATTCTATGACGAAATGCATAACGGAATGCCTTTAGAGGCATTCTGTTATTCATTCCATCATAATAGAAGTCTATGGGCTGCAAAATGGATCCTTCCTGTTTCTGTTATGCAGGAGAGGACTCCCCTGCATAACGGAAACGGGACGGATTCGTTTAGCAGCCCATAGACTTCTTTTCCGACAGAATGAATAACAGAAAACCACTAAACGAAGTGTGAACGAATTTCAAAATATGAAATTAGCTCATCTCTATTGATGACCTATCCTGAGGATAATATAACCTTTAAGCAAGTTGAAGATTAAGTTATCTCCAACAGGCAAGTTAAATATGACACATTCCCTTTGTATATTAAGAAACTTTTTATTTTCATATTTTACGTTTTCAAAATAACAAAATAGGACCTGAAGCAAAAGTGCCTGAAGCAAAAGTTTGGACACCCTGCATGGTTAGTACCTAGTAGCACCCCTTTTAGTAACTATCTAGCAATTGGCTGCAATACAACCCCAAAGCATGATTGATCCACCCCATGCTTAAAGGGGTTGTTTGAGTTATGAAAAAAAAAAAAAATAAATAGCATTGTAAATCTGATGGGCAGCAATTTATAGCTAAGCTAAGCAAGTTTTAGGCAAACAAAACTATATTTTCTTATTTCCCTGGTTTTTTTCTGGCCCTTTGTTTACCTGCAATAACAACAATCTCTGTCCTCCCCCTGCTCTGCAAAGGGAGTGAATAAGTCTGCCCTGAGTGAAATGTCTGCCTGCTAGGATACTCAGCAGTGTGTTGTATCTGTAGGA
Source organism: Bufotes viridis (assembly GCA_033119425.1). Lineage (NCBI taxonomy): Eukaryota > Metazoa > Chordata > Amphibia > Anura > Bufonidae > Bufotes > Bufotes viridis. The sequence goes on along the minus strand of CM065590.1, from coordinate 414,231,633 downwards.
CTACAAGTCCCAGCTGTACAATGAAACTGCTGATACACACAGAATTTTCCGCCTACCTGTTCTTGTGCAATGTTCTGCAGAACTCCTCTAGTCTGTCAGCTCCTAGGCCCAGCATTTGTCTCCTTACTGCCTGCAGCTACTCAGTAAAGCCTTTAGCCTTGAGTCTGTGCTGCTGAAGGGGTTAAAGTTTTTCCTGAAGAATCCAGGGAGAGAGCAGACATCAGCAGACGGCGGTGCAGGGGGGTGTAGCCAGCACAGTGACCTCTCCTGTACAGACACATATCTGATCTCTCAGGCTTGTGCACGAAACATCATCAGAGCAGGGAGAGAAGCTGACATCACAGGTCATGTATCCCTCCGTGAAATCTAGTGAAAGCAGAAACTGTAGATGCAGTAAGTGCATGGTAAAGCTGTTACATTTGATTAGTTAGAAACATACAAAGAACAAAAAAATAACCCGGACAACTCCTTTAATGGTTGGAAAGGTGTTCTTTACATAAAATTCTGTGGCCTTTTTTCTATCTTAAGCTCATTGGTCCACAGGACTTGTTTCCAAAATGTAATAGGCTTGTTTAGATGTTCTTTTAAACTTCTGATGCTGAATTTTGTGGTGAGGACACAGGAGAGATTTTCTTCTGATGACTCTAACATGGAGGCCATATTTGTGAAGGTGTCACTGAACAGTAGAACAATGTACTGTAACTCCAGAGTCTGCTAAATCTTCCTCAAGGTCTTTTGCAGTCAAGAAGGGTTCTGATTTGCCTTTCTAGCAATCCTACGAGAAACTGTCTGAATTTTTTCTTAGTCTTCCAGATCTTATTTTGACCTCCACTGTTGCAAAATCAAGATCATCCTCTAACAGAAGAACAAGCAGCAGATGACAATCCAGATGAACAACCCCCCCCCCTCTGTCCTGTGCATACCAGCATCTCCAAACGACCACCCTAAGGGAGCAGTCATCTATTGTCAGATAAAGAAATAGAAGTACATCCATAGAAAAACCTCTAAAAGGAACCAAGATGTGTATTCAAAGTTGGAAATAAGTTTTGAATTAACATTCACTGAATGAGTATTCATGAATAAAGACCACATTTCAAATAATTGTTTGGTCAGTTTGTCTTTTTCAGTTAAGGTATGTATCCAATCCATTTTGAATAACAATAGTATCTTAGAGTAAATGAAAGAGATAGAGGGGACCTCTGGGTCAAGCCATCAGTGCAGGATACTCTTCCTAGTGGCTGCTGCCCAAATATGTAACTTAGCTTTAGCCTTTCTAGAAAGGAGAATGTGGGCATCTGACAAGATATTAAAAATAGTCCACTGAGGAGTAATTATAAAAACAAAATTATAAGTGTGTTTGCACGTCCCCTAAAGTGTCCGGATTTGGGGGCAGCTCCACAAATTATGAAAGATATCCGTATTGGGAGTGTTACATTTAGAGCAAGTGGAAGTAGAAGGTAGGGGACATCTTATTTTTAACGTAAGTTGTGCTATACACCCTATGAAATATTAAAAAGGCCATATCAGTGTAACTACTGACTGGAGTATGTTTATGTATTTTCTGCGTGGCTGTTAAAAATGCTTTTTGTAGTCAGGGAAATCCCTAGTCCATTTCTTGGGGCCTATTTCAACTATCTCCCACAACAAAACCTAGTCCTAGGTTCTAGGTTCAAATCCGACCATGCACAACATCTACATGGAGTTTGTATGTTCTCTCTGTGTTTGTGTGGGTTTCCTTTGGGTACTCTAGTTTCCTCCCATGCTCCACAGACTTACTGATAGGGAACTTAAATTGTAAGCCCTATTGGGGACAGCTTGATGGTAATATCTTTAAAGCTAAGCGGAATATAGCAGTGCTATATAAGTGATAAAAAAAAAAGAAAAAAAAACGATAAATATGAATAGTAGAGGAAAATTTTGTTCTAGCTATTTTAAAAAAACACATTCAAACAGGCACCAATTATTCTTTTGAAACATTACCTAAACAGTGTTGAACAAAACTATGCGCCTGTAGAAAATTTAACTAATTATGAGCAAAAGCAGGACATTTCTGGGATGCTTCCACAAAGGAAAGAATAGAGTAACTAGAATCCAGGATCAAGAATCCAGTCAAGGATCATAATACTTTCTTGGGTTGCTAGATTACAGTAAACTGTGTATTACCCCTCAGAAATCCCAGATGGCCCACAAAGGGTTGAAAATAAGTGTGGGAACTGCCTATTTTACAAAGCTTCAGAATGTTACTCTTGGTTCGCAGCTTGGTTTGTGTTCCACAAGACTGGAGAGTCTTGAACATTTTTCGGCATGTTATCTGGAGAGCGATGGAGTAGGGCTATAATGACAGAGGAAAAAACAATTTTTCCATTTCAAAATTGGCAAAGTGAGATTTGCCATGCATCCTGTCAAGAAGATATCTAAAATTAATGGGCAGATTATATAGAGAAATATTGGCGAAGTTTAAACCCCCTAAAACCTTAAGATGTTGTAAATTAAATAAGCTAATACGACTTTGGCCAGGCACTACCTCATATAAATCTCTGGAAAGTTCTCTGAAGAAGTCGAATATCAGATGAGTGTTTGGAGTAAATATAAGAATTTAGGGAAAGCTACCATTTTAGGAAGGTGACAGCGACCAAAAAAGGATAAGGTAAAACTTTGCCATGACTCTACGAATTAGATGATAGAATAAATAAGTGCATGAAAATTAATCTTATAAATGTAACCCTGTGAAGTAACACAGGCTGCATTATCTGAAATGCCCAGTAGATGGCAGATGGACTCAGTATGCTGTTAATAAAACATTGAGCATTGATCACATGACCTGCTGAAATCAGTCACATGGATTGTGGCATCATCGCAGGTCCTGTTAGGATACTTCCAGCACAGCTCTGAGGATGGAGGTCCTGGAAGATCTTCTAGAACAGGCATCCTCAAACTGCGGCCCTCCAGCTGTTACAAAACTACAACTCCCAGCATGCCCGAACAGCATACAGGTATAAGCCTTCAGCAGGGCATTGTGGGAGTTGTAGTTTTACAACAGCTGGAGGGCCACAGTTTGAGGATGCCTGTTCTAGAAGTTATGACATGCTCAGCCAGAGAGAGGACATGTGTCTAGTTGTGTGAGACTGCAGCCCAGAGATAGAACCTTGCTGAGAGAACTTGCTTCACCCAAGATCACACCTGCTGAGAGACGGACCTGCTGGCAAAGACAAGCATTGAGTCCAGACGTCTGGTGAATCCAGTAAGAGGAGACTGCTGCTGACTGACCTGGTTAATTGTGTTGTGAGGGTAAGTCAAACCTCTCCCTGTATCACCACAGGGCACCTGTCTCCTCACTCACAGTAAAGACTCTGAGGTCCAGTGACGGACATTACACAGCTTAGACTGCTTCAGTGACCCTGCGAAGCAGGACTTATAAGGGCCCCAACTCTTCTATGTGCACCAACGGCCACTAGGGCGAAGATAAGGGGGTGGGATGCAGGTGTGCTGGTGGGTGGGTGAGGAAAAATCCACATTGCATTGTTATCTGTGTTACTCTATTGTATTTTCCTATGTATGTTGGTTCATTTGCTACGTACTATATAAAGTTAATTCCAGTTAGGCTGTGTCAGTCTCATTGCACCAAGTATGTTCTCAGTGGGACCCCACATCCCTACCCCGGATGCTCCACTGGGTGGAGGCACTGCCGCAGACATGTACCCCAGCTCCCAGATAGCGGAGGCTCAGGATCCGCCTGTCAGGCATAGTGAGTTAACTAGGTTTAGGGACCCCAAAGACACTAGGGGGCGTCCTCAAACCCCCGTTACATAAAGATTAAAAGGGTTAGCAGTCTACATTTTCAAGGAGTTCATTGTACTTCAATGTTCATTTACGATATCTGTACCATTTTTGAAATGTTACTGGATCTTTTCCTTTACTTATTTATGTTCTTGTTCACTGCTTTTTTGTTATTTTATATAATGACAAGTGTACTACTGTATAAATGACTTTTGAAACTTAAAGGGTTAATGGACAGTTTAACTCCTAGGTAGGTGATGGACTCAGTCAGCCACTGAAATGAAAAGTAATTATCCCAATGATTCCTGGCTGTGAGGAATATAAATAATGTTTCCGATTTATGGAGATTAAACATGAATCCTGAAAGAGAACCAAAGGTGTCAATAACAGATATAATGCTAGGAATCACATTTTTTGGATTTGAAATAAAAAGCAATATATTGTATGCAAAAGCCAGTAATTTTGCTTCAACTGACCCAACCTGAATAGTAGAGATCAGCAAATAGAAGCTGTTGAAGTGGAATTCGATCCGAATTTCAGAAAAAATTTGATTCGCAATGAATGTGAATTTCCTCGCGCTTCATGGTAACAAATCGCATTTTTCCTAAAATGGCTGATGCACGTGTGAGGACATGGAGAAAGGAAGTATGGGAATGTGGGATCACCCAGACTGACATGCATGATGCAGCCAATCAGCAGCCAGCCAGCTCTATGATGTCACAGCCCTTTAAATACGGTGGCCATCTTAGATTCAGACATTTTCTAGCTTACTGAGTGTAGGGACAGACGTGAGAAGGCCCTAGGGACAGCAATTGGAAAAATCTCATTGTGAAAACCCCCCTGAAAAAACGATTTCTAAGTGCATGGAAAGGATAGGGAGGAATTCTTTCACAGCATCTTAGTGCAGGGAGAGAGGTCAGAACAGGTGTAGGGACAGTGATAGGGAAAACCTCATTGTGAAAAAAAAGCAATTTAAAAGTGCAGGGAAAGATTATTTGGGGATCCAAATAGCCATTATACAGCTCTGTCATTCCAGCAATTTGTTCTTCGGGTGCAAGTGCTATGTTGAAAAACCTTTAGTGGCTTATATCTGTGGAAAATGAAAAATATATACGCAGTTTACTGGCCTATTTCAGTACAAAAAGAGAACTTTACAGTATACGCAGTTCACTTTGCAGTTATTTGCACTAAAAGCGTTTACTGGCCTATTTCAGTACAAAAAGAGAAATATATACGCAGTTCACTTTTGCAGTTATTTGCGTTAAAAGCGTTAACTGGCCTATTTCAGTACAAAAAGAAAAATATATACGCAGTTCACTTTTGCAGTTATTTGTGCTAAAAGCGTTTACTGGCCTATTTCAGTACAAAAAGAAAAATATATACGCAGTTCACTTTTGCAGTTATTTGCGTTAAAAGCGTTTACTGGCCTATTTCAGTACAAAAAGAGAAATATATACGCAATTCACTTTTGCAGTTATTTGCGTTAAAAGCGTTTAGTGTCATATTTCAGTACAAAAAGAGAAATATATACTCAGTTCACTTTTGCAGTTATTTGCGCTAAAAGCGGATACTGGCCTATTTCAGTACAACAAGAGAAATATATACGCAGTTCACTTTTGCAGTTATTTGCGTTAAAAGCGTTTAGTGTTGCATTTCAGTACTACAAGAGAATTATATACGCAGTTCACTTTTGCAGGTATTTGCGCTAAAAGCGTTTACTGGCCTATTTCACTTCAAAAAGAGAAATATATACGCAGTTCACTTTTGCAGTTATTTGCGTTAAAAGCGTTTAGTGTCGCAATTCAGTACTACAAGAGAAATATATACGCAGTTCACTTTTGCAGTTATTTGCGTTAAAAGCGTTTAGTGTCGCATTTCAGTACTACAAGAGAATTATATACGCAGTTCACTTTTGCAGTTATTTGCATTAAAAACGTTTACTGGCCTATTTCACTTCAAAAAAAGAAATATATACGCAGTTCACTTTTGCAGTTATTTGCGTTAAAAGCGTTTTAGTGTTGCATTTCTGTACTACAAGAGAAATATATACGCAGGTTACTTTTGCAGTTATTTGCGTTAAAAGCATTTAGTGTCGCATTTCAGTACTACAAGAGAATTATATACGCAGTTCACTTTTGCAGTTATTTGCTTTAAAAGCATTTAGTGGCCTATTTCAGTACAAAGAGAGAAATATATACGCAGTTCACTTTTGCAGTTATATGCGCTAAAAGCATTTGCTGGCCTATTTCACTACAAAAAGAGAAATATATACGCAGTTCACTTTTGCAGTTATATGCGCTAAAAGCATTTGTTGGCCTATTTCACTACAAAAAGAGAAATATATACGCAGTTCACTTTTGCAGTTATTTGCGTTACAAGCGCTTAGTGTCATATTTTAGTACTACAAGAGAAATATATACGCAGTTCACTTTTACAGTTATTTGTGCTAAAAGCGTTTACTGGCCTTTTTCACTTCAAAAAGAGAAATATATACGCAGTTCACTTTTGCAGTTAATGGCAGAGGTCACAGCAGAGTAAGGGGGCATGGCAGCAGAAATCGCAGGAGTCATCTAGCGGTCGTGTCTTGACCAGCAACACAGGTGTTCTTGATTGGTTTACTCGGTCATCCACTTCATCCCAAGTGACATCAGACACCACCAGCCAATAGTCGGTGGGTTTATCAGACACAACCCTTAGTTGGCATGGCCCGGGAGCAGGCCCTGTGCCCTCACCTGTTCTCAACCTGCCTCTGTCCTTTGCTGTTCCCTCAGCCACAGAAGTATTGTATGCTGTGGGCTCAGCTCCACTATACAGCGAGGACGAGCTACAGCAAGGACAGTCAACAGCTACTGCTCAACCAAGATCTGGAGGAGACAACCGCCGCTAGGAGGGCAAGTAGTGATGAGAAGAGTGGCGTGGGCAGTGGTGTTGCGAGCGGTCAGGCTCCTGACCCAGAGACCGTTGAGGAGGACATCAGTGACATGAAGACACTACTCAATGATGATGAAGCTGATCACATTCGGCAGTCCTGGTGCAGAAGGGGCTTCATGATCATCAGGAGAGAGGGTAGCATCTTGCCTGTCAGGCAGCGGCTGAGCCAGCAAGGTGGTAGCATAGCTGGGAGTCAGCAGGGTGGCAGCAGTGGGAAGTCAGGAGCCAAACGTGCCTGGGGTAGACCACCTGCTACGCAGCAGCTTACCTGCCAGAGAAGTAGTGGTGCAGGGGTTCACGGAGGCAGTGGCGATAGCAGTCAGTCAGTGTGGACTGTTGGGGGGAAAATCACCAACTAGGCTGTGTGGCAGTTTTTTGTTAAGGCTCCGGAGGGGTTGAACATGGCCATATGTTGAATCTGTGGGCAGAAGGTGAAGCGTGACCAGGGAGCTAATGTTGGCACCACGGCCCTGCGTCAACATTTGCAGCGTCACCATGAAGTGGCCTGGGAGAACTGTGGCTCCGATGTGGGGGTCCAGCCTGCTGCAGTAACCGCTGCATCGCCCAGTGGCACCACGCACCTGGTTTCAGGCAGTCAAGGTTCCACCACCTCAGCCGAAGGGAGCTGTCTGTCATTCCCATCTTCTGCTGGTCCTGATGCTCCTGCTCTTCCCCCGACTCATCGTCAGTCATTTTGTCAGCAATCAATCAACTCCTGTCCAAGTTGCTGGTGCTGCAGTCCTTCCCTTTCCAAGTGGTGGACTCTGCACCTTTCTGAGAACTGATGGCTTGTGCCAAGCCAAGGTGGAGAGTCCCAAGCCGTAATTTTTTTGCCAAAAAGGCAGTACCAGCCCTGCACAAATATGTAGAACAGAAGGTGGGCCAGTCCTTGAGCCTGTTGTTGTCTGCCAAAGTGCACGGCAGCGCAGACGTGTGGAGCTGTAACTATGGTCAGGGACAATACATGTCCTTTACGGCCTACTGGGTGAATGTGGTTCCTGCAGAGCCACACCAGCAACTTGGCTTGGTCACGCCGCTTTTGCCTCTACGTTGTCACGCCGCTTCTGCCTCCACGTTGTCACGCGACAATATCCGCCTCTGCCTCCTCATCCTCCACCGTGTCCTCAGCCTCCACTGCAGGGACAAGGCAAAGTGCCCCTCCAGCAAACCACATGTGCAGGGCACAGCGGTGTCACGCTGTTCTGAACCTGGTTTGCTTTGGCGAATGGAGTCACACAGGGGAGGAACTGCTCCATGTAATTCATCAAGAAATCGAATCCTGGCTTTCTCTACGACAACTGAAAATCGGAACCATGGTGACCGACTACGGGAAGAACATGATGTCGGCGCTGCTTTAAGGAAGGATAAGCCATGCGCCCTGCATGGCCCACGTGTTCAATCTGGTTGTCAAGCGGTTCCTGAAGTCTTTCAGCCATCTGCAAGACATCCTAAAAATGGCCAGGAAACTTTGCATGCACTTCAGCCACTCGTGCACCGTAAAACACACCCTCCTTGAGCTGCAGCGGCAGAACGGCTTCCCTCAACATCGGCTGATATGCGACGTTTTCACCTGTTAGAATTCCACCCTCCGTATGTTAGACCGACTATACGAACAGAGAAAGGCCATCAATGATTTATTGATGATCCAAGCGGATAGGAGTACTCCCCTGTGTAACTTCGATGACCCTGAGTCTACTGTCGCTAATGAGCAGCTTTCTTCACCCACATTGTGAAGAAACTACTCACCAGCAGCAGCAGGTAGACCTGGAGCAGAACCTGAACCAGCAGGTGGTGGCATACTTGGACAGCACCCTGCAACCCAACATTGAAGATTCACTGGACTACTAGGCAGCCAAACTAGATTTGTGGCCGCAACTGGCTGAGTTTGCCCTGGAAAAGCTATCCTGCCCGGCCAGTAGTGTGGGATCAGAGCGGGTGTTTAGTGCGGCAGAGGACATAGTTACACCAAAAAGAACTCACCTGTCCACTCTAAATGTGGAGAGACTGACCTTTGTCAAGATGAATCTGTCCTGGATCAGCCAGGATTTCCACCCACCAAGGCCTGATGCATCTGATTAGATCATCTATGCCACTTACTCAAACCTTGACAAAAGAGACCGGTTTCTTCTGGCTACCTGCCTCAGCTACTACTCTGATGCTGCCACCCGCCTGATGCCACACATCTGATGCCAAGTGGTACTTCTTTTACCCACCTTCGTCAGCGGGTACTGGTATTGCCACCCACCTCCCCACTCTGTCACAGGGTCGCTTTGTGGTCTCCTGATGCTGCTGCTGCCATCTCCACACTATGTCACCATTCCACTCTGGGGTCTCCTCCTGATTCTGCTGCTGCCACCACCTCCAGACTCTGTTATTGTGCCACTCAGTGGCCTCCTCATACTGCTGCCAACTCCAGACTCTGTCATTGTGCCACTCAGTGGCCTCCTTAGACTTCTGCCACCTCCAGACTCTGTCATTGTGCCACTCGGTGGCCTTCTCCTAATGCTGCTACTGCTTCTGCCGCCACCTCCAGACTCTGTCATTGTGCCACTCGGTGGCCTCTTCATACTGCCGCCAACTCCAGACTCAGTCATTGTGCCACTCAGTGACCTTCTGCTGATGCTGTTACTGCTGCTGTGGCCACCTGCAGACACTGTCATTGTACCACTCTGTGGCCTCCTCCTGATGCTGCCGCCACTTCCAGACTCTGTCATTGGGCCACTCTGTGGTCTCCTCATGCTGCTTCTACCTCACCACTATGTCATTGGGCCACTCTGTGGACCTCTCATGCTGTTCCCACCTTCCCAACTTCATGACCGGGCCACTATTTTGCCTTTTGGCCTGGCTGACATTATCATTTATTTGACCCTTCTTCTCATCTGTCAGATGGAAGGAAAAATGAGACGCACAACGGATCCTGTCTGTGTAGCAGCTGTAAGGCCTGTATTGTCCCATCAGAATTGGCTTATGATTATAAATGGGTACAAAACACAGAAGACATGCAAATATTCCATTCACATGTCATCTCTGTTTTAGATCCACTCCTTTTTTATTTGGCATTAGCAATACTGATGGATTCTTGAGCAAATGCTAACCGAGTGAAGGCGGATGCTCCACAGACAGGATCCGTTTTTTGTGGGTTATTGTTCTGACGGATCAGAGGAAGGGAAAATTAATCTGTTACGTCAACACAAACTTAATGCTGAAACCCTCTCCATTCTGTCACGGGGCTTTACTTGTATAAGCCCAAATAATTGAAGTGTGCAGTTATTCTAAAAATAAATAAATAATAAAGTTTCCATTTCTGCTAACTTCTGCCAAAAAAGAAAATCTCCCACGGACTCACTATGCCCCTCAGTGAAAACCTTGGGGTGTCTACTTTCCGAAATGGGGTCATTTGTGGGGTGTGTTTACTGTTCTGGCATTTTGGGCGGGGCTAAATTGTGAGCAACCTTGTAAAACCTAAAGGTACTCGTTAGAATTTGCGCACCCAGGCTGCCAAAAAGTGTCACTCATGTGGTATCGCTGTACTCAGGAGAAGTAGGGCAATGTGTTTTGGGGTGTATTTTTACATATACCCATGTTGGGTGAGAGAAATATCTCTGTAAACTGACAACTTTGTATAAAAATTTTTAAAAAGTTATCATTTACAGAGATATTTCTCACACGCAGCATGGGTATATGTAAAAATACACCCCAAAACACATTGCCCTACTTCTCCTGAGTACGGCGATACCACATGTGTGACACTTTTTTGCAGCCTGGGTGCGCAAAGGGGCCCAAATTCCAATGAGTACCTTTAGGATTTCACAGGGCATTTTTACGCATTTAGATTACAGACTTCTTCTCACGCTTTAGGGCCCCATAAAATGCCAGGGCAGTATAAATACCCCACAAGTGACCTCATTTTGGAAAGAAGACATCCCAAGGTATTCCGTGAGGGGTATGGTGAGTTCATGTAAAATTTTATTTTTTGGCACAAGTTAGCGGAAATTGATATTTTTTTTTTTTTACAAAGTCTCATATTCCACTAACTTGTGACAAAAAATAAAATTTTACATGAACTCACCATACCCCTCACAGAATACCTTGGGGTGTCTTCTTTCTAAAATGGGGTCACATGTGAGGTGTTTGTACTGCCCTGGCATTTGAGGGTCTCCTCAATCATTACATGTATGGCCAGCATTAGGAGTTTCTGCTATTCTCCTTATATTGAGCATACGGCAGGGCGGCGCGCATTGCAGGCATGCAGGATCGCGATATCCCGCCCGCCTCCTCTAATCTATTCCATGGTGGTCTAGTGGTTTAGCAGAGTGTCAGCACATTGCTGACACTCTGCTAAAAACGGCTGGCACCTGTGCTTGTACAGATGCCAGCCGTTTAAACCCTTCCATACCACGGTCTGTACCGCTGTATGGAAGGGGTTAACAGGGAGGGAGCTCTCCCATCGGGGGCTGCTGTGCCTTTGCAGCCCCCGATTCTTCATGGGAGGACAGAGGGAGGGAGCTCCCCTCCCCATCACCCGCTGCTCTGTTCTGGCAGCGGGTGATGCTTACCTGGGCTGAAAATAAAAAAAATGAATGGCACAGATTTTTTCATTCGCATCGATCAATGTGGATGAAAAAATCTCTGCCAAAATCAGTGACTGCGGTGCGGTGGGCTGGGCGCTAACTACCTAACAAGTAGCTAACTAACTGGCGGTGATAAGGGACCCTTATGCCCCATTCATACGTCCGCAATTCTGTTTGCGGAACGGAATTGCGGACCCATTCATTTCTATGGGGACAGGCTTTGTCCCGCTCGGATCCGGAATTGCGGATCCGCGGATCCGCACTTCCAGGTCTGCACAATTGCGGACAAGAAAAGGCATTTTCTATATAGTTCTGGCAATGTGCGGATCTGCAAAATGCGGAAAGCACATTGCCGGTTCGTGGATCCGCAAAACACATATGGACATGTGAATGGAGTCTTACAGGGGGGTGATCAGTGACAGGGGGTGATCAGGGAGTCTAGATGGGGTGATCAGGGGTTAATAAGAGGTTAATAAGTGACAAGGGGGGGGGGTGTAGTGTGGTGCTTGGTGATACTTTACATAGCTACCTGGTCCTCTGGTGGTCGATCCCAGCAAATGGGACCACCAGAGGACCAGGTAGCAGGTATATCAGACGCTGTTAACAAAACAGCGTAGATTCTAATATACCATACCTGTTTGATGCTTTTTATTTTAGATCTACAGCCTGCCAGCAATTGATCATCGCTGGCAGGCTTTAGTACAACTCCTGAGACGCGATCTGGTTCGCCTCTTGCGAGATGACGCGCCGCCGCGTCAAAGAGGAACAGACCTGCCACCGCCTGGACGCATCCCTGCGTTAGGCGGTCGGCAGGCGGTTAATTATGCCATTTTTTTTATTTTTAACTCCCCCCAGGGGAGTCGCGGGCGGTGCGGCGGGATGTGCTGGAGGCGTTGCGGCAGGGCGGCGCGCATTGCAGGCATGCAGGATCGCGATATCCCGCCCGCCTCCTCTAATCTATTCCATGGTGGTCTAGTGGTTTAGCAGAGTGTCAGCACAGTGTCAATCAAACCGCCATCTTATCCCTCCAAAAATGAGCCCCTACATAAGACTTTCGCCCCAAAAAAAATAATTATGGCTTTCAGAATGTGGAGACACTAAAAAAAATCATTTTTTTCAAAAATGCTTTATTATGTAAAACTGAAACAAAACCCCCCAAAAAGTAGTCATATTTGGTATTCCTTTCCTTCTGAGCCCTGCCGTTTGGCCATACAGTAGTTTACGACCACATATGGGGTGTTTCTGCAAACTACAGAATCAGGGTAATAATTATAGAGTTTTGTTTGGCTGTTAACCCTTGCTTTGTTACTGGAGAAAATGGATTAAAATGGAAAATTTGCCAAAAAATCGAAAATCTGAAATTTCATCTCCATTTGCCATTAATTCTTGTGGAATACCTAAAGGGTTAACAAAGTTTGGAGAATCAGTTTTAAATACCTTCAGGGGTGTTCTTTCTTAGATGGAGTCAGTTTTTTGGAGTTTCTACTCTAGGGGTACATTAGGGGGGCTTCAAATAGGACATAGTATCAGTCCGGCAAAATCTGCCTTCCAAAAACCACATGGCGCTCCTTTCCCTCTACGCCCTGGCGTGTGCCTGTACAGTAGTTTACGACCACACATGGGGTGTTTCTATAAACTACAGAATCAGGGCAAAAAATATTGAGTTTTGTTTGGCTGTTAACCATTGCCTGGTGACCTGAAAAAATGGTTTAAAATGGATGTTTTTTAAAAAAACAACGAAATTCTGAAATTTTATCTCCATTTGCCATTAACTCTTGTGGAACACCTAAAGGGTTAACGACGTTTGTAAAATCAGTTTTGAATACCTTGAGGGGTGTAGTTTCTAGAATGGGGTCATTTTTGGTGGTTTCTATTATGTAATCCTCACAAAGTGACTTCCAACCTGAACTGGTCCCTAAAAAGTGGATTTTTTAAAAGTTCTGAAAAATTTCAAGATTTGCTTCTAAACTTCTAAGCCTTGTAACGGCCCAAAAAATTAAAATGACATTCCCCAAATAATCTATACATTGAGTAGACATATGGGGAATGTAAATTACTAACTTTTTTTGGCGGTATTACTATGTATTATAGAAATAGAGAAATTGAAACTTGGAAAATTGAAAATTTATCAACATTTTTGGTAAATTTTGTATTTTTCTATAAATAAAAATATATATTTTGTTACTCCATTTTCCCAGTGTCATGAAGTACAATATGTGACAAAAAACAATCTCAGAATAGTTAAGATAAGTAAAAACGTTTTAAAGTTATCACGACATAAAGTGACACTGGTCAGATTTGTAAAAAATGGCCAGGTCCTTAAGGTGAAATAAGGCTGCGTCCTTAAGGGGTTAAACGATGGAAGACTCTGCAACACCCTAAGTAAGGGGTCTAGGGCTATATTAAATAATAAAGGAGATAAAGGGTATCCCTGTCTCATGCCGCGTCCAATTGGAATAGGGAGCAGATATTGTTAACCCATGTTATTGAATGTAAAACACGTTAATTCAAGTATAGGCAGCGGGTGCCGGCGGCAGTATCACAGACCCAGCAACTGGCCTCAATAACAGGGCATGCGATCTGCCGAACCATGGCAATTAATCCCGCCAGCACCCGCTGCCTCCCATACTTGACTTAATGTGTTAATTACATTGATTGGTATTATAAATTACTACCATTGGTGATGCAGTACGCCATACTCCCGCCCCCCCCCCCCCAGTATTAGTATCATTGGTGGCGCAGTGGCAACAGGCGCACTCCCTTCCCTATTGTTATTCATTGATGGCAGTGGCCACAGGGTCCTCTCCCCTCCTCTACATTGGTGGCAGTTCCGATCGGAGCCACAGCAGTGTAATCACGGGGCTCTGATTGGTTACCATGGCAGCCAGGACATTACTGAAGCCCTGGATGCCATGGTAAACTCCCTGCTGCACAAAGCACAGGGCAGCAGGGAGAGTGTGAAGTCCTAGATCTCTATTAGGGTGAATAGGACAAAGGTGCTAGCCCCTAGTTAGTAAATAAAAAGTTAAAAAAAAAAAGTTAAAAAAACACCAAAATGCTAGTTAAAAGTTAAAAAAAAAATTCCCTTCAGGGCTATTTTACCCACTTCATGACCACACACATTTTTTTTTTTTTTCACTCAAATATTTCGATAACGTTTGCATCTTTTTTCAGTAAAACACAGGCTTTTATTATTATTTCATGTTTATATTAGTGTACTTTTTATACACAGGAAAATGTTAAAAATAGGTCAAATATAGGACCCATATTTAATAATGTGAGTGCAACATGATTAACCTCACCTAAGTTTAAGAAAGGTTCGCAGACTCTGAAAAAGAGGTGTGGTTTTGCAGGAAAGTAGCTATCTTCACAGGAAAGATACATGGCCTAATATGCAACATTTTGCGCCAAAATTGCTACACAATTCTGCTGTCAAATTTTGCGTCAAGGTAAGCCAACCAATAGATGGTGCAGAGTTAGACAAAAGTGTCTATCCCTGCACCACATTCATCATTCATTTTCAGCCACTGTGATAATTTTGGTCCATGTAGAGAGCCTACGTTTACATCATCTTCGTGCTTAGTAAAATTACCCGGTACATTTTTAACTACTTAAGATTTTTTTATTAGAGCACACAGTACAGGTAAAATACTTTTATTTTAAATTTTGTCCATTACAGTCTTTTTGGTATGAGGGATATATAATATATGGTCATGCAGGTCAGGGATAGAGGATGTGATCTGGGCTAATGTTGGTGTTCTTTTTTCTTTTTATTTTATTTAGTTTTCTCTTTAATATTTTTTTAAGTTACATTTTATGCCCCCCATAAGGTCATGCGACCATCTCTGCCATCTCTATCGGGAGTCCAGGTGTCACCAACAACTGGCTTCTTACTCCTGCAACTGCATGGACATCAGAAACATCAGAATTAAACGTGGACCCTGGAGATCCAGAAGTGGTTAAACGTACTGTCTCCTAGTGTGAGACTGTCGGAAACCTGCATATTGTTCAATATCTTAGTGTTACTTAGATCAAAGCTTGAAGATGCTCTGTTGATACACTTATGATAGCATTGAAGTTGTAATTGACTGGGACAATTTGCTTTTGTTGATACGTTCTTCAGAATCCTCCAGCAATAAATACAGTAGGGCAAGGAACTCCGAAGGCAGTGAGAATTACTGGGAGCAGAATAATGGTCTTGTAGCATCCCATCACAAATATCCTGGGCTTTACACTGGTCTCTTTATCCAGAGAGTGAATATTATTCTCAGAGAACAGATGTTACCAGGAGAATGAAAAATCAATGTGCCCATAGACTGTGACAGTTTAGAGTAAACAAGATTCTTTAGAGGAACAAAATCTTATCATAACAGTATAAAATATTATCAGGGTTTTCCATCAAGCTTGCTAGCACGGGAAGTTTACCGTAGCTCCATACTGACCCCAGGCTTTGCTGGTTGATATTAATCCACTTAGTATGATCATTGATGATCTCTAACCTAAATGAGCTCCTATGAGGCCAATTGGCATGGAGGTGGCGCGCAGTTGTACACAGTGTCATATGCCTGACAATGGGCTTTAAAACAATATTTTAAAAAGATATTGAATATTTCGATAGAAGGGAAGTAGATTTGAACAATTTGAACTAAGGATTACTATACTGGAGAAGAATATTAATGATATAGTCATTTTATGCAGATGTTATATAGCACTGTTATCAGACTATTTAAGGAGAAGGTATTTGGTTACATTAGTATTATCTGAGTATTTATTACATTAGTGTTATCTGAGCACTCTGTAGGTGGTATTTACCTTGTGTGCAGGACCAGCTTGCCCCAGTAGAGTACTGGAGGATCCCCCGGTGGCCCAGGCTCTGATACCATAATAGGCCCCAAAGGTTCAAGGAAAAAAATTGGGAGCTGGCTTTGGAGATAATGACCGTGGGCGAGTAAAGGCTTATGCTGGCGCCCACCGTGGTGTCATTGGGCATTTAGGAGTATCAGTTTTAATATAAATTATATGAGTTGGTAATTTTCCCCTTAGTTTTGGTGTTTGGTGGGCTGTCTCTTTTTTCCTTATTCTTTCAGTTATCCCTGAGGTAAAAGATGGAATGGATCTTGATTGGTTGTTGGTTGCCTACCTGTAGCTGGGGTACCTGTATTCTGCCCACTGTTGATTGGCCGGCTGTGGTCAGTGGCGGGAAGATGAAGCGCTTATAAGGATTGTCACTGGGTCCTCAGCTGTCAGTGCCGGACCTGGCAAGAAGAAAAGAAGACGCCGCCCTCCCCTTTTCAGTCGCGGTTCTAACATTAGAGGGGGGTTAGCTTTGCTGGGGGGAGTTTGTGTGTGGTTACAGGATTTGATTGTGAAGATTTGGTAAAATGAATTAATATTTATTAAAATAGTTATTTAACGTTTTTTTTTTAAGGTTACCCTTAATAAAGAACCGCGGCCATTTTGCACCAATTTTGTGTCCTGTCTTGTTTTTAATGCATAAGTTAATGCATAGGTATTTTGGTAAAGGTTGCAACTATGCACATATGGCACCATCACTTGCCTGTAGGCTCTATTTCTTTGCTTCATCACTTATAAGACTCTATTGATAATAAAGGGGTAAGCCCCAAGGATAATGTCATCTGGCAGGCCCAAGGAACTGCAGTCAAACACTGATTGTATGCTAATGCTAGTAAAGAACTATACTTTAGTATAGTATTTTTGCAGTGTATGGTGTTGGTTGCACTGTATACACTAGCATTGTTATTTTGACACCACATTGAGTCCATAATGATTATACACAGCTTAGTATGATATAGAGGGAAACAACAGAGGGTATTGTGATCATTTCTGTGACTGAAGTTTCCAGGGATACATTGCCTAGAAACAAGAGTCCTGCACTTTTCACCAGTGTCATTCCAGGGTTCTGGGGTCCTATCAGAAGGAATTAATCTTAATAGGAACCTGCATTAACTTACAGCTGATGTCACCAGGATTCTAAAGATGTTCTTTTTCTAAGATGTCCGAAAGGCATGATTGAGGTAAGTCAACTTTTATTCAACCAAAAGCTGTATGAAAATGAGGATCTTGAAGTCAAGGGGGCAAGGGCTTTACCACTGGAAGTAAAGCTTGTAGTGCCCCCTTCCTACCCTTTTGCTTTTGATTGATGGCCTTTTTGTTGCCTTAAGGAAAGATTCCACCTTGACATCTCACTCATGCGCCGTATGATCTAATTTTCAGCATCTGCATATTCATCCCTGCTATAGTGTACTTGACTTCAATGAGTCAATGTGCAGGCACAGACTACCGTGGGGGAGTGAACGAAAACAAGATCATATGACGCATGTGAGAAATCTCAAGATGGAATCAAGGCGGAAGGAAAAAAAAAGGCCATCAATCAAAAGAGCAACAACATTGCCTTCAAGAGTGAAAGCCGCTGCCCCCTTGACCTCAAGATCCTCATGTGCATACCGCCTGAGGTGGAATAAAAGTTGTTTTACATCAAATATGCCTATCGGACTTCTTAGAAAGGCACTTAATTAGAAACCTTATGACATCAGCTGTAAGGTAATACAGGCGATTTATGGGCTATTTTGGTGCTGACAGGTTCCCTTTTGTTATCATTGTACACACAGGACAGATTATCAATCAGGCTTGGTAGATGATTTGTGAATCTAACCATATGAACTAGACCCTAGTGACAAGTGATTAGGGGAATGTATCATAAGTGTACACCAGTTTTGTGGCATACAAGTCAAAAATTTGCAACTTTTTACTTTGCTCCACCACCCTCACCACTTTCACACTTGCCTCTCAATACATTTATTAATACAGTGGAGGAAATAATTATTTGACCCCTCACTGATTTTGTAAGTTTGTCCAATGACAAAGAAATGAAAAGTCTCAGAACAGTATCATTTCAATGGTAGGTTTATTGTAACAGTGGCAGATAGCACATCAAAAGGAAAATCGAAAAAATAACTTTAAATAAAAGATAGCAACTGATTTGCATTTCATTGAGTGAAATAAGTATTTGAACCCTCTAACAAAAAAAGACTTAATACTTGGTGGAAAAACCCTTGTTTGCAAGCACAGAGGTCAAACGTTTCTTGTAATTGATGACCAAGTTTGCGCACATTTTAGGAGGAATGTTGGTCCACTCCTCTTTGCAGATCATCTCTAAATCCCTAAGGTTTCGAGGCTGTCTCTGTGCAACTCTGAGCTTGAGCTCCCTCCATAGGTTTTCGATTGGATTAAGGTCCGGAGACTGACTAGGCCACTCCATGACCTTAATGTGCTTCTTCTTGAGCCACTCCTTTGTTGCCTTTGCTGTATGTTTTGGGTCATTGTCGTGCTGGAACACCCATCCACGACCCATTTTCAGTTTCCTGGCAGAGGGAAGGAGGTTGTCGCTCAGGATTTCACGATACATGGCTCCGTCCATTTTCCCGTTAATGCGAATAAGTTGTCCTGTGCCCTTAGCAGAAAAACACCCCCAAAGCAAAATGTTTCCACCCCCATGCTTGACGGTGGGAACGGTGTTTTGGGGGTCATAGGCAGCATTTTTCTTCCTCCAAACACAGCGAGTTGAGTTAATGCCAAAGAGCACTATTTTGGTCTCATCAGACCACAGCACCTTCTCCCAGTCACTCTCTGAATCATTCAGGTGTTCATTGGCAAACTTCAGACGGGCCTGCACATGTGCCTTCCTGAGCAGGGGGACCTTGCGAGCCCTGCAGGATTTTAATCCATTGCGGTGTAATGTGTTTCCAATGGTTTTATTGGTGACTGTGGTCCTTGCTAATTTGAGGTCATTAACTAACTCCTCCCGTGTAGTTCTAGGATGCTTTTTCACCTTTCTCAGAACCATTGACACCCCACGAGGTGAGATCTTGCGTGAAGCCCCAGAGCGAGGTCGATTGATGGTCATTTTGTGCTCCTTCCATTTTCGAACAATCGCACCAACAGTTGTCACCTTCTCTCCCAGCTTCTTGCTAATGGTTTTGTAGCCCATTCCAGCCTTGTGCAGGTCTACAATTTTGTCTCTGACATCCTTGGACAGCTCTTTGGTCTTTCCCATGTTGGAGAGTTTGGAGTCTGCTTGATTGATTGATTCTGTGGACAGGTGTCTTTTATACAGGTGACTAGTTAAGACAGGTGTCCTTAATGAGGGTGACTAATTGAGTAGAAGTGTCTAACCACTCTGTGGGAGCCAGAACTCTTAATGGTTGGTAGGGGTTCAAATACTTATTTCACTCAATGAAATGCAAATCAGTTGCTATCTTTTATTTAAAGTTATTTTTTTTTCCTTTTGATGTGCTATCTGCCACTGTTACAATAAACCTACCATTGAAATGATACTGTTCTGAGACTTTTCATTTCTTTGTCATTGGACAAACTTACAAAATCAGTGAGGGGTCAAATAATTATTTCCTCCACTGTATATCCTCCATTACACCTGAAATCTACTCCAACTCTGGGGACCCCCACTAATCCTGAAGATAGGCCATCGATATCAAATTCCTGGATAATGAAATTGAAAATTCACTTCAAATATAAAATTGGTCACCTTGAACAAAGTCCACCTTTAAAATTTTTGCTGGAGTGTATATAATATACAGTACTGTGCAAAAGTTTTAGACAGGTGTGGAAAAAAAGGTTGCAAAATAATGCTTCTAAAAATAGCAGTGTTAATAGTTTGTTTTTATTGATTAACACAATTCAAAGTAAAATGCAAAAGAGAAATCTAAATCAAATGAATATTTGGTAGGAACACCTTTTGCCTTCAAAACAGCATCAGTTCTTGTGGATACACTAGCACACAGGAGCTTGACAGGGAGATTGTTCACAATATCTTGGAGAACAAGCCACAGATCTTCTGTGGATGAAGGCTTGCTCAAATGATTCTCTCTTCATGTAATCCCAGCCAGACTTGATGTTGAAATCAGGGCCCTGTGGTTGCCATATCATCAATTCCAAGACTCCTTGTTCTTCTTTACGCTGAACATAGTTGTTGATGGCATTGGCTGTATGTCTAGAGTTGTCCTGCTGCAGAATAAATTTGGAGGCAATCAGATGTCTCCCTGATGGTATTGCTTGATGGACACATATCTATCTGTATTTCTCAGCACTAAGGAAACCATTAATCTTGACCAAAATCCCAACTCCATTTGCTGAAAACTTAGTGCAGCAGGTCAATGACAAATCATGCTTACTTCCGTTCGAAAGTGACATCAGCTCTGACCTAGCAGAAAACAGCGGGACAAAGGTACTCGAATCTACTGTTCATCTACGGTTCATCTACTGTGGCCAAAAAACCATATCTTCCACCTGAAAACAAAGCCAAGCGACTAAAATATGCACAAAAACATAGGAACTGGAGTGCAGAAAGGCAGCAATGGGTGCTCTGGACCATTGAGTCAAAATTTAAAATATTTGCCTGTAACAAAACACAGTTTGTTCACCAAAGGGCTGGTGATTCAACAATGAGTGTCTTCAGGTGACTCAGAAACATGGTGGAGGTTCCTTGCAGGAGTCGCGGATTTAGTCAGGATTAATGGTGTCCTCAATGCTGAGAAATATAGGCTGTTACTTGTGCATTATTCAGTACCAGCAGGGAGATGTCTGATTGCCTCCAAATTTATCCTGCAACAGGATAACGACCCCAAACATACAGCCAATGTCATTAAGAACTATCTTCAGCATAAAAAAGAACAAGGAGTTCTGGAATTGATGATTTGATCCCAACAGAGCCTCAACATCATTGTGTCTATCTGGGATCATATGAAGAGACATAAGGAGTTGAGCAAGCCTACATCCACAGAAGATCTGTGGTTAATTCTACAAGATGTTTGAAACAACCTCCCTGCTGTATTTCTTCAAAAACGGTGAGCAAGTGTACCTAGAAGAATTGATGCTGTTTTTGAAGGCAAAGCATGGTCACAGAATATTGATTTCTCTTTTGTTCATCCACTTTGCATTTTGTATAGAGACAAGCAAATTTTTGAAAAATTCTATTCGGACAGATCGATTAATTTTTTGAAAAAACTTGGTTCGATCCTAATTTATTCGTGGCGAATCGCGTTATAAAATGCCTATTTCCTGGCTTCAGAGAGCCGTTATAGTGGTGTAGAACACTGTTCCTTGCAGTAACACGCATAGGGAGTCTACTGTGGTTGTGAAATAATACTGTGAGTCCATATGACATGCAGGTGACAGGCGTCGCTCTTAGAATCACTGCACACTTTACTTATTTGGGCAGTCACAGAGCCAAAACTGACCAAATAACTCAAGTATGAACTCAGCCTTACAGGTCGATGTTAGCACCAATAAGAAGCGCACACCTTTTACACCGGCGTCAGCTGATTCCACATAGATGTCTACAGAACCTGTTCTATTAAACTCTTATACAAGTAGAGCCCCCCAACAGAGTGGAGAGGGTGTCAGCAGTAAGTTTGTGTTGATATCACTGATTATTTTGCCCTTCCTCTGATCCGTGAGAACAATAACCCCCAAAAAATGGATGCTGTCTGTTTAGCATCCGTCTTCACTCAGTCAGCATTTGGTCAGAAATCCATCAGTATTGCTAATGGCAAAAAAAAACAGGAGTGGATCCAAAACAGAGATGACACGTGAATGGAATATTTGTATGTCTTCTGTGTTTTGTACCCACTGCTTTTCGCTACCAAATCACAAGCCAATTCTGATCGGAACCTACAGCCCTTACAGCTGCTACACAGACAGGATCTATTGTGTGTCTCATTTTTCCTTCCTTCTGACAGATCAGAAGTATGAATACCAAATATGAGCGTGGGATAGTCGCTCCAAATCCCGGACTCCCTTCAACAGATAACACAAAATAGCAATACCGGGTTGTATCAAAATAAGTAAATATCTTTATTACATAATATATAAAAGAGGATCAAAATCCAAACAATGTAAAAGCATGTAGGGACACGGGTAGTGCAGCGCTAGAGAGTGACATCAGGTACGTCCTATATGGGTTACCGTCTATTTTAATACTACCGATGTTGTTATGCAGCTACTAGCATTTTGCTTAAGCTTCATTTGATGTATGGCATATGTGACAACAGATTATGCCAAAATCGACACTAGTACCCCATGGATGATGCTATTGACTCTTATTTCTATACTCTGATGTCACACTACGCTAGACAATCACCCCCGTGAGGGTTTGTTATCCTTTGTGTTTTGCACCACCAACCATATATATACATGCTTTTACATTGTTTGGATTTTGATCCTCTTTTATATATTATGTAATAAAGATATTTACTTATTTTGATACAACCCGGTATTGCTGTTTTGTGTTATCAGATCAGAAGTATGGTCAAATAAATGATGATGTCAGCCAGGCCGAAAGGCAAAATAGTTGCCCAGGCATGAAGGAGGGTAGAAACAGCATGAGAAGTCCACAGGGTGGCCCTCTGACATAGTGGTGAGGCGGAAGCAGCATGATGAGACCACAGAGTGACCCAATGACAGAGTCTGGAGGTGGCGGAAGCATCAGGAGGAGGACACAGAGCGGAACAATGACAGAGTGTGGAGGTGGCAGCCGCATCAGGAGGACACAGGGGCACAATGACAGAGTGTGGAGGTGGCGGCAGCAACAGGAGGCCACAGGGTGGCACAATGACAGAGTGTGGAGGTGGCAGCAGCAGCATCAGGAAACCACAGAGTGGCAAGGTGACCTATTGTGGAGGTGGCAGCAGCATCAGGAGACCACAGAGTGGCAAGGTGACATAGTGTGGAGGTAGCAGCAGCATCAGGGGACCACAGAGTGGCAAGGTGACATAGTGTGGAGGTGGCAGCAGCATCAGGAGACCACAGAGTGACCTCATGACAGAGTGGGGAGATGGGTGGCAATATGAGTACCAGCTGAAGATGGTGGGTGAAAGAAGGAGCACTTGGCATCAGATGTGTGGCTTAAGGCGGATGGCAGCATCAGAATAGTAGCTGAGGCAGGTAGCCAGAAGAAACCAGTCTCTTTTGTCAAAGTTTTGGTGTGGCACCATGGATGATCTAGTCTGATGCATCACGCATTGGTGGGTGAAAATCCTGGCTGATCCACGCCTGATTCATCTTGACAAAGTGAAGTCTCTAGACATTTTGGGTGGACAGGCGAGTTTTTCTTGGGGTAACTAAGTCCCCCGTGGCACTAAACACCTGCCCTGTTGCCACACTACTGGGCGGGCGGGACAGCTTTTCCAGGGCAAACTATGCTAGTTGAGGCCACACATCCAGTTTGGCTGCCCAGTAGTCCAGTGGATCTTCAATGTGGGGTGGCAGCGTACTGTCCAAGTATGCTATCATCTGCTGGTTCAGGTTCTGCTCCAGGTCTAGCTGCTGCTGCTGGTGAGTAGTTTCTTCACTAGTCGGATGAAGAAAGCTGCTCATCAACAACTAGACTCAAGTTGCTGCTGATGGAGCTGGAACTGCTCCTACCCCCCCCCCCCACCCTGCCACAGCAGCCATGGCAGAGAAATGTGAGCGCAGAGGGCCCCCCTGGTCAGACCTGCAAGAGGATGGACGATGGTGCAGATAGGCAGCGGCCAACTGACTACATAGGATGTCTCTATAGTAGTTCAGTTTGTCCTCCCTCTCAGCGGGTGTAACAAAGGCCCCCATTTTGGACCGGTAGCAAGGGTCCAACAAGGTGGAGAGCCAGAGGTCATCCTTTTGCCGAATGGTGACAATTAGGCTGTCCCTACGCAAGCAAGTGAGCATGCATCGGGCCATTTGTGCAAGTGACTGGGAGGGACTCCCTGCCTCCATCTCCACTGCATACTGCCACGGTGTGTCTGGGTCCTCTGCCTTGTCACCTCATCACCCTATAGCTCCTCTGGCTGCTCCTGATCCTCCTCTCCTGTCACCTGTGTGTAAAAATCACCCATTTCACTACACATTGCTGGTGCTCCAATGTCCTCCTCCTCCTCCAGTTCAGCCCCCACAGGGCTCATGTGGCCGTGAGATCTAGATGCCACGTCTCCTGTCCCCTGACCAGCCAGATATACCAGCATCTGTTCCAGGACATGAAGAAGTGCAATGACGTTGTTTATCCCGTAGTCCTGGTGACTGACAAATAACGTGGCCTCCACAAAGGGCCTGAGCTAATGGCAGGTGTCATGCATGAGGTGCCACTGGCTGACATCGAATTTACACAGAAGAGTACTCCTGTGCACTTGGATTATCAAGAAATCATTTATGGCCTTTCTCTGTTCGTATAGTCGGTCCAACATATGGAGGGTTGAATTCCAATGGGTGGAAACGTCGCGTATCAGCCTATGTTGGGGGATGTTGTTCTACCGCTGCAGCTCAAGAAAGGTGTGCCTTGCGGTGTACGAGTGGCTGAAGAGCATGCAAAGTTTCCTGGCCATTTTTAGGATGTCTTTTAGATGGGTGGAAGACTTCAGGAACCGCTTGACAACCAGATTGAAGATGTGTGCCATGCAGGGTGCATGGCTCAGCCTTCCTTGTCATAGCGCAGAAACCATGTTCTTCCCGTTGTCATTTACTATGGTTCTGATTTTGAGTTGTCGTGGAGAAAGTCAGGATTCGATTTCTTGATAAAGGGCACGGAGCAGTTCCTCCCGTGTGACTCCATTCGCTCAGGCAAACTAGGTGCAGAACAGCATGACATCGCCCTGCCCTGCACATGTGGTATGCTGGAAGGGCACTGTGAATTGTCCCTGCAGTGGAGGCTGAGGACATTGTCGCAGGACCAAAGGCCTGATAACGTAGAGGCAGGAGCGGCGTCACCTGGCCAAGTTGCTGGTGTGTCTGTGCAGGAACCACATTCACCCAGTGGTCCGTAAAGGACATGTATTGTCCCTGACCGTAGTTACCGCTCCACACATCGGCGCTGCCGTGCACTTTGGCAGACACCGACAGGCTCAAGGACTGGCCCACCTTCTGTTCTACATGTGTGTGCAGGGATGGTACTCCCTTTTTGGCAAAGAAATGACGGCTTGGGACTCTCTACCTTGGCTCGGCACAAGCCATCAGTTCTCTGAAAGGTGCAGAGTTCACCACTTGGAAAGGGAGGGACTGCAGCACCAGCAACTTGGACAGGAGCACGTTCAGCTTCTGCGCCATTGGATGAGTGCACGCATACTGTTGTCTCTTGGCAATCCCTTTGGTGATCGATTGCTGACGGAATGACTGACGAGGAGTAGAAGGGCGAGGAGCAGGAGCTTCAGGACCAGCAGATGATGGGAAGGACAGACAGCTCCCTTTGGCTGAGGTGGTGAGCCTAAACTATAGTACTGTACACATTTGTTTTGTTTGCACTGTAATGCCATGTCTTATTTATTGAGATTGTGCCCTGCAGGTACAACAACAATAATAACTGTTAGGCTTCGTTCACATCACCGTTCAGCCTTTCCTAAACGGAGCAGGAGAACGGAACGGACGGATTTGACACATAATGGTGATGTGAACGAAGCCAAGGACCCCATAGACTATAATGGGGTCCGTTTGGTTTCTGCTCAGAAGATGATTTTCGAGCGGAGACAAAAGTTGTGCAAGCATGCTGCTTCAAAAATCTTCTTTTGAGCGGACACCTAACGGACCCCATTATAGTCTATAGGTTCCCTAGGCTTCGTTCACATCACCGTTATGTGCCGAATCCGTCCTTTCCTTTCTCCTGCTCCTAAACGGAGCAGAACGGAAAGGCTGAAACGGTGATATGAACAAAGCCTTATGTGTGCTATGACTCTTTCTTTACTGAGGAAACACTGAGGAATGTACTGTATGTTACAGTATGTTACACTGTTGATAGATAGGCGGGGTGGACAACCTGCGGCACTCCAGCTGTTGTAAAACTACAACTCCCAACATTTATACTTACTCTGCTCTTATCAGAACCCTCATAGAAATAAATGAAGCAGGCTGGGAATTGTAGTTTCACAACAGCTGGAGTGTAGTAGGTTGTCCACCCCATTAGATATTTAGATGAGAAGTCATTGGCATTTTTGATGCTGTGTTTTCAGAACCTGCAGTCACATGAACAGTTCTTTAGGTCTTGAAGTCTGTGCAGTGTGCTGCATAACTTCTCACGTAGATGATGAGCTGGTTCTAAAAATAAGGTGTTTTGGTACCATAAAGGCCATGCACCCTCAATGAGTGAGTATGCCGACTGTAGAGAGCTAGTCAGAGATGGCCTTTTAAGACAGAGGGGCAGGCAGAACTGGTTGAAACTCTAGCGTGAGTGCTTAGAGTAAGCCTATTGAGGTGAAGAGAATCTCACCTCCTGAATCCATTTCATTTTAAGGAGCACTGTTTGATCCTAGCTTTAAGCTGAGGCAGAACATAAGAAGTAGGCTACTGACTAGCTGCAGAGCGTCATGACAGGTAAAGACTCCACAGTAGCAAAGCAAGTAAACAGTACTTTAAGGCCACCAGGGAGACGGAATATGATTGAGCAGTGTATTGCCATCCCAGTTCTTCTGTCTACAAGTCATGGGGAGATGACCCCCTTACTCTGTATATAAACTGCACAAGCAGGGGTGGATTGGCCATAGATCTTACAGGGAAATTTCCAGGTGGGCCGAGGCTCGCAGCTAGACGTTTTTGGGGATGTATTTTGTGCTGCTGGCAGTATTTTGTGTTCTACTGTGATATTTGGCTCTGTTGGGGTGGTATAATGTGCCAAAATATGGTATTGTTGGCCATCAATTTGGACCCGACTACAAAACAGGGCCACTTTTAGTATTTTTTCCAGGGCCGCTTTAAGTTCCCAGTCCGCCCCGTGCACAAGTTATGTTGTGCCATGGTATGTACATCAATATAAGGCGTAACCATAAAGATTGTGACCATCAGATACTATAGCTGGCAAGATTCATAACTCCATTTTGAGAAGTAAAGTAGAACATTTTTTTTTCCCCTCAACATCTCCTTCCTATACTTGCTGTGCCATTTCCTTTGAGGAGAGGTCACCACTAGTCCCCTCACCTTTCACCTATATCAACAGTTTGATCATGATACAATCTTAATTGCAGGAAGTACAGTAATACACCTGGTTGCTATTATTGTCTTTTACGACGTTAAAAGTATAAGCTTGTTGTATGCTTTCTTATTATCTAGGGGACATTGGGGCAGATTCGAGATATGTATTTTGGACACGATTTTAGAGTGAGTGAGACAAGAGGAACCCTGAGGTGATAGCAGCAGATGAAGCATTTAACACCTGCACCAACAGCTG
The DNA here is from genome assembly GCA_033119425.1 of Bufotes viridis. NCBI lineage: Eukaryota > Metazoa > Chordata > Amphibia > Anura > Bufonidae > Bufotes > Bufotes viridis. The sequence continues at coordinate 414,204,138 of CM065590.1, read as the reverse complement.
CTGAGACTGTTCCTGTGATAACTTTTCTGGAGGGCCTGGTAGGGAGCTCACAACTCAAAGAATACATCTTCGGCTGGCACTAGTTTCGATTATATCCCCAAGGAGGCACTTACATGTCTCACAGAGAGACTTACAGAGAACACAATGTGAATGTTGTAAATGTCGTACAGCATCATAAATATCTTTGTCTTGTCTTGCCAAAATCCTTTGGGTCTGAACATAGAGAAATATCAAAATTACATTGTGCACCTAACTGTTAAGAAATATATTTAAAGTAGAAGTTCACATTGAGTATATTAGGCAGTTGTTCAAATTACCCTTCCTTAATATGATTTTACAAAATGGTCCTGTTTGAAATAGGTGTAATACTTGCCACAAGGGGTATATTCTTCTGTCGGTGGTGATGATAGCCAAATGTTATGTGTATATGTTCTGAGCAGTGGCGTAGGGGTCGCAGCGGTCGCAATTTCAACCGGGCCCCTAAGTCAGGGGGGCCCACAGGGTTCCGCAGGCAGGGCTGTAATGATCGCGTTTGCCCCACCGCAATAATTTAATAAAGGGCAGCAGTGGCGGCGGCGGCAGGGCACAGGGAGATGAGCGCTCATCTCCATAGTCATCTGCATCGCCGTCCTCAGGACAGCGATACAGATGGATGCTGCAGTGGGGCAGGGGAGAAAGAGGCATCTCCCATTCCTGTTCTTCTGATAGGCTGCAGGCACTAGGCCTGCAGCCGTTCTGAAGCTGTTGCGGGGGGGGGGGGGGGGAGAGAAACTTGTTACTGGCACATGATTGGATGATTGGAAGGGAGAGGCACTTGTTACTGGCACATGATTAGGGGGAGGAGACGCACTTGTTACTGGCACATGATTGGGGGTTGAGAGGCACTTGTTACTGGCACATGATTGGGCGGGAAAGGCACTTGTTACTGGAACATGATTGGGAAGGAGGAGGCACTTGTTACTGGCACATGATTGGGGGTTGAGAGGCACTTGTTACTGGCACATGATTGGGCGGGAAAGGCACTTGTTACTGGAACATGATTGGGGAGGAGGCACTTGTTACTGGCACATGATTGGGGGGAGGAGAGGCACTTATTACTGGCACATGATTGGGGGGGGAGAGGCACTTGTTACTGGCACATGATTTTGGGGGGGAGAGGCACTTGTTACTGGCACATTATGGGGGGGGAGAGGCACTTGTTACTGGCACATGATTGGGGGGGAGAGGCACTTGTTACTGGCACATGATTTGGGGGCATCTATGAGGGCACTTCTTACTGGCACATGATTTGGGGGGCATCTATGAGGGCACTGTTTACTGGCACATTATTGGGGGCACTATGGGGGCACTTTTACCTGGCACATTATTGGGTGGCACTATGGGGGCACTTATTGGCACATTATTGGGAGGCACTTTTTACTGGCACGTTATTGGGGGCACTATAGGGGCATCTATGGGGGCACTTCTTACTGCACATTATTGGGGGGCACTATGGGGGCATCTACTGAGGCCACAAAGAAGGGGTATTTTATATGGGGGGAGAGGAACACAATGGGGGCTTCTACTGAGGCCACAAAGAAGGGGTATTTTATATGGGGGGCTCTGTGTGGTACTAATATTATCAGAGGATTTATCTGTTTCTGCAGTATAGTATTGAGGAGCACAGTGGCACAGTATTGGGGGTAGTAGGAGGGTTTGTCCGGAAGATGGGAGGATGATGGAAAAGTAGTAAACTAAGATTTTTTTTTTGTCAAACTGGAGAGACGAAAAATGGCTGAAAAATGGTGGTCTGGTCCGAAGGTCTGTAAGGAGAAGATGAGGAAAGAGAACATCTACATCAAAGGAGACATCACTGGATATAAGAGGTATGGGGCGCTGTATTACCCTGTATTTCTGTAGTAATGGGAGCAGGGGCGTAACGATCGCGGTCGCAGATGGTGCAACTGTGACCCAGCAGTGGAGGCGGGGCAGTATTTGGGGGTTGGGCCCGGGGGGGGCCCAATTCAAAGTTTGCCCCGGGCCCATAGAACTCTAGTTACGCCTCTGGTTCTGAGTGTTTGACTGTTTAGCTCTGTGTGTTATGCTTTACATTTTAGTGTGTAGTATGTTACTGTAAAGTGGTAGTGTTTCTTTTGGGCAAAAGTTGTGCAGTATGACTGTTAGGGTGAACTCCTGTTATTTGAGACATGTGTGTCAGCTACATTTCACAGTGGGACCATTACCCTGAGTGATGCTGGAATAGGTGACCAAAGTGTTCCATTGGAGAAGTTGTGGAGATCACATTATATTGAGCTCTATTGGAGCCAAATAGCTAGGTTGGGCATATGGCTAAGGCCTCTTGCACACAAACTTTTTTTTGCGAGTGTACGGGTCGTTTTTTGCGTTCCGTATACTGTCCATATACGGATCCATTCATTTTAATGGATTTCGTAAAAAAAACAAAAGTGTTTCCTTGTGCATTCCGTATCACTATCTCCATTATATCATCTTCTTGACGCCAATACTGTAGGTGATAAAAAGAACCATACTCTTATCAATCGTTATTTTATTAAGAGGTCTTACAAGATTGCAATTGAAATCATTTAAATACAAATCACTTTTTATTCTTGTACAGAAAGTGTAATAAAGTTAAAAGATCTTATTATTATACGGAGCATTATTGCAAATGCTTACAAAATTTTTGCATAGAGTGAGTACAGACTCACAGATAACCCAAATACAAAACAACCCCAAAAAAGCTGTATATGTTACCCCGTCATCACTTCAAGCAGACACACACAACCAAGATGCAGACACAGTTACATATGGGGAGGGTATGAGTTTTACCAAGTTGGAGCATAATCACATCTCCGTGTACCATTAATACAATATGAACCAGTGTATGCAATGGTATCAGTGGTTCTTAAAGGGAAACTCCACTTTTAAGGTTGAACTTTTTTTTTAACTTTCAAATTACGTAGCTTGTTGGTTTCCTGACACATAAGTGCTCAAGTTTACACACTATGGCCCCAAGCAACCTTTGGTTACAGCAAAATGGTGGGTCACAATAACCATTTTATAATTTTCTTGGGTAGAAAAAATAGTGTAACTATATTAAGAATGGTTGGAATTCTTGCAATTGCCGCAGAGTGTCCACAACTTTTTTCCCCCCATGGATAAAATGATGCATGATTGTCTGCAACTATGCAATCAAAAGTTCATTTGGAAGCCTAGCCTTGGTGCTAAGTTGTCAAGTCATATGTCAGCAACATAATCTGAAGTCTGTCTAAAAGGGAAAACAAATGATGTGAAAAAGACATACCAGAACTGAAAATTGGTACAAGAAAAGTAAGGCAAAGTATTGGCTAAATTTTATGTACATTTAAGCTATGAAATGTAAAAAAAAGTGGAGTCACTCTTTAACATTTTGTACAAGTACATTCTAAAGAATAAAGATTTAGCCCCAAAATGGCAGTTCATTGAGTATGTACGTAAGTGACAGGTTACTTTGGTGGCTTTTAAGAATGGACCTACTCAACAATATAACTGACTACAGCTGACTATGAGTTGGTAACAGCAAACTGGTACAACGTCTATTTTAAAGGATCGTTGGGTGTTTTCCAAATTCTCTAATTCTAGATGAATCTGAATTAATATCTGAGGAGGCTGCCTGTTTAGGACCCCCATCATTTAGTGGCTGACACCTTTTCTCATTACAGTATATGGGCATCCCATTATTACCATGAAATACCTAATTTCCCCTGTGGTGGTGCTGCAGGAAAATTGAACACTTACTGCCCAGTTTTCCTACAGATCACTGGCAGCCCTAGCAGAGGGATATGCTGTGATCGGCCTATTGTCAGGGGGTCCTTCAAACAAAAATAAATTGCCTGAAACAAACAACATATACAACAATTTATATAATGTCCGCTTTGTATATAAGGCTACTTTCACACTAGCGTTCTTTGCGGATCCATCATGGATCTGCAAAAATGCTTCTGTTAGAATAATAGAACTTCATGCATCCATCATGAACGGATCCGGTTGTATTATGTCTTCTTTAGCCATGACGGATCCGTCATGAACACCATTACAAGTCAATTGGGGATGGATCTGTTTTCTATTGTGTCAGAGAAAATGAATCCGTCCCCATTGACTTATTTTGTGTTCCAGGACGGATCCGTCTTGCTCCGCACCACACTGCGGACAGAAAAACGCTGCTTGCAGCAGTTTTCTAACCGCGATGGGGACAAAACCAAACAGAACGGAATGCATTTTGGTGCATTCCGTTTCGTTCAGTTCAGTTTTGTCCCCATTGACAATGAATGGAGACAAAACTGAAGCGGTTTCTTCCGCTATTCAGATCCTATGATGGATCTCAACAGCGGAAAGGGAAAGTACAGAGGTGAAAGTAGCCTAAAGTGGTAATGTTGCTTTGGCATATTTGCAATCATTGTTCCGTCCAGTCTCTAATGGGGGCAGGATCTCAGGTTGTTCAACATTTTGCCGTGTTATGTAGCAATATGTACCCTGCCCATACCACCATGCAGATTTTATACCCAGTAGTATGTGGTTGCTGTGTCAGCAGACATATTGTTTCTCAGCCCAGATATTATTAAAGAACTAAGTTAACAACTTGACAGAAGGGGACAAATCATAGACTATCATTTGGCAATTTTCATTCTACAGGGAAATTTAAATCCAACTTCAATATCAAACCAAGATAATAAGGTTTTAAACCAAGCCCAATAGTAATGTAAACCTCACCACACACAAACACACACGCTCGCACTACAGTGTTATGCTGGAGAATGGATCCATGGTTTGCAAGTTTAGTACATACCCCAGGGATTATATGAAGACATACACAATTGTATCTATGGGCGAAATCATAATCTAGTGATATTCCTTCAAAAAGTGAATATTTCTATAAAGCTTATAGGGGCAAATATACAATCAGGAACCAGGTACTGACTCATAAACCTGTGGGACCTATGTCCACAAATCTATGGACACTCTGCAAGAAGATCTTTTTTTTTTCTCTCTGCAAATGTATCTGAAAAATTGGCTCTAAATGAAACTTGGCTTTTGTTCAGTTGTGAAATGTGCTTAATTCTGTGTATAGCGCCTGTTGCGTTAGAGATGTGAATATCCACTTAACATAATGTGCCAGAAATAGAATATTTGGGCTGCCAGTAAAAAGGTTAAGCAGCATAATGAAGCCTTTAAAATTTTATTTCCAATTTTATGTACATTAATAAAAAAGAGCAGAGAAAATTTACACTTGTAGTTAAGAAAATAAATGGCCAACTCTCATTTTTGTGGATAAGTAAAATGGATAGAAGCTAAGATGTTGTAGAATGCGGTATGCTACACCAAAGACCAGTGCCATAGATACCATTGAGGTACTCCTTTGGCTCTTCTGAGGTCTGTAGAGATGGGGCACCCCAGTTTAGATTGGCCCCATCTCCCTTTCACATCAACAATATAAACCAGAAGAGGACTCTTCCTCTCCACAGACCACGTAATGTTAGTAAATAAGGTAGGGCAATGACCACATTATCCTTGTGTAAAGAGGATCTTCATCCAAAACATACAACTAACATATATCATTGTAGGAAGCAGCAGCCAAAGTTTGGTAATTTTATTTTATTTATTTACAGATATTTGGGCTTTTTCTGATTCAGTTGTATCAGCCATCTGCAAAAGTGACAACAGAAGTACAGCCATTTTGGTTGTTGTACTTCAACAATCTTCTCAGACTGATGGTACAACTATCATTCTTGTTAATGACAGATCATAGGGATAGTTTGCCATCAGTTTCCAACAAGATAATACAAAGGTGACAATATGGCTCCTCTTTTTTTGCAAAAATGCCCCCTAAAGAAAAATAAAGAAAACGTGACATTCATAGTCATAAAATTTTCAAAATTTGAGGCTTATTTATTAACATATATATGAGCCACTATTGCAAAATGGCGTGCAACAAAATCTGTGACTTTTTCCCACTCATGCCGCTCTTCCGAAGTGATATATGATACTATGTGCAAATTTTACACTGGTCCCGAAAAGCAAATGTGTTCCTACTTGGCAGAAGTTGTATAAACTAGCAGGACATATGTCTTGCATGTGTACGGTACATTTGACAATGGATATCCCCTATACCTTGATTAACTAAACGCCACATCTTATACACTTTGATGCTTCTTCAAGACCAAGACTTCAGTAGATCCATTTAAGAAATTGTCGGACCCTTACAATTCATTTAATATTAGCAGACATTTAACATTCAGTTCCATTACGATCAGCTGCTGTGGTTCCTACACTCATCCCCGTTGTCATCACTGACATGTCAACCAGTGCCATCCTATATCGCATGACTAAATTTCATCGTAATTTATTATAACATCTCCACTGCAGCCAGCAATTGGCTAGCACAGTATTGTAAAGCTGCCCATCAGGAACAGCACCAAGTTTGAGTGCAGAGTATCTTACAAATTTGTTTTTCTACCTGTATGACACAATTTTTAGCGGTGGGAGAAGCTAGACCCTAGAACTTATTAGAACATCTACATTGGCACACTGGAGTTATCTACCGAAAATAGAACCTTTATCCTACTACCAGCCTGCCAGCTGCAATACATAACACTAATGATAAGATCAAGCATCTTACAGAAGTTTCCTCTCTACAATAAGTGACTCTAAACATAAAGGGGGATTCCTCATAGACCGGCATAGGCCTTGTCATATATTAGGCGCATCCTCTGGCAGTCCGTGTGCCTAAACAAAAATTTATGGTAGCTCGGAGCTGCCATAGACTTCTGTCTTCATTTACACAAAAAACTGTCGAGGCCTGCTCACATCCCTCTTTTTGGAAGGTGGTGAGAGTGACTTAGAAAAACCACTTGCAACAACATTTTGTAACAGTCGTGTCCAAAAAGTCACAAACACATGGTGTGGGGGGAATGCTAAATTCTTCCCCAAAGTTTCTATACATTGGCTAAACTTATATATTGTATATTGTAGAATATTTTATATGGCATGATAGAAATTCAGTTTCCCCAAAGGCTCCACGGTTCTATGACTATAGTACAGGAGGCACAACCAAAACTCCACATTCCTAAAAAAAATATATCATCTTAAATTTATCAAATTTTGTCATGTTATGAAAATATTTACAACTATGAATGTGAGAAAATGCTGGAGTTACTTACGAGATGTAGCCTTAAAGGAGTTAAAAGGGTTGTTCCGCGATCCCTTGCGGCGGCCACTCACGTGTGCATGAGTCTGAATCTCTAAACACAGAAGTAGCGAAAGATTCAGACTAACGCATGCGCTGTGGGTTCAGGCTAGGATCATGTGCTAGGATTACATACCCAGTGTACAGCACGTGATCCTGGAAGTGACTATGGCACAGGATCGCTGTGCAACCTGGATAACCCTTTTAGTGTTGGGTTTATACAACTCATCTAAATTTACCATGATCTCATCTCAAGAAGGTAATATGAGTGAAGGTAACTGATAATGTAGAGGAAGGATGACTTCAACCTCATTCCAAAGTCATAAGATAGGAGTCATCTTGTAAGTGCCCTATAGCCAGGTAATGAGACTGTAGCAGCATATTCATCTAGTAGTAACCTGTAATGTTATTGATCATACAAAATAGTTTCTTGTTATAAGAAATCTTTTCATTTGTCATCACTCATTCGCCATACATCACATACACCCCCCAACAATGAAAACAAAATAAAATGAACATAGGACAGCAAACAATTAAATCAGAAACTTCCCCTCTGTGCTTTTCCTCGCAGAGTGCATTGTCTTAAGGCATAGGCACATTTCCCCCTCTTTGATCAGAGATGGTTCAGTCCAGTGCCCTCCTTAATACATGGCTCTGGGTGACCATATGGGTAAATGGAAGAATTTATTACTGGGATTTGTGGGATGCAACAAATAAGCGCACCACAAAAAGGAGAAAGAAGCCCAACAAAGGTCATGAACAAAATTTGCTGGTCAGTAGATCAGGCAGCCATAATAAAAACTATATATTTTCTGGCTTTGTTAAAAAAACACCCTGTATATGGAGTTCAACAAACCTTCAGTTGTCAGACAATGGGCCTGTCTAGCAGTTGGTGAAGGTGATAATAGGTCGTAGGTTAAATTCTACATAGAATGGAAAACATTTCCTTGGCAACCAGAATTTGAAAAAGATGACATGATGACATCTTATTAGGCAAACATCAAATTCATATAGATCTTGAAGTGTAATTTGATGTTTGTCCACTAGAATAAATTGTTTTATGTAGTCCGAGAAAATGTGATCCCCTATGACCTGTGAGTATTAGTGATTGACTGGCATCTTTTTCCATTGGGACCGCACCTCAAAGTTAATTGTTACAATTACTGTTCTATTCTAGATCGCTGTACAGTGTTTGCAGATGATCACTGTTCACCTCATTCTTCATGATGTACGTTGACACTGTTGTATTGAATAAAACTAATAAAAAAGAAATGTAAAAGAAAAAGACTGGCATCTTTTCCAAAGCACAATTTTTGTCAGTAGATGTGCCTCATGAAATTGTTTTCATAGATTATTATATTTTAGATAAATTAAAACCTCTTTATAAGGCCATCTCCTTGTGAAGACCACCCATAATCTTGACCAGATGTTTCTGAGATAGTTTTTCATTACTTTATACCTTATGGACCACCCCTCTAGGAGATCATTTTTTACCATAATTGTGGGTGTTCATCTCAAAGAGGTTTTACTGTATCTACAGATAGTTCAATAGACCCATATGAACTGAATTTTCAACTGCAGTCCATTAATCTATATTTACTATACTATGTCATTAGTGATCATCATAAGAATGACACATCGAGATTGCTTGTGCATTCCAACATGGCTAAGGAATCAAATCCTTGATTCAGTGATCTTAGGACAGTAGTGGCAAAACCTTCCATTTGGGAGTTTGTACTCCTGAGGGTTTGCCTCCCTCTCCTTCCACTGTCATCTTCTGTCTGTCTCATTAAAAGGTGATCAATCTCAAAATTAACTGTCACTTAACGGATCGTGAATCCCCCAAATCCTAGTGCTACTCAGTAAGAATTTGGATCTGGACAATGTAGTCTACTTTGATTATCTATAACCAACACCTTTAACCCATGAAGATAATCATAAACTCATAGGGTACATAAATTTTTGTTAACATTTTCTTATTAAAATCTTGTTAGAACTGTGATAGAGTGGTTGTCTCGCTTGGAAAATAACTGTACAAATAGTACTGATACTAGCACCTGCTAATGCCAGTGGTAATACTACCATCCTATGTCTAAGCAGAAAATGGCAAAAAAAAAAGGATTATACCCATCTTACATACATTTTCAAATATTTTGGAATATCTCTTTATATGATCTCTAATTTTTTCAATCATCTGTCAACGTGTCCTAGTTCTTGGGTCTGACACAGTTTGTTTGTTTGTTTTTTATCTTAGACACACGTTATTCGCTACTGAAGTACAGCTGAACTGAACAAGTTGAGAAAAAAAAAACGGAATTATTCAAATTAGGTACATTTTTACAAATTGTGTTCAAACAAGAACCCTGAAAATGTATCAGGATGCTGCATGTTATGGTACAAATGACAGGCTTTATGTGGTGGGCAAAAATGTATTTCTTTGGGTTTTCTAATGAACGGGCACCTCTGGAAAGAATTTGAAGGAGGAAGAAATATGGGCAAGAGGGAAGACGACTGGGGGTCACCCTGAGTTTCTGGCACTGAAACATCTCTTTCATAGGAGAATAATAGATTTACAGATACATATCTATATATATATTTGTATATATTCACACGCACACACACATATTTTTCTGAGGCTTCCTGTGTCTGGTTACAGTCGTACTCCTGGTCTTTGGAGTTTGGCTTTCCAGTCTCTTATAGACAAATATTGTTATTTGTCTGGCAGGTGGATTCACTGCCTGCTTGTGACAGGAATAATTTCCCACTGGCACACACGCAGATCTCAAATACATTTTGTCGGGGTGCAGATGCAGAATATGATCCTCGCGGCAGCTGTGGAAGCTTTACATTAGCCGCTTTTAACTGGATCTGGAAAAGAAAAGAAAATACTTTAATAAGAACATACACAATTAAATAAAAGAACAGATTTCATACACAATGTACATGAAATTCCCTTAATCTAACATCTGAGAAATCCAAAATATTCTAGATGTCAGATTAAGCTTCAAGTAAAGCTTCTACTTGACTCCCTGTAGGTCAGGGGTGGGGAAACTCCGTATGCGGCCCGCGGGATCAATTTATGTGGCCCCCGGCCCCTGCCAGAGCATATAGTGAAAATGCTAATGAACACTTCCAGCATGTCGGAGGCAAGGGAGGTGAGAACAGCACTGCACTGGCTATCCTTACCTTCCCTGGCCTTCTTCCAGCCCCGCTCTGTGTCCTGACACATATAGCGTCCGGACATAGTGCACGTAGATCTGCACTATGACCTGACGCTGTGTGCTGTCAGGCCACAGTACAGCGCGGCAGGAAGAAGACCAGGGAGGGTAAGTGGCAGCACTGTCCGGAGCTGGAGAAGTATGTTTATTTATTTTTTAATCGTCTGATCTGAGGTCTGATTGTATGCTGGGGGGTCTGATCTGAGGCTGAGAGGTCTGATGAAGGTCTGATCTGAGGCTGGGGTGTCTGATGCGGGGCTGATCTGAGGCTAGGGTGGGTCTGATTGGGGTGTGATCTGAGGCTAGGGAGGGTCTGGTGGGGGTGTAATCTGAGGCTGGGGGTCTGATGGGAGTCTGATCTGAGGCTGGAGGTCTGATGGGGGCTGATCTGAGGCTAGGGAGGGTCTGATTGGGGTCTGATCTGAGGCTAGGGAGGGTCTGATGGGGGTCTGATCTGAGGCTGAAAGGTCTGATGGAAGTCAGATCTGAGGCTGAGAGGTCTGATGGGAGTCTGATCTGAGGCTGATGTAGGCTAGGGGTCTTATAGGAGGCTAATGGAGGTGGGGGGCAGATCTGAGACTGAGAAAGGGACAAAAGCAGGGACAGTTGTAAAGGAAGAGGCGAGGGCAGTGGCAGAGTGAAAGCTGGGTGAACCCCTCCCTGGACCCCTTGGTTTTAGCTTGGATGCCATTAATGCCAAATAAAAAACAAAATAAATAGCATTCTGAACTTAAAAATTAGACTGCTATGTTTGGTCAAAATGATGCCTGTACTATGTGTAATATTTGTAGTGCAGGCGCCATGTTGTGCTTCAAAAATACAGCGCTCTAAAAAATTTTTAATTGAAGCGCAATTTCTGTAACTTACCCCTGTGAGTTATATGTTTGACCAAATATAGCAGTCAAATTTTTAAGTTGAGAATTTTGTATGGCCCGCGTACGATGTTACAAATATCCAAATGCCCCTCGGCAGCAAAATGGTTCCCCACCCCTGTTGTGAACTTGGGGACTATGGCAGTAGATTCACGAATGATGAATTTCTATTCATTCTAATTAGATGGCACTGTATATGAGACATCCATAAAGAGCAATAAACATATCTTGTCCATAGGGTCACCTGTTATTCAAGCACTATTTATATCAAATTTTATGACAACAGATACAGGAACCCCTTTACCCCCTCCAAAAATATATATTAGTCCTACCTCTCCATCTGTAGAATCTAGTCGTAAGTCTGTTCTACAAGATGCTTCCAGCCCACCAGCTTCTGCATTTATCTCAACTCCTTTTGGTGCTTCCATGGTTAAAGTCCGTGTCGGTGATTCCAACCTGTTTAAAGCATGGTAAAATTGTATTAGTTCTTGCTAGTGCTTGTAATCTGAAGTTTTCGGGCATACAAGTACCAAAATTCTGTCAATTATACAAAGTTATACAAAAAGTGATTATGTATATGCCCTATACATATCACTGACCACAGTGGTATAATGTTAATCTGACTGAGATCACTATTGTGAGCAGAGACTTCAGTGCCACACATCAGGGAGGCAGTGTTATAAACAAGACTGGCATGGTAACGTCCACTATCTTATTGAGAATGTAAGTAGTTTAGAGATGAGCTGAAAAACATCCCGATTAACCAAAGGGCAGTATTCAGCCAAGTCCTTGTGTACAGAAAGAGGAATTGCCATTCTGTGTTCAACTGGCAGAGTCGGACAAAAAATTATTATAGACACAAGAGACTAACCTAGGATGGTAGGGACATTATAAACAGAGAATAGGGAGAATAATTGAGTACAATTTAGGGACTATGATCAGGGAAAGCATATAGAGTTAGTGAGAGACTGGTCACTCAGAATAGTGTGTTTTCATATAGCTTGCTGGCAACTAGTTATCCATTACATACCTGTAAGAAAATCATTTTTTTGGTATGAACAGGCAGCCAGCTTTTTTTTTTTTTTATTAAAAAACGTTTTTAGTTCATATTATTGCCAGCACCCTAATAGCATAGTTTCTGCTGCAAACACTAAGTACGCTAGTAATTGCAGATTTTTTTCCTAAAGTCAGTGTAAATTTACGGTTTTTAATTGTGCATTTCAGTGCATGATACCTATATTTCGTAATGAGTTGTATATTACTGTAAGATAATGAGCAGTTACAGAAAACACATTTTACTGCAGTAATGCAAATTATCATAACTGTGTAATTGAACGCATTACTGCATCATATCATGATGTTCAAAAACATTATGATGAAAAATTGTATTCTTTACCAGTGTTAGTGAATGCAATACTGGAATAGACCATGTTGTTCAAAGACATTTTACTACAAAAACTACATTCTTATATCTTTGTAAGTGAACGCATTACTGCAACAGACTGTGTAATTCAAAGACATTTTAGTGCACATACTGTATCGCATTCTTATACCCATAGTAGTGAACACATTGCTGCAACAGACTGTGTAGTTCAAATACATTTTACCGCAAAAATTTCGTTTCTATACCCATGTTTGTGAACACATTACTGCATCTCACCATGTAGTTCACACACATTTTACTGCAAAAACTGCATTATTACCACTGTAAATTGTCAATACCAGTGTATATTGTGTTTTTAGAAGGGGAGGAATGTTTAATTGCACCTCTGTCTTTAAAGTACAGAAAAAAAAAACGTTTGCGAGTACCATTTAATAACCTGCGTACAAAACCCTTGATTTTGTTTTATAGGCCTCATAATAAAATGCCTGGTAAATGGAAGACTTCAAGATGAAAAACACATGCATCGTCAAATTGTGGGTAGTGCAAACAGCATTAGCAACACCAGGCTTGCAGTTAGTAGTATTAGTAGTAGGAGCAGACCACCTTTGCTGCCGATGGCTCCAACATTATTATTGAGGACAAAGAGGATAAAATTGTGTGTGGACTGGATGTCTCACTCTTTCTCTCAGTCACAGCAGGATGATGTGGATGTCACCCCTGAGCCTGACAACCATGCCTTGGAGCCTGGGGTCACATCATTCCTCCTTGCAATCCCAGAAAACCCTTTCACTTGCATCATCTCTACCCCCTCATAGTGAGGTCAAGCTGGGGTACCCCATGCATATCTGTATTTGTGGTAGAAATGGCACTTCTAGTCACCATGGTTGCAGTAGGTTCAGTGGTAGTGACAATGGCACGTACAGAGCAGGGAATTGGAAGAGGCGCCAAGGAGCTCACAATGACATATTACAATGTGATAAAAGTGGCATGGAGTGTGAGGATGATGATAGTTGTGTGTTGGACAGGACCTGGGAGCCAGATTGTGGTGCTGAGGAGGAGATAACAGAGGAGGATACTGCTGATACTGTAGGCACAGGCTTAAAATGTGCATTGCTGTGTGCAAGATCTGCAGGATGAAAATAAGCAGTGGGCATTCAAACACAAACAAAGGCACCACAGCTCTGTTGCAGCACATCATCAGTTCCTGTGGGAAAATAGAAATGGCCACCAGCTAGCATAACAAGAGTGTCCTCCTTTTCCTGTTGTTATTTGCAGCCACAATGCCACTTCCATGTGGAATACAGTGTCCTTGTCATCATCAGTTGCTGCTTCTCCCACTCAGACTACTCCTGCTTCTCCTTTTCCACTCCATGAACAGCCATCAATAATGGAATGTGTGGCTAGAAAGATTGCTGAGGACGTAAGGTTAACTCCCACCTGTCCTTGTTGTTGTTGGTGCTGTCACAGCCATACCACTTAGTGGATTCTGCTGCCTTTAGGGAACTGATGGCCATTCCTTGCCTTGTTCTCTCAAGTGGTGGAAAATGTGGGTCGCTCCGTATGATTCTTGCTGTCCGGAAAGGTGCATTGCATGGTGTATACCTGAAGCAGCTGTTATGGACAGGGACATGAATTGTCTTTCACAGCCCACTAGATCAATGTTTTTTGTGACAGCAGCAAGGCATCATCACAAGGCCAGGTCCTATTGAGACCTCAACATTTGTGTTGGTCTGGTTCCATCCTCAATAGAAGCAAGGAAGTACATCACTCCCACGCTTCCTCCCTCCAATAATATGTATAAAATGAAGTACTGCCATGTCGGTTAGGGCTGATCAGTCTGGACAAGAGTAGTCACACAGCCGATTGGTTGCTAAAGTGCATTAAGCAGTAAACATCCCACTGGCTGTCTTCCTAACAACTCCACCTGGGCAGGGTGGTCAGTGACAATGACAGGAACATCATGGCGATGCTGGATTTGGGGGAAATAACACATGCTCCGTGCATGCCGCACAATATAAATTTACAAGTGCTTTTTAAAAAAATATAGCTTGCAGAGGGTGCTGGCTGTGTCCAGGAGGCTGTCCTTGCATTTCTTATGTGACAAGGAATACACTCCTGGACTTGCAGCGACAGAAAGGCCTGATATGAACAATGGATTGGGGCCACACTGCAATTGGAACGCAGTTCACAAGCAGTTCAAATCAACACATGTATACCCAAAACAGGCCTTATTTCCTAAGAAAACCCCAATAGATTGCACATCCACTAGATATAAATACAATGTATACATTTTATTAGGCTACAAAGACACACAGACAACTTAAACATTGTATACAATATACCATGTACTGGTACAAAATAAGACCAGACACAAACACAGCTCCCACCAAAGTCCACAAATAAGGACAAAATGTATATTGTCCAAGATGACAATGGTATACAGTACAAAAACAAATAATCAAACAAAAATCTGCAATGAATAAATAATAATGTGACATCAAAATGCCTGGTACCTGAATGGTGTAAAACAAATGAGCCTAGGACTATATGGGTGGGCCTGAGTCAGGAAAATGACGCCCCACGCGAATCGCTGGGGAAGTCCGGCTTCCTCAGGGGTAAATGCCTATGTGCCACAAGGTGGATATAAAGATTCTACACACCCCTGTTAAAATGTCAGGTTTCTGTGCCGTAAAAAAATGAGACAAAGATAAATCATTTCAGAACTTTTTCCACCTTTAATGTGACCTATAAACTGTACCACGCAATTGAAAAACAAACTGAAATCTTTTAGGTGGAAGGAAGAAAAAAAAAAAACTAAAATAATGTAGTTGCATAAGTGTGGATGTAGCTGTGTTCAGAATTAAGCAATCACATTCAAAATCATGGTGCCATCAATTACAGTGCCTCTGATTAACCCCAAATAAAGTTCAGCTGCTCTAGTTGGTCTTTCCTGAAATTTTCTTAGTCGCATCCCACAGCAAAAGCCATGGTCCATAGAGAGCTTCCAAAGCATCAGAGGGATCTCATTGTTAAAAGGTATCAGTCAGGAGAAGGGTACAAAAGAATTTCCAAGGAATTAGATATACCATGGAACACAGTGAAGACAGTCATCATCAAGTAGAAAAAATACGCCACAACAGTGACAATACCAAGAACTGGACGTCTCTCCAAAATTGATGAAAAGACGAGAAGAAAACTGGTCTGGGAGGCTATCAAGAGGCCTACAGCAACATTAAAGGCTCTGCAGGAATATCTGGAAAGTACTGGCTTTGTGGTACATGTGACAACAATCTCCCATATTCTTCATATGCCTGGGCTATGGGGTAGAGTGGCAAGATGAAAGTCTTTTCTTACGAAGAAAAACATCCAAGCCAGGCTACATTTTGCAAAAACACATCTGAAGTCTCCCAAAAGCATGTGGGAAAAGGTGCTAAGGTCTGATGAAACCAAGGTTGAACTTTTTGGCCATAATTCCAAAAGATATGTTTGGCACAAAAACAACACTGCACATCACCAAAAGAACACCATACCCACAGTGAATAATGGTGGTGGCAGCATCATGCTTTGGGTCTGTTTTTCTTCAGCTGGAACTAGGGCCTAAGTTAAGATAGAGGGAATAATGAAAGTTCCAAATATCAGTAAATATTGGCATATTGGCATATTGGCTTCTGCTAGAAAGCTAAACATTAAGAGGAACTTCATCTTTCAGCATGACAATGAGCCAAAGAATACATCCAAATCAACAAAGTAATGCCTTCACCAGAAGAAGATTAAAGTTTTGGAATGGCCAAGCCAGAGCCCAGACCTGAATCCGATTGAAAATTTGTGGGGTAATCTGAAGACGGCTGTGCACAGGAGATGCCCTCGCAATCTGACAGATTTGGAGTGTTTTTGCAAAGAGTGGGCAAATCTTGCCAAGTCAAAATGTGCCATACTAATAGACTCATACCAAAAAAGAGTGCTGTAATAAAATCAAAAGGTGATTCAACAAAGTATTAGTTTAAGGGTATGCACACTTATGCAACAATATTATTTTATTTTTATATTTTTTCTTCCCTCTACCTAAAAGATTTCAGTTTGTTTTTCAATTGAGTTGTACAGTTTATAGGCCACATTAAAGGTGGAAAAAGTTCTGAAATGATTCATCTTTGTCTCATTTTTTTACAGCACAGAAACCTGACATTTTAACAGGGGTGTGTAGACTTTTTATATCCACTGTATACCACTGTAGTCAATAATAATCGGTAGTTTACAAAGATCACCTGGAAAAAAAAAAAAAAAGGGAGGGGGGGGGATCCTGTCATGCTTCTGGAGTCACAAGCAGCGCACTGCACATACGCCGGTGGCTGCTGTGAGAGGATATGAAAAGTCATGTGATAACAGATCACATGAAACAAAGACACACCTCTCCTGGTGGTGGAATGCTCCACGGGCAGTATGGTCTCGTGAAAGTGCAAGTAATCGTGGTATAAGAGTCCCGCAGTACTTATAATGTTGGAGCGAGAGTGTGCAGTGCCAAAGTGGAACATAAATGCGCTCCACTCAAGACTTCAATATAGTACAAAGAAATAATAGCATGTAAAGGGACTGATAAGAACGACATACATAGAAAAAAATATAAATGAATATCATGATTAACTGTGAATAAATTGCAAAGTTATGATTAAAAAATAATAATTATAAGAAAAGGAAAGAAGTAACTCAGAATAAGTGACAATGTGAAAATGTACCTGATCCCCCATAAATGATAAATAGCAGGTGCAAGTGGAATAAAAGAATATAGTACATGAATTATAATCAATAAATCAACAATTATTAAAGTTCCACACATGATTAGAAAAGATAATATATTAAACCACCAAACCATAATTCATTGGTCAATAAATGCCGTGAAAAAAAAATCATAAGATCCATACATATATATATTAAATTACAATTTAATGTAAAATCATAACCCAGAGTAAGTGAAAATGTGAAGGTGTGCCTATTCTCCCATAAACAAAATAATAACTAGTTAAAATGATATGTTAAATCCCCTAACCATGATTTATTGGCCAATAAATACCATAAAAAAACTAAAAATTCATAAGATCCATGCATATATATATAATAAATTACAAGTCAATGTATAATCATATCACCATAATCAATAATTATAATTATAAATTAAAAAAGCCCCAATGACACATGTAAAACACAATGCACGAGAATTTATGTGGCACCAGAAAAATGACCGGGAAAAAAAAAGGGAAAATATAACTCTATCTCTCCTTCCCCTCCCCTACCCATTTTTTGGATATGGTGTTATTTCCTATGCTTGTTGTATTATATTTATAAATATGTCACTATAAAAGAACAATGAATAGTCAAAGACCAAGGCATCAAGAGAGATGAAAATTCCAGAGGGACCGAAAAAACAACCAATATAAGTGAAAGTGACGAATATGAATGATGTCCGTAATTATGTAAACCATGTGTATATCAGGGCTGAGAAGTGGAGGTTGAATTGGATTTTTGTTTGATTCTTTGTTTTTGTACTGTATGCCATTGTCATCTTGGACTATATACATTGTGTCCTTATTTATGGGTGGGAGCTGGGTTTGTTTCTGGTCTTATTTTATACCAGTACATGGTATATTGTATGCAATTTTTAGTTGCTTGTGTGTCTTTGTAGCCTAATAAAATGTATACATTGTTTTTATATCTAGTGGATGTGCGCTCTATTGGGGTTTTCTTGGGCCATGAGGACTGTTTTGGGTGTAGAACGGCCTTATATTGCACTGCTCGATCTGTGATGTTCCAACTCCCTGGAATCAGGGCCGGCGCGTCCTATAGGCTGACTAGGCAGCCGCGTAGAGCGCCCCTTGGGAAGGGGCGCTGCTAGGAGCGCCGGCCCCCTTCATGCTGCAGCCGCCCGAGCGCTCTATAGAGAGCCTCAGGCGGCTGAAGCACTGCCCGGGCTGGTGCGTCCATGAGGGCGCACCGCTCGGGCGCAGCATGAAGAGAGGGACTGACAGGAGGGAAGTGCTCAGCGCTCCCTCCTGTCAGTTCCTCATTGTAGCGTGGCCGAGCCCTGTATAGTCCGCGGTACAGGAGCATCTGTCTCCTGTACCCGGCCGGACTGACAGGAGGTGTGCACACAGTGTGCGCTTCCTATCAGTTCGCCCGGGTACAGGAGACTAAAGCTCCTGTACCCATGGAGCATACAGCGCTCGGCCACGCTACACCAGATAGGGAGGGGGAGGGAGATTGAGAAAGAGGATGAAAAGGGGGAAGATTGAGAAAGAGGATGACAAGGGGTGGGGAAGATTGAGAAAGAGGATGACAAGGGGGGGGGGTGAGAAAGAGGATGACAAGGGGGGGGGTGATTGAGAAAGAGGATGACAAGGGGGGGGGGAGATTGAGAAAGAGGATGACAAAGGGAGGGGGGGTTGAGAAAGAGGATGACAAAGGGAGGGGGGGGGGGTTTAGAATGAGGATGACAAGGGGGGGAGAATGAAAAGGGGGGAAAGAGAATGACAAGAGGGGGAAGAGAATTACATGGGGGGAGAATGACAAGAAAAGGAGAGAGAATTACATGGGGAGAGAAAACTGGCGTTAGTTAAAGGGGTTCTGCAGTTTATTTAAACTGATCGGCAGGGTCCGACACTGGCAGTAGCGCCTCGGCCTTCTCGCTGTTTACCGCAGGCGCAGTGACGTCACGACTAGTATCACTGGCCTTGGCGGGGTTAAGCTCTGTTCACTTTAATGAAGCTTAGCCCCACCCAGGCCAATGATACTAATCGTGACGTCACTGCGAGAAGGCTGAGGCGCTACTGCCAGCGCCGCTGCCTTCTCAAACAGCTAAGTGGCGGGGGTCCCGGGTATCGGACCCCTGTCGATCAGTTTAAATAAACTGCAGAACCCCTTTAATTTGGCAGATCATATGGGTGGGGCATTGTGATGTCACATGGGGGGGGGCGGCAAACTTTTCTTTTGCCTAGGGCGGCAAAAATCCTTGCACCGGCCCTGCCTGGAATTGCACCTGGCATATGCCAAAGTGGATGAGGAAGTGGAGGATGAGGAGCTACCACTGGAGAAGGAGGAGCAGGACAATGAGTCGATGTGCAGGAAGACAAGGCTGATGATGATGATGACAACACTGGCCATAATGACCAATCATCTCAGTCAGGGGTGGAGCCGGAAAGAACTGGGTCCACAGGCACACTGACAATAATGACAAGCTCTATACTTGCTTGCTTATGTAATGAGAGGTGTATCCTTACCATCAAGCAATCTGATGATTACTGGATAGCCATGCTTTTAGAACCTCTCTATCAAAGCAAAATGGGTAAATTTTTTACTGTTGCTGAAAGGGAGGTCAAATTTACCAGATACACTGTGCATGCAGATTGCTGCAGCTTTCGGCGAGCAAACAACTGCCTGACTAAGAGGCCCCTTTCCGCCCTCTGCCAAGTCACCCACCTCCCACTGCCTCTGCTATCACAAGCAGCCGGAGATGCAGCAGTAGCAGCCTGTTCAGTATTACCATGATGGAGCAGTTTTCCATGTGCTCCTCCAGGCTGATAAAAATCAGCAAACCAAAATGTACCACCTGAACAACCAAGTTATGTCCTACCTGGTCTTTCTCCAGCACATACTGACCCCATGGACATCTAGGCAGCCAGATTGGAACAGTGGCTGGAACTGGCCCAGCTTGCTCTTTCTGTACTGTCTTGCCCAGCCTCCAGTGTCACCTCAGAGAAGGTTTTCAGCATGGCAGGTGGCATTGTTACAGCCAAACGGACAAAATTTAATGGATCAGTGGGAATTTTCACACACTTGCAGTTGAGGTCGATGAATAGATCTGCTATTGCTGATGGAGCTCCATTATAACACTACAGCTGCTTCCAAATACAGGGTAAATGGGAGAATTTCTCTAGGCGTGTCCAGCTTCATAACAAGCCACTTGTGTGTGTATAAATATGGACAGGTATTCTGCCCACACGCATCATTTTTGGATGTGTATATGCAACACCCCACAGTGGGGTTACCACTACTGCACCCTGCTACTATCTCTAATGGGCTAATGCAGTGTTTCTCAACTCCAGTCCTCAGGGCCCACCTACAGGTCATGATTTGAGAATATCCCACAGAATGAGTACCTGAGGTGAGTCCTGATGCACTGACACTAATTATATCACCTGCTAAATACTAAGGAAATCCTGAAAACATGACCCGCAGGTGGGCCCTGAGGACTGGAATTGAGGAACACTGGGCTAATGCAATGTCATCTTATGTATTTATTCCAGGTCCTTCACAATGTGAAGGATAGAATGGAACCTTCCAGTCCATTCTAACCCCCCCCCCCACACCCTCTGTGAAGCAGTGGGTAAGTCCCGCTTTCTGCAGAAAGGGTGGAGACACCAGTTAGTTGTGGTTTAGCTTACCCCCTGCTAGGGGAAGGAGGGTTTGCTGGGCATGTCTCTGCTGGACATGCCCAAGCCAAGCAAGCCAGAGCACCCTAAGCTCTGCTGGACATGGAGGCCAAAGCTTGGAGCCTCAGAAGCCAGGAGCAGAGTTCCCTGGCATAATTCAAGAGTCAGTCTACAGAGGGAAGTTGCAGCATAAAGAAAAAAGCAACGTTATACAGTCAACCTGTAAGTACAGCAGAGCCAGAGAGCAACAGATGTAGCAGTTGTAGAGTTGAGTTTGCCTGCCAGAGTTTAATTCTAAAGCCTGCTGGAACCGACAAAGCCTGTAAACCGTTTTGGGGAACGTTTATGCAAAGTAAAGCTGGCATTGAACTTCATCTCAAGGTCTGGACTCAAGTTATTCTTTTACTCCTCAATTATTCCCCCTATTTATTGCCTCGGAGCCAAAGCCTGTGGTCCAGCCGAATCCAGGTAGGAGCACAATGACACACATAAGGGGACATTTTGGGCTACTTTCACACTGGCGTCTTGTGCGGATCCATCATGTATCTGCACAGACGGATCCGCACTGATAATACAACCGCATGCATCCGTTTGTATTATCATGAACATAGGCAAAACGGATCCGTCTTGAACACCATTAAAAGTCAATGGGGGACGTATCCGTTTTCTGTTGTGTCATATTGTGTCATTGAAAACGGATCCGTCCCCATTGACTTACATTGTATGTCAGGACGGATCCGTTTGGCTCAGTTCCATCAGACAGACACCAAAACGGCCTCCAGAGCGGAATGGAGACTGAATGGAGCCAAACTGATGCATTCTGAGCAGATCCTTATCCATTCAGAATGCATTGGGGCAAAACTGATCCGTTTTGGACCGCTTGTGAGAGCCCTGAAATGGATCTCACAAGCGGAGCCAAAAACGCCAGTGTGAAAGTAGCCTTAGACCGCATTATACCACTCATTTCCTCCTTCCATAGGCACCAAAGCTTGCCTTCCACGGAAGCCTGTGACATCCAACCCTTAGGCTGGGTCTCACAGGTAGGCTGTCAGCATAAAATCTGACAGCCAATGCATTACAATGCAGGTTGTATTGCAATGCATTGCAGAGGGGAACAGACCCCAGAAGTTAAAGTCCCAGAGTGGGAAAAATAAAAACTTGTAAGACTGTGTAAAGTTTCAAGTAAAAAAATAAATAAATAAAATCCCCCCCCCCCAAAAAAAAGAAAACCAGAAATATTGGGTATTACCGCGTCCGTAACAACCGGCTCTACAAAAATATCACAGGATCCACCCCCTCACCTGAACGCGTAGAAAAAATAAAATAAAAACTGTGCTAAAACAATCTTTTTTTGTCACCTTACATCACAAAAGTGCAACATAAAGCGATCGAAAAGGCGTATGCCCCCCAAAATACTACCAATCAAACCGTCAAATCATCCCGCAAAAAATGAGCCCATACATAAAACAATCGGGCAAAAAATAAAAAAAAACTATAGCTCTCAGAATATGGAGACACTAAAGCAGGGATGCTCAACCTGCGGCCCTCCAGCTGCTGCAAAACTACAACTACCAGCATGCCCTAATAGCTGTAGACTGTACAAGTATGCTGGGAGTTGTAGTTTTGCAACAGCTGGAGGGCCACAGTTTGGGCATCTCTGCACTAAAGCATGATTTCTTTTGTTTCAAAAATGCTGTTATTGTGTAAAAGTTAAATAAATAAATAAAGCATACATATTAGGTATTGCAGCGTCCATAAGAACCTGCTGTATAAAAATATCACATGAACTAACCCCTCAGGTGAACAGCGTAAAAAATAAAAACTGTGTCAAAAAAAGCCATTTTTTGTCACCTTATATCACAAAAAGTATAATACCAAGCGATCAAAAAGTCATATGCACCCTAAAATAGTACCCATCAAACCGTCATCTCATACAGAAAAAATGAGCTCCTACATAAGACAGTCGCTTAAAAAATAAAAAAAAACGATGTCATATTTGGTATTGTCGCGTCCGTAACAACCTGCTCTATAAAAATACCACATGATCTAACCTGTTAGATGAACATTGTAAATAACAAAAATTAAAACGGTGCCAAAACAGCTATTTTTTGTTACCTTGCCTCACAAAAAGTGTAAAATAGAGTAACCCCAAAATAGTACCAACAAAACTGCCACCTTATCCAGTAGTTTCCAAAATGGGGTCTTTTTTTGGAGTGTCTACTCTAGGGGATGTAACATTGAACTTAAAATTATCCCAGTGAAATCTGCCTTCCAAAAACCATATGGTGTTCCTTTCCTTCTGCTCCCTGCCGTGTGCCCGTACAGCAGTTTATGACCACATATGGGGTGTTTATGTAAACTACAGAATTAGGGTAATAAATATTGAGTTTTGTTTGGCTGTGAACCCTTGCTTTTTTACTGGAAAAAAACGGACTAAAATGGAAAGTCTGCCAAAAAAGTAAAATTCAGAAATTTCATCTACATTTTCCTTTAAAGGGGTATTCCCATCTCAGACAATGGGGGCATATCGCTAGACTATGCCCCCATCGTCTGATAGGTGTGGGTCCCACCGCTGGGATCCCCACCTACAATGAGAACGAAGCGGGGAGCGCTGTGGCTGGAGGACCCTGGATTTCCCGGAGTTCGTCCACCACCAAGCCTCTCCTATAGAAGTGAATGGGAGCGCAACGCGCATGCGTGGCCCATGCTTCTATTCATTTCTATGGGGCAGACGGAAATAGCAGAGCCAGCGTTTGGTTATTTTCGGCATCCCCATAGAAATGAATGGAGGGCGGCTGCGCATGCCTAGTGTGCAGTCCGTTCATTTCCCCGCTCTGTTCTAATCGTAGGTGAGGGTCCCAGCACTTATCAGACAATGGGGACATATCCTAGCTGCCCCCATTGTCTGATATGGGAAAACCCCTTTAATTCTTGTGGAACACCTAAAGGGTAAACAAAGTTTGTAATATCAATTTTGAATACGTTGAGAGGTGTAGTTTCTAAAATGGGGTCATTTATGGATGGTTTCTATTATGTAAGCCCCACAAAGTGACTTCAGACCTGAACTGGTCCTTAAAAATTGGGTTTTGGAAATTTTCTTAAAAATTTTAAGATTTGCTTCTAAACTTCTAAGCCTTCTAACATCCCAAAAAAAGAAAATGTAATTTACAAAATGCTCCAAACATGAAGTAGACATATGGGAAATGTAAAGGAATAACTATTTTAGGAGGTATCACTATCTATTTTAAAAGCAAAATTTTCTAAATTTTTGGTAAATTTGGTATTATTTTTATAAATAAAAACCACAAATTTTCAAAATTTAGCACTGTCATGAAGTACAACATGTGACGAAAAAATTATCTCAGAATGGCTTGGATAAGTGAAGGCGTTTTAAAGTTATCACCTCATAAAGTGACATGTCAGATTTGCAAAAAATGGCCTGGACCTTAAGGTGAAAAATGGCAGGGTCATAAAGGGGTTAAACACTATTTGTAAACACTGTCAACAACGTGTTTATCCATAGCTATATATGAGGTGCCACTCTGAGATTATTTTCTATTGCTGCATTAAAAAGTTTAATGGGGGGAGTAAAAATTTGTAAAAAATAAAAATAAAAAAATTCCTAGGAGAGAGAGTTTTATGAGACATCAGAGTGTCATATACCAATTTCCAGGCCAATTTGGAGCATATTTGATTCATGATGAATCGATTTGGCCACAAATAATTTTTTCCGGACACGAAACGAATTTGAAGAAGTTAGCTCATCTCTAAAGTAGTTACTAAAATATAGGAGATTCAGCAAAGATCAGTTGTTTTTAATCCAAAATTCACCCAAATATTTTTTACCCACTGTGGAATGTCACAAAGAAACTTCTGTTTATTCTGTTCATTATTATGTACATCATGTACAAACACTGAAGTCTTCACTACAGAGGCTCAAGTTCAAAGAACATGTTCTCATCTAGTCTTCTGATGTTCAAAGGACTAGACCATTTGTAACTCGGTTAAGTTGCCAGGATCAGGGGAAATACTCATACTGTAATCTTTATTTTATGAGAGTGAATTTCCCTTGTATTAGAAAACACAACATTTAACATGATTCTTTATCGAGTCAAATTAATGAGGCTTTCTTGTCCATTCGCCACTATCTCCTCCACTCGAGGCAGCACACTAATTTACATCAGTGACACAAGGCGCGTAAACTACGTAAGTAGACAGTGAGGTCAGAATGAAAATGAGACAAGAGAGCGAGAGATGCTCTTAATGAATAGGAGGTACAGGGAAAAAAACAGGCCAAGCTGCAGGCAGCATGTTATGGTGTAGGGGAAACTGAGCAGATTGATACATAGCTTTGTGAAAAACAATTGTGCGTAACCTGTATTTTATTAATTTCCTCTTAATAAGGTTCCTCTTAATATTGGAATACCTAGTAGATCAGAATATCTGCCCTGTGAGTCATACTATTATTAGATTATGGATAGTACTAACTGAATTTTAAATATATTTGCACCGAATTCCCCTTTGGGTGTGCTGAAGGAAGCCAAAATAAAGGGGCTTTGTGTGATTTTAATACTGCTGACCTATCCTCAGGATTAGCCATCAACACTGGAATTCATGTGCAATGATGAGCTGTTTGAAGAGTCAATGATGCTCCATTGATGTCTGCAGCCTCTTCATTTTTACATCGCTCCATATACTCAATATGCCATATATAGCAGCTGCTGTACAGGGTTTTGCAACTTTGCCCTGATCTAATGATTGGGACAGTGCTGTTGTGCTAGCACAGCTGCTACTGTATGTACTGTATGACATCTTGAGTGGATGGAGCAATTTAAAAAATGAAGTAGCTGATCACCAGGGGTTCCAAAAGTTTGACCCCCACAGATCTAATACTGATGGCCTCTCCTAAGTACAGGTCATCTGTTTTTAAAATCCTGGACAGCCCCTTAAATTATATGCCTAAATGAAGGAAAATAAAGGCTTTGTAGCTTTGCATCACAACCCCAATAGGGATAAGTGATATCCGTACACACAGTGTTGGTCATAACATTTCATAAGGCACTTTGCTGACACTGTTTTTGGAGGAAAATCTAAAGTCTCTTAATAAAATGTAGCAATGCTTAGTGTGCTTTGAGTGAAACAGTCCCTTAACAGCTGGGGATCACAGTCCTCTTCTAGTTCCTTGCTGTTTTAAAGGCTAGTAATGTCATCTTTTTGCAGAGTACACATTGCTCTGCTAGTCCCAACAAGACCTAATAACCATGTGTGGTGTCGTGGCTAACACAATGGTCAATCACGTAGGGGATGGAGCCACGTGCTGCAGGTGAATTAGTCGCGACTAGAAATAACGGAGTCCAGCAGACAGGTATAGAACTCAGCTAGATTCCCTTTATGGGTGGGTCAAGCCCATTTATTTATACATCTTCCAACAGGATGACGAGTGTAACTTCTCAAAGTATCATCATAATTGGTCAACACACATCAAAATAACACTCATAATTGGTTAACACTGAAGCCATACTTTGCATACTTCATTATGGCTAATTGGGCTACACAAACACAGCTTATCTTAACATAGGACCACTAACTTCTACATTTTTTTAGCAAGTCACTCAAATTAGCAGACGGCCAGTTGCCGTCTTCTTCACCAGAGTCTAAAATAGCTGTTACAGAAAAGCTGAAAAGTTCTTTATCAGTGGCTACAAAGGCTGCTCACCACAACCTACTCCACTTGTAGGATGGGACTAGCCTATAAGACCTCCATGAATAAATTACAAGTCTTACTGAATATTTTCCAATAAAACTGTATCTCAATCTGCTCAGGAAGGTCATACAGACAGGCGCATACATGCCAGAGCAGTGCTTTTTGCTCCCCTTATCAATATGGCAAGTAGAGACCTACTATCCACCCATGTGGGGAACATCCAGGCACTTTTGCACTAACAGGTGGTATGGTCGCTTCTGCACCTTCACCAACATGGCATCTGTGGTCAAATACTACCTCAGGACAAGGTTGTCTGCAATATTGGGCAACTGACATGTACAGCCTCCAGCCTCCCTCACATATAATGAAAAGAAATGAGATAAGGGCCAGTGAAAACCCTGAAACAACACAATACTGGAAAGGCAACCATTAAACACACTCTCCTACAGGCACTGCTGGCACTGTTTATGTGGGGCACATTTGTGAAGGAGGCATGTTAACTATTTCTAGGCAAGTAGGCAGTTAAGCACCACCCATGTTACATGCAAAATGTTTAAAAGGAAAAAAAGAAAGACATAACTTTTATTTTCTAGTCTAACTTGGAAACTTTAGCCCTATAATCCCATTAAAATGGGAGACAACTCAAATATATGTAGAGACACCCTACACATACATTTAGCATTAAACTGTACCATAACCACATCCTGTTAAGGGAAAACTTTGCAAAGACAAATAAATGTTTTCTAAGAAAAATACATCAGTTACTTGAAGGGCAGTAAATCTCTATCTGTATCTATGAGCTTCTTGAGCTTTATTTTCCTGTAATAATTGACAGAATTTATTGAACATTGTAAAACATTTTTGTATATATCCCATACATAGAAAATCTTCTCAAAAAGAAGAAAACTTATGTGAAGATGCATGTGAGAAACCTTCGAGAGGATTGTGTGAGGAAAAGACAAGAGCAGAGCAAAGAAGAAGGTCTTAGAGGGATCAGAGATTATATGTAGAGAAGTATCAGGAGATAAGGTCAGAAATCTATGGAGGTGACAAGCTGTGGACGACCTTCTATGTCATTTTTAGTATTTTGGGCTGAATTCACTGGGCAATGGGTAGCCAGAGAAAGGAATGGCAGAGGGGAGATGTGATGAAGAAATGAGGATGGACTGGAGTGTTGGATGTAAGGTCACAGCAAAAGATGTTGCAGTAGTCTAGGTGACGGATGATGAGGGCATGCACTAGCATTTTTCAAGTTTCTCATGAGAACCAAGGATGATAAATTGTGTAAATCCAGAATAGATGAGTTGACATACATTCAAGTCACCAAAAAGTGTATTTTTTCCAATGCTGAAAAGTATCGTGTGATCTGTCCCAGGATCCCTGAGGAAAGAGAACCACTTTTTTCTCTGTGTCGCAGTCATTAAAGCTAAATGGGTGGTCCCACTCATCTCAGCCAGATTTTTCCTGTTTCATCTCCATTTTGTTAAATTGTATATCCTGTGTGTTGTGTGGTTCGTTAACAGTCCTGACCCATTCAAGGCCAATATACAGAAATACATCCCCTAGGAGCTAACAACTCAAATTTCTCCTTTTACATTTGTGTCAGAAGAATAGCCAAGCAGATAGGTCCTAATTTCTCATGCCTTCACTCCAGAATCCTGGTTTCAAAAAATTGCATAATAGGGCTTTTGTTACTTTTTGTGCCCAACTGCAAAAAATGTTTGTAGTTTTACACTGCTCACTCCAGTTCTGAAATATGGATAGGAAAGTGGGCATGGTTAGCAATGTTATTTAAGTCACAAAAAAAGTTTCACACCAGTAGGAAATTAGAGTAGGAAAACTAGAGTAGCTTTTCTAGACAAAAGTGTTAGGCTTAAGGATGAAAAATTTATCAAACAACCTGCAACATTTGATAACTGTGGCATAACTTACGCCAACATAAACTCAAGCAAAACTGACTTCAAATATTCCATTCATGATAAATTTACCTCAAAGTATTTTAGTGGAGCACCCAGGCCTATTCATACAGGATTTTTTTTAAATCAATGACTAGCAATAAATTTTAAAATACTATTCAATGGTGCTTTACTGTTTTACACCCCCTACCCCCCGTCTTGCCAGGGGATTTGTGGGTTGATATTATTTATACTAAGATTCTGTAGTATTCTGGTCCTAAATGCATTTTATGTGGAAATGCTCTTTAATAATGCTAAGGGTTAAGACGAAAAAGTACAGAAGAGTTGCAAAAAAGTTCAAATTAATAAGACAAAATTTGTCAGAGTTATAGTGGATGATTTCGCATAAGATTCTTGGTAATTACTCCAAAGTTTTAGTGAAGCACATGTCATAACAGGTTATGACAACCTATAAAGCTTCTGTTAAAAAAAAAAATAATTAAATGTAATATAAAAGCACACTACTCACAAAAAGTTAGGGATATTTGGCTTTCGGTGAAATTTATGAAAAAAGGAAAAAGTTCATGCTACAGTGATATTATATCATGAAAGTAGGGCATTTACAGTAAGTAGAAGCATGCAATGGTGATTTCCTCTCCTCAAACAATTTATTGAAACAAAAGCCAACAACAGTGGTGGATATACCCTCACAAAAAATGTCAATGTCTCAATAACTTGTCATCTGGCCGTGAACATCAATTACAGCTTGGCAACGACATATCATGCTGTTCACAAGTCGACTTATTGTCTACTGAGGTATGGCATCCCACTCTTCTTGAAAGCCGGCCCTCAGGTCATTAAGGTTCTGGGGTAATAAGTTAGGAGCCTCTACACGACGACTCAGCTGATCCCATAGATTTTCAATGGGATTCATGTCTGGAGAAAGTGCAGGCCACTCCATTTGAGGTACCCCAGTCTCCAGCAGCCGTTACCTAATGATGCAACCTCGATGAGCATTGTCATCCATGAAGATGACACTAGGCCTGTGTTGTTCATGCAGAGGAAAAATGACTGGATTAATTATGTTATTCAATTAGTATGGGCTTGTCACTGTACCATTCACAAAGTGTAGGCCAGTTCTGTATTGACAAGACACACCTGCCCACACTGTACCACCACCCCTACTAAAGGTTCGTCTGGTGACAACAGTGGCTGATGCACAGCGCTCTTTTTGATGTCTCCAACTGTCATGCCTGTGTGTGGGAGGGAGACACCACACCGGATAAAGAAGGAGAGGGAACAAGGAACAAGGGCTGAAAGCAAGGGAATCCCTAGTCACAGTCCTGACTGGCTATTAGTATAAACAGACCCCAAAGTGTAGGTGAGTTCATACGCAGGAGTACCTAGAGTCCTAACTCACCCTAGCGGTAGTGACAGGACTGAGACTACCTGTTACTCCAGAAAGGAAGGACGACCAGGAGTCTTCCTCAGGTCTACAACAAAGGGCAGGGGAAAAACAACACACAGACAAACCAAAACAGAATGCAAAAGGGAAAGGAAACCCTTCACTTTCCAGTAGCTATGGCAGCAACAGGAACTCAGCTGAGAACCAAACAGCAGCAGACCACAGATACCACTGAAGCTATAAACCGCACAGCATTGTGGGAGAAGCACTATAAATAAGGAAAGTTAAATTACCACAATAGCAACACCTGGAGGTTAGAGGTGTGGCCAGTATCAAAAACAACACAGATGTCTATTGATCCACAAAGAAACCTGTCAGATCAAAGCACGTGTTGCCAGTCTCACAGATCTTCTGTCACCCACTGTCGCGGGGACGTCCGTATGTCTTGGTACGTCCGTGACACCAACATCATGGACAGCCATAATTTCTGCTCAGTGTGAATTGACTTTCATCTAGTGAACAGCAGGGTGGCCCACTAGTCCGGCATAGATGCCCCCTAGCCCATGCAAGACGATGACGCTTATGCCTGTTAGTGTGGTCAGGTACCCTTTCAGGTCATCTAGCACTCAGATGTAAACGTTTCAACTGGTCTGACGTGACACTTAAATTTGCCTGGAGTTGTGTAGCATTCACCATCCAGTTCCGTAGGGCATTGTTCACAATGCAGCGGTCAGTGTGGGATGTAGCAAAAGGACGTCCACTTCTATGCCTGTCTGTGACTCTTCCAGTCTGTATCTCTGTAGCAAGCTGCTGATGACACTTTGTGACACTCTAAGCTCAGTGGCCACTTCCATCTGAGAACATCTTGCTTAAAGCCTCGGAATGGCGAGGTACTGTTGATCAATTGTTGGGTGTCATCTTGGTCTCATGATGTCAAAATGTGAACAGCATGATAAGGAGGACTGTTTAAATACCAATTCTAATTGTACCTGGAAATTTATTGGCCGATTCATGGATCAAACACCTGTTGTGAATTTCTTTGTTAAGCTCCTTGTTAGAGAACAGCAAGTTGTGCAAAAAGTACTGAACATTGAACAGTTGGACGTGTGCATTCAAAAGTTTAGAGAAGGTCACATTAGGTTCCCCTGTAAAGGTTAGAGTGCATTTTAAGTTCATCCTGAAATTTCACCCACAAGCCAAATATCCCTAACTTTTTGTGAGTAGTTTATGTAATTTCAGGAAAAACTAAAGTGACATATAATGTTACCTGCAAGTAGATAATAAGAAAACTTGTCACTCCAAGGAAATCATTAATGCTTGACTATTTATTGGTATAGCAATCCGAGGTGTTAAAAACCTGAATATATACATGATGACCGCAGAGGAGTAAATCAAATGTAGTGATTCAGTGGTGTGAAGCAGTACTTCCGCTAGGAACAGGCTACTACCATGGTTAGACCCTCTGACTGCAATAGCAACCTCTGGGAAACCGGGGGTGGGGGGGGGGGGTCAGGGGGACAATAGGGTAAGAGAGGGAGCCTCCTCTCTCTAGCCACTTGTGGATCAAAGCACTGTACAGCGCTGTGCACTCACTACATGCATGCAGCGCCATATATTCACGATGCAAAAAGGAATTAGTAATTTAAAGGGAACCTTGCACCAAAAATTGCAATACAATCTGCTGGGCTGATTTCTCAGGTGTTTGACAGTAGTGAGCTGTAGGAGACTGTAAGGGGGAAATAGGGGATTTGTTTATAGTAGACTCAGATCTGTGTATGTGTGCTGCCCTCGGCAGGGTTCAGAGTGGCATTGGGGGGACTCTGCCCTAGGTCCCCCAATGCCTCTGCTT
Source organism: Bufotes viridis (assembly GCA_033119425.1). NCBI lineage: Eukaryota > Metazoa > Chordata > Amphibia > Anura > Bufonidae > Bufotes > Bufotes viridis. The sequence goes on along the minus strand of CM065590.1, from coordinate 414,172,175 downwards.
TAAGTGCACCCCCATTAGTGCCGCAGCTCCAGATGCCCCCCAATGCCCCCACTCTAAATGCACTGCTAATATTGCCTCCTCCAGTTACCCCTGCTCCAGGATCCCCACTATTACCCTGCCTCAGGTGACCCTAATGCCTCTGTTTCAGTTATGACCCTCTGTTTGTGCCCTTTGCTCAAGTTGCTCCTCTAGCATCATTGCTTGGGCTTTGTTAAAGGTTATAACCTGCAAAGGGGGTTGAACTTATGACTGAAAAATTCTGCACAGTGCTTCACATTCTCAAATATTGACACGTATGGTTTACATGGCGGCAGTGATGATATTCCATATTTACAGGCATCACTGCTGCCATGTAAAGAGATACTGGTGGTGGAGTGGTGAAGGATTTAAAGGGGTTGTCCAGGTTTTTAAGTTATCCTCTCCACACCATAAGGAATAACTATATGATTAGTGGGGTCCGATTCTGCGACCCCCCCCCACACACACACACACTGGGACCACTGGAAATAGCCAGCGCTGTACTCTGCCATCTTCAGCGACCCGATAGAGAATGGATGGAGAGGCAGGGCATATGCTCGACCTGTCCCTTAATCAAGAAGGGGGATCAGTGGGGGCTCCAACGTTCAGACCCTCATGGATCACTTAGTTATCTATCTGTGGATAGAGGATAACTAGAAAAGTGGACACAGGTCCTTTAACAGGCGAGCATTTCTATTTTAGTTCTCACATATTTTGGGCCAGATTTGTAATTTTTTTTTTTTACACCCAAATAAAAACTTTAAGGATAGGGAATGTGAAAAGGTCCAACAGCTATGACACGACAGCTATGACCCCCATGGTCAAGGGAACATGGTCTTAAGACCCTTGTGTACATAGATTGGTGGTAATGTAGCTGAATGTCTCAGGACCCCTTTTTCATGATCAGTGGGTGTTCCAGCAGTCAGACCCCAGCAATCTGATATTTATCACCTATCCTGTAGATCGCCAATAGGTCATTATGGTAGGGCAACCCTTTTAATTATAATGTAGATTATGTACAATATGAGGAGGTTGAGATTTGGTAAATTTCATGCCAGACATTTATGCTTAAAGGGGTTAAAGGGTTTGTCTCACTTTAGTAAAAGATATTTATTGCACAGTTAATACAAGGCACTTACTAATGTATTGTGATTGTCCATATCGCCTCCTTTCCATCATATTATTATTACCACAGTGTAATCCAGCAGTGGTGGCCGTGCTTACACACTATAGGGAAAGGCTGGAAGTGCGCATAGGCCAACAACTTTACCTATAGTGTGAAAGCACGGCCACCGCTGCTGGATTGCAGAGTGGTCAAAACCATGGATACGTTCTGTGTATAATGTGATGGAAAGAAGGCAATATGGATAATCACAATACATTAGTAAGTGCCTTGTATTAACTTTCTCTACATGATAAATACCAGTTGCTGAAGTGAGAAAACCCCTTTTAACCCCTTTAAGAGTGCTACACTTAATAGGGTTAGGCATAAATGTCTTGGTGTGTGCACTGCGTGTTTCCTATGTGTGATTGGTGTGTGCTATATATGTTCTATGTATCAGTGGTCTGTGACATATGTATCAGTGGCATGTGAGCCATGTATAAGTGTCTTGTGTGCCACATGTGTCCAATGAGTGATTGGAGTGCGCTGCATGTGTTATGTTCCTGACTGTCTTAAGTGCAGGACATCCATATTTGTGTAAATTCTGCCACATGTATGTTTCTGCATTTTGCTCTGAATGTCTGCCATCATACTTCATCTTTAATATTTCTGTTTTCACTGTAAGTGCTCATGAACACGACCATTGGATGTTTTGCAGTCTGCAAATTGCGGATCCGCAAAACATGGATACCGGGTGTGTGCATTCCACATTATGCGGAATGGAACAGCCGGCCTCTAATAGAACAGTCCTATCCTTGTCTGTAATGCCGACAATAATAGGAAATGTTCTATCATTTTGCAGAACGGCCATGTGGACATACAGACACGGAATGCACACCGAGTAATTTTTTATTTTTTTTGCGGCCCCATTGAAGTGAAGTGAACGGTACAGACATGGAAAAAAAAATAAATTAGTGTGCAGGAGCCCTAAGGTGGGCCCCCAGAATCAGTTACACTGGTGGGCCCTAAGTACCCCAGTCCGACACTGCTTTAAGTGAAGTCCTTACATTTTTATTTTTTTTTGCTTGTAACATTTTTGGTGACAGATAAAGATAATGGTTCCCACTCCCAGATACACCGGGAGGTTTTATTTTGTGACTGTATTAATAAATATCCCAAGATTCCTACTGTGCATATCAAAAAGATCAGCGGCTATAACACATTTTTTTGTAATAATTTGATGAAACCAATTTTATGAGCTCTCTTGTGATTGTAAGAAAATCTTTTACAGTTTTTTTTAACATAAAATATTAACCCCGTAAAGTGCCTTAAAGTTTTGTCTTTCCTCTGCACTTTGTCTTCATTGAAGGGATGGGACATAGGGCATAGCTCTCCCTGCTTCTTCCTATAGTAAAAAGCAGCAAGGGGCAGCAACAAATAGGAGTTCTTGAATGAGGACTCCCATTGTACAGTGTACAGATTGGACTATAGCTCATGGTTCATGCTGGAGGTGCTCAATACTGATTTTCCCCAACAACTGGGTCAATTCTAGATCTTAGCACAACATTTTGATGAGGGTATCTGTCAGCAGTTAATGCTGACTTCACATAGTCTTCACATCAAGGAAGCTGGCACTAATTCATCTATTACCCCAGTCCACCAAAGAAGATCACATGTATTATCCTCTTCCATACCCTAGACCACCAGGAAAGCTTGTATAAAAAGGTTTGTACCTAGATGAAAACTTACCTCTTATCCAGATAGAGGATAAGCATATGATCCATGGTCGTCTGATCATTGGGAACCCTACCGATTCTGAGAATAGTGGTCCAAATTCCCCCCCCCCCCAAAATAGAGTGGTGATTGAGCATGCAGGGTTTTCAAGTGGTCAGCTCTTTAACTTAACATATCCTAAAAGTTTGTAAACTTTCAATGTTATGAGGTTAAATGTTGGCCTACATAAGGTATAAAAATCCATAGGATATGACTGGTGCCTTCTTTGTTTGTGACATCCGAGGTCGGCTGACCCCATTGACTTTTGAGTCTCCTAACTTGGCGCAATGAATCTTCCAGCACTTAACAATACATAATTACTAAACCTCCAATTTGCCATTCGGAAATGGAGGCATAGAGTGGAGTAGGCATTCAAATGAAATGGTGAAAGCTCTTAATTAAAAAGAATAAATCACGGGATAACATTTCAATCTCTGTGGAGGACATGGGAGGCAGCGGCATGAATAACTGAATGGTGAGATGGTCGTATGAGCAGGGTGATTTTTTTTTAAATGGTTGCCTTTGAGATTAGATTAATTACATGGAAGGGTCAGAAGACAAGGGTTTGAAACTGGTGTTAATCTATTTATAGGCAACTGAGCTGTAGATGCCATAAATTACATCAGTGGGAATTTCTCTGCATTTTATAATGAGTCACATATGTTTCTGTATATTTTATATTTGCCTATAGATATTCTTTAATGGATTTGATCGATAAAACATCAGTCATTTAATTAATATTAAGAGAACATTTCCTCCTAAAATAGAAAAAAACAGTCCCGGAGCTTCTTTTAAATTGTTACAGTGGAATCAAAAGGTATGCTCTATCACAGGAGAAGGAGAAGTATCTGACCACTGGGACTCCATTCAAACAGGGGACAAATAAATGGTGGGGTGCTAATAGTGGGACCCCAGCAATCGGACACTTAGCCACTACCCTATGGAAAAGGATATGTTTTGAATCAGGGAAAACCTCTATAAATATTCTCTTCATCCATTTCTCATTTTTATCAGTTTCTGGGAAAGCTGAGCAAACATCAGTATGGCCACCATTACTGCTCCGATTGCTTTATTGAATGGTGAATCATCCCAATCATGTTTTATAATGAGGCAGATGGGCATGTACTGTACTTTCAATTTAACTGTTGGGTAGAAGTGCAGATACTTTGGGGTGGAAGAACAGATACTTTTGACCACGCTTATCTCTAGGATTGGACAGGATCCTTATTTCCAATGGCAGCTAATAGCATAGGTACCATTATCAATAAAAGGGATTCCCTGACCAAATGCTAATATTTGGAAATCTTGAAACACCCTGATAACTTTTTAAACTCAAGATTGAAGCTGCAACACTAAGAAAGACAAGCCGTAAGGTTAAGCAAATCGAGGAGGTAACAGGTGTCGCTAACATCTGCAGATGATCACATTTTCAAGCACCTAGCTCCAATCTGTGGCATGTGGAAGGGGCATATAAGCCAGATTTAACGCAACATTTTTTATCCATCTGGTGATTGAGAGAACAAGCTGGAATGACCTAAAGAGGTGCACAGAGGAAAACCTCTGTATGGATGGATCGTCTGACTATAGGAATGGTAGATATTAGGGTTGTCACAATACCAAAATTTTGATTCGATTTCGATACCATGAGAAAGTATTGCAATACTCGATACCATGCGGAAAAAAACACACCAAAAAAGCCGCGTGCCTTCTGCATTTTATGGAACGTTAGGCCCATAATAGAACAGTCCTATCCTATTTTTTGGGCAGACAAGGTCACTAAAAAATTGCACGCATTTTTTTTTTCTTTCTGTTATGGCGTTCACCGCATAGGAGATATTTTTAAATATTTTAATAGTTTGGACTTTTTCAGGTGGGGCGATATGTAATATGTTTCTTTATTTTTTATTGTTTATATATTTTATATGTTAAATTGGGAAAATGGGTGATTTATACTTTTAATATTTTACGTTTTTTACTTTTTATTTAATAACTATTAGCCCCCTTAGGGGCTAGAGCCCTTATCCTATTCGCCCTAATAGAGCTCAATGGCTCAGATCGGAAGCTGCAAAAGTGATACATGATGGGGTTAATGTGAGGCACGGGTCCAACCGTTCCATTTCAACATGCCCAATCCTATTGTTCTTGGAGAGATATGATATAGTCAGAAGTGTTTAGTAACAGTGTTCTTCCTGCTCCCATTCACAACACATGCTTGCATGGCGGCACATGCATGTGTATACCGGGACAATAGCTTTCAGCCAAACAAGCGGTCATCTGGCAGTTATCGCATGTGTAAGGTCGGCTTAATTCCTTCCTTCATATTTTCTATTGATTCATTTATTCATGAGTTTGCCTCCAAATAGTGGCTTTTTTTTACAAGCTGCTGTGTGAAACCAATACACTAGAAAAGGTGCATGATGACCAACAAAATTATAGATGGAGACAATCAAAGAAATCATGAATAAGTTGTTCAGACACATGAAGACACTAACATGAGACAGGACATTCTGGAGTGTGTGCATGTTAGATCTAGTTTAATTTTTTCTCCCCTTGGATGTCAATTGAAACATTCATATGCGATTTCCATTAATGGCTATGAAATGTTACAGATCGCTTCATATTGCACATGGGCAATGTATTGAATCCTACACATTCTGCTTGCCTATGAGCATATCAATGTGTGGTAGAACTCGCTGTCTAGACTAATAATTAGTGTATTATTACAGAAAGCAATGCCAAACATACAATTAAATACAGCACATACAGTCTTTCATTTTTCCATTTTACCACTAGGGGGCGATAGTGTCTCACATACAAGTTTCAAGGACTTTCCATGTATGTATATTTGCACAGGCTATGCCTTTATTTTCTATCCTAGTCACATACAGTAAGTACTTCACTAGGAGACGCTCTGGTAGCTTCCCGTATCACAGAAATATTGGTCTGAGAAAAATGTAATAAGGATCCAAATATCTGTCAGAATCGGTTATCAGAGAACACATAGGTCTCTGCTGGAAATGAAGGTGTTTTTAAAGCATACCATTAATAACAGTGGGATCTGTACTGCTAAAATATTGCTGTAACTAAAAAATAAAAGTGCATACGATTCGTTTTAAATCACAGAAATCCCCATTATTTGTATAGCTACAGATGCAACGGGGGATCTGTGACACTTCACCTCAATGCTGGCCAGAGACCAACAGTAGCTCTCAAACAAGACGGTGATGTTTATCTCTGGTGCTTATCTTTAGGATGCACAAGAATGAAGGAAGGAGAAAAGATCCATACTATTGGATTTTCTTTTCCTTGGGGTGTGCCGTGTCCCATAGGTATTTATGCAAGACACTGAAGGTGCTGCATGTCTCATTGCCATCCTCTAGTCTTGGATGTGATGCATTGTGGTTGCAGAGGCTATAGCGCAATGTGGGCCTAGTTGGGTACCACCAAAACTACATTTTGGTAGGCAGTTCAGAAAGAAAGTGATCCTAACTGCACTGGCACATTTTACTTTAAGAAAAACATAAAGGAGACCCAGGATGTTCAGATCAGTGCTCTTATTTTCTGTTCTTCTGCTCTGTCATAGAAGCAGAAGAACAGAAATAATGGAAGTCTTGGATTCGGCACATAACTGACGTAACAAAACCATGGACTAGAATGGAATCCGTTCGGTTTCTGTTCAGGAGAACATTTGTTTAGCTGAAAGAAAAGTCCTGCATGCAAGACTTTTCTCTCCTCTATTTTTGACAAACTCTATGACGAAGGCTTCTAATGGAGCCTCCAATGCAGATGTGAACATGCCCTAACTTGGGTCAGATGGGGCTAACTCACTTTCATAGATGTGAGATTGTGCACAGGATAGCTTTCTGGCACACATATTGGCATCAGCAAAAATGTCAACCTGTAAGCACCATAATCTTCCTTTAGGAGCATTCCTGTATGCCTCGATTTTCCACAGATTCCATATGAAAAAACCCTCTGTTTCCCTCCATGAAATTAGAGGTACATGGATTACTATGGGTGCCATATTACAGATGAGATCCATACAATACAGATCTATAAAATGGTCATTTGCATGAGGCCTAAATTATACTTGCAAGTGTAACGGTAAATATGGCGTCATTGAATCTTGTCCTTCAGGTACTTTTGGTATATCGGGCGGTGGACTGGTGGCTACTGTTAAAGGGGTTGTCCAGACTTTTTAAAGTGATGCCTATCATCAGTAAAGGCCATCACCAGCTGATTGGCACTCCTGTCGATGAGCTGTTGCATGTAGCTCCATCGACGGAAGTCAGTGCTGGAGACACATTGCATCATTAACACTGTAGTGGACAGCGCTCGTCACTGCAGCATTGTTCCCACTGAACTCAATGTGAGCAGTACTGCAGTGACAGTGCTACACAGAACAGCTGATTGGCGAGGGTGCCGAACACCCACACACCAGCTAGTGATGGCGTATCCTGACGATAGGACATCACTTAAAAAAGGCTAGACAATCCCTTTAAGCTGAGGGGCAGGAGAAAGAGTTATGTGTCAGGGGTTTAAATCTCCCAATAAGCAACAGCATTAATTATGTGACACGTTATAAAAAAATTAAGATATTAAAAAAATTCCTTACATCACTTAAACTGATATACTGATATAGAATGATACATGATATATTTCAGTGACCAAATCTCTTCTTACTCACCGTAGGTGGTGGAATGGTTCAGCCTTAACATAAGGTGTCTCAAGAGATGCTGGGAATACAGCTCCTTCTGCACCTGTACGAAAACAGAAATATACAAAAGGCTTGAGAATGAGTTCTAGCTATTGCCATATATGACATAGAGCACGTGCAGTAGTAAGAAATTGCTGGCCGTTTTCTTCTATTCTTGTCAGTGATTGACTTGTAGTAGCTTAGACAACAATGACCACCATTTTCAACGTGCAAGCCTTAGCATTACTAATGAAACCCCCTATGTGAGGACTTACCATACTCTACAGATGTTACATTCTTGGTAGTAGTTGGTAGACTCTACCAAAATCATTATGTTCTACTAATATATAGATAGCAGAGTGACTGGCACTGGTTTCCTGAATTCAAATTTGACAAGCCTCAAGATTTACATTGAGTTTGTATGTTCTCCCTGTGTCTGTGTGGGTTCAATCCAGGTTCTCTGGCCTCTTTCCACAATCCAAAGACATAGTTATAGGGAATCTTGATTGTGAGCCCTCCCCAATTTCTATGGACAGAAACAACATGTATTCAGCTTAAAGGGAATCTGTCAGCACTTCTGACCATATTAGACTGTTGACAGAACTAGGCAGGGGTTGGGGAGAGTAGGACAACCTTGCCTTTCTGGAGCTTTTGTCATTAGGAGTAGTGGGAATATGAAGTTTTATTCAGCCAAATGCTGCCCAGGAGTCAGAGCTTCACTATAAAAGGCTCTCTGTATTGAGCTGATTCACAGCCCTTTTACTCTGCTCTGAGAGACAGATGTAGTGGTCTCCTGGTTGGATACTACAACTGTTCTCAAAAGCAGAAGAGAGGGGCTGTGAAGCAGCTCAATGCAGAGAGTAATTCAAAGTGAAGCACCACCCAGGGCAGCACTTCGCAGAATAAAACCTCATATTCTCACTACTCCTAATGACAATGGCTCCACAAAAGGCATAATTGTCCTGCTCTCCCCAGCCCCTACCGAGTGCTAGCAAGAGTTTTATATGGTCAAAACTGCTGAAAGATTCCCTTTAACCTCCCTGGTTGTACAATCTCTTCGTTCATTTTGTACCCCGAGCAGTAAAATCTTCCAGAGCTGCGGCCGGAAGTCCGTGCTGCACTCCAGAAATGCGGATGCGGACAGCACCCGCCAGACAACTAACCATCATAGCCAAGCGGGCCCCTTTGTACCCTGACAACTGCTACTCTACCTTGGACCCCTTCGACTCCTCAACCGGCCCCTTCCTCTCTGTTTCCCCCTGCTCTGATACAATAAAGAACACAGTTAGTACCCTACTTATACTAATGCTCCTGTGACGGGAGTGTTTGTTTCACAGTCAGTGAACACTTGTCTTAAGACAGGAAGGACTTGTTCTCACTGCTTGGCCAGCCGGGCATTAAAAGAGAAAATTATTCTGGGCCTCCTGGCCGCATAGCAGCTGCATGGTCTGCCTCTATTGGAGGTATGCCACTGATGTAGGTTCATCACATGATCTTCTAGAGGGATATTTATTACCTCACTGAAAATACTGGCCACTGCCCACTCCCCCCTCTCTGCAACCTAATTTTTTAAAGTAATTCAAATCCATTTTTTTTATTGTAAATTGGGTGATATCATAGTGTAACTCAAGTGTTAAAACCATCTAGGCTCTTAGCTTTCACACCCTTGCTGAACACGTCTTGACCTCCCCTGTTTTCAGAGTAAAACTTCTATCCACTAATGTCAAAATCATTCTGTAGGGTTCTCCACGTCCAACTCATTTCTGACTCCCTGCTTAGCACTCACTTCAAGAAAGGAATTTATTTTTTCCTCGAACTTTCCATCCACATATGATAAGGATCGCATCGGGAGATGCCCCCATTTAAACAAGATGGACTTGTGTCTTTTCTTCACCTCATTGACTTCGAGATAACAGTAATTGCATAGAAGATAGATTGTCATTGTCTTGTTTTGGATTATTTACACTATATGAGTGCCTGGTGTCTTCATTCTTTCCCACAGATTGGAAATCCTCTGGGGCATGACTCCCCACCCACTGGTTTTACAGCTTAACGCTTTCATGGCAGGAGAGGTCAAAGAGATGCCAACAACTATTCATGTCTATAGACATCTAGCTTTAAAAAATAGGGAAATCTCAGCATTCCATTATATTCTTTCACTTGCGACTCCAATGAGGAATGAAATTAGTTGTTTTAATCACCTTGTATGTCAGTTTATATTTTAAAGTGAATGTAAATCTTTTAATATCATATAACTTCCAGGCCCATAATCCATACCGCTTACTGGGTTATTATGGTGTTCAATTTGTAACAGTATGCTGCCTCTAGTGGTGGCTGCAGGCAACTAGAATGCCATGTTATCTTTTCATTTAAAGGGGGTTGTCTATGTCAACATTTAAAGTATATTGTTAGAAAATGCCTCAGATTTTAGATATGGGACCCCCTGTCCCCAGCACGTGGCCTCCAAAATTAAGAGGGAATAGCCGTGCATGCGTAGCCATCCTTGATTCGCCACCATAGGAGTTTCAAAAATAGCTAAGCACTGCCTATTTCCAGCAGTCCCAGAGCGGTGAAGGGAGAGGTGGCCAAGATTGCATGGTTTGCACTCCATTCACTAGTATAGGACTTCTGAAAATAGCGGAGCTGAGATGGGACAACCCCTTTAAATCAAGAATGTTGAATCAATGTAGATCAATGTTTTCATGGGTGCACATTTGCATTAAAAGGGTTGGCCATTTTCTGGTTACTGCTGACTAATGTGTTTGTAAGATGATTATACGGCACTTTCTAATATAGCCTTTGTTGAAATTCTGCACCATTTTTTATTTCATAAGGTATGCCCCCTGGTTTACAAAGTCTTCCATAAGATGACCGCTCATGGAGGATCATGTGACCAGGCAAATTACCTCCATGTGATGTCTCCTCCATTCAAATACACTTCACCTATACTGAACTCCCAACAGAAGAAGGACAGATGGAAGGTGTAGTGTTTTTAAATGAAGAAGGCATCACTTGGAGGTCATTTGCCAGACCCTCAGCAGCCATTTTATTGACAGGTTCTCTGTGTGGACAGCACAAAAGACTTTGTAAGGCTACTTTCACACTAGCGTTTTGCTTCCTGTTTCTGAGATCCGTCATGGCTCTCAAAAGCGGTCAAAAATGGATCAGTTTTGCCCTTATGCATTCTGAATGGAAAAGGATCCGCTCAGAATGCATCAGTTTGCCTCTGTTCAGTCATCATTCTGCTCTGGTGGCGTTTTGCTGTCCGCCTGACCAAGCGGAGCTGACCGGATCCGTCCTGGCACACCATGTAAGTCAATGTGGAAAAATCAGTTTTCTCTGACACAATAGAAAACGGATCCGTCCCCCATTGACTTTCAATGGTGTTCATGACGGATCCGTCTTGGCTATATAAGACATAATACAACCGGATCCATTCATGATGGATGCATGCGGTTCTATTCTTCTAACGGAAGCGTTTTTGCAGATCCATTAAGGATCCGCAAAAACGCTAGTGTGAAAGTAGCCTAAACGAGGAAGTATACCTTCTAAAATATAGAAAATGGTGCATAATTTCAACAATGGCTATATCATTAAGTGCCACAGAATCATCTCACAAACACATTAGTCAACAATAACCACAAAGTGGCAAACCCCTTTAAATATAACAATATAGTATACACATATCAAATTATCTTACCATATCAGACAGTGAAGACTCAAAAGGATCTGCTAGTCTATATGTCTATATTTTACAATCTTGACACATCTTCTAGATTTTGTGTAACAGTGTCTTTTCTGCATGCAATATCTTTTATAGAGTCCAGACTCAAATATAAGAAACCATCTCTCTCCTTGAGTTTTCAGGGGGTAAGACAGGAGGCCTCCTTCACTGGGAAAGGTTACCTGCTTTGCATGGAACATTTGGATTGTATTTTTTCAATACCTTGGCACTGTGAAGTGGAACCTATTGGCTCCTTATCAATAATGATGAGAAAGGTCATCCCAGGTGTGTTTAATGGAGCAGTTCCAGTAAATGGCTGGACGTGCGCTGTTGTGGTGAATGACAATTTGCCCTTTGTTAGGAGCTGGAAGTCATTTCGAGCATAAACCCCATTTAAACTGTATTAATTCAGTGAGATCAATTGAAATAATCAACATCTAATGGTATCGTCCCTCAAGGGCTTCATAATATGCATGTGTACGTCCATCAAATTTGCAATGCTTCAAAAAGTGCACAAAACATCCAAAAGCAAATAAAACAAGAAACTGAGGTTTCTGCATTATTAGAAGCTAAAGTATATTATAGCAGCGTCCCTTCCAACGTACCTGGGCATATAAGTCCCTTTTTTGACCTCTTGCATAAGGTTTTTAATGTCTTATTGACCTGTTTCTGATTTATCTTGGTATTCGCAGGTTACAGATACTGGGTGACAACCACTAATGGCAGACACTGCAGTGTTTATAGGTGTTATCACCCAACTAAGTGGTATATAACTCTGAATCATCCCTGCTCCTCTCATCTGCTGCTCTGCCGCCAATCAAGGGTTTACATCTGAGGAAGACATGAACAAGTGGCTCTACAATGACTTATTCTGAGCAGTACTGAGGGGGGCTGGTTCCAGGGCACCATGGTAAGGGCCCTTTCACACTAGCGTTTTTGTTTTCCGGCCTAGAGTTCCATCGTCGGGGCTCTATGCCGGAAAACTACTGATCAGGATTATCCTAATGCATTCTGAATGGAGAGAAATCCGTTCAGGATGCATCAGGATGTCATCCGTTCAGTACCCAAACGTTTTTTGGCCGGAGAAAATCCGGAGGACTTGCCGTAACACCGGATCCGGAAAGAATGCCCATTAAAAAGCATTAATCCGGATACGGAATAAAGCTAAACGTCGTTTCGGCGCATTGCCGGATCCAACGTTTAGCTCTGTGCAGGCGCAGCAGCAGTTCCGATCGGGGCCCCAGTGTAATCTGTGGCTCCGATCGGTTACCATAGCAGCCAGGACGCTACTGAAGTCCTGGCTGCCATGGTAAGTACTCCGCAGCAGTGTACTTACCTGCGCTGCGGCCCCCGGGCGCTCCTTAATGATGTCACAGGTCCGGGCAGACAATTGATCTATGCGCCGCGGGGACCTGTGCCGTCATAAAGGAGGTAAGTACACTGCTGTGGAGTACCATGGCAGTCAGGACTTCAGAAAAATAACCCAAAAGCATTTCGAAGACTGATCAGGATCCTGATCAGTCTTCAAATGCTTTCAGACGACTTGCGTTTTGACGGATCCGGCGGGCCTGAAGTGGCTGCCGGATCCTCAGAACGCAAGTGTGAAAGCACCCTAAGAGATATTAGTTTGTTCTCTAAAGAAGGTATGTACATCTTTCAACACTTGCTACAGCATTTTGTGATGAATAATTTTACTGTATGTCTTTACATCATTCTCTCTAATACAGGACTTTAAGTCATCTAATATCTACCCTGCAGTCATACAGTTAAATGCTACAATTCTCTCTGTGCTTGTAGCTGTCACTGCCTAGGAGCTTACTGCATATCCATTATTGAGTTCTATGTATACATCTGTATGCAGTAAGCACCTGAGCTCCCTCTAGTGGTGGCTGCATTTGACCCATCAGTACCCTGGTCCGGGGAGGGCACAGGATCAGAGCAGTGGGTGTCAAGTTAGTATGATTCTTTCCTTAGGTACCACATGTGAGGGGATTTACATTATAAGAGACTTAATACTGGAATAGCCTTTTATTCTAGAGAACCAAGACCCTTCATAAAGGCTCCCTAGAGATGTTGATAATCTGCTGAAGTTAACGTGAATATACTACACATGAATTGGAAGGTGGCTCTGATAATCTTCTGCTTTAAAGGGGTTTTCTGAGACTTTTATACTGGTGACATATCTGATCAGTATCTGAAAGGAGGGGCTCCGAAACCTGGGCCCCTGACGATCAGCTGTTTGAGAAGGCACCAGAGCTCGCATTAGTGCCGTGGTCTTCTCCCAGCTTAGCCTAGGCCATGTGATGTTACATTTTCAGTCACATGGCCAAGGCACAGCTCAGCCTAGGCTCAGTGCTGGTTCCCTCCCAAACAACTGATCGGGGTCCCATATGTTAGAACCCCACCGATCACATACTGATGACCAATCCAGAGGATAGATCATCAGTATAAAAATCTCGGAAAACCCTTTCAAATGGATTTAAGTGTCTTTGCACAGACCCTTGGATAGGACCATTGGCCGAGGCATAGCTCATAGGCCCCAGCCCCAGAGAAGATTTTAAAATGGCTTGTACTTTCCAGATACAAATCCTTACATGTTGCAGTACTCAGAGTGACTGTTACATACCTTCCACTAAACATAATGGTTCCTCATTTCAAACAGAACCCACTCTACAAAATTCTCCATAATATATTGAAGTTGTGAGACCATCTAACAAGTGAATATGGAGAGCAATACCCTAATTAAGTAATGTCACACATTTTGAGACTTAGACTGCATTCAGAATTTTTTTTAAATTTACGCACTTATGTATTCCACAGCGCTTTACAGACATTAGCATCACCCTGTCCCCAATGGGGCTCACAATCTAGGTTCCCTATCAGTATGTCTTTGGAGTGTGGGAGAAAACTGGAGGAAACCCACAGAGAACATACAAACTCCATGCAGATGTTGTCCTTGGTCAGGTTCAAACCTAGGACCCCAGCGCAGCAAGGCACCAGTGCTAACCACTGAGCCACCATGCTGCACCAGTTGAGTCTACCACAGAGACAGAAAATTCCCAATATAGGTGTGGGTTCCAGCGTTGGGACACGCATCTATAAGACAATGGGGGCATATCCTAGTAATATGCCCCGATTGTCTATGATAAGACAACCCTCTTAAACTTCAATTAAGTCCCCCTAGTGGTAACTGCAGGCATGCAGAAAGAGATCATTTACTAATTCAGAAACAGAACAGAAATTATCAGCAGAGAATTCTGGACCTAGAAAAGAATGATGGATATTAGCTTTAGTAAAGGAGATGTACATCCGGTGGAAATGAAGATCATTTTGAGTTTAGCCCATTTAAATGGGTCCCATTTAAAGGGATATTGTTTGATTCCATGGTATTGTGCCTGTTCACATAACACATTATGCCCCATTTTTGTGGTGTCCTGTATCCATTTCACATCATTGTGGGAAATATATATACTCTTTTTTTTAATAAATTCACCAATAAAGAGGTTTTAAAGGAACATATCCAGCTCGTTGGTTTCTTTTGGGATTTAGACAGAGAAAAATAGCACTCATCCCTAGTGCAACATATCACAGGCTTGTTCTGCAGACTGAGCTCTGCTACATTTTCCATCTTCGCCTAAGTGCAAGGAAGGATTATGTAAAATGAGAACATGCCATATTGGTATCTGCAGCCGCTGTCCTGTCCTATTATCTGCAGAGAAATACCTGGTGTTTAGATGCAGGTCACTCCGCACAGGTAATAAACAGTTACTTATTAATTTATTCTCTATTCTGCAAACTCCTATTAAACTGTCATTCTTATTCCAGCCCTGGCACTATGTAATTTACAGACGATAAATGTCCATAAACAGGCTGAGTAGAAAATCCATACAGTTTTTCTAGCTTTATTTTACGTTTCATTTAATACCCCTCAAAAAATGATTTTGCCAATGCTATTCCATTATCGGCTTCTCTGTCCAGTAACCTCCCCTTTACAGTGATATGTCAGGAAGTCACTGAGTGTGTGACAGAGCCACCGGAGAATGCCTGGAGCCAGGGACACAGCAGAAGTCACCAGCAACTGGGGAGAGTGCCAAAGTATTAAGAGATCCCTCCAAGGCTTGTTTTTTTTGTACTTAGATGGATAATAGATTGCAAACTGGTTTCTGGCATTTGCCACCCATAATTATTATTATCCATGATCGGATACATTAGTTAATTGCATCCTTATCTTACCCGTTATATGAGTTTTCACCAAAAACACTAAGGTCCGTACAGCAATTGTTGTGTCTGGGATGCACACAAGACAACACTGTACCTGATGGAAATCAGAAGAGGAAAAAAAAATGTCATTAGAAACTGTCAGTACAGCAGCTTCAGCCTTTGGGACTCTGATTTCAGGTGAAACTATTTCAGAAAAAAAAAGGTTTTCCGTATTTTAATTACATAGGCTTTTTTATACTAATAGGTGTTAATAAAGAGCCAGAAGAGTGTTTGTTTGGCTGATCATCGGCCCATCTAAACACTGCACTGATCATGCTCATATATTGCCTGATCACATTAATATGTGGACATAACAATAATAGTTTATTGTACCTGAGTTTTAAAAAAAAGTTTATATAATGGCTGTGCTTCATTGTATAATCATAACTGAGAAGAAACAGGTGTTGTTTGGGCTACACTAAAGTCTTTCTCAGCCATATTATTCCCTGTTTCAGCTGCATAACTAGATGCATTTCACTCAGAAGCAGGATGCGTGTCCCTTCTATGAAGTCTGCAAGCACTGTACTGCTGTGACGTCCTTTCCCTTTCTTCCCGCTATGTTTGCTTTCGGCTTCAGGGCTCGCAAAAACAAATAAGGAGGGGGAAATCACACTTACAGAAAGGAGACTCCGATAATCTTCAAAAAGTGGGTGGAAATGGTTGGTTTATCAGGCTCAGGACCTCAGTTAGCAGTGGCATGTTCCCATTTCCTGTGGGCTGTCTTCTGAGTCCTTGTTACTAGGGATGGTTCTTGCCTGACAACAGGTAGTGGATTGCAAATCAAGTGCAAATGAGACCCCTAGTGGTCATGACTTTACAGCTTTTTTCCAGATCGATGCAGGTATATTTTTATATGAACTGATTTAGAAATTTGCTAAATCTCTATTAAATGAAATGAAATTGTGTAAAAAGTACAGTGACTCTTTAAAGTGGACCTGTACTGTAATCTTTCTGACATAACTGTTTTAGTAACTACTTGCATTCCCCATGTAATAACAATTCTGGATCCTCTATTCTGATTACTCCGGGTTGTGCCATTCCTTTATTATTCCTGGTAACATTCATTTGGACATACATTGCAAACTGCTAGTAATTCATTCATGACTTCTAATAGGAATAATAAAGGAATGGCACATCATAGAGTCATGAGGCATAATAGATGCTCCAGAATTGTTATCACATGGGGAATGGAGGGAGTTGCTAACACTGACATGTCAGGAGAGGTGACAGGTCTTCTTTAATCTAAAATTGAAGGTTGATGGTGACAGAGTTGTCAAGTGTATTTTCGCCAGTCATTGTCTATTAAATTCTAATGGGTTGAAGTCTGGAAGAGTGAGAAATCGTCGTTGGGAAGATGTGGAACTTTGATTTGGAGGAGTTGCCTTGTAATAATAATTGAGTAAATTCATTATTATGGTGTTCAAAGCCTGAGATCTATTATACAGAACCTTCCACTGGGGCATAATGAGATACATAGCCAATGTTTTTTGACGTAAGCTTTCTGAAATTAATTAAAATATTTTAGTCAAACTCATGACTATCTAAGTACGGTTTCTACAGAATGCCTAGGATCATATAGTATCACCCCTAGGTATTGGGCTTCCAAAGGTCAGAAGAGTCAAGCTTGTATCATAATTGCCATTTAAACCCATCTCATGCATGTAACATTTTCAAGATAATTTTGAAAAAGGATCATGATGATATATAATGAACCTGCACTCTCCAGCATTGAGGAGTCATCACCCATAGCTTGCCACCGAGGTCAAATGCCATGGTTAGTCAATCAATAAGGACAAAAATCACAGTACCAAGCATGTAAGAGAAAGCGATGTAGCGGTCTGTGTCTGTTCTAATAGATCTCTGGAGTAATCACAGACAGATAGTCAATGACGAGGTGGACAGACGATATTTAATAATCAGGACATCCTGATTGTTGCATATTTTGGCCATATATATTACAATTATGGTCCATAATGATCCTAGCACAGTGATGGAGAACCTTTTAGAGACCGAGTGCCCAAACTGCAACCCAAAACCCACTTATTTATTGGAAAGGGCCAACACGGCAATTTACCCTGAATACCAGTATAGTATATCTTCCATGTACTTTATCACTTAGCTATAACAGCCGCCTACATTTAATGTGCAGCCTGCATATTGGTACACCATAGACTTTTTCCAGGGTGCGAGTGCCCACAGAGAGGGCTCTGAGTGCCGCCTCTGGCACGCGTGCCATAGGTACGCTACCACTGACCTAGCAGCTTCTGAAATAAAGTGATGAACAAGTATCTATCTATCTATCTATCTATCTATCTATCTACCTACCTATCTATCTCATATCTATCTATCTCATATCTATCTATCTATCTATCTAAAATCTATGTATCTATCCATTAATCCATCCTTTTCATCCGTCTATCCATGCATCTCATATCTATCTATCTATCTATCTATCTATCTATCTATCTATCTATCTAATCTTGTATCCATATCATATCTATCTATCTATCTATCTATCTATCGATGAAGTGAAGAAAATCGCAGCACTCCAATGTCTTTCCAAAAAATTCCTTTATTCCACCTCGAAGACGCGACGTTTCGACTTGCTTGGAGTCTTTATCAAACATGATTTTCTTCACTTCATCGATATATGCTGGGGGTCCGGCGGCCGGGACCTGACATCGCTTTGCACCGCCACTGAATGGACTATTGCTCTAAACGATGCTTGATGGTGCTGTCCCACCCTGTTTTATCTATCCATCTCATATCTATCTATCTATCTATCTATCTATCTATCGATCTAATCATGTATCCATCTCATATCTATCAATCTATCTGTCTATCTATCTATCTATCTATCTAATCATGTATCCATCTCATATCTATCTATCTATCTATCTATCTATCTATCTATCTATCTATCGTTTAAACTTAACACCAGTTTTAAAGTATCCAAACTGCCTCTTCTTTTTGTGTTCAGATCATTCTGCAAGGTGAGCCACTACCAGGATCACAACTTCACTGCAGCAGATCCTATTATAATCTACTGTTTCTACCGTCAGCCTCGGCAGTCATGTACTTTGTAAACCACCCGCAAACTATAGTCTCATTACCGCTATAGGCATCTTTTTCTGGTTTCCTGTCTACGCTGCAGGTGCCTGATCCAACCCTCCACCTCCTCCCTGCATTATAGATTTCTCCTCACTAAGTCTCTCCGCCATGGAATGACCTGCAAGATATGGATTTATTCCTGTCAAATAAACTCTATACATAGAGCTAGCCTATAAGATATGGATTTACCCTTAGCTCTTCTTAGCTGTAATACAAACTGCTCCTACAGTGCACGACTTGAGATTTTCCATTTTCTTCTTCCTTTTTCTAGTCAACCAAGAAGCTTACGACATAAGTTTCGCACTAAAATGAATCAGATTCCACGGCGTTTACATACAATACTCCAAAAGGCATCCCTGGCCTCTATGTGGGGAATTACAATTTAACATGCAATGCTTTCTCTGCAGTAAAAATATAGAAAAGCAAAAAAGGAATAAAAAATACAGCAGTGAAATACGTGTTCATGACAAATGCTACCCTGTGGTATAAAAGCACAAACACAATGGCATGGAATTACAGATACGGGTTTATCTCTTCTGCCTTCCCCACTCGGCTTCATAAACACAATGCATGATAATACTGCTGAACAGAGAGATCTGCTTGCAGTGTCAGAGCTTTCTATGCTGTATATATATACTATTCATGGCTTTTATCTGGGTATAATGTTTACAGAGAAGAGACACTTTATTGAAAGAGCTGAAATCAGATTTCTGCACCCCCATCCTCTTGCTATAACGAATGCTCTCCCTGCTCATGTTGTTGCTGAGCCAGCATTATACTGGCATTAATCGCAATTCTTATTATGGCAATGGTTATTAATGTGTTTTCCCCTTTAAAGAAACACTTTTCTTAATGGTATAGGACGATTCAAGATTTATTATTTATAATCCTATGCTTGTGGAGAAGGTGCTATTTATTCTTTAGTTCCTTGCATACAACATATACTGTAGGACTGGAGTCTCTATTGTTCCATATTATACTGTATATAGCCATAGGCACTACTGTATAGTGCTCCTATTGTTCCCTAAGCATAATATGCATGCCTTCATAATATCTTATGCGATATAATATGATATATAATATACATGAATCCATTAGAAAAAAAATCTTATGTCTCATAGGAAACTGGAGGCATATGTACATACAGTATGGACCTATAGATGGGTGCCATATTACGGACTAACACAACACAGATCCTTAAAGTAAAAAATGATAATCAGAGATCATACAGTACATGAAAATCTCTCTAGAACCAGCCCTCTACCGCACATGGATCCAGAGATATTCCCATTTATTGCTCCAACTGCTCTGCTAGATTTATTTCAGGCTGGCAGCCAATGGGGTGTGTCCTTTCTAAGGGAGGTGTCCCTTCTACTGCAGCTTTTCCTATCACAGCTCAGGAGGCGTGTCTTTTCCGCTGCAGCTCTCTCCCTACAACTGTCAAAGCTTCTAACAGAAGATAAAGCTGGTGGCAGTTGAAGGATGGAACTGAGCACGTGCGACCACCTCAGCAAGGTGGTGTCACAAACGTACCTGTCCAGACGAGACGTGCTGCAAAGCCATGCCCCCTCTAGACACAACAGCATCCTTAGCAACAGGATGCAATGCTCTATTTCTACCCATAGGGGGAGTGTGCTGGAGGAGACTAGCAGTGGGCTGATGGCTGAGCTGCTCTATTCCTGTGTTCTAGTGTTCTGACTAATGGAGCTCCAAGTCATGATCTATTAGGTTCTGATCCTGGGACTCAGTGCTCTATTTAAACACCTTCCTGGCCATATACCAGTGCCAGTGATAGTATTGTTTGGGCTCATTAGATAGGTCCCTGGTTCTTGGATTTGTTTATGCTTTTGATCTTGGCTTGTCTTTTGACCACTCGCTGTCTTGTGTGATTTGTACTGTGCATTCTGTCTGGTATTTGATCTCGGCTTGTCTTTTGACTACTCTTGTCTCTCATCTTTGTACTGCGTTGTCTGCCTGGTTGTGACCCATTCACGTATGACCAGGGATACACCTAGGCTTTCTGGTGCCTGAGGCGAAAACTGAAACAGCCTAATTGGTGGTGCACCCCTGCGTACGACTATCCCCTTGTGTTGTTTTTTTCTGTTGGTATTTGTTTGTCTCTGCATCTTAGTAGTGTAGGGACCATCAACTAGTTGCGGTCTTGCTACCTAGTGCTTGAACTGCAAGTAGGTAGGGAAAGTGAGCTGGGTTCATGGGTGGGGCTCACTGTCCATGTCTGTCTCTATCTACAAGCGTTACAGGTGGACAGAGAAATAAGGAGAGGAGCAAGCAGCAGGTAGCGCTATTCAGATACATTTTATTGAATAACTCAATGGCTATACTAAATTCTTAGTTACATGCAATTACAAAAGTATTCAGATCCAGGTTATGTATGTAGAATATTATTCCTAGGACAACCTCTGTGCATAAGGCCTAAGAGATACTTGTTGTCTCAGAACAACCCTTATACATATGTCCTATGGATGCCATAGATGTGGGGTCCCCATTTAAGATCCTTCTCTATGGCAAAAAGTAAGGATCTAAACACATTACCTCGATGGCCATTTATTTAAATGACCAGCATGTAATACTACATTTCCCCTCCAATGGCAGAAATGTATATCCAGATATGGCTTCCTAGTTGGAATAGAGAGAACAGATTCCATGGGGCAACTTTTTAAAAAGTAACTAGGCACGGTAGATTATTTGAGATTTGCCATGCCTTGACTATACTATATAATAGTAAGTTCCATATTCAGAAAGCCCCATTATCACACACATGCCATGGCGCCAATTACATTCTCTCTACAAATGAGGTGTGCACTGCTACAAAGAGGTACATGAGGAACATGGTTTGTTAAAGTAAATTATGAGCACCAATTGTTCTTTGTAAATCTCTTTCTGGCTATGGTTATATTAAATTGTACCTATCTAGTGTTTCTTTTTTCCCAGAAGCAGCATTTTTAGTGTCTACTTGATGGGACTACTGTGCTGCATTTCTTCAGTACAGAAGACTATTCCTTAGTTCTCCCACATATTCATTTAAAAAAAATTTGAGTTGCTGCAGCCACCACTAGGGGGGCGATTTGTATGCCACTATTATGCAGCTAAAAAAAATGCTATTCACTGCTGTATACAAACAGGCCCCCTAGTGGTGACAAGAGACAGCTCAGATTTTTACATGTATGTGAATGAGAAAATAGGAGAATGGTATGCATATAGATAATTAAGAGCTGGAAGAGTAGTTGACGGAAAAGGACAACTGAAAATTTTGCCATATTTATTGGTGTCATTTTTGGTGTTGAGGAAAGTGAGATCACAGATTCTAGCCACGCAGCTTTAGGTCTTATACACATAGCTGAATCTTGGCTTTGTGATGTACAGGAGGCCTTATTATAATTCCGAATGTCTTCATAGCTTGCTCTATTGGGTGCTGTATTTATGCAGCCGCCCCTAGAAGCAGAATAGCCGTGTATATATGATACCATTGGTATGACGGCACATAGGGGTCTGCACTAGTATAAAGTAAACAGCCCATGAACGACTGTATGTAGAGGAAAAATACATGCTAGTGAAAAATAAACTAGAGGCAAAGCAGCATCTAGGACACTGCAAAAATAGCCGCACTCCCTTAATGTGTTTATTGGGCAAGGTCAGAGCAATGGTCAAATGTTCTGGGAAATAGTACAGTTCGAAGTTACTCTGTAAAAAAAAAAACTGCAGTGACGGAAACTAAAGAAAATACAGCAATTAACCTTGCTGTTTGTAGAGCTTAGGCAGACTAGAAAATAGAATACATGTTATTTGGGGGCCACAGGGTGAACTCTCAAAATTGCTTCTGATGGATAATAAAATGCTCATTACAAGACTTCAGTGACTCCGGCAAAGCAAAGGTGAATGTAATCAGATCTTACAGACTTTTATTTTATTACAACAAATATTCAACATCAACAGTTAATCAGCAGATTTTGCCCCTATTATCATATTATTAAAGGGTGTCTGTCACCAGGAAATTCACAATGTCTTGTACGGCTAGCTCGGCTGAATGTAATGATACCTTTCACTTAGACATCTATTGTTTCATTCTGGAGAAAAAGTGCTTTTAATCCATATGCAAATGAGCAGTTAAGTGCACTGAGGGCAGGGCTAAACCACTCTGTGCAACCTCGCACCTCCTACTTCGTTTGCCAGCCCCTCCCTCTCCTTTTTGATTGGCAAGGCTGGCTTCCTGCATAGTTATCTTGCCTGACCCTGTCAATCAAGAAGAAAGTGGAAGGGGCTAACAGAGGAAGAAAGAGGAGCAAGGGTGCACAGAGTGGTTTAGGTCCACCCTCAGTGCACTTAACTACTCATTTGAATAATGATCAAAAGTACTTTTTATCCAGGATAAAGCAATGGATCACTAAGTGGAAGGTAGCATTTCATTTATCTGAGCTAACCCTACCAGACATTGTGCCTGGTTTGACCGTGAACTTTCTGGTGATAGATTCCTGTTAAAGGTGCATTTAAATGGGACCTCTCAGCTTTCTTTTGTTAGTATTTGTGTTCCTCATGACACAACAATGCTAGAATATCTTTTTATCCATGATGGTACTCTTTTATTTCTCCTGGAAATGAATGAGTAAACTGAGAACTGGTTTTACCATTCCTCTCTTCAATAAGATGTGCCCCAATGAAGTCTGACTCTGTCCAATTAATGCTTATACTGTAAGAACATTTAGAGACAAACCTCATTGACAAGGGAAATGTTAACACTCATTATAAATTTAGTCATTCTTTTCCAGGAGGAATAACAGAGGAATGCCACAACACATACGTCTAAGAACAAATGCTGCAGATTTTTTTTATTTCATGTGGAATACGCTGTTTAGGAAAGGTTACAGGTATTCTTTGAATTAAATGCTCCCTTGCATTCTTTTTACAGATCTGTTAAATGGGGCCAGTCAAAAAGGTGAATAAATGCCAATAAATGCCAAAAACTGCCATGGCTTCAATACAGGATTCACAGAAAATCTGCATTTTCTCTGTGGATTTATGTGTGCGAGATCGGCATAATGAAGAATGATGGGATTTGTATGACTCTCCCTGAGTGACTACCAGGTAAAAATCTACCGGAATAAATTAAATATTCATCATGATGTGTGCTTAAAGGAGTTTTCCGGGTGTATAATATTGGTGGTTCACTCTCGGGACGGGCCATTAATATCAGATCAGTGGGGGTCCGACACCCCAGCCAATCAGCTGTTTGAAGAGCCTGTAGAGCTCTGGTAAGCGATGCGGCCTCCTCGCAGCTTACCAGACACACCATTGTCCATTGCATAGCTGTAGCTTGGTATTGCAGCTCAGGTCCATTTACTTGAATGGGACTGAGCTACACCTAGGCCATGGCACGTGACCAATAAATGTGATCTCAACAGCCTAGGAAGAGGGCCCAGTGCTCACTGGAGCACTGCAGCCTCTTCAAACAGCTGACCGGGGGTGCGACCCCTGCTGATCTGACATTGATGATGACCTATCAAGAGGATAGGTCATCAAAATTAAATACCCGGAAAACCCCTTTAAAACTATGATAAGTAAATACAATATTAAAAATGATGCAGAATTTAATGTACGGTATATTTCCTCTTTTTTTTATTAAGGTGTATTCAGGTTTTGTGTATGAAAATGAAAAGGTATACTCAGCTGAAACATGAAACTAAAGCAAAAAAAAAACGTACAAAAGAAAGCTAGTTGTATGAAATGCGTCATGGGGCATGCGTACTGCAGAGGTGGCTACTTTGCAGGTAACTGAAAACAAAAATGATCCTTAGGGTCCAAAAATACTTCAAGTCAACAAGGAAATTAAAGGGGTTGTCCTGTTTGGACAACTTCTTCTCATATGCTCTACTACGGTATACAACTGTCCCTCATCTGGTACCTCGTCTGTGAGGGCCACACGGAACAGCTGTTCTTCCACTGTGATCAGCTGTTCAGCAAGGTAATAGTAATATATATATATATATATATATATATATATATATATGAAAATAAAGAATATGGACATCACTCCCGATGAAAAAATAAAATAGAATTTATTCACCCATGTGGTATACAAGCAACGTTTCGGCCCTTCAATAGAGCCTTTCTCAAGCTTGAGAAAGGCTCTATTGAAGGGCCGAAACGTTGCTTGTATACCACATGGGTGAATAAATTCTATTTTATTTTTTCATCGGGAGTGATGTCCATATTCTTTATTTTTATTCAAGGGTTAGCTTACACCCCTGGACCTAGCACCCGTGCATAGTTCATTCTTTGGTTATTCGGTGCTGGCATTTTTTTCTTTTTCTATATATACATACATATATTTGTATATTTTTATCTAAAGTCAACATAAAAAACTCATTAGTGAAGAAGAAATTAGACACACTCCTTCCTTCACTGCAATTCTTGCTAAATCATATTGAATATTCTTATAACCGACCCAAGGCCGCTTTACACTGTCCGTTTTTTGGGCAGATTATTTCAAAGCAGAATAGGCATTTTCCTACTACACTATGGAGGGACACAATTTATGGATTTAAAAAAAAAACTTTTTTTCTCTAACTATATGTATATATGCAAAAGGGGGCATTTGCCAGCTATCATGCATAACTTCAAGGATCAAGTTAAAACACCTGCCAAGGGCATCAAGAGAGCTTGTTTCTGTGCTGAGCTTTTCTTCAGACATTGGCTTATTATGAATCATGTTTTCCTTAACAAATCTTAATGAATTGTAAAATTGTCCTGTAAATGGGCTCCGCTAGCTACTGTGTTTTGCTGGTTTTGCCTTGCAGATATATGGCAAATGTTGCATGCCAGATACATAAGACAGCGGGACACCGCTGATTATGCCAACCGCCTCAGATAGAAGGGCAGACAAAGTCAACAACATTTATCTTCTGAAGGAATAAAAAAAAAAATACAAGATTTTTTTTCAACTTTTTCAACATTGTACAGGTCTCAAATGGATATTTTCACAGAAGTATGAGATTGAGGTCTGTCTGAGAAGCTCCTCTTCAACAAAAACGACAAATCTGAATATTCATGGTAATCCTCTTAAATCTTTTCAAGAATATCCGCAACACAGTTTACTCACTCACTGTGAAAAATTTACAGTTCTTTGACAAGGTATTTTAATATCACCTTGAAAAGGTAAGCTTAGTGTGCAGCCATGTTGTGCTGAATGAAGAATGTGCTGGAAAATAGAGCACATTGTACAGATCCGTCCTCTAGTAAATACTGATATTCATTGTGAATGCAGTGTAAGCGGGTGTTTCATTGCACACTATATAATACGCCTCAGTGGAAATTTTCCATTGGCATGTCTGGAACTTATATAAATTATAAAAAGATGAGCCGCATGAAGGAAGCGCTGCTTATCTTTACCTGCAGCAGTCACAGATAGCTTCTTCCAGAAGACAGAACATGTCCTATTCTTGCCCGCAAAATGCGGACCATGGACCCATCGAAGTCAACGAGTCCGCAAAAAAATGGATGCAACGCGGACATCACATGGACTTCATCTGTATTTTGTGAACTGCAAAATGGATACGACCTAAAAAAGAGGTTCTTCAGAAGTGTATGTTATACATTTCATTGTCCCAGCTGCTGCAAAACAGCATACCACGCACCTCACTCAGCTGCTGCAGAACATCATAGTATACACCTAAGGTGCTGAAAACCTCACACGTCAGCTGCTGCAGCATATCATAATATTTATTTTAATAGACATCTCAGCTGCTGCAGAACATCATAATACACACAGCTGCTGCTGCAGATCATGAAAGTACACACTCCACCTGGTGAAGAATATCACAATAAGCACCTCGAATAAGGCAGAATATCATAATACACCCCAAGTAAGGCACAATATCAAAACACCACAAGAGACACCTAAGAAGCTATAGAACCTCCTATGCTGTAAAACTATATAATACAAACCACACATGCTGCAGAACATCATAATACACACATAAAAAGCTGGAGAACCTTAAAAGATCCAGTTCACATGCTGCAGAACACAACAATAGACACCGCCAATGCCTCAAAAACATTACGCACACCTTCTGATAGAATTTCATATCAGTCAATGAGGACAGGACTCTCCCCTTTTTCTCGGCAAAATAAGCTTCTGTGTCTACTCTAATCACCTTTCCGCTTTCAAATATCAGCCAGAGATGAAGACCACAAGCATATTAAAAACCACAATTAATATCCAACTCTTTAAACTTAATGCATTATGGGAAGCACCTGACCGCTTAGGGAAGGTGTGCAGAGACTGATGGTGCCCCCTCCCCCCTGTGTTGGTTTTTGGCTCAGTTTATGTCCCTCTCCCCTCTGTTTCCCTTTCCCCTGCTTTTGGGTTGGTATCTTTTACCCAGTAACCTGTATGGCTATTGTGGGAGTTAAGAAGTTAAGAGAATAGAACCCCCCTTACCCCTCCTTCAGTTCGGGGCTAAGTTTTGGGTAACGCCTACCAACTTTATATAACCCCCTACCCACTAGGCACTTCTTCTTGGTGTGTGGTCTTGTGGCCTATTGGTTTAATGGAATGATCATTGAGGTTTGATTATACCTCAGGTATTGTAACAGCGGCTGCTGTGCGCCGCTGTTCCCCTGCTTACAGCTGCAGTCCCGGGCGCCGTGTTCAGTGATGATCTGCTGCTAGTGCTTTCCATTCACCGCTGCAGTCCTGGGCTCTGTCTGTGTAGGTACTGTTGTTCTGGGATCTGCTCCACAGTTTCCTCTCAGCCCTGGCTACAGCATGCTTGCTGCTTGTTCCCTGAAGCACTTCCTAAGGGCCAGCACCGGTCTTCCTGTGCTTTATGGGTTAGGTCATGTGACCTTGCTGACCAATTCTAGCCCTCCTGAACATATATAACTGGCTCAACTCCCTTTCCAGATGCCTCAGTGTCAAGATCCTTGTGTCCTGCTAAGGTTCCTGATATCTGCTTGTGTTCCAGTGTCGTACTTGTATTCCTGGACTCTGCTACCTGTTTGATCCCTGCCTGCTTGCCTTGACTCTCCTGTTGCCAATCCGGATTGCGTGACCTGTACCTCTGCCGCCTGCCCTGACCTATTGTCTGTCTGACTTCACCTCTACCTCATCCTTCGGTCCTGCATTGTTGCTCCTGGTTACGACTCAGCCTGCTGACAATGCCTGTATCTCTGGTACCTTATTCTGGTACCTCCTGGTCCGCCTGGACCAGCTGCCTTGTGTGCCAATCCTCCTCAAGAGGTAGTGACCTGGTGCTCCCCTCGGGAAAGTCTACCCCCACCATCAGGGGTACTGTGAAGATCGAGGGGTTCAGTTAGACAACGCCCTTAGAGGAGGTAGGACACATGGCACAGTGGGTTCACACCCGCTGGTTCATAACAGATATCTGATTTATATAGTTTTCTGTTTGTAGTGATAGGAATTTCTGGCGATGAATCACAGCTGGCAGCATTTGAATTAAAGGATGGAGATATGGAGAAGCAGATAGCGGACTTGCCCGCTGGGACTCCAGCGGTTGACATACCACTCCACATGACCAATGGTTCTCAGCAGGTTATAGATATGTTTTAGTTTGCCACATTACAATTAATAAAGAAGCTGTGGCTGATCACCACCCAGCAAAAAAGAGTAACAGGAGTCTGTGTCAATATTGGGCTAATAGAAGAGGAGGGGTTGGTTAGTTACGGGGCCAATGGTATGGTTAACGGGTTCCCACCCCCTACCAACAGTCTCAGCTTTTCATGATAAAACTTATTATTGGTCATGCACAGCACACAGTAAACTTCTGCACCAAAAACCAAGTTGCACAGGTCAGTGGTTCCTCTATTCCAGAAAACAAACTGTAAAAATTGTGATCAAATGAGTTGTAGACTCTAATGAGTTGCGTTGTCAATGCACAGAGCACAGTGAACCGTGGCAAATAGTTTTTCCCTGCCACATGCCCCAATTCGACCTTTTCACAAAATTATTAAAACATCTAGTCATCTTACATAATGAATTAAATGTGATGGTTGATAGCATGCATTAAAGAGGTTGTCCACTCCTTTACAAGTGATGACCTATCCTTACATTGAAGAGAATGTAAGCAGTGTTGCAACTTGTTGCATATTTATCAATTAAATAAAATTACTTTTGAAACCTTATTAAACGCAGGAGAATGTAATTGCTGCTGCAAATCATGAACACGAGTTAACATAAACAGAGAAAATGCTAGGACATTTCTTAGCTCCTTACGTATCATATTGTGGAGTTGTTCCCTCCAAAGCCCAGCAGCTTGTGCTGCAGGACTCTCCTTCCTAATTCACTCAATGGAAATTCTAAGTTGTTCCCATTACCATGTTTTAAATAAATGATACAGTAGAGCTGTAGCCCAGTCCTGGGTCTTTCTTTTACAATTTTTTTAATCAGTGCAGAGGCTGCTGTAATCACATGACTTTATTAACTATAACTAAGTTCCCTCTACAGAAACACAAACAGCTTGCAATTATTTATTTGAGTTTCACTCTCTATCAATCTATCTGCTCCTATAGCAGAGAGGAAGTAAAGTGCAGCAGCACTCCCCCAACTCTGCCAAGTATGTTAATGAATAGAGTATGAGGTCCAAAAAGTGAATGAAGCACATAAACCCCAAAAAGTTCTCACCAATTTATACACTAAGGTACAGTATGTATCCTAAGAGGTTTATAACTAGAGGTATGCTTTCATTTACTGCATTCTAAAGATAGTACAAAATCCGACAGAATATGGAAAAGAGGAGAGAAAACCTCAGACCTCTGTGAGTGCCATTTTATCGCTCTATACAATACAATTGTGTGCATGATGCCTTACAGTTTGCACTTTTGAGATTTTGAGGATGTTTTTAAATAGAGAGAGAGATGAGAATTTTGAAAACAGGAACTTCATTAACCTAAGTTAATTTTGTTATAGGGGGAATTTTATGAAAGATACATATGGGCGCTCACTAGAAAAGTTCACGGCCTGCTACTACTATCTAGCTATAATAGTATATTATTCAAACCAATGGCTGGCTCTTAAGTAATCAATACACTATTTATTATCATATTAAGAACAATTCACATTATATAAAAGAAACGTATAAAAATATTTAAAATACAAACATCTTTTTTGTTGTTTATCTGTATATTTTACTACAAACACTATTTAATACATGTTAAGAAGATGTGGTTTGGAGTGCACAACTATATAGAGAATGGGAATATCGCAATATGTGCATAGAAAGTAAGAGGTCATTTATAGTCCGGTCCATATATTTGTTGCTACACTAGCTCCATATAAGGAGCAATTTGTCCCTCATTTTATATGATATTTTTACCACTGAGGAAGAAACTATTGAGGTGTCGAAACGCGTCTGATATATTACACATAAGAAACAAGCTGCGGTATTTGAAAATATACCTCAACCATCTCTTGAATAGAGAAAAAAAGATTGCATATTCTGTGAAATAAAAAAGTGGCAGAGATTGGAGTTCTGAGATCTCCAATACGCATGCACTAACAAAGTGCCAGCACAAGAGCAAGTACGAACTGCAAGTCCTAGTGATCCTGGAGTAACAGAGGGAGATCAAGCGGCGCAAATGAACCGAGCCACATATGTACCAACTTACCCACCAGTAGTCGCAGGCTGCGCAACGAGACGGACACTCTGGGGTATTGGTAAGAAGCGCAATAGCGCAACGTTCTCTGCCTGATTATATAATAAGCACTCTTTACATCAGTATAAATAACCAAGCATATCATGGTAATTGCATGAGATTGAGCATCTAATACTAACTTGGAACTGCACCAGTAATGTGCCATATATGAACGCAAGATATAGAGGAGGAATGAACTTGATATACCGCACCATATGAACTGAACTTAATCCCAATTTGCTTGAGCTCTGCAATTGGAATTATAAGAGGAACTGTGACTATAATTATCTGTAACCATTAATTTATGCAATCTTTGTATTTTAAATATTTTTTAAATGTTAATTTTATGTAATATGAATTGTTCTTAATTTGATAATAAGTATTGTATTGATTACTTAAGAGCCGGCCATTGGTTTGAATTTTATGAAAGAGACATCAAACTTGATAAAATGCATTCACACAAATCCATGCTTATAATTTATGCATTTTTTTTTGTTAATTATGATCAAGAGGTATTTACTGGACAGAAGGAGTTAAGCCATCCTTAATAGGCCAAACTAACCTAATGATTTAATTAAAAACTGCACTTGAATGGAGATGAGATACAAATGAAGGTGATTAAGATCAGGTGGTATCTAGAGGGCCATTTTATTATTAATCTGAAAAATACCTCTGACTAATTAACGGGGAGAAAATCACCTTGTGGCCTGCTGTGTATATCAATATCACAACAGTAAGTACATAGATAGACTCAATTCGTTATTAAAGGCTGTCAGTGGGAGACCTTTCATTAGGAAGGATTCAATATGAGTCATTTATCACTGACACCCTACCGGGAAGCCAATAAACAAAACAGCATAAGATAAGGGGGGTAGAAAGGGTCATATAACCATAAAGAAAAATAGGTCTACATTAACTAGATCATAATTATTATATTCTAAAAAGTTAAAAGTTGTCTTTATTCAGGTTATTAAACAAATAATTCATTGGATTTAAAATATATAGCACTGTAAATCTGATGGTCAGCAATATATAACTAAGCTAAGCAAGTTTTAGGCAAAAAAATGATATTTCCTCATTTCCGTGGTTCTCTTCTGGCCCTTTGTTTACCTGCAATAACAACAATGAATACAAGTCTGCCTTGAGTAAAATGTCTGCCTGCTGGGATACTCAGCAGCATGTTGTATGTGTAGGACTACAAGTGCCAGCTGTACAATGACACTGCTGATACACACAGCATCTTCCCCCTACCTGTGCTTATGCAATGCTCTGCAGAACTCCTCCAGTCTGTCAGCTCCTGTGCCTAGCATTTGTCTCCTCACGGCCTGCAGCTACTCAGTAAAGCCTTCAGCCCTGAGTCTGTGTTGCTGAATGGATTAAAGATTTTCCTGAAGAACCCAGGAAGAGAGCAGAGAGTAGAAGCTCGGCCAGGGAGGGGGGGCGTGACCAGCACAGTGACATCTCGTGTACAGACACATACAGATGTAGCAGGGTTAACACACAAACTCTTAACCCAAATTTCTTAACTCATCGCGTCATCTTGAAACAAAAGCCATTGAAAAGCAATTGAAAGTATTTGCTTAACGCATTTAGTTTAGATAACACGTCTCATAAAGCATGTGTGTTAACTCTACTACATCTGTATCTGCTCTCTCAGGCTTGTGAACGAAACATCAGAGCAGGGAGAGAAGCTGACATCACAGGTCATGTGACCCTCAGCGAAATCTCAGAAAGCAGCAACTGCAGATAAAGTAAGTGCATGGTAAAGCCTTTATATTTGATTAGTTAGAAACATACAAATGACCAAAAAAATAACTCGGACAACCCCTTTAAGCCTTATATCATTTTTTATACCTTAAGTTTTTATTAGATTTTTATTTTTTTTTATTTTTACAGTTTTTATACTTTTCGTTTCATTTAAAAAAAAATATTTTTGTAATTTTAAGTTATTCCTACACTGAAAAAATAAAAATGTTAGTTGCCTTTACTTGCTCCATCCTGAAAGCCATTAAATGATTCACGGATGTAATGTAATATTATTTATTTTAAAAAAAATCTATTTGCATAAACTATAAAAATGCTTCTAAAATGTTATGCACGTTATGAAATGAAACTACAATCTGATCCAAGCAAATAAATTATTATTGAATAGTATTAACTGACGAGTCTTAAAAGAATCGTGACATATTAATTTTTTGTTTTTCATGTACATATTATTATTAAGTGTGTTCCATAATCTTGTCTCAAGAAATCTTTTTTATGGAGATCAGTTGTGAATGCCTTTAGTCTGAGATACATATTTTAAAATGTAGACCAAAGCACACAGTTTTTCCTAGTTTTAGACCTCATACATGCATTTATATGCAGGCACACAAAGGGGGGATATATCATAATCCCTCTGAAAGTTTTCTAGCTTGAAAAAGTAGCAGATCCTGGATTTGCAAACTTTTAAACGCCATTGTACCTAAATCTAGGCACAAGTGGCATTTCTATGCCACTCTTGCCACTTTCCAAGATGGGGGTGGGTGTGCCTTGGCACATTTATCATCATTTTTACCAGTTTCTGCCTGAACAGTCAGGTGGAGCTTTATTCTCTCCCTACACCATCTTTATGGTGTAAATAAGTCACAGAAGTTGCAGAACCTCGAGTTTGTGATTTTTCAGACGCAACTGCGACAAAACTTTGTTGCAAGTGGTGTTTCTACACCTCCTTTGGCACTTTCTGAAAATGGAGCATGACAAGGACATGGAGGGGTGGGGACAGCAGGCCTGGAACATTTATCTTCATTTACTCTAGTTTTTTGGTGTAAATGAAGACAGAACTCTATGGTAGCACCGAGCTGATGTAGAAATCTGTTTAGGTGCATGGACTGCCAGAGGATGCATCTAATTAAGGAAGAGGCCTACATCTCACCATAAATTAAGTGCATCCTCCAACAGTGCAGGGGATATCAGGGCCAGTGCAGCACCAGGCAATCTTGATAAATCTCCCCCTCAGTTCTTAAAGTTGATGTGGAGGAAAGTTGAAACCAGGAAAAGTACACAAGCGTAAGTATCTGCATGACTTTGACAAGGGAGACAACTGAGTAAGAGCATCTCAAAAACAGCAGGTGTTGATCCCAGCCATGTGAATATGTGTGCATCAGAACTGGACCATCTAACAATGGAAGAAGGTGGCTTGGTCTGATGAATCTCATTTTCTTTTGAATTAACGCATGTGGACAGATGGCACCAGGATGTGCTAGTGGAAGAAGACAAGCTGGTGGAGACATTGTGGTGGATTGGGCAATATTCAAATGGGTACTGGCATTTATGTGGCTGCCACTTAATGCACCACCTACCTAAACATTGTTGCAGACCAGGAATTCCTTAACTGCAGTGGCCTCTTTCAGCAGGACAATGAACCCCTCTGAAAGGGTTAGAGCTGGCACAAAGATGACCTACAGAATATTAGGTAGGTGATTTTAATATTATGATTGATCAGTGTATAATGGGATCTATAAAGTAAAATATATAACCGTCCCTCTAGGGTTCTCAGGTAGGATATATTATCACATAAATTATAATTAAACTATAACATTTATATATTTATTGCACATATGGTCTAATTTCAACCCCTGTGTTGACCGATATACATCTAGTTCTAGAAGTTACCAAAGATAATGTCTAATTAAAAGTAGCATAATATTATCTTTGACTATCCTAAACTTGCAGAGGGCCATTGTGGGTAGAGAACGAGGCACTGCCGCTAATCATAAATGGAGAACATGAAGATTACATAAATATGATGTTATTTATGGTGCGATCCACAAAGACTGCTTGCTGATAGAAGGTATTGATGTACAGTATAATATGGGCAATGTAATCTAGACACATTTCAAGGCACTCAGCTTCTTTATCAATACCAATTAAAATGCTTCAAAACATGTCAGGCTTACACTGACCATGCTATGGTTATCATACCCAACAAAAGCGAATGAGACGCTCTCTGGAATTATACTTTCCATATACCACTAGCAGTATTCAGCTCCTCTAATAGCTGACCTGAACCTATAGCTCGGTGTGGTGCCAATAGGGATGATCGTGCGCCAGGACTAATGGCCTTTACAAGACACCAGTGTTATCAAAACTCGGATACTGGGACAGACATCACCCTGAAGGTGCTCAATACCTTGTCAGCAAGGACATTAGTGGGAACAGCCAAATCCATTGACAGTTTTTGTAGCGCAGGGAGAGGCATAATTGTGCAAAAAATATTTATGTATCTTCAATAATATCATACTGTATTTATGCCTGCTACATTAACCTGCAATTGATGGTAACTTACCCACTATTTACAAGTTGAGACAATCATTTTTTTTCTGCAGACTGATCCATGTAGTGCCTTTGGTTGGACCAATAGCACATATGCTGCTGTTTGTGCATTATAACCTGTAAGACTGATCTCATCATTGCTGGCCGTTGTGGTAATATCCATTATATCTTTGACTTCTATATTATGATTAGTGGTAGTATCTAGTTCTACATCTGCGAGGGCCTGAAGGTGTAGAACGGTCTCTCAGACAGATAATATTGTGGTACACTTCACTTGTACAGACATTCTAGACATTAGTTTAGCTTACGTATATATGTGTTTTATCGTTTAGGTATTTAGTATATATAGTATAGTAGTATCAGTAGTATCACTACTGATACTAGTGATACTACTATTTAGTATATATAGGATAATAGTATCAGTAGTGAGGTATATATGTTACCACTGGTCAACCATTTGTACAATAAGTATTTTTACTCAATTCATTTAGATGTGGTGATACATCCCACCTGGGATGCCTATAGGGACAGTCGCGTTCCCTTTACATACATCCTCTGCGTCTGGAGGAAAGAAGGTTTGTACACAAACCTAGAAAAGGATTCTTCATGGTAAGAGCAGTGAGACTATGGAACTCTCTGCCTGAGGAGGTGGTGATGGTGAGTACAATAAAGGAATTCAAGAGGGGCCTGGATGTATTTCTGGAGTGTAATAATATTAGAGGCTACAGCTACTAGAGAGGGGTCATTGATCCAGGGAGTTATTCTGATTGCCTTATTGGAGTCGGGAAGGAATTTTTTTTCCCCTTAAGTGGGGAAAATTGGCTTCTGCCTCACAGGGGTTTTTTGCCTTTCTCTGGATCAACTTGTAGGAAACAGGCCAAACTTGATGGACGGATGTCTTTTTTCGGTCTTATATACTATGTTACTACTACTACTATGTTACTATACCCTTTAGTTCTTCTGGGTATACAGCCAACGCTCTCGGCAAAACACTGATTACTGACCAGTGTGCAGTCCTATTCTGTGTTTTTTTGGGCATCTCTAAAGAGCTGGAGATCAGTACTCATTAAGAGTATCAGTCAAATTATTGTATTTCTGTAATATGCTCAAAACTATAGTAAACTCACATAATTTTCCTTCAATTTTGACAAAATTGGTGTAACAAATGCAACTACACTGTAACTCACAATCCTGTTCACATTGACTTTTATGTCACTTTTAAGTAGCAGTAGTTGGTACCATAGATGAAAATTATGTTTATCAACTGGGTTAAAAATAAGTTTGCTTCTTTAAAGGGGCTGTCCACTCCTTTACTAGTGATGGCTTTTCCTCAGGGTAAGCCATCACTATTTGATCAGCAGGGATTAGGCATCCTGCACCCTGGGTGACCAGCTGTTCTGCAGTAGCTCAGGCACGAGAAGTCAGCGCTGGGCAAAAATTAATCAAAGGGCCTTTCTAGATGACAACATTAAAAAAGGGCCATAAACAATTAAAAATAAAAAGTAAGTATTACTCACCTCACCTCAAATTGCAGCTGTATTGTACAATCGGCCAAAAGTTTGAATTGTTGACCCCGCTGCCTCTATACCGCCATGACCAGCTTTACCCTCTCCTACTGTGTCCTTCTCCCATACCATGTAGATTGTAAGCCCTCACGGGCAGGGCCCTCTATCCTTCTGTACCAGTTTGCAACTCGTCTTGTTCATGGTTAGTGCAATTGTCTGTATTATGTATGTGTACCCCTTATCATATGTACAGCGCTATGGAATGAATGGCGCTATAATAATAAATAATAATAATAAAATTGTAAAGAGTTGCAGAATATGGTGGTGCAATATAAATAAAGACTAGTATTATTATTATCGCAATGTTGGTCAGTGTCATAAACTGGGCTGGGTGAAAGCATAGGAGATTGAGAAACACTCTTGGTTCCCCATTATTTAGGACCTTCACCATCCCCTGTCTTTACCACAAGTTAAGGCTACCATATTGCAATAGTGTTAAAGGGGTACTTTAAATATAACTTATGTTTTAGACTAATTCATCATCAATAATTACCTATTATAATGTAAATTTCACATATTTACTGTTCAGTAGTTATAAAAGTAGAATTCTTGCTGTGCTACCCACTGTGCCTTATAAATGACCATGGCATCGACCTGTAGTTCTGAGCCTTTGTAAGGTCGAGCATGCTCAGTGTGCTGCTATCAATTCTCTAGCTAAATGTCTTGTCCTGGTGATTACCGAGTATAGGGGGCGTGACTGCGCTGTATATCAGGCATCCAATCAATAAACATCAACACTCACAGCAGGAAAGCTAGGGATGGTGGGGATTGTAGTCTTTGCAGTTTTGTGAGGAAACATCAGGCGCCATGATACTCAGTGTGTTGCAGATTCACACAGGAGCTGGACAAATGGATTGCGAGGTAAACTGAAGCTCTGGTTATATGTTAGGTATGGGTTCTGGTTGGGTCACAGCTTGCAGCCTTAATGCAGCTTTTCAAAAATTAAATTACCGTACTTTACCGGAATACCCCTTTAATGTTTTGAATCTTCTATCATACAGTAGCTAAGCCTTAAAAAAAAGGATAGGAAGAACCCCACACGGTGAGGCCGATTTACTAATTGCCTACTACGGAGACAGCACAAACTAAAGGGATAGCATTGTATAAAATGTGCTGCTTAGAAAAGATGGTGTTGGAGTAGGCATTTGTTACAAATTTATGAAGTGTTTGTGCCATTTTTATTGTGGTTTAAGTTTGCATTTCCTAAGGGGTGGTCAGATGTTTTGTAGGCAGGTGTATATTTTTAGCCCAATCTATCATTGCAAGTTTTTGTAAAAATGTCACATAAAAAGTAGTAACAGTACTCCAGTCCCTTGGTGGAGTACTGACTGATAGAAGCATTGTAGTAGCGATGAGCGAATTAATTTGTTCATTTGAACGAATGTACACTTTTGAGAGAGCATCCCCACGACTCTGTATGCTTCCTATGCCGGCAGATTAACATGGTCGCACATCTCGCTTAGACTGGGTAATCTTGTGCGTGGGCCATTACTATGAGTACTGGGGTATACTCAGTATCAAAACGAATCTGCGTCAATGATTTTGCATGAGTTGCTAAACAAAGTTTAGCAGCACATTCAGAATTGCTGATTCAGTTTAGCAAGCATATTATTTGCCCATGTGCCGGCACTCTCTGTAACCAGGGCCGGCTCCAGGTTCATGTGGGCCCTTGGGCGATAAATCCCAGTGGGCCCCCTTCAGGCATTTTTTTTACATTTTCATGTCCCCCTGTGGCTCCCACAAGGTATAATGACCCCCAGTGGGCCCACACACCGTATAAGGACACCCCCCCCCACACACACAGTATAATGACCCCCAGTGGCCCCACACACAGTATAATGACCCCACAGGGGCCCTCCATTCAGAATAATAACCCTCAGTCACCCCCCCCATTCAGAATAATGACCCCCAGTGGTCCCCACACTGGGGGTTATACTGCATGAAGGGGGCACTGGGGGTCA
Organism: Bufotes viridis; assembly: GCA_033119425.1. Classification (NCBI taxonomy): domain Eukaryota; kingdom Metazoa; phylum Chordata; class Amphibia; order Anura; family Bufonidae; genus Bufotes; species Bufotes viridis. The sequence continues at coordinate 414,133,984 of CM065590.1, read as the reverse complement.
TTATACTGTATAGTGGTCACTGGAGTAATTATATTGAATCGGGGCTCTGGGGGTCATTATACTGTGTAAGGGGACCTCACAGTATAATGACCCCCAGTGCCCCCACACAGTATAATGACCCCACAGTGGCCTTCCATTCAGAATAATGACCCCCAGTGCCCCCCACACAGTATAATGACACCGCCTACTGTGACCGGATAAAAGGGTATAAGAGGGCACAGTACAGGGAATGACTAGGGGCACTGCACTGGGTGTGGTAAGAGGGCACAATGCAGGGTATAAGGGGGCACAATACGGGGTGAGGGGCACAGTACGGGGTGGGGGGCACAGTCACATGACCCTGTGACGTTAGAAGGTCCTTATGGTAAATGTGGTTTAGACACCACCATAATGAGGGGCAGAGGAGATGGACAGGAGGGGTGAACACAGCAAGTAGGTGGAAGAGGCTGAGGGGGATTCATATAACAAGTAGTGGCAGGAGGTCTGTGCAGGGCAGCAATAGGAGACAGGAGCTCTGGGTACATGAGGGAGAAAAGGAGACAGCAGGGGCTCCTGAGATAGGACAGGATATTGGGGGGGGGGGGGGAGGTGTTAAATAGCATGAAGCAGTTTGTCTACTACAACATTCAGCAGCACCTGGAAGAGTTCCCTGTCCCACAGACAAAAGGCAGTTACGGTGCAGACTCACTACTCACTGACAAACTGTGTTCATGCTTCTACTCCAGCTCTGTGCGATCTTCTCTCCTCACTGTCCTAGGGCAGCACATGTAGAGGGGGCGTGTCTGAGTCTCTGCAGCATCCTCAGAGGACCCTCCAGAAGGGGTACTGCGTAAGTGAAATGACAGCAGCTCCAGCAATGAGTTCTTCCATCTGTATTGATGGAAGTGCTCATAGCAGCTCAGTGGGCCCCCCAGAAGCAGTGGGCCCAGGCAACTGCCCGACCTTGCAGGGTTCTAACACTGGGCATGTCTGTAACGGTGCATGTGCAAGATTATCATGGCTGTGTGAAATGTTCCTCCATGTTAGTCTGCCAGACCATAACTGCTGTTTCACACGAACAAGTCCATTGCAGGAATTAGGCTCCACGTGTGAGCGTGGTCCTCCGTTCTGGACTTGCAGAAGTACACGGAATTATCCATGATTTGTAATGCTATGTGCCTCTGCTTGACCTTACTTCTACAAGATCATAAAGACAGCTTTATGTCAAAGTGATTTTGTAGAAGTAAGGTCATGAAAAGGCACACAGCATTATAAATCATGACAATGTTATTCTCCTGCAAGTCCAGAACAGAGGATCACGCTCACACATGGACCGTGATTCCCACAATGGACTCGCTCAGTCGTAAAAAATTTTCAGATGAATGAATCAATTCACACAAATCAATTCACTACTTTGTAGTAAAAATGATTATATTTTAAACTGATGAGTCCAGGTATTTTCTGTCACAAATGTAACAAAAGCTGGCTTCAGAACTACAGGCAATAAAAAAAATAAAAATTTTGCATCTTGATGGGTAAATTTAAAATGTGCATAATTTATCCTGATCACTACGGCTAGAAGATAAGTTTAATGCATGGCTAGATGCTGTATTTTTGTCTTACTTTATCTACTGTTGACTTAAAAAATTCTGGCACAAACCGATGCATCTGAAGCCATGCCTCTGCAGTGACCTACTAGGCCACTGCTAATGGTTGGAACAGGAGAATGTACGCTAATGCTGGGTTATAAGGATTTGTACTGTTTTGTGCCATTTGTCCTGGTTACAAGCTGAAGCGGGAGTTGACTTTGCTCCTGTCCTGTGCTCATGTTTCTAGAAGAGAGGTGAAGACTGAACCATTGGGCTTGGCCTCTCCTATAGTCAGTGTCAGAAGCAGGAGTGAGTGCAAGTGAGACCTGACGTCCGCTAACTACAGTCTTGCAGGCACCTTCAGTGAAGTGTGAGACCTGAGGAGAACTCCAGGGGGTGAACTTTGAGATGGTATCTGAATAAAGAAACCTTAAGGTTGCAGAGGTTTAGCCTGTGGGTCTAATGCATGTCTAAGGCTACTGGACCCCAGACCCCAAAGCCTTGGTTAGGGTACTACTGCTTCTGGTAGCCCTTACCTACAGCTAGAAACAGCCAGGAATCCAAGAAATTGGATTATGGTGTTCCCCTCAGATGAGTTAATATGTGAGGCATAGTGGTGTTTAAGACTGTATGTTAGAGGAGCTCTAGAGAAAATCCCTGACTCAGCCAAAACAACTTTGTAACATTATTAACAGGTTTTTTGCCTCCACCTTGTGTGGAAGATAGTATGAACCACTGCAAGCCAGGGTGTGCCATGCACTGGTAACAACTTCTAGGTGCACCCCCTTTTCACTGTAATAGCCCTGGAGTTGAGGGAGAAGGACACAGCCACCATAAGTCTCAGGGTGACTACTACCCCAATACTACTACCACTCCCATTCACTCTTTCACACTAAGCCAGATGAGGCACTGTGGATTATTATTTTTAGCTTAGGGCTCATTCACATCACCATTTTGGATTCCATCATTGTTATCGGTTATAACATGGTTATAATGGAAAATGATGGAATCCATAAGACGGAAGTCAAGACGGAAGTCTTTAAGAGGCATTCCGTTTTGATCCGTCATAATTGAAGTCTATGGGCAATCATAACAGATCCGTCTGGTTCCCGTTATGCAAGACGGAAAACAATGTCCTGTCGACAGGACTTTTTTTCCGTTCTGCATAACGGAAACCAGGATGGATCCATTACGATTGCCCATAGACTTCTATTACACGGAAAGCAAAACAGAATGCCCTTTAAAGGCTTCCATTTTGCATTCCGTCATAATACAAGTCTATGGGCAGCATAACGGATCTGTCCTGGTTTCCATTATGCAGGACTGGACTCCTGCATAATGGATCCGTTATGCTGCCCATAGACTTGTATTATGAAGGATCAAAACGGAATGCCTCGTATAGGCTTTCGTTTTGACTTCCGTCTTATGGATTCCGTTATTTTCCGTTATAACCATGTTATAACGGAAGACAATAATGGAATCCATAACAGTGATGTGAACAAGCCCTTACTTGCACCATAAATATATCTAAAATGAGATGTGCCATATAGCACCAAAAATGTGCCAAAGTTTTCTGCAGGTTAGTCCCAAATTCAGGCACTGCCACAAAAGTGAAAGTGGGCCTGTTTTGCCCAGATACCTTACATATGTAGGAAATCTTGACCTAGACAACACTCACTGTAGGCAGGTTGTGCCGTCCTATCATAACTCTCCAGAAAAGTTAGCAAGATTTTCATGACATTTGGTGGTCTTCTGAACTGCAATTTTTGGGTATTGTAAAGTAAAGTTTTATCATTATCTTTTCAACCAAATGTTAAAAAGAAATGTATAAAAATATAAAAAAAAAGAATGTGAATACATACAATTAAACGTGACACAAAACCAGGCATTCAAGAATCAGACCCAGATTCCGCCTTCTGAAGGTTATCTTTCATGCTTTTTGAACATGTAGTGATTTTGCAATAAGCCATATAAAGGATTACCCTTCATCGAATTTCTTTGTAGGCAGCAGTTTCTATCCTTTAGTGTAGAAGATCCATAATGTAACGTGAGCATTGTACACGCTAATGACTAAATAATGCTGCAGATTCCCAATACCAGACATAATGGTCACTGTCAACACCTGGAAAGCAGAGCGATATATTAACCCCTTCTAGATGGAGTGATGTCAGTCACTGACTGCAGTACAGAGCACCTCTCCAGTCATAGACAACTGTACACATAAAGTTGAAGACTGCGGCGGGTACCCTCACAGGCTTCAGGCCAATAGGCTTGAAGACTATGAGCCAATAAAATAGCACAGGCAGTCGTGAAGCAATTAAGTCATCATGACCACCTGTGCCGATTCAGGGGCGCAATGATGTTTTCGCAACTGCTTGCTTCCTGATGTGATCATGGGCCTTGAAGATGTCATCAAGCGCCGCCTGGGATGAAGGCAATGCAAATAGAAACTGGAAGAGGCTTGTGGCGGGAGTCAGGTGAGTATTTGATTTTTTTAATTTGAGGGCACTACTACTAATGGTGCCACTCTGGGGGAGCATTGTCACTATTAGGGGCAGTGCTCAGGACACTATTACTAGTGAGGACACTCTAGCAGAGAATTATAGAAAATAGAGAGTTGCTATTATTATGGGGGACTGTATAGCTTTATTATTTCTGTAGTATAGTTTTTGGGGGAATGGGGGAGCACAATGAGCAGAATATTGGGGGCACCAGGAGGAGAAGCGTGATGAAAAAGTCAAGAAATTAAGATGTCCGTGTGGTAAATTCTGAAAAGGAAAGTCAGAGGAGATGTCATTGGATTTAATAGCTATGTAATACTGCATTCTCCTGTATGTTTGATAGCACTGAATTTAATGTCTATTCAAGCATGTCTTTAGGGGACATAACTACTTTGTGGGCACACTATGGGGGAAGTCTACTGTATAGGGCACTAAGTGGACATAACTACTGTGTGGCTGGACTAAGGGGACATAACTCCTGAGTGGGGGCACAAAGAGGGCATAACTACAGTGTGGGGGCACACAGTGTTTATCGTTAGGCATTGGGTGGAGTTACAGGTGTGGCTTGATGCAAAAAAAAAAGTTGGCTGGTATGGGTGTATTTATGTGTGTGTAGCACACGTATGGTATATGTATAGAATATATGGTGTACAGTACGTGTATTTATATGTGTCAGGGTCATATAAAAAAATGCCAGCATTACAGAAGTGCCACTAATCAAGTACAAAATTCCTCTGCTGAGATCAAAACTCCAGCCAGTAAGTAACGACACTCCATGTCATCAGGGATAGCCATGGTTCAATATAAAGGTAATCCACAGTGCTCACCCTTAACAATATAGGAAAACTTTATTTTAAGAGTCCTAATGCAAGTAATACATAAGAGGCAGACATGGGGAGATCAGCCAGTGACTGTTTTGTGTTTTCTGATGCTTTCTGTAGGCTGACCTCTATGAGTTTGTCTCCCTTGTATTACCTAAAGTAAAGCATTCATACGGATTTCTGCTGTTGTTAATGGTGACTGCCATGGACTTCTTACTATTCATGGTTATTTATGTGTATATAGTGTATATGTGATGAAAGGGTAACTATGGTATGTCTTTGTAAATATTTGCCACGATGCCACGCCTGCCGTTCCAAGTTGAGTAGTGAACCTGTTGTTGAAAATTTGATTCCCAGCCCTTAGCTTCTACTAAGAAAAGTTTGTCTAGTGTCAAGGAGGAAAATGTAGTGTGATTTGTGTGCCATGAAAAATGTTTAATATGTAAACCCTGCCCACATGTAGCACACTCATATACCCACTCAAACACCCAGGGACTGAATCAGGGGCGTAACTAGAAATGACTGGGCCCCACAGCAAATTTTTGAATGGGGCCCACTCCCCCAGTAATTTTTTTACAACCCCTTCCTTTCATGCCGCCCCCTTTCCTGTGGCTAGTAAAGATTGCCTTCTCAGACCAGGCCCGGCAGCTGTTTAATCCGTTTTCTACACTGTCTATACTGCCACTGTATATAATTTCATGATGTAATACTGTTGAGGGGGCCCTGACAAAATCTTTTAGTACTTCTCCTCCTCCTCTTGGATGGGCCCCTTCTTGGTCAGGGCCCCAAAGCATCCGCTTCCCCTGCTTCCCCTATAGTTAGGCCCCTGGACTGAATTGAGTGTCATTGCTGTGCCCTCTAAACATGGTCAGCAGAAAATCTAAAAAAATGCCAGAAGAGTGCCCCTTTTTTTCACTGCAGATGTGTCCAGAACTGTGAGCTGTAAAAGGGGATGTGCCACGTATGAAGGCTATTCTCTATTTACAGGATAAGGGTTTACTAACTGAGCAGTTAGGGTCTGACCACTGGGACTCCTGCTGATCCTGAGAACAAGGGTTTCATGTTACGCTACTGAGGAGCGGCAGGCCAACCTTGCACCCTGCCCCTCCATTAATTTTCTATGAGACTGCTGGAAATAGCCAATGATATCTTTATAGGGAATAGATCTTTTTTTTTGCAATACACAGTAGTTCCTTAAATCCTGTTTCCCTCCAGACAATACTATAATTAGAGAGGACCTCCCATGTCCTCCAAGGCTACAACTTCAGCAGCTCCATTACCTGGCTGTAGCCGCTGTTCCTCATATCCCACAGCTGTTTTGTCATAGTCCCACTCTTGTTCGGTGCTGGTAGTTTTGGCTCCTGATATGCTATTAAGGCCATGCACTGTTAAGGGGACATAATTGTCAATGTGGAGTGAACCAAAGCTCTGATGATATCCGATCAGCATGGACAGAATCCGAGCTCTGGTTACTCCCTGTTCAGAATCACCCAACCTTGATGATGTATGGCCTGAACAGCATATCAGGAACCAGTCCTACTGGCACCAATTTCTCAGGGACAGGGCTCTCAGGAATAAAAAACAGTGCAGGAGTGTGTGAGTGGTGGCTACAGCCAGCTAGTGGTAGCGAGCATGGAATTGACAGGTTCTCTTTGATGGGAATCTGTCACCTTGATTTCGGACCATTATTTAAAGAAAATATGGAGTTCAGATCACTATTTTTTATTTTCCTACTAACCTCCGTTCCCCCGCTGTCAACGCTCACAGCTGCATTGAAATACACTGTCAGGACTGCTGTGCATGCGCACATGAGTCCTATGCATTATGTTAGAACCGCACAAGAGTCCTGACAATGTATTTCAGTGCAGCTTTGAGTGTTGACGGTGGGGGAACCAGGGACAGTAGGAAAATAAAAAATAGTGATCTTGACTCCTTATCTGCTGTACTTCATGTGTATTACTGTATATAATAGTCCAAAATCAGGGTGACAGATTGCCTTTTTAGAGAATCTGTCATTCAATTTTTGCACTCCCGGCAAATAACGCCAGTTTATAGTTTGGAATGCACTGATTAAGAAGATGTAATTTGTTTATGTCTACTCACTGTCTAACCATCACAGTAATATGCACAAGCAACGATGTCCTGATAAGTTAATGAATTCTACTGGGGCATGCCTACCTCCCGATGCATACCACCACCCCTTTCTCCATAATGCCACACATGCTCCAATTGCTTATAAGTAGAACATGTGCAGTGCTGCTTCTGAGTGTAATTGCCCTTGTATACTTTGTGCATTGCGCCTGCGCTCTGCACTCTGGCTGGATAAGCTATTATCCGCTGATCTTAGATTTCAGAGTGATGAGGAGAACAGCATTGCCACAGGATAAAACAAAAATGTACCGTATTTTTCGCCCTATAAGACGCACTTCCCCCCCCCAAAAGTGGGAGGAGAATGGCAGTGCGACTTATGGGGCGAATGCTGCAGTTTACACTGATACACCACCGCCGCGATGCTGCACAGCGCAGCCGGTGGGTGTATCAGCGGGGAGGGAGGAGGGGCTGGCATCTGGTTTTGTAATGGCAGCGGGGACCGGTGCAGTCACTGCTTCCCCGCTCACTGTAGTAATCATATCTAAGTGTAGGCATTGTTTAACTATAGAAATCATCTTCAATCCAGCAGCCTGTAGTACTTACTAGTACTAGTAACTTCGCAGCAGGCAGGAGGCCGGCCGGGGGGCGGCTTCAGAGTAACTCACTACGTCACGCGCCTGCTCCTCCCACTTTATGAATGAAGCAGGTGCGTGACGTAGAGAGTTACGCTACAGCTGCTCGCCTGGCCTCCTGCCTGCTAAGGAAGTTACTAGTAAGTACTACAGTACAGGCTGCTGGACTGAAGATGATTTCTATAGTTAAACAATGCCTACATTTAGATATGATTACTACAGTGAGCAGGGCCCGGTGTAATAGAATACAGTGACTGTACCGGGCCCCGCTGCCATTACAAAACCAGATGCCGAACCCCAGTGTCAGCCACAGACCCCCATAACAGTTTCAGCCACAGACCACCATTAGTTCATAAACCCACCAAAAGGCACACCTTTTGGTTAAAAAAAAAACATTTTATTATTTTTCTCCTAAAAAATCTAGGTGCGTCTTATAGGGCGAAAAATACAGTACTTCATTTATTTCTACTCTCCCTCACCATTCTACTTACTCCTAGCTTTAGCATTATTGTTCTTCTAGTGGCAGTGCTACATTCATGATGCAGTTTTTTCCTCTGCCAATGTTTTCTTACTGCTGTCTGAATTGTATTTAAAAATGTTATTTTAGCAATGATTGTGGGAAATGATGTGAAAGAAACAACTCAGTCTCGCTGTGTTGACATGGTGATTTTTTTGTGTGTTTTATCGGCAGCAGTGCCTTTTACTAAGCATTTTTTCAGTTAGTCTGAATGCCTAGTTTTTTAAGTATAACTGAAGTTTCTGTAGGGACAGGAATGTTAAACATTTCCATAATATACTTTATTAGGGAAAGATGTTTCTTTTTTCTAGAAAACAGGGTGTAAAGAATCTTCTCAGCAAAGCTCTAACAGCATTGCTAAGGAGAGTCTGTCTTCAACATCTACTGAGCACTGAAGACACTGTGTATACTGAGGTTTCCAGCCGCCTCTTGTCCCTGACTATGGATATGTGCCCTAACGGTCACTGCCCATCACCCTGCCTGCCTTACTTGTTACACACAGGTATCTCCTGTGCTTAGTAGAACTGAAGACAGACTCTCCCTAAGCTACTTTAACACCTACGTTGTTAATTCCGGTATTGAGATCCGGCAGAGGACCTCAATACCGGAATTAAACAGATCCATTTTGATTTTGCACATCAGGATGCATCCGTTCCGTTAGGATGCGGTTGTGTGAAATCAAAAGGGGAAAAAACTGATAGAAACACATTGAAAGTCAATGGGTGACAGATACGTTTTTTTTAAGCTCCTGAAAAAACGGATCCGTCACAATTGACTTACATTGTTTTCAGTGTCGGATCATTTGTTTCCTGTATTTATCTCCAGACACTAAACTGCAGCTTGCAGCGTTTTTTTGTCCGGTCACAAAACGGAATGCTGCCAGAACAGAAGACATCATGATGCATCCTGTATGGATCTATTTCCATTACGAATTAATGAGGACCAAGCGGAAACGTTTTTCCGGTATTGAGATCCTCTGCCGGATCTCAATACCGGAAAACAACAACGCAAGTGTGAAAGTAGCCTTAGAAATGTGCAGTTAAAGCTTTACTAAGAAAAACAACAGTTACACTTTAGGCCTATAGGTGACAATACACATACTTTAGACTTGTGCATTATTTTTTGCTTTTTGCCTTAAAAATGCCAAATTCTTTTTGTTTTTGTAAGGCATTTTTGAAGCATCTGGCTTCATGAACTGCTCTGAGCATGTGCGGGAATTGTAAAGAAGTGTCACTCTGATGTAGGAGTGAAAAGTGGTGGGAAGGCTGGCCCAGCCGCTACTGTTTATGAATATTCATGAGGTAGGCAGAGAGTGGGTGTAGATTGCTGCAGCCTAACAGGTACAACTCAGAACCTTTTAAATAAATTGTCTGGGAATGCTAGAGATTTTGACAATAATAGATATTTAGAATTAGTGTCTGTCACACTATACATTAGTGCTGGCAGTTCATGGGGTAATTGATGATGACAGACTCCCTTTAAATGATGGAAGTTTGACATCTGTCAGCCGCTGCAAGGGAGAGCTCATTGTATACAATTTTAGATGGAGTCAATGGGATACCAATGAGACTTACTTACTCTGCCAGAGGTCCCATATATTGGGAAAATCACAAAAAGGTGAAGCTATATCCTAAACAACCAAAGCTTGGGAGCAGGAGCGAATTTTGCAATTCTGGGGCCCCGAGCAAAGTTTTGTCTGGGAGCCCATTTTGTACCTCTAAGCTCTGCCTTGTAACATTGCAAAGCTCCATGCAATATAATGCTCCCTTATGTGCCCCTCGCATAGTATGATGCCACCTTATGTGTCCTCAACACAATATAGTGTCAATTATACGCCCCCAAACATAATGCCTCCTTATGCCCCCCAACACAATACGATGCCCCTTTAGTGTCTTCAAATTGAACACTCACCTAGCTACATTCCCACGATGAATGGAACAGATCTCTCACTGTAGATCAGCTCCAGTGTGTCTGACAGCAAGGCACAGCAGACGTGATGATGTCACCATCACGCCTGCCAGCACCTCACCATCAAAGGGTGAATGGTGGAGCTGATGAATCCCAGCTACACCATTGTATTCAACTCTATCGGTGTCCTGCCAGGGAGACCCAGCTGCCAGACTAAGAACCAGAGCTCTGTGTGTGAATATTCTACTTGCATCTAAGTCAAAAACTTGACAGCTTTCACAGAATAATCACATGGTGCAGATTTGATCAAAACTGCTATGTGGTCCAAAAGGATAAACTGAGATTCACATGGTACAGTATCTATAACTCCTAGCTAGATTTAAATAAAAGATTACTAGTGATGGAATGGTGCACCTAGTCAAATTCTATCCAAGTGAGCTCCCTCTTGTGCACATGCCGTAGCCCATCTTACCTTAACAAGAAATTAACTTGTAGATAAGCTGGGTTCCATATTTGAGTCAACTATTACATTCTGAAATTTAAACTGATCAACCTTTCCAGAAGCAGGAACAATAAAAAAAGACGATCAACTGAGGTTTGGCTTCTCTCATACTCTCACACTGGGTCCATCAAAGTGGGAGTCGCTCCTGCAGATTGGTTCTCCATTCTGGTACATAGATGGTGCTCTCAAGCAGGGGACCCCCCTCTATGACATACTTATGGTCACATACTACATATGAAGAGGGGCCATTCTGGTGAGACAACCCCTTTAACAGTATGTTGCCAGCCACAGGTGCTCCATAAGTGCTATAGATTCAGATGCCATCAACGCATCAATTTGCTGGGTCATGCAGAGAAGGAGCCGGTCTTACAGAATAACTTTCTATGCTGGCACATGTAATACCCCAGAGTGGCATTACCACCTCTTCTGAACCCCCACTATCTGTATTGTGTGATCCTGTGTCATCATATATATATTTATTACCAATTCCTGCAATGTGTGTATGCATTTCCTTGCAAATGTATTCCTTTGCTTATAAATTAATGTTCACATGTAATGTGCCTGGTTCACCAGCAGATGGCGGCAATCTGTGCAGAGCTAGTTTCTCTGGAGAGGAACCTTCTAGTTCCATTACAGCCCTCTCTAGAGAGGGAGGAGTTAGTTAGTCAAGGTCAGTCTAGCCTACCCCTTCCTAAGGGAAGGTTGTGTGTCAGCCACCAGAGCCTTGTCTGCTCTGCTGGGCATGCAGGCCCTGCCTGCAAAAGTTCTATATGATTGCTTGTCCCCTCCTGGGCTTGCATTGCCTTAATCCCAAGCTAAATAAGCTTGCTGCTAGGAAGAAGTTCCTAGGATTAAAGATAAAGTAAGAGACAGACTACAGACAGCTAAATTCCAGCAGAAAATTTCCTATTTACCCAGCCAGCATAGTAGAGCTAAGAGAGCTACCACATAGCAGAGCTGAGATTGTTGCAGAAGTGTTTGCCTGCCAGAGTTAAGCCAATACCTGCTGATGACCAAGATAAAGTTTGGAGACTCCTTGGATTACCGTTTACACCAAGTAAAGCTGTATTCAACGTTGCTACAAAGTCTGGACTCCATTTATTCTACCTATTCATCACCCAAGTTCAACAACCCCTTTTTGCACTTGCTTCGGACTACACCTCGTCTGGGATCCAAGGGCATCCAGGTAGGAGCACCGTGACAAGTGCATACAACATCTACAGAGACATTGTAGGCAACTCTACACCCCTGTGGCAATCCTACCCCTGGGTACCAACACTACCATCTACAAAGAGGATTCCAAGTCTTCATTGCGTAACTGGAACTGGCGTCACGACTACTTGCTCTAAAAGAGGGACATATAATCGTAAATACCTCTTAAGGGGCAAGGGATTCCCAGGCGCTGGGAATAGGCCATTGCACACATACATAAGGTTTCCAAGCAGGGGCCCCCTATCTATGATGTTCATATGCCTGAATAGTGCATATGGACTGAGGTTGTCCTGATGAAACCACATTTACTACAGGCCTCAGAGATAACCCCAGACTGTCTGTTGGCCACAGGTGCCCAAAGGTTCCATACATTCATGCCATGTCTGACATAGTTTGGCCACTCTTACAATGTGGCTTCCTGTTCTGGCACACAGATAGGATTCCCAAGCTGGGGACCCCCATTTATGATGTCTTGCCACTTTAACAGTATAGTGCGAACCACAGATGCCCCCATACAAGACATTAGAAACAACCTGACACAGAAGTGGCCATCAATCTGTGTGCCACGGGTGCCCTCAGTACAGCGCCTGCCAGTCCTCCAGAACTCAGCTTGTGCTTACTTCCTCTGGTGATGTCTTCAGTAATCTCAGGGGCATCACACATGTCCCCATCATGGGGCGCTAGTTGGGCAGTCAGATATATATAAACTTCACTCCTTCCTCCAATAAGAGCCTCACAACATATCCAAAATCCATCAAAACGATGATTTCTTTATTATTGATAGACTTGTGTAGTTTATGAAGCCCCCATAGTACCACCAGTCAGATATTTCTTGAAATAATATGTCAAACACAGAGTGAGTGATAAGATTTGAATTAAGAGATTCCTTTTCATGCTGTCATTTTATTGGAGATGCCATCGTTATAGGAATTCAATCACAATGACAACCTGCTCTGTAAACCGCTATCACTCTATGTAATTTAAAAGAACTTGAGGTAGACTCTCTAGGGTCTTAAAACTGAGCTGTTTCTACAAGGAATCACGATCTTGCTTCAGTCAGAGGGGCATCATACACCACATAACTATTTAGCACTAAGTTAAATGTTGTTACCATGGCAACAAGGGGGAAAGATGGAAGCGCTATCCTCATATTCGTGATTTTGTGGAATTAAACATCTGAACATAAGTAGTTCTAGAGGATCACTGCTATAATGGAACCAGTTACTTAGCTGGATTTTTATGATGACTCCAATTTTTCTCATTTTTGGTAACAGTCCAATAGAATAAAATATTATACAAAGTGTACAACCTGCAGGTCTACAATGATATCTCATAGGTAAGGGGTCTAATGGAAATATGTAATGGCTATCATTGGGGTATTCTATAAGTTGATGTGAGCATTTCAACTATATAGATGAAATTTCTGCAATTCTTTTATATACTTTGTGGTTCAGTTTCATTTTTAAGATCTATGTTTATTGTCAGTGAATGAGGACACTCTCGAAGACTGCAAACCTGTACAGATCCCTTTTTACTCCAAACTGAAAAGTGATACAACTGTATCTAGTCTGTGTGCATTACAGCTTGAGCCCCAGGTGGATGAGTTTTACCTATGCTGGTACAATTTAGCAAATTCTCAGCACTTGTAAAATACGGATGTAAATGTACCTAAAACGCGCAATCTGTCCGCTCCAACAACCACTTCTTTGTCATTTGCTGAAAACAGTAGCTTTCCTTCATTTGACATCACCTCAAGATTATTCCCTCGTGCCCGAATACCGTCCGATGCTGTGTAGAAAAACAATAGTAGAGTTAAACATATGTCAGTACACCCACCCTCATGTTACAGAGGATCTGTCAGCTCTTCAGACACGTATGCATCTTTATAAAACTAGGCAATGTGCTGTTCCTCTGCTATTCCTTTTGGAAATGTATAGATAAAATATTGGTCCCCTTGTCCAAAGAGAGAATCCTTACACAGTGGTGATTTTCATGCATCACTTCTGCGTTGCGTGAAAATCACAGCATGCTCTATATTGTGCGTTTTTCACGAGATGGACCATGTGATTGGACCATGTGATGTGACGTCATCACGGGTCCTTTAGTTCTTAGCTGATGCAGGGAAAGAGAGGACAGATCGCAACTACGCGATCAAGTGGCTAAGGTAAGTAAATTTTTATTATTTTTAACCCCTTCCTCTTCATTTTACAATGCATTCTTTATTAAGAATGCTATTATTTCCCCTTATAACCATGTTATAAGGGAAAATAATAAATTCTCCAGAATACCCGAAACCGGACTTCAGTGATGAAGTTCGGGTCTGGGTACCAAACATGGCGATTTTTCTCACGCGCGTGCAAAACGCATTACAAACGTTTGCACCCGCGCGGAAAAATCGCGCATATTCCCGCAACGCACCCGCCTCTTATTCGGGAGTCAAACATGATGCCCGTGTGAAAGAGGCCTAATGGTAACACCCAGCTGTCAATTTATTCATATTTCAGGAGGGATAACAGAGGAACGGCAGACTGTAGAGTTCTAAGAAAAGATGTTCCACAATTCTTGTGGACATGTCAGGAAAGATGACAATTCCTCTTTAACAATCAACAATGTTGCATAGTTTAAAAACGCGTCATCCGCTCTTATGTAAATAAAGCTTAAAGGGACATGCTCTCAGATAAGTGACTAACTATTAGATATATGGTGGGTCCAACCCGCAACGACTACTAAGTCCCTCAGGCCCTCTACCCCAATGCATCCGCTTAAGGACTAATACTTGAACACAGCATCATACAAACTCATCCTTTTCACTCCAGTGGATAACTAATAAATGTTAACCACCAGTTGAATATCCCTTTAAGCAGGTAAAGATTTCAGAGAGAGATTTCAGCTTCATTTACAGACAGAGACCCCTTTTAATATTATCAGGAATATCAGTGCAATGTTCAGACTGAATTTGGCCATGTTCACACATTCCAAATCTTTAGTCAGGTAGCTAGAGCAGTTAGCAAGTACACTGTTCACCCTTGAAATAAGCAGTACCCTAAAGGGGTTGTGCAAGAATGGGAAGTAGTGTTGCAAACCCCCCTTCCCACTTGGACCTGTAAAGGGAAGCTTACTTACCTGCTTCCCGGCGCTGGCTCTTTGCTCCTTCTCCTCCAGGTCTGTAATGCTATGCTGTACTCCCTTGCTGAAAACATTCCGTTTTGACTCCGTCTGCAGCCAATCATCATTTGACAAATGGTCACATGACGCAAGGGCATTTGGTCACAGCAGCCAGCGATTGGCTGCAGGTGGGTTAAAAACAGATGTTTTCAGCAAAAGAGCACAGCGGAGCATCGCTGGCCGGGAGGAAAAGGAGCAGGGAGCCAGCGCTGGGAAGCAGGTAAGTAAGAGTACTTTCACACTCGCGGCATTTGTAGATGGATCTCAAATGCATTGCAAGAACGGATCCGTCTCTCCGGGTGTCACCCTAAGAAACGGATCCCTTATGTATTTTTTTCACATTTTTAAAGGTCTGCACATGCGCAGAAGAACGGATCTATCAATGCAGTATTTTTATTCTCGGATCCGGCACTAATACGTTTCTATGGAAATTAATGCCAGATCCTGCATTATGGCAAGTGTTCTGGCATTTCAGCCGGAGATAAAACCGCTGCATGCTGCGGTATTTTCTCCGTCCAAAACTCCGTACAGTGACTGAACTGAAGATAGCCTCCATTTTTCTCCATTCAGAATGCATTAGGATAAAACTGAAGTGTTTTTTTTCTGGTATTGAGCCCCGACGAAGGAACTCAATGCCGGAAAAGAAAAACAAGTGGGGGATTAAAAAAAAAAAAAAAACTCCACCCATTCTTGGACAACCCCTTTAAAGCAGTTTTCGAAGCTCTAGACATTGATGACCACTGTGAGATTTCTGATGCCAGCAGCTCTGATTGGCAAAGGTGTCAGACCTCCACCGATCTGATGATTAAAGGATAGGTCATCAATATCTAAAGTTCAGACACCTTTGAGCTGCTGATTCTCTAAGATGATGTTCTTTCCCTCTGCTCCACCTACTTGACCAAAAACTTTGCAGGAAATAGGACAAAATCACTTTAATTCTCTAGTGAAGAATGTGCTGAACTTATTTTATTAGCGGCTGTATCCTCAGAATAAAGATCTACCTCTCAGAAACCTTTCTCTATTATTGTAAAAGGTTACCGGTATTAAAATTCAGAAAAATTATTACTGTAAAAAAAGAATACTGAATACCTATTCGGGTTAGGAACAAAAGGCCCGCCATATAAGATAAATGACATGAATGGCCTACTTAGAGCAGAAAACAGCTATTGATCTGTGGTCTTACATATCCTGAGAGATGTAACTATCATTTCAGACACTGTAGCAGGAAATTCAGTAAGCAAGTCATTCCTTTATGGTCAACTAAGAGCTTTACATATATACTGTATATGTATGGGTCCAGCTGAATACAGTAGACTTCATAACTCTACCAGCAGCTCCAAATGGAAAAAAAATGGTCATAACTAATGTACACACAGTATGTTTGTACAGGATTTAGGGTACTTTCACACTACCGTTATTCTTTTCTGGCATAGAGTTCCGTCGTCGGGGCTCTATGCCAGGAAAAAACTGATCAGTCACATCCCTATGCATTCCGAATGGAGAGAAATCCGCTCAGGAAGCATCAGTTCAGTCACTGCGGTTTTATCTCCGTCCAAAATGCCGGAACACATGCCGGAATGCAGGATCCAGCATTAATTACCATTGACTTGCATTAGTGCCAGATCCGGCATTAAAAATAACGCAACGACGGATCCGGTATTCCGTTCTGCACATGCGCAGACATCTAAAAATGTGAAAAAAATAAATGCCGAATCCGTTTTGCCGGATGACACCGGAAAAATTGATCCGACATTGCAATTTTCTGACTGATCAGGCATAAAAATGCCTGATCAGTCAGAAAAGATGACATGCGCTTACATACAGTTTGCCGGCAGGCAGTTCTGTCACCGGATCCTCTGCCGCAAGTGTGAAAGTACCCTAAATTGCTCAAAAAGTGAATATTTAAAAAGTAATACATTACTAGATAAAATACAAAATTGAATTCTGACCCATAATACAATAAGGTACCAACTACCTAGTGTCTGCTCTCCAGTGCCAACATGTCACACTAGTGTTTCCCATTTCAATTATTCATTAGAGAGTGCTTCAGAGTATTTTGCTATGCATTTTTTCCCAAAAATATTTGAAGGTGAAATATTCTCCACATTTATTTAGTTTAAATTCTAGAGCACCTATTCATAAACAGTGGCAGGATTCCAAACAAAGGGATCTGGACATTTTTTCTAGATTTCTTTGTCTTTAATTGTATTGGATGGGTTGGGATTAAAGGTTAACAACAGAGGAACTGCATTATAGAAGGTCACTTCTCTTTGCTCAATTGTGTATACTAACTAAAAGGGGGATGAGAAGGCAGAGTCAATACAGTATGCCTGAGCAATCAAAGATCAATATTTTGAAAACATTATAAGATGAACTTGTAGAACGAATGTCAGCATTTTACAACTAAATGTCTGCTTTAAAGGGGTCGTTCCATGAACTATATTTTACCATTTTAAAATCAGCACCTGGATCTGAATACTTCTGTAATTGCGCATAATAAAAATTTTGCATAGCCACTGAGCTATTCTTTAAACTCTATCTGTATAGTGCCACCTGCTGCTTGATATTTTTCTAATTTCTCCGTCCACCTCACTAAGGTGGACACACATGCTCAGTTCCATTCTTCAACTGCCACCAATGGCAGCAGACAGGAAACACTAGGGCCCCCCCCCCCCCCCGAGCTACCATAAGGGATACAGGGCTGGTTCCAACTTTGTTAGAAAAGGGTTGTCATGCACTATATGATACCCTATTTTCACTTTTTACATTATTCATAGGATCATTAAAAGATTTGTGTGGTTTAGAAACATTTTTAATTTGGAGTTAGAGAAACCTCAGTAAGTTAGAGTCTGCCATAAGTGTCTCTGTTTTTAGAGAAGTAAGCATTGTGGCGTTACATGGGCATTCCTTTGATCTAAATTGGCACCATGCAATCGTTAATATCCCCTGTGGTTGTGCTACAGGGGAATTGTACACAGCTGTCAGACTCCTACCACTGTTAATAGCTAATAGATAGAGCTCCTATCTAACGATCAGCTTCTTTCAGTTGACCCTTCCAACAAAGAAGAACTAAGAACAAGAACATGCAATTTTAATAGATAATGGGAAGATACAGATCATTCCACTTAAACAGTAAAATAGAAGCCTCCATGCTAAACTATAAACTATGTAATTCTGCAACTAAGACATTCCAATCAAGGAGTTTGACATTTCTTCTTGATTTTGGATTTTCAGACCACGAAATGATTTGGATAAAAAATATATAACAATTTATTTTTGACAAATTTTGGAGCAAAAACAGTAAATCGGAATGTCTGTATTATTTATCATATTCACATAATGAAAAGGCGTAAACCCAGGGATTATTCTTTAAATGCTCACAACTGTATAATGTGCTCATGTGCTCAGTACTGGAAGGTAAACACAGTCCTTGTATCATCCTTCTGGAATTCTTGGACAAGTTATGAGGGTTTACAAGCACTTTAGACTTTCTTACCTGTGACAAGCTGAGTGAGGGGCTTCATATCCTCATTGAGAATATTGAAAGTAATATTTCGGTCGGACTGAAGGTACAACGGGCTTCCCTACAGGCATGACAACACAGGGAGAACAGATTAGCTATCGATAATTTACAATACGAAAAGATCGCACATGACATTCAAAATGACTCACAAAATTTAATCATTTACATACCCAGGAGGCCGCACTATTTAATTCATACAATAATTCTGCCGTCATGAGAATAATTTCTAGATAAGGATTCTAAATTACTTTTTAGTTTTTTTTTTCCAGTCTCAAAAATAATACTTTAGAAGTTTTGACCATTAGTTCTGTTCTCTCTCTTCTCTTTTTTTTAAATATTGCAAGTTTAAAAGGTGTTTTCCCCATTCTCAGGAAAGAAAATTTCTAAACTTTCTCAATCGAATTTTCACCTTCATGAAAATTTCCCTCTTGATCACTTCAATGAGAATAATGAACTGAGTGTAATGCAACCAGAAGATTTACAAGAAGCTAATCACACAGGAGGACAAGTTACTTCAGGACACTGAGCTAAAGAGCTGCCTCATCCTCCTCTCCTATTTGTCCTGGATTATCATCTGAATGCAGCTGATAAGATCTTCAGCTGAATCTCTGTAGAAATGGAGTTCATGCGGAGACATGAAGTACAGACGGACAGGACAGACAAGACAGACTGTGGTACTGTGGTAATGGAGACTGCATGCAAGTGCTGCTGCTCATTGTCCCCATCTCCTCTCTGTACTCCATGTCTCCTCATGAACTCCATTCCTACAGAGATTGAGCTGAAGATCATAATCCCTGCCAAGTAGAACAGAGAGGAGTATGAGGCAGCTCTTTACCTCAGTGTTGTGAAGTAACTTGTCTCGCCTTGTGATTAGGACAGGTTTTGTGTGTACTAATAGGACTGGGCCATTTTATTTTCCCTGATGATTGCTCCCTAGATAAAACGAGCCATTATAACTAATGAACGGTATTTGGGAATATATTTACAGTAAAGTAATATGAAAGTATTTTCATTTTCTTAGGTCCCGGAGAACCCCTTTAAAAGATAGTATAAGCAGGAACAAATCTGAAGTACTCACCCATAGCTGTAATAGGATGAGGAACAGACAGCCTATGGCCATTGCACCCTTAAATGGTAGGTTTAGCTGTTCTCATCCTACCTCCTATTTAAGAGAAATATGGTATGTGCAGTACCACAGAATAGGGTACTTGCAAATTGTTTCTTGTTGTATAATTTTCTGATGTACTGTATAAATCTGTATAGCTCTATATGGATCAGTCAGGTAGCTAAGAGATGGGCTAGTTCAGGAGTAGTGTGTTGGCTGAGGAAGTGAGAGAAGCTACATGTACTCACTACTGGGAGATTTGCATAAATAAAAGCTCTACTCTACAGTACTCCAGAGAGAAAGAAAAGAAAGAACTAAAAGGTCCAGAATCTGCATGGCCAAGCACTGGAGTCAGTCAGTAAGGTATTCGCTGCTCAAGGCTAATAAAGTCTTTACTGCAGTGAGAGGGACATTGCTAAAACACCCTTCCACACTTTGACATAGTCCTGGCCAGCCGTATCTTAATCCTTTACCTGTCAACTGGGGATTACAGAAAAGTTTGCAAGAACCTTATTGCCAATCCTAGATTCTGCGGAGATAGAAACTCTGTAGAGACAGGAGAAAGGAGTACTACTACCTTCATCCTTTCTTATATCCATACATTGCTATCACTATCATTTGCAATGTAAATTGTTTGGAACTGTGTTTTCATATCTTTGGATGTACTCTAACACCCATTGTTCACCTCAGTAAAGAGAGACTTGGTCTACAACTAGCCTGGTTACTGACTTTAGCATCATTTGCTGGTCAGAGCACCTACACCTCCTGCCTTGCACCCATAAAAAACATGTAACATCATATGCACCCTAACTACCATCAGGCAGGAGCCCCAACATCAGTGTTTTCTCCGAGGGACGAAAGGGTGCACCCTCCTGTCACTGCTCAGCCCTAGGAAGCACCAGTTTGAGAACAGCCATTGTGATTTATATGAATATCTGTTGCAGCCAGGGCCACTGCTACTCCCGTCTGCCGCTCTACTCTTTCAGGGCTTGTGGCACATGAATCTTAGATTGGTTTCCTAAAAGTGCCCCGTACACTTTCAATAGCTATGTCTCCTGACTTCCCCATACAAATCTCTTCTTGAGGTGGCTTATCTCTGTGAGAACAAAATGATCGAGTATTGCAATTCAACATACCCATTTCTTTTCTCCACCAACATCATGTGTCAGAGTAAAATTTTGAGGTTCCTATACACATTAGATTGTTGACCGGTCCTGCCAAAAATGGCCAACAATGACCTAATGTATTGGCTAACAATGACCAAATGAATGGGCCTTAGTGTGTTAGTACCAATGGACAGAGAAACCCATGGATCATATCACCTATAAGTGTACAGTATGAAGAACTCCTGTTTTTGGGCTCCTATCTTCATGGGCCCATAAAGATTTTCTTATTTTTTGTCTTGTCTGGGTAAAGTGAGTGACAACCAATCTGAAAGCCACTGTAGCTCCTACAGTAGTTGTCAACCAGTTGTAGAGATTCTTCAGAGAGTTCTTAAAAATTCTGCCATCTTCTTAAGAAACACATCATCCATACTATTGCATGACTAGGCCTAACTGTACAGAGTGCTTTTATTAGCTGTGCCAGTGACAGATATAACAAAAAAAAAAAAGCTAGAAGAAATTTTATTAGTAGAGGATGAACCAACAACTCATATTTTATACAATTTCTATTTTTTTTTATTTCAGGGAAGTGCTCTTTAAGACATAGTGACCAAGAATGATATATCTTATTAGACGTCTTGCCTCTTGACTGTACTTATCGTGCCAGACTGCTGATGCCGTTTTGGTTCTGGTACAAGAAAGCCAACCATGTGTAAATAAATATATGTTGGACGTCAAATCTTGAAATAAAACTGTCCACTAGCTGCAACCTTTGGGACCAAACCAATCAAGATGCTGCCCGGAAAGTATATTGCCAAGTCAGCATCAATAATTATAGAACTGAGTATTATATGGAGGCTGGATTTGAGAGATATACAGTATAATAGTTATTTTCATTCTGGGGGATATTAGAGTCATCTAGAATGTGTCAAGATGTACTTTTGCATCTTAATTCGACATAGGTCTTGGAACATGTGTTGCTATAGTTTTGCCTAGCAGTGGCACTATCTTGCTCTGACTCCTGGCAGAGAGCTGATATCTGGGCTTTCGCGCACACTGTATCAGTCAGAGACACAGCTACTGTGGCTGCAGATGGTGATCTTGCTGACCTCCTCTGTTGATATGTATTTTTATCATTAACCTGCCAGCATGGAAGCTATAAAGATTGCTTATGTCTTTTCTTCATGTCTGCTTTTTTTTTTCTTTTTACATTTAAAGAGGTTGCGTTCTTTTTACTTTAACTTGCCTGTTGCCGATATTGAATCGGCAGGTAGGTGTAATTACAGTTTCTCCATCCCATTCACTTGAATGGGAAGGAGCAGTTGCAGTAAATACACTTGCTCAACGCTTCAATGTTGACAGCGAGCAGATAAATAGTGAAATGAATGCCGCACTGGCAGGGGCGATGCGTTCTCTTCAAACAGCTGATGACATATCCTGAAGATAGGTCATCAATACCGAAACCGGACAACCCCTTTAAGATCATTTGAGCAAATCTTGCCCTTTGTTGACCACCAGCAGTAGAAGGGAAAATTCCAAAACCAAGAAGGAGGGGTTCCACAGCAATCTCCAATAAAATTCAGTTTATTTAATTATAATATTTAGTGTAAAAAAGGGGCAAGTACAACACACCCCTAAGATTCTGAATACTAGAGCCTTGGAACATAGAATCTCCTCTGTGGCTGAGACGGAGCATAAAGAAGTTGCAAGTGAGGCCAGGTGTGCGACATTTGGTGCATATTTTTGCAACATTTGTCGAGTCTTGTCACTTTTGGAAGTGAAGTGAAAAGGTCAGGATTTCATACAGAACACCTTTAAAGGTGTCCAATTTTTCCTATTGATGACCTATCCTATACATAGTTGTAAATAGACCTGCTCACCACTTCGGTTGCTACCGCGAGCAGGCAAACCCGAGAAGAGAAGACAGCACTAGTAGGAGCAATGCTTTCTCTTCAAACATCTGATTGGCGTGGTCCTGGGAGCTGATCTTATATTGATGACCTATCCTGAGGATAGGTCATCAATAGAAAAAAGCGGACAACCTATTTAAGTCTGATATATGATGTGCGACTTTTTAAAAAGCTGCATCTCCATGCCAGGCAACGCCCAGGTGTTCTTTTGCAGACATATGCATACACCATATTGCACTTGTGTCAAATATGTTATTACTGTGCGCCACTTCATAAATTTGGTGAACTTCACAAAGCAAAGACAGACTTAAAACTGACACCAAACGAACTGCAAATGACATTGATTGGATGTATACGTGGAGTGTGCAACAGAAACAGAAATTTCAGAGGGGGGCTAAAGACTAAGACCACCGATTCAGACTCTAGCCCCTCTGAAGACATTACAGTAATTGGTGAATCAGCTGCGTTGGCACCTCCCCCCCCCTTTAGGTGGAGGGTACACAGGGGGCATGGAAATAAGAACAACTAATCCCCCAGTAAGGGAAGGGGGCACGAAGAGGAAGAAGGTCTCTTGGAGCAAGTAGGGCAACCTGGACCTCAAAGTACTACAGCCATATGTAACACCAAAAATGTCATTATTCTGTCTAATGTGGAGTTGTCTGAAGGCTGTTTATCTTTATTATCAAAAGGGATACATTTTCATGTCTTTGAATGATTTTATGAAATTGGTTTTAGTTTGATTTGAGCAAATAAATACGTAATTGGAGTTTGTATAAGGAAATGAAACATAAAGCTGTGGGGAGATATACCAGCTGATATTGGGCCCCTATGTTTTACTATGAGAATGATTATTGATACCTATGATCAGCAATGTCTTGTATAAGGATTCATCCCACACTACCAGTGAGTATAGGGGAGGTGTTTGTTCCACTTTATTTCCTCTCTGTCACTTGGTAATTATGAGTGATGTAATAGCTCGGATATACCCATCACCTCAGAATAATGAACACATTGAAATGGTCAAAAGACAAAAAACATCTTATAATTAAGCCAGCTGACAATGGAGGGAACACAGTGGTTATGCATAAGAATTACTATGAGAGGGAAGCAAAGTGGCAGTTGCAAGATAAAAGTACATACAGTATGTACAATTGGAAGGAGACCCCACAGTTCAAGGTAACTTGCAGTTCTGGTTGTGTGGGAGAGTAATGTCATGTGTAAGAAATTAGCTGAGTGCCTGAGTGTCTTCAATACACAAAACCATAGTAAATCCACTGGTTGCGGGCAGTGGCTCAGTTAGCAGGTCACTGTCATGCTATCTTGATTGCTTTTTGAGACCTCAAATGAAGAATCTCCTGGACACTGAAGCATTATTGCAGAATTTAATTGATATTATTGGAATGAATCCTACAGGCTTGCCACTATTGATGTGGTGAATTTGTATACATGTATTTGCCAAGCTGATTGCATTAAAGGGTTGTCCCACGAAAAATATTCTGCAGTTTTCAAACCAGCTCTTGGATCCGAGCACTTTTGTAATTGTATGTAATTAAAAATGTAGCATAGCCACTGAGTTATTCAATAAAATATATCTGTACAGCGCCATTTATTGTTTTTTTTAATTTTATTTCTTTGACCTGCTCACTGAGAAGGCCGCACATGCTCAGTTTCATCCTTCAACTGCCTCCTGAGCTGTGATAGGGAGAGCTGAGACACGCCCCCTGAGCTGTGATAGGGAGAGCTGAGACACGCCCCCTGAGCTGAGCAGAGAAGACACTCCCCTTGGGCTGTCAGCTTGATATAAATCTAGCAGAGCAATGAATGTGGAGACCTCTGGATCCATGTGAGGTACAGGGCTGGTTCTAGCTTTGTTAGAAAGAGATTGTCATGTACTATATGATGTCTGATTTTCAATCTTTACATTATTCATGGGATCACCTCTTTAATGCTGTAGATATGTTTTTAACCGCTTCAGCCCCCCTAGCTTAAACACCCTTAATGACCAGGCCACTTTTTACAATTCTGCACTACACTACTTTCACCGTTTATTGCTCCGTCATGCAACTTACCACCCAAATGAATTTTACCTCCTTTTCTTCTCACTAATAGAGCTTTCATTTGGTGCTATTTCATTGCTGCTGACATTTTTACTTTTTTTGCTATTAATCAAAAATGACCGAAATTTTTGCAAAAAAATGACATTTTTCACTTTCTGTTGTAAATTTTTTTAAAAAAAACTACATTTCTATATAAATTTTTCTCTAAATTTATTGTTCTACATGTCTTTGATAAAAAAATCCAATAAGTGTATATTTATTGGTTTGGGTAAAAGTTATAGCGTTTACAAACTATGGTGCAAAAAGTGAATTTCGGCATTTTGAAGCAGCTCTGACTTTCTGAGCGCCTGTCATGTTTCTTCAGGTGCTAGAATGTCAGGAAAGTATAAATACCCCCAAATCACACCATTTTAGATAGAAGACACCCCAAAGTATTCACGGAGGGGCTTGGTGAGTTCATGTATCATTTCATTTTTTTCACAAGTTAGCGGAAAATGACACTTTCTGAGAAAAAAAAAAAAAAAAGTTTCAATTTCTGATAACTTCTGGCAAAAAAAAAAAAATCTCAGACGGACTCACTATGCCCCTCAGTGAATACCTTGGGGTGTCTACTTTCCGAAATGGGGTCATTTGTGGGGTGTGTTTACTGTTCTGGCATTTTGGGCGGGCTAAATTGTGAGTCGCCATGTAAAACCTAAAGGTACTCATTGGAATTTGGGCCCTTTAGCATTCAGGCTGCAAAAGTGTCACTCATGTGGATCGTCAGTACTCAGGAGAAGTAGGGCAATGTGTTTTGGGGTGTATTTTTACATACACCCATGTTGAGTGAGAGAAATATCTCTGTAAATTGTCAACTTTGTATAAAATTTTTTAAAAGTTGTCGCTTACAGAGATATTTTTCACACAAAGTATGGGTATATATAAAAATACACCCCAAAACACATTGCCCTACTTCTCCTGAGTACGGCGATACCACATGTGTGCCACTTTTTGCAGCTTGAGTGCAAAGAGCCCTAAAACCAATGATTACCTTTAGGATTTCACAGGGCATTTTTACGCATTTGGATTCCAGACTTCTTCTCACGCTTTAGGGCCCCTAAAATGCCAGGGCAGTAAAATACCCACATGTGACCCCATTTTGAAAGAAGACACCCCAAGGTATTCTGTGAGGGGTATGGTGAGTTCATGTAAAATTTTATTTTTGTCACAAGTTAGTGGAATATGAGACTTTGTAAAAAAAAAAAAAAAAAAACAATTTCCGCTGACTTGTGCCAAAAATAAAAATTCTGTGGACTCACCATGCCCCTCACAGAATACCTAGGGGTGTCTTCTTTCCAAAATGGGGTCACATGTGGGGTATTTATACTCACCTGGCATTTTAGGGGCCCCTAAAGTGTGAGAATCCAAATGCGTAAAATGTCCTGTGAAATCCTAAAGGTACTCATTGGTTTTAGGGCCCCTTTGCGACTCAGGCTGCAAAAGTGGCACTCATGTGGTATCGCCGTACTCAGGAGAAGTAGGGCAATGTGGTTTGGGGTGTATTTTACATATACCCATGCTGCGTGTGAGAAATATCGCTGTAAACGACAACTTTTTAAAATTTTTTATTCAAAGTTGTCAATTTACAGAGATATTTCTCTCACCCAGTATGGGTATATGTAAAAATACACCCCAAAACACATTGCCCTACTTCTCCTGAGTACGCCGATACCACATGTGTGACACTTTTGCAGCCAAGATGCGCAAAGGGCCCTAATTCCAATGAGTACCTTTAGGAGGGTATTTTTACGCATTTTTCTTCTCACGCTTTAGGGGTCCCTAAAATGCCAGGACAGTATAAATACCCCACATGTGACCCCAGTTTGGAAAGAAGACACCCCAAGGTATTCCATGAGGGGCATGGCGAGTTCATAGAAGATTTTTTTGGCACAAGTTAGTGGAAATTGATTTTTATTGTTTTTCTCACAAAGTCTCCGTTTCCGCTAACTTTTGACAAAAAGTTTAATTTTTCATGGACTCATTATGCCCCTCAGCGAATACCTTGGGGTGTCTTCTTTCCAAAATGGGGTCACATGTGGGGTATTTATACGGCCCTGGCATTTTAGGGGCCCTAAAGCGTGAGAAGAAAAATGCGTAAAAATGCCCTCCTAAAAGGTACTCGTTGGAATTTGGGCCCTTTGCGCATCTTGGCTGCAAAAAAGTGTCACTCATGTGGTATCGCCGTACTCAGGAGAAGTAGGGCAATGTGTTTTGGGGTGTATTTTTACATATACCCATGCTCGGTGAGAGAAATATCTCTGTAAATTGACAACTTTGAATAAAAATTTTTAAAAAGTTGTCGTTTACAGCGATATTTCTCACACCCAGCATGGGTATATGTAAAAATACACCCCAAAACACATTGCCCTACTTCTCCTGAGTACGGCGATACCACATGAGTGACACTTTTTTGCAGCCAAGATGCGCAAAGAGGCCCTAAAACCAATGAGTACCTTTAGGATTTCACAGGGCATTTTTACGCATTTGGATTCTCACGCTTTAGGACCGCTAAAATGCCAGGGCAGTATAAATACCCCACAAGTGACCCCATTGTGGAAAGAAGACACCCTAAGGTATTCTGTGAGGGGTATGGTGAGTTCACAGAAAAAAAATTTGGAACAAGTTAGCAGAAATTGTTTTTTTTTGTTTTTTTTACAGTCTCATATTCCACTAACTTGTGACAAAAATAATATTTTCCATGAACTCACCATACCCCTCACAGAATACCTTGGGGTGTCTTCTTTCTAAAATGGGGTCACATGTGGGGTTTTTGTACTGCCCTGGCATTTGAGGGTCTCCGCAGTCATTACACGTATGGCCAGCATTAGGAGTTTCTGCGATTCTCCTTATATTGAGCATACGGGTAATGAGATTTTTTTCCGTTCAGCCTCTGCGCTGAAAAAAAAAAATGAACGGCACAGATTTTTCATTCGCATCGATCAATGTGGATGAAAAAATCTCTGCCAAAATCAGTGACTGCGGTGCGGTGGGCTGGGCGCTAGCTACCTAACAAGTAGCTAGCTAACTGGCGGTAAAAGGGGGCCCTTATGCCCCATTCACACGTCCGAAATTCTGTTTGCGGAACGGAATTGCGGACCCATTCATTTCTATGGGGACAGACTTTGTCCCGCTCGGATCCGGAATTACGGATCTGCGCTTCGGGTCTGCACTTCCGTTTCTGCAAAAATATAGAACATGTCCTATTCTTGTCCGCAACTGCGGACAAGAAAAAGCATTTTCTATATAGTTCTGGCAATGTGCGGATCTGCAAAATGCGGAAAGCACATTGCTGGTGTCCGTGTTTTGAGGATCCGCGGATCGGATCCGCAGATCGGATCCGCGGATCGGATCCGCGGATCCGTGAATCCACGGATCCGCAAAACACATATGGACGTCTGAATGGAGCCATACAAGGGTGTGATCAATGACAGGGGGTGATCAGGGGTCTAGATGGGGTGATCAAGGGGTTAATAGGTGAGGGGGGTGGGGGGTTAGTGTAGTGTTTGGTGCAACTTTACTGTGTTACCTGGTCCTCTGGTGGTCGATCCCAGTAAATGGGACCACCAGAGGACCAGGTAGCAGCTATATCAGACGCTGTTCATAAAACAGCGTCTGATATAGCAGTTTGATGCGATTTTATTCGCATCTACAGCCTGCCAGCGATGGATCATCGCTGGCAGGCTGTAGCCGAACTGCTGTGCCGCGCTTCCCAGGAAATCTCGGCTCTCACGAAATCTCGGCTCTCACGAGATGACGCGCCGACGCGTCAACTCAGAGCTACAGGGCCGCCCGCAGGACGCATCCCTGCGTTAGGCGGTCCTGTAGCGGTTAAGAAGGTCTGGCAAGTGTGATTCGTGTTTTAATTTTTGAAGTGATGCTTTAAATTTTGTTCTTTCTGGTAATGCTTTTCCTTTTGGTGGCACCAACTTTTTGCAAAAAAGTTTTTCTGTTTTTAGCCTCTTGGGAATATATTTATAATGCAATATACCTGCAATATATTAAACACTGGACAAGTCAGGTGCTCAAGAACAATTTTCTGAGTTTTCATCGTATATTAACATCAATAATTTCAATATGCAATTTACTGCTAATTTTGGGGAGACAGGGTTAGAATTTTAAAATGTGAGAATTACATCAAAGGGTGACCACTTAGTAACAAGTGGACATAGGAAACCAACTGCTCTGAGTTACTATTTCATCCATACAAATAGATCTTCACTGTATTGCCAGTTTGTTAGGTTTAGGACTTGTGCACACGACTGCATGTATTTTGCATCCATGTGCATTCCGTATTTAGTGGAACGGAACAGCTGGCCCCTGATAGAACAGTACTATCCTTGTCCGTTATGCAGACAATAATAGGACATATTCTATTTTTTTGCGGAACGGACATGCGGACATGCGGAAACGGAATGCACACGAAGTAACTTTGTTTTGTTTTTTTGCGGACCCGTTGAAATGAATGGTACTGCATATGGTCTTCAAAAAAAACTGAACGGACACGGAAAGAAAATAGGTTCGTGTACATGAACCCTTAGATGTATTAATAGCCAATATGAGATTTTCTTATTTTTATTTTATTTTTACAGCAGGATTTGCTTTAGAATAGGCTGAGAGATTTAAATCACATGGTTATGTTGAAACAGTTATTCCGGAAGCTTTCATGAGGACAGTAAATCAAGTTCAGTTATTGTTTCAGAACCATAGATATAGACAGGACAATAGGTTTGTTTTCTCATTTAAGTTTCGTCAGATTACATAAGGATACATTCAGACGTCCGTAAGTATTTTGCGGTCTGTAAATTGCGGATGCGCAAAACGCGGATACCGGCCATGTGCGTTCCGAATTTAGCAGACTGCACACGGACAGCTCTATGATAGAAATGTCTATTCTTGTCAAGGGACATGCTCTATAGGACATGCTCTATCTTTTGTGTGGGGCTGAGGAATGGAATTGTGGATGCAGACAGCACACTGTGTGCTGTCCGCCTCTTTTGCGGCCCCATTGAAATGAATGGGTCCGCACCCGTTACGCAAAATTGCCGAAAGGATTCGGAGCCATAAATAAGGACGCGTGAATGGACCCTCAAATGATTAGGAAGAACTGCCACATAATACACTCAGATGAAGATTTGGCTGAGTAGAAAAACTGCCCATAGTAGCGTTCCACAGGTGTAAACGGAAAGGTAAACAGTATCTGTCTTCATAAACTTACCCAGGCAGCAAACCACATATGTGGTGACTGTTCATATTACGGATTCATGCACTTAGGAACAACAGAAAACTGATCCGTCCCCATTGACTTTCAATGGAGTTTATGACGGATCCGTCTTGGGTATGTTAAAGATAATACAACCGGATCCGTTCATAACAGATACAGATGGTTGTATTATCACTAACGGAAGCGTTTTTGCTGAACCCTCCCAGATCCGGCAAAAACGCTAGTGTGAAAGTAGCTTTAGAAATATTGTTCCTTTTGTATATATATATATATATATATATATATATATATATATAGATATAGATATTGTGATGAGATGTTTGGAAATGTTTTTTAGTTGGTGCTGCAGGAAAAAGAGATTTAAGCGTGAGGACGCTCAATCCTATTAGGCCTTGAGAACTGTGTACTGGTGGGACTTGCTCCTTTCTTGCACTGTATGTGATATATAAACTGGAATTTTATTGGAGAGTGCCAATGTTGAATGTGATTGTCTGTGAAGGCTGTGCCCTACAGTATGACATGAGGGTAGTGTCAACCATCATTTCTATTGTGGAAGTAAACATTCATCACCATGCCCAAATTCAAAGTCATTCCAGCTGGATTATAAAATGTAAGAGGTAAGTTACAGCTAGTGCTAAATGATAGTAAAGTAATAAACGATTATTACCTCCATTTAGGACCTCCCCAAATCCTCACCATGAACAACCCATTCTAAATTTCCTTTGTGTTAAGTTCTCTTGAACTTTCTTGAAAAGATTGTGTTTAGCACTGCAATTTGGGAAATGTATTGCACTAATAAATACTTATTACATGGCTGTATATTATACCTACAATAAATATGTATAAAATAAAAATAATCTTTCCAACACTGTTCACATCTGGCTACAGGACTCTAGTCAAATCAATATTCCTATTATTTCCAAACTCTCCCAAACCGGCTGAGAACTCCTTCAGAAAATTAGGTCTTGTTATTTACAGAAGAAACAAAAACTGAGTTTTATTAGATACTCTGGAAGAGGAGAAGTTGGACTACTGGACCCAATGCTACAGGACCATTCATAGAGCCACAGTTTTAAAGAGGATTAGATTCCCTTCCCCCTAGCAAACTGGACTTAGACATATGCCTAGACCTTAGAGATTCCAATCATTTTAAAGATATCAGCCCAAAAGAAAATCCCTTTACTAGGGCTACCCTCCACATTCTGAGTATGTTTCATCTACAAGACTTCCTTACTCCCTAGCCACTTCCTCTGCTACAAATTGACCTTCAAAGCTACCTTAGCACACATGGCCAAAGGGAATATAACTTACGTTATACAATACATTCACATTGATTTTAACTTGATCACAGTTTTCCAAGGATGAGATTTCTGCTTTGCTTGCCTTTACACCTAACATATTACAATGTATACAAGAAACAAAAAGCTTTCCATCAAGATTAACAAAATGTTGGATGGAGATGTTTAAAGGAGCTTCAAACCATTAATGGTGGGAGTGCTCTAAAATTACCAATGAAACTTTTTTGGGGATCAGGTCTCTTCTGTAATTTCACAATTGAGTACAATAGTTATTCCAGTGTCTCCCAAGATTTGCATTCTTGGAATATTAACACAGGTTAAAGGCAATCAGCAGCAAAAGAAACTTGTCTCCATTCAATTAGCAATGGCAAGATCTTTAATCTAGCTCTATTGGAAATAACCCCCTTTCCATTGTATTTCTTGGATGAATAAATGTGATCATTTGTATAGGTTAGGAGAGCTGGCACACTGGGGGACATGCACTTATCCTAATTTTGTTAAAATCTGGCATCCAGGAATTTTAAGATAATACAGGGTTTTAAGCTCCTCTTATTTACCCCTTGCTGGTAACTTCCTGCTGAAAATATTCCCGTCACCCCTTCCATCCTTCCCTTTACCATCCATTAGTTTCTCTTGAGATAGCATGAAATACTAGTGACTATTGGTATTTTCATTTGTAGTTTACTGCATACATTAAGGAAAATGTCTGCATGCCTTCTCTCAGTATTTTAACGTTTGAGATTTTGCACCGTGTGCATGCGTTCTACTATTATCCTATTATTGTTCTACATATGAAAGTATTTTCTAACTGAAATCTGATTAAATAAAGAATTAAATAATCTTCATTAAAAACACAAAATGCAACATGTGGGCAAAAATGGAGGTGACACCTCCGGGAGAAACCATATGCCAATACATCAAAGAATCAGACACCAGTGGTTCAAGTAGCCATACAGTACATAATCACAGGGCCAGACTCTGTGCTCTAAATGCATAACATCAGTGGACAATGGAACATATGTATGTGCAGTAGAAAAGTTCAAAAATTGCAGCTACACATTGTAAAAAATAGGGTTGGGACAAAATCTGCTCTCTCTCTGTAAATTCTTCTCTATTTGAAGTGTTCTAATGCCTATAATGGTTAGTAAGAGATTTCTTTATTTTACTCTCTTGTACAGCAGTGACATGGCGCTTTACAGACAATATTATTGCTTGCTGTCCTCATGTAACCTCACAATCTAAGTTCCCTATCAGTATGTATTCCGCGTGTGGGAGGAAACCGGAGTACCCAGAGGACACCCATGCAAACACAGGCCGAACTTGCAAACTCCATGCAGACCAGTCCTTGGTCAA
This sequence comes from Bufotes viridis, assembly GCA_033119425.1. Classification (NCBI taxonomy): domain Eukaryota; kingdom Metazoa; phylum Chordata; class Amphibia; order Anura; family Bufonidae; genus Bufotes; species Bufotes viridis. The sequence goes on along the minus strand of CM065590.1, from coordinate 414,101,458 downwards.
TAGAAGAAAATAGTTCCAGCACTTGAAATAAAACTCAGTTGCACTTTATTAGTTAGTTTTACTTCTATTCTCTACAAGAGTAATTTGCTTGGCTCGTCCCGTGCACAGGGCTGTGGATTGCGAGGTGAACTGGATTCTCTCTAATGGACTCAGTCCTTGGTCAAGTTCGAACCAAGGACCTCAGCGCTGCAAATCATCAGTGCTATCCACTGAATCACCATTCTGCCCAAGGTTCATGATTACCCTGTGAACCCTGCAGTCTGCACAACTGCTTAACTGGTAAAAGGGAGTATGTTAGATCTAGAGATGAGCGAATCGACAGAAAAATTTGATTAGCAATGAATGTGAATTTCCTTGCGCTTCGTGGTAACGAATCGCAATTTTTCCTAAAATGGCGGCTACATGTGTGAGAACATGGGGCAAGGAACTCCGGGAAGGTGGGCTGACCCATAATACCATGCATGCAGCCAATCAGCAGCCAGCCAGCCCTGTGATGTCACAGCCCTATAAATACCCGCAGCCATCTTGGATTCAGACATTTTCCAGCGTTCTGAGTGCAGGGACAGACGTTGCAGGCGCTAGAGAGAGTTATACTGAAAACCTCATTGTGAAAAAAAAGTGCAGGGAAACACTATTCAAATTGCAGGGAAATGATAGGGAGGAATCATTTCAAAGCAACTTAGTGCAGGGAGAGACATCTAAAGTCGCTAGGGACAGTGCTAGAAAAACCTCATTGTGAAAAAAAAGCAATGTACAAGTGCAGGGAAACATTATTTTGGGATCCAGATAGCCATTATACAGCTCTGGCATTCCAGCAATTTGTTCTTGTTATTGGGGTGCAAGTGCTATATTGAAAAGCCTTTAGTGGCTTATATTTGTGGAAAAAGAAAAATATATACATATTTCACTTCTGCAGTTATTTGTGTTGAAAGAGTTTAGTGGCCTGTTCAGTACAAAAAGGAAAAAAAATATATGCACTTCACTGTTGCATTTATTTGTGGTGACAGAGTTTAATGGCCTATTTCAGTACAAAACAAAAAATATATACGCATTTCACTTCCGCAGTTATTATTATTTCAGTAGAAAAACAAAATATATTCAGCGTTCACTTTTGCAGTTATATGTGGTAAAACCTTTAGTGATGTATTTCGGTAGAAAAACAAAATATATTCAGCATTCACTGCTGCAGTAATATTTGTGGTAAAACCTTTAGTGATATATTTCGGTAGAAAATTATACATTTATTCTGTGTTCAGCGCTGCAGTTATACAAGGTAAAGCCCTTAGTTGCGTATTTCAGTAGAAAACCAAAAATGTATTCTTATAAAAATGTATCCTTATTAAGGAGGGATCCATCGGTTCACAAAGCAGAGGCATTAGCAGTCAGTCAGAGCATAGTGTTGTCGGTAAAATCACATACTCTGCGGTGTGGCAGTTTGTTGTACAGTCTCTGGAGGAGGTGAACATGGCCATATGTAGAATCTGTGGGCAGAAGGTGAAGCGTGGCCAATGTGCCAATGTTGGCAACATGGCCCTGCATCAACATATGCAGCATCACCATAAAGTGGCCTGGGAGAACCGTGGCTTCGATGTGGTAGTCCAGCCTGCCGCAGCAACCTCTGCATCACCCAGTGGCACGCTGCACCCGATTTCAGGCAGTCAAGGCTCCACTACCTCAGGTGAAGGGAGCTGTCTGTCATTCCCATCATCTGCTGGTCCTGATGCTCCTGCTCCTCCTACTACTCATCAGTCATTCCGTCAGCAATCGATCACCGAAGCGATTGCCGAGAGACAACAGTATGTGTGCATTCATCCAATGGCGCAGAAGCTGAATGTGCTGCTGTCCAAGTTGCTGGTGCTGCAGTCCCTCCATTTCCAAGTGGTGGACTCTGCACCTTTCAGAGAACTGATGGCTTGTGGTGAGCCGAGGTGGAGAGTCCCAAGCATTTAGTGATGTATTTCGGTAGCAAAAATTTTTTTTATTCAGCGGTAAAATCTTTATTGACGTATTTTGGTCAAAAAACAAATGTTAATCAGCGTTTAGTGCTGCAGTTATATGCGGTAAAATCTCCCTGATGTCTCCATGATAAATCTGCAGCATGGGGGCCCCATGTGGCTTCTATACACTTTCAAAATAATCTGTCAGCGGGCAAATAGATGCCGGATGACCAGGACGATCCATGACCTTCCCAGGAGCTGCTGTCCGGAGCAGCGGTTCATTTCTGAGACGTCCGTATAGTGCGGGGGGAATCAGAAGACCCTCTCGTGCACCACAGGAGAATATAGATAGATAGTACTGTGCAAAAGTGCATGTGGAAAAAATGCAGCAAAGTAAGACTACTATTTTTGAAGTGTTAAAAATGTATTTTATCTACAAAATGCAAAGTGAGTAAACACAGAAGAAATCAAAATCAAAATCAATATTTGGTGTGACCACCCTTTGCCCTCAAAACAGCATAATTTCTTCTAGGTACAGTTGCACAGTTTTTGAATAAACTTGGCAGGGATCTTGTTTCAAACATCCTAGACAACTAACCGCCTATCTTCTGCAGATGTAGGCTTACTCAAATCCTTCTGTCTCTTCAAGTAATTTTAGACAGATTCAATGATGTTGAGATAAGGGCCTGTGGGGGCCATATCATTTCCGGGACTCTTTGTTCTTCTTTACACTAAGGGTCCTTGTCCTGCTAAAAATTTGGAATATAAATTTGGGGCCAACAAGACGCTTTGCTGATTGTACTGCCTGGTGGATAAATATCTAATGGAATATTAAACAATAAAAGCAGGCACTCCCCATCTGGTATAATTGTTAATAATATTTAATAATAATAGTAAAGTAATAAAATAAGAATATTAAAATGGATATATATCTTATTATAAAATAGCGTATTGCTATACTGGTTATCAAAAGGTGTAGACAGTATTGCGAAAATCAATGCAGTGGTATGTATCCTATACCGGTTGAAACCAAATGCCTATACCATTAATATTAGTGTGTACCAACAATAAAGTGTTACAAATCATAAATATTTAAGCATTCGTAGTAAACCATAACAATGTGTTCAAATAGTACATATAAAATATAAATTATATCCTCAGAAAAATAGTCCCAATGGTGCTGCAAAAAATTCCACAAAAGTGTTCCCAAATAAACTCACAATAGTTCCAAGTGAAGTATAAACTAAGTGTATTGGTGCATAGGGATCGGAATAAGGCAGTTTGATAAATGCAGTGTCAGCTGTTAGATAGAGCGTATAGTAACAGTCTCTCCTTGCTAGAGACTGGTAATTGTTAGTTAGGCTCACGTCTGGGGCGTCCCCTTGATGCATGGCCTCTTACCTCACCCTCTGTTCGTCGGGCTTTGGGTTTCTATATGATAGTTAGGTTACAACTTCCAGAGTTGAAAGGTACAGAAAAGTCCGCCAAGCTGTGCGATATGCAGACCTTTGGTGTCTCACGTAACCCGGCAATTTGAACCTGTCACGTGGTGTAGCACGTGATACTCTCAGAGTCAGTCAGGTGATGCTGCCTCAGTGCTCTTATTGGATGTATAGGATCTTTCAGACGCTTCAGTCTTTATAGTGATAATTTTCAAAGTCTGATATAAAGTACAGACTAGCGTTAGATGTCCAAAATGAGGTTTTAGGTAGGTAGTTCTCTCTTCCGAAAAAGGCCAGACGCATTTCGAGGTAACAACCTCTTCCTCGCTGGCTTCCAATTCTATTAAGCCTTGATTCCCAAATTGGAGTGAATAAGCTGTGTATTTTTACTGTTATTGGATTGTCCACCTTGTTAAATAGATAATCAACTCTATTACGCCTGGATTCCCAAATTGGGGTGAACAAGCTGTCTAATTTAACTGTTATTGGGGTGCTCACCTTGTTTAATATATACGTAATTCTATTACGCCTTGATTCTGATATTGGAGTGAATAAGCTCTACCTAGTGGCTACCTAATTAAATAGATAAGCAATTCTATTACGTCTTGATTCTCAAATTGGGGTGAATAAGCTTTCTAATACTACTGTTATTGGGGTGCCCACCTTGCTAAATAGATAAGCAATTCCATAAGGCCTTGGTTCTCAAACTGGGGTGAATAAGCTTTTTAATTTAACTGTTATTGGGGTGTCCACCTTGTTAAATAGAAAAGCAATTCTATTACGCCTTGATTTTCAAATTGTGGTGAATAAGCTGTCCACTTCTACTGTTTGTGGCGTGTCCACATTGATTAATAGATAAGCAATTCAATTAGGCCCTGATTCACAAATTGGGGTTATACACCTGTCTCATTCTCTTGTTTGTGGCGTGTCCACATTGATATTTAACGGTTACTGTAATTCATTGTTACAGAGCGGTCTTACTTAACACTCTATGGGGAGTGCAAATAAATTGATTCTTCACACAGTAGAGTTGCCCATGTCGGAAAAATTATTCTTTTAGCGAAAACATTAGTCTTGTAGCAAATAAATGAGTCTTTTATTAAATAAATTAGTCTATTTCTATTACCAAATAAATTAGTCTGCTCCAGTATTACAATCCCCTATCCCTATGATGAACTACGTTGAGCAGGTAACCTGCACCAGTTGGCAAAGAGTAGACACACAGTGATCCCTTCAGTGCAGCGCGTGCAGCCCGGACATGTAAGGGCATCACAGAACAGTTAGTGCGGAATGCTACTTGGCCCTCAAGAAAGTTGAATGTGGAGCACTTGGGGTCAAATTATTCCTTGTATTAGGGTTAAAACCAGATGAGCCGAACTTGCGGATAGATCAAACATGGCAGCTGTATTATTGGCATACCGGAGGAGTGTCATTGGTCAAGCAGAACCCCTCCCTCCCACAGAACTCCCACAGTAGATAAAAGCCCTCACTCTGATAACAAATCTCCAGCAAATAAGCGTCAAAAAGAACTGTGTAACACACATGAAACAGATGACTGATGTAACATAATTGCTGACTACATATCAGAGCACAAAACCATACTCTCATGCATATACAGTGCTGGTCATACACGCGGTATATGGAGTCACCGACGGCGCACTCTCTCATACATGTATCCAACCGCACTGTATGTCATGAGCAACCTAAGTCCTTCATGAACTACAGGTGAGCTAGCGTATGAAAAGGGCATTTACCCACCAGGAGCACAGAGGGAGAGAGGATACCAACCCAACGTCCGTTTCACCTTGCTTCTTCAGGGGGCGTGCAGATACATGTATTAGAGAGTGCATGGGAGAGAGGATACCAACCTGATGCGCGTTTCGCCTTGCTTATTCAGGGGGCGTAAAGATACATGTATTAGAGAGTGCGCGGGAGAGAGGATACCAACCCGACGTGCGTTTCGCCTTGCTTCTTCAGGGGGCATGAAGATACATGTATTAGAGAGTGCGCGGGAGAGAGGATACCAACCCGACGTGCGTTTCACCTAGCTTCTTCAGGGGGCGTGAAGATACATGTATTAGAGAGTGCGCCGTCGGTGACTCCATATACTGTGTGTATGACCAGCACTGTATATGCATGAGAGTATGGTTTTGTGCTCTGATATGTAGTCAGCAATTATGTTACATCAGTCATCTGTTTCATGTGTGTTACACAGCTCTTTTTGACGCTTATTTGCTAGAGATTTGTTATCAGAGTGAGGGCTTTTATCTACTGTGGGAGTCCTGTGGGAGGGAGGGGTTCTGCTTGTCACAGTATTGTCCTGCACTGCTACCACTACATGATTTGTGTTCTTTGTATATGTTATAATATGTTTTTTAAACAATAAAGAATGATGTGACATTATATGTGTATTTGTATATTTGGTGTGCTATTTGTTTAGAGGCATCAGTGGACATTACATGGGGAGTGATATAAGAGGAGGGAACTACAACTCCCAGCATGTCCAGACTTATATTATGGGATATCAGTGGACATTATACGGTGATGGGGTATAATAGGAGAGAATTACAACTTCCAGCATGTCCAGACAGTTATTATGAGGCATCAGTAGACGCTATAGGGAGAGGCTATAAGAGGAGAGAACTACAACTCTCAGCATGTTCAGACTGTTATTATGGGGCATCAGTGGACATTACATGGAGAGTGACATCAGAGAGAACTATAACTCCCAGCATGTCCAGACTGTTATTGTGGGACATCAATGGACATTATAGGAAAATGGGTATAATAGGAGGGAACTATAGCTCCCAGCATGTCCAGACTGTTATTATGAGGCAGCAGTAGACATTAAATGGGGAGGGATATTAGAGGAGAGAACTACAACTCCCAGTATTTCTAGGATGCTTTTATGGGCTAAGGGAGTACATTACCGGGAGTAAGGAAAGAACTACTCCTAGTATTTGACAATGTATAGTGGTAGATAAACCACTAATCTCCCCTCCACACACAGCACAGGCGCTCCACCCACATTGTGATATCACACAGGTCCTTCATCACTTCTCTGCTCTGCTGAGCTCTGTCTTAAGGGGTACGTGGGGTGAAACGAGTTTGGCTGGAGTGGAATATGCAAGTTGAACAGGCTGAGAGGCAGAAATTGGCTGTGGGGACCAAGGGCAGGGACTTCTAAAGCAGGTAGATAAATCTACTAGTATTTCAGTGTGGTTAGGCCCCACCCCTCTCCTAGACTTCCTGTTCAGTGTCAGTGTCTGTGTGTGACACCAGGCACGTTCACCTAGCTATTCTGTAGCCGAAGATGGAGATGAGTGGTGGAAGGAAAAATTTTATTGTCTGCAAGATCTCCCTTGTGACAGCAGTTTGGGGAGCACCTTGTAGACATAGCTGTGTGAGCACTGTGGATTAAATGTATTTGTGTTATTTATGTTATTTCAGGGTTTAGTGGCCCTTTAACAAAACCCAGGCCAAAGTGCAGAGGCTATGCGTGAAGAATTAAATAACCCTCATTGCTTCCATAGGAATTTGGAGGGTAAGGCTAATTTCACACTAACGTTTCTATTTTCCAGTATTGAGATCCGTCATAGGGTCTCAATACCAGAAAAAATGCGCTTCTGGTTTGTCCCCATTCATTGTCAATGGGGACAAAACTTACCTGAACAGAATGGAATTCTTCAAAATGCATTCCATTCCGCTTGGTTGCGTTTTCATACCGGAGAAAAAAACGCAGCATGAGATGCGGAACAAGACTGATCCGTCATGACCCACAATGCAAGTCAATGGGGACGTATCTGTTTTCTCTGCCAAAATCTGACACAATAGAAAACTGATCCATCCTCCATTGACTTTCAATAGAGTTCATGACGGATCCGTCTTGGCTATGTTAAAGATAATACAATCATAACGGATGCAGATGGTTGTATTATCAGTAACGGAAGCGTTTTTGCTGAACCCTGCCGGATCCAGTAAAAACGCTAGTGTGAAAGTAGCCTAAGGGTACTGGCACACAATGCAGTTCTGGCATACATTCAAGATGCAGTTTTTAATTTAGCCAGTTTAGCAGGCTCATTAAACCCTGATGTTCTGCATAGTGGAAATGATTTAATTAATTTCAGCTAGCTACAATAAAAAACTTCATCCTGAATGCATGTCAGAACTGCACTGTGTGCCATCACCCTAAGTAGCAGCCAGGTGCTAAACAAATGCCCTTGGTTTAATTAATTATGAGCAAATGTGTCCATTTCCATAAAAGCAGAAGTTTTGGCAGTTTGCTGGTCTGGAGCTTTCAGGTGTGTGCTAACCCAACGCCAAGGAGAAAAAACACCAGTAATGATATTAGAAAAATAAATTGTTACTGTCCATCAAGCTAGGAAAGCCATTTCCATAGAATTCATCGTTCTACAGTGAGAACAATTAGTTAAAAGTGGAAAACATTCAGGACCATTGACAATTTCCCAGCAGTGGACATCCCAGCAAACTCACCCCAAGGTCAGAATTAGACCCCAAGTGCAATGCTTAGAGTACTTGTAAAAGAAAACCCAAGAGATACATCTAAAATTCTAAAGGCTTCAGTTAAATGTTAAAGTTCATGACAGTACAATTAGAAAAAGACTGAACAAGTATAGCTTGTTCTGAAGGACTGCCATGAGAAAACCTCTTCTTTACAAAAAAAACAAGGCAATACAGCTTATTTTTGCATCTGTACAAACCACAAGACGTCTAGAACAATGTTCTTTGGACAGATGAGATTAAAGCGGAGATGCTTGGCCATAATGGACAGTGCCACATTTACCGAAAACCAAACACCGCATATCAGCACAAACGCCTCATACCGTACTGGGGCTTGTTTTGCAGCCACAGGACCTGGGCACCTTGCAGTCATTGAGTCAACCATGAATTTCTCTGTAAACCAAAGTATATTTCAGGCACAACAAACACATTACACCGGCAATAAGCAGTGAATAAATTAGCAGTGGGGCGGTACTATGCTCAGAGATAATGGGCACGACTGGGCTCAAACGGCCAGAGGGACAGCCCCTTGGGCTCCTTATTCAAGGTAATTAGCATATGATTAAAAGCTATTTTCTAGACAAATGAAAAGACAAAAGGCAGTAATACTTGTATATTTTAATATAAATCGTGGAGACTGATGTGGTGATGTTAATAGCTCAGTAAGTGAAATCCAGGTGGCAGTGTTCCTTTAAGACCTATTAAGACTGTCTGACCACAGGATTCAAAGACGGTGTACTCTGTGACTGTGTTTAATATGTATATTAAACATACAGTAATTGTTAATGCTGCATCCATAATGACCCAATCTATTAAATTATCCCATTATTCAACCCACCTGGTAAAAGCTGTAAAAAAAAAACCCTCAGTGCTGGAATTGTTATTTATTTGGTTACCCTGCCTCCCTAAAAAAAAGAATGCTCAAAATCAAAATATGATCAAAAGGTCACATATAACCCAGAATAGTGTGAATAAAAAATGAAAAATCATTCCGCAAAAAATGATCCCTCACACAGTTCTGTCAATAGACAACGGAAAAGCAATAGGTGCCAGAATATAACAACACAAAGTAATCTTTATTTTTCCTAAAAATAAGCTTTTTAATTTTAAAAAGTATAGTAAAACATAAAATCTTATATACATTTGATATCTCCATAATTATACTGACCTGCAGATTAAATATAACATGCCAATTTTACTGCATGGTGAACACAGTAAAAATAAAACCCTAAAAACAATAAAAATCACAACTCATCCCACTTAAAAAAAGCCCTTGTGTGGCTATAGATAGAAAAATAAAAAAGTTATGGCTTTTGAAATGTGGAGATCCTTAAAGGGGTTCTCTAGGAATTAAAAAAATGAAAATACTTAAATATTATTTTATAATAAACATATTCACATATACCTTTCAATAGTTAGAATGGCTAGTTTTTTCTAGGGTGCAATCAACAGGAGAAACAAAATGGCCGCCGTCCTATAGTACAAACAAAACCTGTCCTAATCACAAAGGAGGACAAGTTACTTCACCACAATGAGCTATAGTGCTGCCTCATCCTCCTCTCTGCTCTGCTTGTCATGAATCACGATCCTGAATACAGGTGAATCTCTGTGGAAATGGAGATGATGAGGAGATATGAGAGGAGAGCGAGGTGTGGCTAATGAGCAGCAGCACTTGTTTACAGTCTCCATTACCACTGTAACACATTATAACAGCCTGTCCGTCCTCTCTGTACTTCATGTCTCCTCATGAACTAAATTCCACAGATATTCAGCTAAAGTTCTTATCATCTGTATTCAGGATCATAATCCCTGACAAGTAGAGAGGAGGAAGAGGCAGCTCATACCTCAATGTTGTAAAGCAGGGATGCTCAACCTGCGGCCCTCCAGCTGTTGTAAAACTACAACTCCCACCATGCCCTGCTGTAGGACAATAGCTATAGGCTCTCCGAGCATGCTGGGAGTTGTAGTTTTGCAACAGCTGGAGGGCCGCAGAATGAGCATCCCTGTTGTAAAGTAACTTGTCCTCATGTGTGTTCAGGGCAGGTTTTGTGTGAACTAATGGGACAGCGGCCATTTTGTTTCCATTTTCATTATAAATAATGAAAGGTATTTGAGAATATATTTCTAATAAAGTAATATTTCAGCATTTTCATTAATTCCCAGAGAACCCCTTTAAGTACCAAACTAGACTATATCCCTAATGGGTTAAAAACAAAAAAAAATAAAAAAAACCTTTCAAGCTTATGTTATCGTTTCAGGCCTCCCTGAGGCCTAAAAAAAAGTCTGTCGCACTCGATTTGCTTACCAGGGACTTCTGAAATATGGTGTCAATAAAAATGTTTTAATAGAAAAGCAAGTAAAAGAAACTAGCACATGAATTCTTCTTGTGGTCGATTTCACTTAATTGAATTTTAAAACCTCTAAGTACAGGCACATGAGATTGTAGATTCACTTGGTATGCCGAAAACCTGGAGTGACTCTAGTTCCCCAAGGACAGATCTAGCAAACCTGCTGTTTACACCTGCGGGCAATAATAATTTACAAGGCATCAGTACAGTATTAATGGATGGCTCTATGCAATGGCAGGAGATAGATATCCCGCCCTCACTTGGGATGTAAACCTATTTCTCACATGAAAAAATATCATGCCTCTGGAGCAGAAGATAAATAGGCGAGGCTGTCAAAGTGTAACACTAGGGGGTCTTATGAACTATATATGGGAAGCAGTAATGCCTGCTGATAATAATCACATTTTATTTTGCTATTTGAATACTGATTTCATCTGTCCTTCCATTACCCCAGTCACCGTTACACAGGCTTAAATAGCTCTTCTAGCAACACATGTCCTGGCTTGCCTAGTTCATAAAGCAATTGTAAAACTACAGTCAAGTCTGACTTACAATGCTGCGGGTACAGACCCTGTATGGTGTCATTCGGGGTCCCTAAAGTTACATTTGCTCCATGTGCCAACATCTGACATTATCGGCTTCTCTAGAAGCAAAGCTTTGTAGATGAGTACAGATGAGTGATTTGATTCTAAATGAGTTGAATTTCTGACAAGGTTTCTAAATATGTATTTTTTTTATTTTTTAGACACCGGAATTAATAACGACCCTGCACTGGCAGAGGATCAGCCAAAGTTATGAGGAGGCGCAGGCCTCTCCATAGCTTCGGCGCATCCAGCACCAGTTCTTAATGTAAGAAAGCTTCCGAGCTGTCTTACATTTAGACCTTTTTTTACGCCCGAAACAGGCATAGAAAATGGTGAATGAGACTGGCCTGCCAGCCCATCCTCTTCCCCGCCCATAATTTTAGACCTGGCGTGAGCAGGGCAAAGTCGCAGATAGTTTTGTTACGCCTACTTTAGGATTATTTAGCTTAGTAAAAGACCCCCTATATTTTCAAAGAAAAGCACAAGTTTTGGTGGATCCCAATCATTGGCATAACTGATGCAAAAGGATCTGTTGTTTTATGGGATCCTGTTTTTTTTTTTTCCCTCTTCTTCTGATAGATCAGAAGAATAACAAATAAAATGGACATGTGAACTCTAACCTGATACTAAAACAAATATTCTAACTTTGGGAAAAAAATTTTTTTCTTTGCATCGCCATATTCTTTTTTTTTATTTTTATGTGTACGGAGCTGTGTGAGGGCTCATTTTTTGAGGGACCATCTACTTTTCATTGATACTATATTCTATATTAGGGTGTGAATTACTTTTTGATCACTTTTTATAAAATATTTTGTGGGAGGTGAAGCAACCAAAAAACTGATATTTTGTCTTTTTTTTCCCCATTTTGCCATTTGCCGTATGATAAATAGTTTTATGTTTTAATAGTACACGTGATGTCCCATGCAGAAAAGTCCTTGATGTTTATTTTTTAAATTGTTTATGTATTTTTATTTTTAGTTTGGGGACAGGAGACTTTTTTTTTTTTTACACTTTTTAATAGTTCCCCTAGGGAACTTGACCATGCAATAATTAGATTGCTTCTCTCATAGACCCAAATGCATTAGCAGAGAATTACACTATGTTCCTATGGAGTCCTTCCACAGGCAGGCTCTCCATAGGAACTTATGTGAGTTAGCCTTAGATCATTCAGGAACACTGAGGCTGCTGCACACACCACCTGTGTCCTCCGATCCTAGCTAGGGGGAGTTGGTGCACAGCCAAGAACGCACACTCCCAGTTTTTGACCTTCCAGACGCCGTGGTAACATTTGACCACAGCATTTGAGGGGTTAAACGTGTGCTATCGACGTAATAGCTATGGCGCCTGCTGTGCTCACAAGCAAGCGCCATTTTTAAATACCTTGGAAAAATGGTCAGCACTTGACTTCCAGTTCGTCGGGACGGGAAAGGAATCACTCCAATGAAAATATCGCAAAAAATCCCAGCGGACGCTTTTTGTCTTCAAAACATCTTTCTTTATTTCATCAATACAGATACATAGTGAGAACATAACCCAGAAATATAAATAGGCATAATAAACGTAAATCTTATATCACAGGGATCAGCAACCTTCGGCACTCCAGTTATTGTGAAACTATAGTTCCCAGCATGCTCCATTCATTTCTATGAGAGTTCTTAGAAGAGCAACGCAAGTATGCATGCTGGGAGTTGTAGTTTTACAACAGCTGGAGAGCCGGAGGTTGCCTACACCTGTTATATCAGATGGGTAATTTAATATTCTTGATTCAATCCCCTGGATTCCAATGTCTCCAGGGTATGAATCCAGAACGCCTCCCTGCGCAACAGTTGTGTTTTAATATCGCCTCCTCTTCTATGTCGTCTAACTTGCTCCAAAACCTGGAACCTAAGTTGAGAGAGATCGAGTGACGTGATTTATGGAAGTGAGCTGGCAATGGTAACAGCAAGTTACCAGTACGTATGTTTGATTTGTGTTTACATATGCGATCCCTAATCGATTGTATCGCGTCCCCTATGTAAGCCAAGCCACATGGGCACTTGGTCATGTACACTACATTAGCTGAATCGCAGGTAAAAAAAAACTTTTATTTTGTTACAGCTGATAACGCATTTGTTTCTGAAGATCATGTGACTGATAACCCAGAAGAAGCAGGTATATTAAAGTTAACAGCCTTGGGGTTGAGACTAGATAAGTAGATATATGCCACCAAAAGGCTATTCAATCACTGGTGGATTATAAAAGCCTGATCATAAAACCTGCGGACAAGGGGGGTTCTGTGGTAATCATGGATACGACTAATTATGTCAAGGAGGTTGAACGTCAGCTTTCTGATTCTCATACCTATGCGGTATTGGACAGGGATCCGATGTTTCGGATCAGGAATAAAATATCTCCTGTGGTATATCATTGTGCATCTTTGGGAGTGATTGATGATAAAATGAGTGAATTCCTGATAAATCAGTCACCGATGACTCCGGTATTTTATGTCCTCCCAAAGGTGCATAAAACCCTTATAGATCCACCTGGAAGACCTATAGTGGCGTCAGTGAATTCTATGATGTCTCCACTAGCAATAGTATTAGAAAAAGTTTTAAAACCTCTTGTAAAGCAAACCAGCTCTTTTCTGCTGAATACGTCGAACTTTCTTGACATAATTAAAGGTCTGCATCAAATTCCAAAAGATAGTTAGTTGGTAGTAATCGATGCGGTAAGCCGCTACACCGCCATCGATCATGATGGAGGTGTGGCGGCAGTGTCACGATTGCTACATGAGAGTGAATATGATGACATACAACGAGAATTTTTACTGAAGCTTTCACAATTGGTTCTTTTTCCAATTTATTTTATGTTTGGTGACACTTTCTACTTGCAGTGACGCAGACCGCGATGGCCTCGAATGTGGCACCACCCTACGCAAATGCATTTATGGCATCAATTGAGGAGATACATATATACCCAAATCCTGATTATCGGAAATTTGCTATATTATAGAAAAGATTAGTGATGAGCGATTGAATATTCTTCAATATATTCGTCAAAATCGAATATTAGTCATTATTCTATATATTGCGATTGTTACGGGAATTTATATTCTCATTGCGAATTAAACTTAGAGCTGAGTTCCTAATGGTTGTATTGCTACAACATAACGAAGAAAACGAAGATGACAAATATCACAAATTCACGAATCTAGCACTATATTCTCAATCTTCGTTATATTCTAGCAATACAACCATTAGGAACTCAGCTCTAAGTTTAATTCGCGAAGCGAACATATACTCGCATTGCGCATTCAACTTAGAGCTGAGTTCCTAATGGTTGCTAGTATATAACGAAGATTGAGAATATAGTGCTATATTCGTGAATTCGTGATATTCGTCATCTTAGTTATATTCTAGCAATACAACCATTAGGAACTCAGCTCTAAGTTGAATTCGCAATGCGAGTAATTCATGTTATGTAATTCACATTGTGATTACAACTTAGTCAAATTTGTGAGATCGTGATTCTCACATCTGACAGTACATTTTAGCATGGAGGCGTTCCCATGCACACAGGAGGTCGGCAGAAGCGGCAATGGGCATTGACTGGAGCGGACAGGGAGCCAGGAATCCTCCGGACAGGTAAGAACAGCTTTTGGAAAGTGGGAAGAAAACCAGAGAGCAACAAGGATTAACTTTAAAAAAAAACACGAATATTAGAAATAGCGAATATATAGCGCTATATTCGCAATATTCGCGAATTAGCGAAGTGCCGATATTCGCTAAAAAATTCTCTATTCGAATATTCGCGCTAAACACTAGAAAAGATATTCAGATGATGTGTTTTGCGAATGGGCGGGGCCACTCGAGCCCCTTGCTACCTTCTTTGGATACCTGAATGAAATTTGTACTACACTGAAATTCACAATGACAATGATATGATCAAAAACAAGTGAGTTTTTTGGATACCTTGGTTATCAAGGATGAGGAAGGCTTTTTAAATACAGACCTATTTCGAAAGGACACTGATAAAAATAGTGTACTACATTATACCAGTGCACATCCTGTCTCTTTAAAAAACCCTAAGGACGCATGACGTACCGGTACTGCATGTTTCCCGAGTCCTTAAGGACACATGACGTACCGGTACGTCATGAGTAGTTCCGATCACTGCTGCTCAGCCGGCAGTGATCGGAACAAGGTACCTACTGAAATCATTCAGCAGGTACCTTGTTACAATGCCCAGAGGGTCCTGTGACCCCCCCATATCAGCGATCGCTGCAAACCGCAGGTCAATTCAGACCTGCGGTTTGCAGCGCTTTGTGCGATCTCTGACCCCCGCGGTCACAGACCGCGGGGATCAGAGAGTTAATGCCCCCAAAGTGTTAATTTTTAACCCCCCCTGCAGCCCCCAATTATATTTTGGCTGCGGGGGTGCAGGGGGGGTGGTTGCGGGCGGTGCGCGGCGGTGCTCCTCTGTAATATTCCCTGGTGTCTAGTGGATCTATCAGAGTGTCAGCACATTGCTGACACTCTGATAGAAACGGCTGGCATCTGTGCTTGATCAGATGCCAGCCGTTTAACCCCTTCCATACCGCGGTCTGTACGGACCACAGTATGGAAGGGTTAACAGGGAGGGAGCTCCCTCCCTCTCTCATGGGGGGCTGCTGTGCTTTTGCAGCCCTCCAACAGGATGGGATCGCAGAGGAAGGGAGCCCCCCTCCCTCCCCATCACCCGCTTCTGACAGCAGCGGGTGATGGTTACCATGGCAGCAAGACGCTTTCAGAGGCGTCCTGCTTGCCATGGTACTGTAAGTCTAATGAGACTTGTGCTAAAGGCACAAGTCTGCTTAGACTATGTAAAGTAAAAAAAATACAGCACAGTACACTGTATAGTGTACTGTACTGTATTAGATAGACACCAGATCCACTGGATCTACAAGAACCAAGTAGGTCTGGGTAAAAAAAAAATGTAAAAAAGTGAAAAAAAAAGTAAAAATAAAAAAACACATATCACTGAATAAAAATTAAAAAAAGATAATACACTACACATATTTGGTATTGCCGCGTCCAAAAAAACCTGCTCTATAAAAATATCACATGACCTAACCCCTCACGCAAATACCGTAAATAAATAAAGAAAAAAATGGTGTAAAATAAGCCATTTTTTGTCACCTTACATCACAAAAAGTATAATAAAAACAATCAAAAAGGCGTATGCCTCTTAAAATATTAGCAATCAAACCGCCATCTCATCCCACAAAAAATGAGCCCCCACATAGGACAATCGCCCAAAATATTAAAAAAAATATGGCTTTCAGACTATAGAGACACTAAAACATTATTTTTTTTTTAAATGCTGTTATAGTGTTAAAGTAAAATAAATAATATCACATGATCTAACCCCTCAGATAAATACCGTAAAAAATAAAAACAATGTAAAAAAAAAAATTTTTTACCTCACATATCAAAAACTGTAATAGCAAACGATCAAAAAGTTATATGCACCCACAAATAGTGCAAATCATCTCATCCCGCAAAAAAATGATACCCTACATAAGACAATCGCCTAAAAAACCATAACAAGTCCATAACAACCTGCTCTATAGAAATAGAACACAATCTAACCTCTCAGTTCAATGATGTAAATAAAAAGTTAAAAAAACGGTCCCAAAACAGCTATTTTTTTTTGCAAATTTTCCATTTTAATCCATTTTACCAGTAACAAAGCAAGGGTTAACAGCCAAACAAAACTCAATATTTATTGCCCTGATTCTCTAGTTTGCACAAACACCCCATATGTGGTCGTAAACTGCTGTATGGCGAAACGGCATGGCGTAGAAGGAAGGGAACGCCATATGGTTTTTGGAAGGGAGATTTTGCTGGACTAGTTTTTTGACACTGTGTCCCATTTGAAGCCCCCCTGATGCACCCCTACAGTGGAAACTCCAAAAAATGGCCCCATTTTGGAAACTACGGGATAAGGTGTCAGTTTTGTTCGTACAATTTTAGGGTAAATATGATTTTTGGTTGCTCTATATTACACTTTTTTTGAGGCAAGGTAACAAAAAATAGAAATTCTGAAACTTCATCTCCATTTGCCAATAACTCTTGCCCTGGGTTCAGACTTGAGCGTTCTAAAAACGCGCGTTTTACGCGCGTTTTTGTCGCGCGTATTTCAGCGCGTTTTTGCAAATAGGAAACGCGCGTTCGTACGCGTGTTCTTGTGATTGACTACTGTGGTGTCAATCACAAAACGCGCGACAAACGCCCCAAAAAAAGCTCAAGTACTTGTTTATGCGTCGGGCGTTTTACAGCGCGTTGAAACGCGCTGTAAAACTCTCAAGTGAGAACCAGGGCCATAGGAAAGCATTGGTTTTCATGTGTTGAGCGTTTTACAGCAAGTTTGAACGCGCTGTAAAACGCTCAGGTGTGAACTTAGGGTTGTGGAACACCTAGTTTGTACAACCGGTTTTGAATACCTTGAGGGGTGTAGTTTCTTAGATGGAGTCACTTTTATGGAGTTTCTATTCTAGGGGAACATCAGGGGGGCTTCAAATAGGACATGGTGTCAAAAATCCAGTCCAGCAAAATCCGCCTTCCAAAAACCATATGGCGTTCCCTTACTTCTGTGCCCTGCCGTTTGGCCATACAGCATTTTACGGCCACATATGGGGCGTTTCTGCAAACTACAGAATCAGGGCAATAAATATTGAGTTTTGTTTGGCTGTTAACCCTTGCTTTGTTACTGGAAAAAATGGATTAAAATGGAAAATGTTCCCAAAAATCGAAATTCTAAATTTTTTCTCCATTTGCCATTAACTCTTGTGGAAAACCTAAAGGGTAAACAGCGTTTGTAAAATCAGTTTTGAATATCTTGAGGGGTGTAGTTTCTGGAATGGGGTCATTTTTGGGTGGTTTCTATTATGTAAGCCTCACAAAGCGACTTCAGACCTGAACTGGTCCCTAAAAAGTGGGTTTTGGAAAATTTCTGAAAAATTTCAAGATTTGCTTCTAAACTTCTAAGCCTTGTAACGTCCCCAAAAAATAAAATAGCATTCCCAAAATGATCGATACATGAAGTAGACATGGGAATGGAAATCAGAAACTTTTTTGGGCAGTAATAATATGTATTATAGAAGTAGAGAAATTGAAACTTGCAAAATTGCAAATTTTTCCAAATTTTTGGTAAATTTAGTATTTTTTTATAAATAAAAAAAAAAATTTTGACTCCATTTTCACACTGTCATGAAGTACAATATGTGACGAAAAACAATCTCAGAATGGCCTGAATAAGTAAAAGCGTTTAAAAGTTATCACCACATAAAGTGACACTGGTCAGATTTGCAAAAAATGGCCAAGTCCTTAGGGTGAAATAGGGCTGAGTCCTTAAGGGGTTAAAAAAAAGCCATTCCTTAATCCCAAATTCAAAAGGCTAAGCGTATAGTGTCTGATCAACAGGAGCAGGAGCAGAGGGTAGGAGAAATGCTGGATAGATTAAAATCAAGAGGTTAGCCGGAGCGGGTCCTTGGGGAAGCGACAATGGTCTATACACAAGGATAACACTTTACATATCCCATTCATTCACAAGTTTAACATATTTAATAAATGATTTGAAAACATTGTTCATAAACATTGGTCGCTCTTAAATAGGTCATATCCACAGAGTTTAAAAACCCTCTAATAATTTGTAAGAAGCGCGGGACTAATTATCGAGATCGGTTGGTCCATGCAGACATTGGTACAATGCAGACTACATTGCGGCAAAGAACATTAGGTAGTCAAAGAAACGGCACTTATCCATGTCTGCACTGTGCGCAATGTTCGCATATAATCAAGGGAGATTCTTTTCACCACCCCTATACTGGAAGGATATACAAAATTAAAGGGAACCTGTCATCAACTTTATGCTGACCTCACTGAGGGCAGCATAAAATAGTGACAGAAATGCTGATTTCAGCGGTGTCACTCATGAGCTAAAAGTAAGTGGTTGCTGAGAACCAGCATCATAATCATTGCAGCACAGGCCTTGAAAAGAGTAAAAT
Source organism: Bufotes viridis (assembly GCA_033119425.1). Taxonomy (NCBI): domain Eukaryota; kingdom Metazoa; phylum Chordata; class Amphibia; order Anura; family Bufonidae; genus Bufotes; species Bufotes viridis. Next base: position 414,082,600 of record CM065590.1, on the reverse strand, counting down.
CTTCCTGCGAAGAGTCATGGTTATTCATAATCTCCTGCTCTCCCGCCCATCTGCTGATGATTGGCAGTTCTCTCCTAGAGAGAAAGGGTGAAAACTAGATAGAAGACTGTCAATCATCAGCAGGTGGGCAGGAGAGCAGGAATTCATGAATAACCATGACTCTTCTCAGGTGGCCGGGACTCTTTTCAAGGCCCAGTCTGTAATGATTATAAAGCTGGTTCTCGGCAGCCATTTATTATTCGCTCATGAGTGACACATCGATGAAATCAGCAGTTCTGTCACTACTTTATGTTGTCCTCAGTGAGGTCAGCATAAAGTTGATGACAGGTTCCCTTTAAAGTTTTTTTTACCTGCGATTCAGCTAACGTAGTGTACATGATCAAATGCCCATGTGGCTTGGCTTAGGCCTCTTTCACACTTGCATTCTGAGGATCCGGCAGGCACTTCCGTCCCGCCGGATCCGTCAGAATGCAAGTCGCCTGAAAGCATTAGAAGACTGATCAGGATCCTGATCAGTCTTCGAAATGCTTTGAGGTTACTATGGCAGCCAGGACGCTATTAAAGTCCTGGTTGCCATAGTAGTAGTGGGAAGCGGGGGAGCGGTATACTTACAGTCCGTGCGGCTCCCGGGGCGCTCCACAATGACATCAGAGCGCCCCATGCGCATGGATCATGTGATCCATGCGATCACGTGATCCATGCGTGTAGGGCGCCCTGACGTCACTCTGGTGCACCCCGGGAGCCGCACGGATGGTAAGTATACTGCTCCCCCGCTTCCCACTACACTTTACCATGGCAACCAGGACTTTAGCGTCCTGGCTGCCATGGTAACCATTGAGAAAAAGCTAAACGTCGGATCCGGCGATGCGCCAAAACGACGTTCAGCTTAAGGCCGGACCCGGATTAATGCCTTTCAATGGGCATTAATTCCGGATCCGGCCTTGCGGCAAGTGTTCAGGATTTTTGGCCGGAGCAAAAAGCGCAGTATGCTGCAGTATTTTCTCCAACCAAAAAACGTTCCCGTCCTGAACTGAAGACATCCTGATGCATCCTGAACGGATTTCTCTCCATTCAGAATGCATGGGGATAATCCTGATCAGGATTTTTCCGGCATAGAGACCCGACGACGGATCTCTATGCTGGAAAACAAAAACGCTAGTGTGAAAGAGCCCTTACATAGGGAACACGATACAATCGATTAGGGATCGAATATGTAAACACAAGTCAAACATACGTACTGGCAACTTGGTGCTACCATTGCCAGCTCACTTCCATAAATCACATCACTCGATCTCTCAACTTAGGCTCCAGGTTTTGGAGCAAGTTAGATGACATAGAAGAGGAGGCGATATTAAAACACAACTGTTGCGAAGGGAGGCGTTCTGGATTCATACCTTGGGGACATTGCAACCAAGGGGATTGAATCGAGAATATGAAATTACCCATTTGATATAAGATCTACGTTTATTATGCCTGTGAGTTAATATGTTTATTTTTGGGTTATTTTTGGGTTCTCTTACAGACTGGGAATTGACAATGATTTACTACAAGCAAGTGATATTTACATCGATCTTTGTTGCACATCTGATTTTTGTAAAGATGTTATTTATTTTGCTCAATTTGCATGTTGTTCGTCTGAGTTGTCCTTACAATGGTTCAGTGGAGTGATTTACTAGCATAGCAATACATTATCACAGTCAGCTGTGGGTGTTTTATGTCAGAGAGGAGGAGGAGTTTGGATAGGTTTTTAAGGCTACACATTACTTTGTTTGTAATGAGCTGATAAAGGCTAGACGGGCCGATACGCGTCTTCAATATGTATGCATTGATGAAATAAAGAAAGACAGAGTGTCCTCTGGGATTTTTTGCTATATTTTTAAATACCTGACGTCCGACATTAATTTTTCGTGAGGAGGTTGGGAAGGGGTTACGCATCATTGTTGCACTGGACACTGTTGCACTGTGCAACTGTTGTTTTTTTCACATAAAAATTTTCTAGAGTTAATAAGTGTACAAATAATTGTATTGGAGATTGTCCAATTGCACCCCTTTTTTTAAAAACCTGGTGCAAATTTTTAAAAGCTAATAAGTGTACAATAAGCATATTTTTCAACACCACAGGAATATTTTGTCTGCAGATGTTGTGCAGCTGCACAATTTTGTTCCAAAAAACCTGTTGCAAAGCCTTTACAATTAATGTAGAGCATATTTTCCAGAGTCACCAGCAGGGTTTATTTTTGCATCTTTTTCTTTTTTTAAAAACGGTTGTAAATTTTCTAAGTTAATAAGTGTACGAATAAGTGTGTTATACTGCATTATTATCACGGTATATTTTATTTGCAGAGGTTATGCAATTTTGACCAAAAATCTAATTTTTTTATAGTTAAAAGGGTTTTCCAAGACTTAAATACTGATAACCATCCTCTGGGTAGGTAATCAGTATCAGATTGGTGGGGCTTCGACACCTGGGACCCTTGCGATCAGCTGTTTGAGAAGGCACTTCTCCCTGCTCATAAAGCACTGCGCTGTACATTGTAAAGTGGATGTGTTTGGTATTGCTCAGCTCCATTCAATTCTATGGGACTGAGCTGCGCGTAGGCCGTGTGACCGATGGTCATGTCGTTACTGGCCTAGGGAAAGCTGTGAGAAGGCCGCAGGGCTACTACGAGCGCCAGTGCCTTCTCAAACAGCTGATCGGCGGGGGTCCTGGGTGTTGGATCACACTGATCAGATTCTGATGACCTATCCAGAGGATACAACATCAGTATTTAAGTCTTGGAAAGCCTGTTTCAGTGTACAATAAGCATATTTAACTGCATCACCAGCAGGGTATATTTTGGCTGCAGATGTTGTGCAATTGTGCTGGTGGCAGCGTCACCAGCAGGGTACATTTTTACTGTTACTCTGATATTACTAATGCCTTTGCTTTAAACTAGGACAGAAAGAAAAAAAAAATACAAAGAGAAAGAGACAATTGAGAAAAAGTGTCTCACAAATTTTCAGGCCAACTGGAACACTTTTAATCCTCCTTGCTCTAATAACATATTAGTTTTTTGTGACAAAGGGACATGTTGGCCATTTACTATGAGGATACTATAATACACTCTAACAATCTGAGCTATTCAAATCCTAGTAGCCTCGAAAGTCCCATGTATACATACTGAACACTCTGCAACTACTGGTACATTTAGGGTGACATTCACACGACGGACTTTTCAGTACAGTTTTGGTGCAGACAGCTGAGATATATGGGAGGAAGAAAGGATGCGGGCATCGGCAGGTTTTTGGCGGAATTTCATTTCGGCTGTCCTCCCCAAAATTCCGCCGAAAAAGACGTTGTGTGAATGGGACATTAGAGTGTCATATATTGATAGGGGAACAGTGTTGTTCTGGGGAAATATCTGGTCTCAGAAGAGTCCATTGACTTTAACTAAGAGATATACCTTTTCCCTAATCCTACAAAGGTATTGACGATCGTATATGAGACGCAATAAAAGATGCACTTTTTTTCCCCAAAAAGTGGGGGGGAATGGCAGTGCATCTTATATGGTGAATACTAAATGAGCGCTCCCATGTCGGCACTGGGGAGAGATGAATATAGCACTGTTTGTGGTGGCAGTACTCACTGCTCCCTGGTCTTTTTCTGCAGGAGCTGCATACTGTGCTGTAACCTGTGCACATTGTGAGGATGTAGGCACGCTCTGTGACCTTACGCTGTGCAATGTCAGGTCACAGCACAGTGCGGCAGGAAGAGCGCTTGATCTCTGGAATTGTGTCGGCATCTGGAGCCGGAAGGGTGAGTTGATTACTTTTTTTAGTCTGATTTAAGGTCTGATTGGGGGTCTGAGCTGAGGTCCAATTATGGGGGTCTGATCTGAGGTCTGATTGGGGGTCTGAGCTGAGGTCTAATTAACATTGGGGCTCTCATCTGAGGTCTGACTGGGGCACTGATCCGAGATCTGATTAACATTAGGGGTCTGAACTGATGTCTGATAAAAAATATTTTGTACAAGAGCATCTTAAAAATATGGAAAATCCATAATACGGCCATGTGCATGGGTCCTATTTCTAACTTCCCTCATAAACATGCATGTCTGAATCAGCCATGTGTGCATGGTTATTTATACAGGGAAAAGATCATAGGCATCTGTGAGGCATCTCAGGCAGTCTTCTACAATTGGACTGCCCCCACAGATTGTCAGCTGACCCTCAGCATTCTACATAACAATACTGATTTTTAGGTCATTTAGGGTCTATGGAAATCTAAATGTATTCTAATTTGGCCACTCAAACGTTGGCCACTACTAGTCGTCATCCAGAAAAAGAACTGCCATCAGAAATCTCTGGGACTATACCGTCCATCTTGAACTCTACTATGTACATCTAATGGGCACCTAATGACAATTGCTTCTCAAGCACAGTGCCTAATATAATCTTAAAGGCTTGTACAAAATAATAAAAAATCTGAGTATAAGCGGGTGATATCAAGTTAATTTCTTATTGGGGTACTGGAGGGCTTGTCTGAGGTTTTTAATTATCTCCGACAACCCCTTTTCATGCAGCCTCTCAGGTCCATACCAGGCATTATTAAAGGGCACCATACTTAGAATGAGGTTTGACCATTTCAATTTATAATTTTAACTTTTTATTAAAAAATAGAGGCAGCACGCAAAGGAAATGTAACTATTGGTAGTTTATTCACACCACATGAGACAAGACAAGAGTGATCTTTTAAGCAATTATAGCGCCCTTCTTCAGGCTCCTTAGTAGTAATGGAGTCTGTGGGGGGGGGGGGGTGCATTACATACATTATAACTACTAATCTGCCAGAAGAAGGGCGCTATGATTGCCTAAACCACTGCTCTTTTCTTGTCTCATGGCGCTGTGAATAAACTACAGTACCAATAATTGTATTTCCTTTCCCTTTAATGTTGTTCTATTCTTGAATACATGCAAATCGGCCCACAGCAGAAAGACACATACAATGGGAAATGGTGTTTATCGGTGGTTGGCAGCTCATAGCTGAGTTTGGGCCACTATATGCCTGGGCCCCTCACAGTAGTACCCTGTGAGGGCACTGCCCAGAAATGCTTTTTAAAATGCTACAATCTGTGATTTACACTTACCGGCCTAGAGCGGATTTCTTTGGCATACAAAGGTTTCAAGAATTCAGAATCTCCCTCAAGCCGTAAACCTTTTTCTGTGATTCTCAGGTTACCCATTCCATCCTGCAACACAGAGAAGTGAGAACGAAAAATAAATCCAAGCTTTTTATAAGGATTTAGGGACTTTGTACACAGCATAAAATGCAGAATTATTTATAAGAGTGATAAAATGAGATTATAGGTAATTTCAAGGCACAGGTGGTATTCAAAGGTAGATATTGTTACTGAGAGGCTCAACAGAAAGGAGATGAGGGCCTCTTCTCTGGTTCACTCACTTTAGTCCAATCATTTTTACATGTAGGAAACAAAAAATGCATACCAGTCCATAACACTATATTTGTGTTTTCTGGAACTCAGGTTATTTTTACCTGTATCAGCAGTGGACATACAGGCTGGATCTATGCAAGACATTTGTGGGATAATTTTTAGATCTATAATTCTGTATGAGCTAGAAGTGGAATAATGCTCACTGACACTGTTCTCCAATGGGGCTACAACAGTACCACTGCTGGCCCGCCTGCTTCCTGGCCCACTCCACAACCCCTTTTCTCTCCACCTTGGAATAGAGGCATGAGCGGGGAAAAGTCACAAGTGCTGCCACACATAAGCCGTGCGTCAAGACTTGCGACACCTTTACACCACTTTTGGCGTGATAAACGTCCCCTATAATTTTTATGTTAGTACTTATACCATTGACTCTGAAGGATAGGTAAGGGGAGCTGACATTTAATGTTTCCTGGGTGGGCTAAAACTAGTATAAGGGAACTAGTAGTAGCAGTATATAAGGCTAGACCTAGTATATAGGGACCCCGGTGCTTGAAGTAGTATATATGGACCAGTAGAACAGTATACAGAGTTTGGACCAGTATAATGGGTCAGTGGCATAACAACAGACGTTTCAGCAGTCGAGTTTTGACTATATCTACATGCCCCCTCCCCACACTAAGGCTGACTGATCGCCGCCCTGATCTCCTTTGGGGTGTTGCAGCCGTTGTATGGTAGAGGAAAAATGAAATATGTATGCACTGGTTGTCGGACATACTCACTGTCAGAAAGGGGATTATTAACCTTTTAATAGCAAAAGCAGCTGCATAAAGTCAAGGAAGGGAGGCTGTGGAAAAGAATGCAGATGGGTGGCTGCAAGGGTTACTGTGTTCTCATAGCACATGTCTGCATAGAAAGACTGCTGAACTGTACAGATGATTATACTGTATCCCACCACTACTTATAGTCTCGGTAATATGCAGAGTAATCTAATCTAAAATTGGCTGATCATGGACTGGATGGCACAAGAGAGTAAGTGCATGTATACTGTATGTAGTGTGAAAGGCCCCTCCCTTTGCTCTGTCAAATACCTTAGATGCTGCAGTCGAATTGGAAAGCGGACAACTCAATCTGTGTAGATGTAACTGACTGCACTGTAATCATTGGTCTCTGACATTAAAGGGGTTGTGAAAAAAGGGGGGCCCCAGGGATTGTTAGAAAAAGCCCCCCCCCATTTGTGGCAGGACTTGTAAAGGAAAGATTATTTACCTGCTTCCCAACGCTAGCTCCCCGCTCCTTCTCCTCCCGGCCTGCAATGGTCCGCTGAAGTCTCACAATGTCAATAACTAACCATGGTTGTGACCAGCTTCCCCTACATGATGACAAATGGTCAGATAATGCAAAGGAAAAAAGGTCTCCACCGCGGTCAGTGACTGACTGTGGTGATGTCAAACTGGATGTTGACATCGAGAGAGCCCAACGGAGCATCACAGGCCTGGAAGAGAAAGAGCGGGAAGCAGGTAAGTCATCTTTCCTTTACAGATCTGGCCAAATGGATGGTATACCCTCCCTCCCCCATTCTTGTACAAACCCTTTAAAGGGGCTATCCAATTTCTCAAAACCCTCCCACATATGCTTGGCCCCTCACCGGTAATATACTTACCCTGCTCCCTGCTTCCAATGCCGCTCCTGGTTCACGCACAGCGGCCGTCTGGAAGACGGGGACGACCCTCCCAACCGTCACACGCGATGCTAGGGAGGCTCGCCCCTGTCTTCCATTGGCTGCTCCCCCCGACACCGGGAGCAGGAAAAGTATATTACCAGTGAGGGGCCCGGCATATGTGGGGGGGTTTTGAGAAATTGGATAACCCCTTTAAGTTAGTGACTGCATTAAAGCGGTTTACTACCATAGATAGAGCTGAGCCGTTGTATCGAAGCCTGCTGTGTGAAAAAGTTGTCTTATAGGTATGCTGTCTCCTATTTGAAAGAGGGGTCAAAACATACAGTATCTTGGTGCTTGTGCACCTCATTTGTTAAGAGCCTAGCAATGAACCTAGCTGCTAGTGCTGCATCAATGGGTTAACTAAGGGATGCAGCAATGATGCCAAAAATGTATGGCGAGCATGAGGAGAGGTTGCACATTGTGTAGAAGAACAGTATACAAGGCTAAGACTAGTAGAGAGGGTCCAGTAGAACAGCATACAGGGCTAGGACTAGCATACATGGTCTAGTAGAACAGTATAAAGGGCTAGGATACATGTACAGGGTTCACTACAACAGTATACAGGGCTAAGTTAGAGTGATGGGGCTCATATGAGACCATGGAGTTTGTATGTCTACAGAGCACTTTTCACTTGTATTGGATTTCCATAGTACAATGTAAACATGAATCTCGGATGTTTTGCCAATTAAATAAAGCTGAAAGACTTAATTGTATTTAATTTTCAGTTTATTCTCAAGTGCTCCTGACTGGCACATCACATAAGGGTATTTGCAGATGTGGCTGACAGCAAGACAAGCTTGTGACAAACTCGAAAGCCCGATCACTCACTCTGCTGGGAAGCTGCCACCGATGTATCATTTACATCTCTAGTGATCCTTACGACTCTCTTGTCCACACTCCAGTGAGCTGCCTACCCACATGTAGCAAAAAATGTCATTACCCATTTATAAGCTGGAATCTCAATATGTCCTAGTAGATTGGTGTCATCTATCCTATTTAGTGGTTCTGAATAATCGTCATTACCACATGTTGTATTATTTCCATTATCCCAACCTGCATTTATAGACAGCAGTGCCCCTTCACAGAGAAGGATGCACTCTCTCATTGCATAATGAATATGATGACATGTTCCACATAAAATTTTAACTCTAAAAGGAGAATTCTGGAACGGATCTATAGAATAAATAGGAGTAAACATTAGTGTACATAGAAGATCAAAATGAACCCCAAATTATTGTGCAATTTTTTGGAGCGCTAGACAGATGCATGTAGTGTTTGTTTTCCCCTCCACCTCCTTTCCATGGTCTTTGATAACTATGGATTTCATCTGGAGAGAAGAGTCCTGAAAAGGCTGTGGGACAACGATATTTGCCCACATCTAGACACATTTGCTGTATGGACCAGGTTCAAATACAAAAAAAACTTTTGGATGTTCCAGCAACCTAACTTATGATGATGCAAACACCAACTTACATCTACCTAAACTTAAACAAACTATAGACACCTTTAATACAATGTATCACATAGAGGATTAAAAAGGGTTGTCCCATTACAACAACCTATACCCTATGCACAGGATAGGAGATGTTTCTGATCATTTGGGGTCTGACCACTAGGGTCTACAACAATCACTACAACAGCAAGTAAAACCATATTTATCAACTAGCCTTGTGTTTAATTATAAGTTTGCAAATTAAGTCAAATTGATCCCCTTAGCCAATAATATTTCAGGTTCTTCAGCATTAACCCCATTTTTAATTAGACCCCAGAATGTAGTTTACATAAAAAAAGAAATGCACTCACCGACTCATCTCTAGAGTCCAGTGCTAAGGCTCCATTAATCACATTTCTTATTTTATGTGGACCACAAAGTGGGGCCTAATTAAAAATGGGGTAATGCTGAAAACCTCTTTTAAGAGGTTCTGTAACCAAGACAGATGATGTTAGAATAGCCATTATATTTCCTGATACTACAAACTTTATGAGGGCATCAGTACTAAACGACCTTATGAAGGTTTTGAGGAGGTAAAAGAAATCTCTCATGGTGTACAGTGTAGTGTAACCCTCTGGGCTGATTGTTTAGAAAAGATCACATCACGCTTACACGCCATCATTCTTGTCTATAGGCTTTGTCTGGTATTGCATCTCAGCCATTCGTAGGTTAGACCTACAATACCAGACAAAGCCTATGGAACAGAGGGGTGCCTTTTATGTAAAAAAGTAGACCTTGTTTTCTACTCTTGTACATTCTCTTCAAAGAGCTTGTTGGGGGGACCCCCTTAGAAAATTTGCTGAGAGTCTACAATGTCACTGCAGACCTTTCAGCTTTCTCAATCAGGACAGGAGGGGGGGGGGGGGGGGACTATTCAGTGGATGTTGTTGCATATCCAAGTTTCTAGGTGGACATACTAATATATATCCATCTTACATCTTTTGAAGACATTCTCCACCTAAATGTGTTATCACACAATATATTAATACTGTTGTAAAAGGTAAACATGTGTTTTACTTCCTACTTGGAGTCCATGTACCTTTATTTCCACAGTTCAGTGGGAATTATGTGCCATATTTATTGCTAGGGATACCTTGTCTGACAGAAGGATATCTCTAGCAACCATATTGCCAGATGTGAATTAGTTGAATCTCGAATGACACTGTGTAGACAGCCAAGAAGATTTTGTAAATTTGTAAAAATTGAGGATGACAAATGGAGGAAATAATTATGATATCACTGTTTATCTATACAAACATCTCATATCTTAGTTGCATTGTAAACTTCGTGGTTTTTTGAACACACAGGACAAATCAATAAAGATCAAATAGGTTAAAAACCTTTCGCATGAGTGGATGAATCTTCTTGAAAATAAAAAAAAATTCCCGATCACTGCCCTGTGTAAACATGCCCAATGGACAGGTGACAAAGGAGCAAATTCTCATTTGCGACTGATCATATCTATTATACGTTTGTTGGTAACACATCCACTTGTGTAAACAATTTGCAAAAGGTCTATTATTGTGTCTGGTGGGCCAGTCCGATCTTGGGTGGAGAAACTCTTTAAATATGTACAGGGGTGCCTCTCAATCTGTGAGGTTGGTCACATAAATGAACTATCCCACAGTCCTTGGAGAAGCATGGCATTCCTTCCAAAAGCCCAAGCAGGATATGATATTTCTTTCCCAGGAGCAGGGCCACCATGAGGGCAGTATTGGTGGTACTCCTGTCAGGGGCCCAATTAAAATCCTAAACTTTGGGGAGCCCTGCACGGACATTGCCAGGCCACAGCCACAAGCATGGACTGCCAGATGGCTAAATAACATTTTAATGCACCCAGCATTAATTAACGCTGGGAGCGCCAGGTAATTGGTTCACAGCTGGATACAATAACGGAACATGAGAGTCAATGGCTCACTGCCCCACCGTTCACCCTTAATGACTTCAGGCTACTAGGCCTGAAGCCTATGAGGTAGTACATGATCACAAACACCTCCAGTGGGACGCAGATGCTGCAATGACGTCATTGCGATTTCCTGCATCGGTTTGCAAGCCTCTCAGGCCACAGACTAGAAGAGGCCAGCGGCCTGCTCCACAGATGGCCTCTACTCCATCCGTGGAGCAGCGGTCTGCTCCACAGATGGAGTAGAGGAACATGACCCAGGTAAGTATTAGATATTTTTTACCTGGCCACTTGGAGCCCATAGGAAGAACTATGGGGACATGTCCAATAATCTGGACACTATAGGGGGCATTACTGGGGAACAATGGGGAAATGTTTGATAATGGGGCATTATAGGGCATTACTGAGGGTACTATATAAGTGGAGGCACTATAAGTGGTATTATTATTGGTCGAAATGCTATAGGGGGCATTGTTATTATGGGGAACTATTGGGGACATTTAGGGGCATTGTTGTTACTGAGACACCATAGGGGCATTATTACTACTGGGGAGATGAAAAAGGGCACTATTAATGAGGGCACTATAGAGGCATTATTATTACTGGGGGAACAATAGGCCACATTATAACTGGGTCCACTATAGGGGCATTGCTATTATTGGGGGTATTTTACAGGGCACTATAGAGGGAAATATTAGTACTGGGGCACTATTTTATGTGCAGTATAGTATTGGGGGGCATTGGGGATACAGCAAGCGCAGTGTTGGAGATGGCACCATGTTGACACTTTTGGGGCACCAAAATGAGGAGTATTTGTTGAGAAGGTTGGGAAAATGATGGGATGTGGCTGAAAGAAGTCATCAAGGTGCTCAAGTCCAAATGGAGAGGATGAGGAAAGTAAATGTCTACATTACAGGATACATCACTGGATTTAAGAGGCATGTAGAACTGTATATTATGTATAACCAGGCATCATGCTGAAGGTAGGAATGTGCAGGGAGGGGTTAAGGTCATGTGGTTGGGCCTTTAGGTTTGCAAGGGGTAAAGGAGATCCAGCAGAGGAGATCCATCTGAGACCTCCACATCTAAGTAGACATTGGCTTTTGCAGGAGTGCATGTCTTTCTTGTAGCAGATGGGGTAGTGTGTAAAAAGGTAAATACTGTCCTGAATAAACTCTTAGTAAGTGCATTGGGTATGGTTTTGGAGGACTATGACTAGAACTAGGATGCCGTGGCTGACTCTGAAGAACCATGTCCCACACTGGGGGCACTGTGGTTAGCACTGTGGTTGGCACTGTTATGGAGGAACTGTTATGGGGGCACTGTAGGACGTAATGCTGCTACACCACATTTACCTACCACTCTTTTGGCATGGGTATTGCCCTTTGGTGAATAGGAGGTTTCACTATAATTTTTCTGGTGACGCCTGACAATTTAAACTATAAGACAGAGTTCAGACTAAGCAGATATGTTTCTACACTCAGAAGTGCATAACCATAAGGCAAATAGAGTACTTTTGATCAAAAATGTGCGCTTCCTTCATTCCAACTTTTGGAATGACCCCCTTTTTTATTTTCCTGTTAGTTTATGATTTATTGTGCAGCCTCACAATTTAAAGTCTGAGAAGTCCATATCTACATGGTGGTTTCGCACAAAAGATGAACTCCTTATCAAACTTTAGGGATATCTATAAAAATATTTGTATATTACAGATGTGGCCCGTATAGAACTAGAGCTCATTGTGAGATGTACAGCTTCAGTCTGCAAATTACTTTCAATTTGTTTAACAAAAGTGGAAAATGTCTAAATCTATGTGAACATTGGTACTAACCTTAGTACTACTCATTAAACAAAGTAATAACGGGGTGAAAGAACAAACTGAGCTGGCAGCTGTATTCTGTGCCATTGCATAAAGTATATGCTTGGCATTTTTATGCACCCCTGACAATCTGTTTAGACTTAACACTTTTGTAATAGACGAACAAGCACCAAAAAGCCAGTTCCAAATACATTAAGTGCACTGCAGTGCGTTGAGTGGGTACGATGATTACAGGGTGGCTACTGAAGTCTAGACCATGGCGGTTCGCTGACTATTTTTATCAAGTACACTTATTTCTGTGATATTATTCATTGATTTGAAGAAAGGCTTGTTTGGCTATTCCATCACTGCTTATGCAAATTTGAATTAGCGCTTCTAAATTAATTCCTAATGTCTACCTCGAAGGCTGACATGCTGCTCCTGGTTACAAACCATAAGATTAAAACTAAATTTAAATGATCTCTCACTGTCAAAAACTAATGTGATTTGCATATACATCCCAGAATATTTTATCACTATGGAATATGTTTGGGAGAAAACAAACTGGACTCTTTAGACCCTAGGGACATAGAAAATATGTAAAAATGCTGAAATAAGAAATCCTTACTTAACTGTAAAATAAACAATAAAAAGGAACTGAAATGGTGGTTAGAGATTAGCTTTGTGGACTTGCAGCATTGGGGCCCTGAATGTGGCCCAATGCAATAATGCAACATCTGCATGACCTTTGATGTTCTCCTTGTGCTTATGCTTCCTCAACGTGCTTGGGCTTCCTACCAAGAAAACAAAGCAGAAGAGAACCCATCATGATGCTGTAAACCACTGTTTAGAGAGATCGGAGTGTTTCGTACACCTCATGGGCTGGTCTATATCACGGGCATGTACAGCAGGAGGACAAAGCAATTGTTTAACTTGTTTATTGAAGAAAAGGGCAGCATGACTCTCAGGTTATCCCTCTCCTTCCTTAATTCCTAAAAATTGTGGCACCTCTAAAGAGAAGCATAGCTTCAAACGCCCATGACTCAGACTGGGCTGTGTTAATCTCTCCAAGAACTTGGTGGTAAATGCTAGTTTCTTTATTATTTATGCCCTTGCCTATTAAAGTTTTAAAGTATGAAATTGGCCACTCACCTAAAGGGAATCTGTCACCAGCGACCTCCCTATCAAACTGCTTTTTCTTAATATGCAAATTAGGCCTTTGGTGCAATAAAGGCATCACCATTGGTCTTGTTGCACTCAAGCTCAGCTCCTTTCTGTAGCCAGACCCTCCCTCACTGCTTTGTCACTGCCTGGTCCTGTCAATCAAAGCACTGAGAGTGGGGTTGGCACTCTATTGGGTCCAATAAGGGCAATGGTGAAGCCATCATTGTGCCAAAGGCCTAATTTGCATATCAGGAAAACATATCATAACTTGGGAACAGACTCTCGGATCAACAAATGAAAAATTGTGCTGTGACAGATTTCCTTTATGGTTCAATCATAATTTTATTGAAACAAGTTTGGAATGAAATGCATACATCCAGATGTAACCAAGCAAGAGTCGAAAAGGTGACATGTAGGTGATCATGGTGTAGTTACAAAGATATACCATCAACATCATATGGACAAATGCAAAAAGTTTAAACATGGAGGACTGCTGTGACAGATTTCCTTTAAAGTGGACCTGTCACCATGAAATACAGTGCAGTCTAAAGGCGGCATGTCATAGAGCAGGAGGAGCTGAGCAGATTAAGAGCACTGTGTGTATAGTGGTACATACAGACATAGCTGTCAGTCACTGATCAGACCTCCCTCACCTTCTGTTCTCAGGGGTGGTCCTAAAGGAAATCTGTCATCACTTTCTAAGAGTATTTATCCACTCACTTTTCTATAAATACTTTTTAATACATTAATAATGATATTAAAATCAATTCTGAACTAACTATCAGTTCAGAGAAAAGCCTAAAATAAATGTTTCCGCCATATATGTAAATGCACTTTAGATGAGTCCTGTCTCCTCCATTCTTCAGAGATGAGTCCAGCGTTCTCTGACTCTTGGAGTGCAGCCATGCCCACAAGCGAATAAGACGATTGCTCATCTTTACTCCTTCTCTTCCAAGTGATCAGTGTGAGATGAAGAGTGAGGTGACTGGTTCTGCACATGCGCAGGATTTGGGATGTGAGTTTGGGAGGAGGGTAGGATCTTTAGATTCCGTCACTCATGTAACGGGAGGTGGGGTTAGGAATGGGAACTAATGAGGTAAGCATTTAATTTACATAACTTGAAAAAAGCGAAAGTGGACTATAAAAGAAGTATTTGGAGGTATTTAAAAAAAATTAAAAAAAACCTAGGATAATTAGGGTGGGGGAGAACTATCTCAGGATGCCGATGATTCTTTTGTTTAAAAAACGGTGACAGGTTCCCTTTAAGTCAGAAAAAGCAAATATATAAATGTACAAATTACAAGTTTTACTTACTGGTATATATCAATCTGCTCACCTCCTCCTGCTCTACAACCCGCTGACTGCAGTTTGCATTGCATGTATTGATTCTGATTTTCAGCCCGTGATAATCCAGAGCTGTATTCACAAATCCGCCCAGTAATCTTTTGTCAATCAATCTGCATCATATAAACTGGGCTATTACATAAGCTGGGATGTGTCTTGTCAACTGTTGTCAGTGACAACAAGCAGAACGGTGAATGCAGCTCTGAGATATTATATATAATACTATGTAAGTTATGATCAGTGCAGAGCAAGAAATACAGTTATATCACATTTTACATATTGACTAAAATGATGCTAGTAGGATATCGACCTTCATCAATGATCATTCTGTAATACCATAAGACAAATATTCCTACAGACTGGTTGCCTGTCTAATTTTAGCTCTGACCATGACTTTTGTCATTGTTTGACAGAAGAAAAAAAAAAAACGTTGACATTAGATTTGCAAAACTGTTATGAAGGGTGGTCTGGATAGCCTGTACAGGAATGTGTGTGGGATGTCGCATGAGATGGTTACTGTAATGTACGCAGCAAAATGAATGCAACAATTTTCGTGCACACAACATATTAAGAATATCAGGAGAACAAGCTGTTATCGTACAATGAATAGCCTTGTCAGAGCATAAAGACTGCATTATAAGAAAAACTGTGGCCATCACTTTCCATCAGATACAAAATGTTTTTAGAAGATGTAATAATATCTGTTTGCCAAAATTTGACAAGTACAGAGATTATAATATCCAGGCCTCACAGTCTGAGATGTGCAATTATGCAGTAGATCAGGGGAAAAGTGTCTTCATCACCATAGCAACCAGAGGAGAAATTGACCAGAAAGTTGGAGAAAGAGGAACTATAGAAGAGGTGCCTGAAGCACTTCTATAGGTGCCTCATCCACGCTTCCTCTTCTTTCATCCTTCTGCAACACTATAATGAAGGTCCAGGAGAACCAAGTTGCGGCTACATTACTGTGTCACCTTCTACCTTCAAATTAATTCATCACAGAAGTGAACTTGACATTTATATTCTAGAAAAAACACCATATTTACATCATTTTGGAGAGTGCTGTAAACCAACTTGCATTACATGTGTGTGGGCAATTCCCCCTCAGTAAGCAGTCCACCTGAAACAATATATAGCAGTATTCCCAAACCTTTCGCTCTTCAGCTCATGTAAAACTACAATTCCTGCCATTAGGTTGAGACCACTGATCTATAGCAGCTAACATACATGTTATTTTCTCAGTACAGTTTATAGGGGTTCTAGCTTTCATACAACTTGTGTAGTAGTTGTTCTGAAAGATCTTCTTTCCACAGGTTGTATAACAGCTGGAACTTTTAAAGTCCTGGAGAAACCATTTAAGTCTATTCTTGGGTGCTCTGGGCAACAAAGACTATTTTTGTTTGAGGCAGTTTTAAAATGTAAAGTCCAATGGGATGGGGGATTTATCAAAATTAGTACAATGGGAAAGTTGGACACTTGCTCATGGCAACCATCATCTTGCTTCTTTAATTTTTTAAAGGATGACAGAAAAATGAGAGCTGAAATCTGATTGGTATGAGAACTGAGGTAAGCCCAATCTTCCAGTAATGGTAGAACAAACAAGATATACAGTGGAGGAGTTATAAAAAAATTAATAAACAAGGGAAAATAATGGGTGCTACCTGTAGTTGAGGGTTAGTTTACAGCTCTCACTTTCCAAAGTTTTGTGTTACATATAAAAAAAGTTAAAAACATGTCCCCCCCCCCCATAGTTTTGCTGTGATTGGAAGCTGTAGTCTATTATAAATACTAAATCTACTAAAATTCAATAAAAAGTCTTCAATAATACAGTAATCTGTCAAGCACTGACATCCCCATTATTAGTTATGGTGGCAAAAAAGTGGGTCCAAAGTGACAACTGGTTATGAGTTTCACAATTTTCAAGGAAGAGGTGACAATACGGCTTCATGAATGAAACAATTTTTGCCTATCATAATAGAAATGATCTGCTGAAATACTTTACAACAGATTGACATGGCATGATGGTGTAATCACCCGAGAAAATGATATACAACAGCTTGAGGAGCTCTGCCAGTATGAACTTGGCACCAGCCCAAATGCCATGTAATACGGAGCCTGTTTTTTTTTTTTATAATTAAGAGATAATACAACTAACTTACACTTTTGGACCTAACCCTTTTTCCCCACATTTTTCTGCATCTCCTGAAGCCAGTACAACCAACGTTTCATCTTAGGTAGTCTTAGATAGAAAATGACTAAAATCCAATCTACTCCAACCAATGTGACACAACCAGGTACTGGGATCATTACTAGAAAAGGGCATACAATAAGATATTTCAAAGCAGGCATTTTCATAAGGCTAGATGATTTTGCCTGTTAGATAATAGAAGGTCCAGAGAAGACCAGTTCCTTTCCAAAGGCAGCTGAATGCCAGGGTTCCAGGTAGCTGTAACCACCTCCAATCAGCGGTTACCAGTGGTAGTTGTTGGTGCTTCACATTCCCTGCGATCATTCGGTGACCATGTAACACATGATCATGCTCAGTACTTCTGAGGAAAACCTCTTCTTTCCAAAGGCTCAGGCTTTGGCCAATAAACACCCTTAAGCCCTATGATAGCCATAAGCTTACTTATGCTGTTACCCAACCCTACTCTTATCCGCCAGCATTACTAGTAGATTCAGGAAAGATTGGGCACAACCCTTGTGGGAAATTTAATGGTGGCCATATGGTTGTCACCCAACCTTCCTAGAAACTGAAGTGTTACTTTCTTGAACTCACAGTTCTTCTCCAGAACCCCGTAAAACTCCACAGAGGCAGTTTAACTAATGCATTATAATGTATGCCTTTCTCATTTATAATATATAGTGTATTAAAATATACCTTAAATTTGCATGAAAGAAATAATTCACATTAATCATAATAAAAAAGCCCAGAATTTACATTACGCATTCAATATTAATAATGGATTTAAAAGCAGTTCTCTTCAATAAGTGATATAGTGCTGCACATTAATGCAGTTTATAAAACCACATACATCAGTGTGTCATGCATTTATGGATTCTTTTTTACTGTATGTGACTCCGGTCATTGCCTGAAGTGGATAAAGCATCACTGCACTCCATATATAGGTGGGTAGTCATCCTCTGTTTCCATTTACCCATCTCATAAGTCATTCTGAAGGTGCCTATATTATTAAATGCGTAATGCTGAATTCACATCTCTGTTTCATTTTTTGTTCTTCTGATTAGTCAGAAGTACAAAAAAAATAAAAAAAATTTTGAAAAGAAACGGATCCTGTAAAAAAAATTGATCTTGTGCATGTATTATGCACATTTTGCATCCGTTTTAGCCATTTCCATATGAGACCCAGAATGCATTACTTTTTTCCGTCTATAAAAATGGATCTCGGACAGAAATGGCTAAAACGGATGAAAAATGTGAATAACGGATGCACAGATCAGAAGAATGGAAAATGAAATGGTGATGTGAATCCAGCCTTACACCTTTAAGAATCCAGACTTATACCACAATTTTTGTATTTGATTTCTAACCCTGTACAGTGTAATTAGGAAATGTTCTGAAACCTGCAGCTTTGCAAGCTTCTGATGACAACACTTTTGTCTGTGTAAAGGGTCAATTCACACGTCCGTTGTGTATTATTGCGGTTCCGCAATACACCAGGCCGGCCCCCCTACAGAAATGCCTATTCTTGTCCACTATTGCGGACAAGAATAGGACATGTTCAATTTTTTTCGGGAGCCGCGGACCAGAAGATCGGGGAAGCGCACTGGAAATGCGGATGCGGACAGCACACTGTGTGCTGTCTGCGTCTCTTCCGGCACCATTGAAAATGAATGGGTCCGGATCTGGACCCATTCTACGGACGTTTAAATGGACCCTAAATGGTCAGTTCCGTTTTGTCATAGGATCATTGTGAGTATCCTCATCACTGCGCTAAATGACTTTTATTAGGGTTGACATGATCACAATGTCCAATCTAGTAATGCCTTGTGCACAATAAGTCACACAACATGGCTGAGATTGCCCATCCCTGGTTTAGTCCATACTTACCAACTCCTGGAACGTCCAGGAGGGTCCCTGTTCTGCCCAGCAGAGTTTGAGAATTATTACAGATCACGTCTGCCAGTTTTGGTATTTCTGTAGTGATTAGTGTGGTTATAGCACCATCTAGCGGTGTTAAATTGTATTACACTTTATTTTTCTTGTGACACAGACTGCTGCATTGTAGGAGTGCAAAACATTCTGTTAAGAGAAGCCTCCAGACACCAGGGCACATCAGCAGAGATGTCCTTCTGCATATCTCCTTCTTAAACAATCCTTGTAAAAGCATATCCGGTGAGAGATCTACCTTTGTTTCAAGGCTATTGTGTGTTACTGTCAGGGATGGAGTACAGTTATCAGGAACTGATAAATAACGACAGACTGGCTTGATCCCAAACTAAGGAAAATATAGGAGAGCCCTATAAATCCCTAAGAACTCTCCCAAACTACTTAGCACATGTACAGGTCCCGGTGGTAGACAAATACATGCCCTCGTACCTATAACTGAGTGACACCTGAATTCCCTATAGTAGTGAGGGGAACGGCCACCAGCTCCTTGCACAGAATACGGAGGGAGTCAGGGTCACCTAGAATCAAGCCAGCAAACAAAACACAAAGTAAACGGAATGCACTTATCTTAGAGCAAAACAACTGCAGCCTCCAGCAGCACACACTTCATCCAGGAAGCTTCGGTTTGATATTCTTTGTAAACAACCACACCAGATCACCCACATTCAGGTCCGGACCAGGCACACGTCTCTTATCTGCCACCCGCTTATATCTCTCACTTATTTTCTTTAGATTACCCTGAATCTTTTGCCAAATAAGTGACTAGGACGAGGAAAATCTCTTCTCATCAGGTAAACCAGAAGACCCCTCTCCAGAGAATGTCCAAAACTGCGGATGAAACCCATATGCACCAAAAAATGGTGACTTCTCAGAGGAGTCCTGACGACGGTTATTTAAAGCAAACTCCGCAAAGAACAAAAAAGCTAACCAATTCTCCTGATTCTCCGCAACAAAACAGCGCAGATATGTCTCCAGATTCTGATTGACGCGTTCGGTCTGACCATTCGACTGCGGATGAAAAGCAGAAGAAAACGACAACCGAACCCCCAAGCGAGAACAGAAGGCCTTCCAGAATCTGGAAACAAATTGCGTGCCCCTATCAGAAACGATGTCAGAAGGAATGCCATGTAATTTAACAATATGATCAACAAACGCTTGCGCCAGCGTCTTAGCATTGGGTAACCCAGAAAAAGGAATAAAATGCACCATTTTGCTAAAACGGTCCACTACCACCAGAATCACAGTCTTCCCCGAGGAGCAAGGCAAGTCCGTAATGAAGTCCATGGACAAATGCGTCGAAGGATGGGAAGGTATGGGTAAGGGGAGGAGAGATCCCGATGGCTGTGAATGAGGGACCTTGGCACGAGCGCAGGTTTCGCAGGCTGCCACAAACCCCTCAACCATCTTACGAAGAGCTGGCCACCAGAATCTGCGAGCAATGAGATCCACTGTGGTTCTTCTCCCCGGGTGCCCAGCAAGAACACTGTCATGGTGCTCCTTAAAAACTTTGTGTCGCAAAGCGAGCGGCACAAATAACCTCCCAGGAGGACAAATATCAGGTGCCTCTGCCTGGGCTGCCTGAACCTCTGCCTCCAAATCAGGATAAAGAGCAGAGACGACCACCCCATTAGCCAAAATGGGACCTGGGTCCTCAAAGTTCCCCCCTCCCGGAAAACAACGTGACAGGGCATCCGCCTTCACATTTTTAACCCCAGGGCAGAACGTAACAACAAAATTAAACCTAGAAAAGAACAAGGACCATCTGGCCTATCTCGGGTTCAGACGCTTGGCTGATTCCAAATAGGCCAGATTCTTAAACACGGTAATTGGGTGCCTGGCTCCCTCCAACCAATGACGCCATTCCTCAAAAGCCAATTTGATGGCCAACAACTCCCTATTTCCCACATCGTGATTTCTCTCTGCGGCTGAGAGCTTTTTTGAGAAAAAGGCACATGGTCGCCATTTAGCAGGAGAGGGACCCTGAGATAAGAGCACGCCCACCCCCATCTCAGAGGCATCCACCTCAACAATAAAAGGTAGAGAGACATCAGGTTGTACCAAAATGGGAGCGGAAGCAAAACACTCTTTAATACTAGAAAAGGCTTGAAGCGCCTCTTCTGACCATGAGGAAAAATCCACCCCCTTTTTAGTCATATTAGTGAGTGGCTTAACAACAGAGGAATAATTCAAAATGAACTTTCTGTAATAATTAGCAAAACCCAAAAACCGCATCAGCGCCTTCTGATTTTCAGGAAGCTCCCAATCAAGCATGGCGCGGACCTTCTCCGGGTCCATCCAAAAACCAGAAGCGGAGAGAAGAAAACCAAGAAATTGAATGTCTGGAACCACAAACACACATTTTTCCAGTTTAGCGTACAATTTATTCTCCCGCAAAATCAGCAGGACCTGACATAGGTGGTCTCGATGAGTTTTGAAATCAGGAGAAAAAATCTAAATGTCATCTAGATACACCAGTACAAATTTCCCCATTAAATGATAGAAAATGCTGTTCACAAAATGTTGGAAGACGGCCGGAGCATTCATCAAACCAAAGGGCATAACCAAGTTCTCAAAATGACCCTCCGGGGTATTAAAGACCGTCTTCCATTCGTCCCCCTTCCTGAACCTGACAAGGTTGTATGCCCCTCTTAAATCCAACTTAGAAAAAACTTTAGCCCCCACAATCTGGTTAAACAAATCCGGGATCAGAGGAAGTGGATAGGGGTCACGAATCGTGATACGGTTAAGCTCCCTGAAATCCAGACAAGGTCTTAAAGAACCATCTTTTTTTTAACAAACAAAAAACCAGCGGCAACAGGTGACTTCGAGGGTCTGATATGTTCCTTTCTCAGGCTCTCAGAGATAAAAGTACGCATGGCGTCTATCTCAGGTTGAGAGAGATTGTATAATCGTGATTTAGGCAGCCTGGCGCCTGGAATAAGATTAATTGGACAATCAGACTCCCGCAGAGGGGGCGACTCCTGGACGCCACTCTCGGAAAACACATCAGAAAATTCCGAGAGAAAAGAAGGTACAGTCTTGGTAGAAACCTCTGCGAGAGTTGCCGTAAGCCAATTCTCTCTGCAAAACTCACTCCAACCATTTATTTGCCTTGCTTGCCAATCAATGGTGGGGTTATGTTTAGTGAGCCAGGGTAGCCCCAACACTAGAGGAGTAGTTAATCCGCTTAAGACAAAACATGACACATCCTCAACATGAGTGTAACCTACAGTCAAACGGATCTTGTGAACTATGCCTTTTAACGATTTTTGAGAAAGTGGAGCGGAATCGATAGCAAAAACAGGTATAGCTTTTTCCAAAGTGCAGACCTGGAAACCATGTGTTGTAGCAAATTGACTATCAATGAGATTGAGAGCTGCTCCACTATCAACAAAAATCTCACAAACAAAGTTCTTGCTGTCTAGCGCCTCCCTGGCAGGTAGGAGAAAACGGGAACTACAAGCAAACGGCAAATCTTCAATTTCCGCATTAACCTTGCCAATTGTAGCAAATGGAAAGTTTTTAGAGGGTTTCTTTTCCCTTTTCTTTTTATTACCCTCAGAAAACCTCATGCACCTCCTAGAAGGGCAAACATTAGCTAAATGGTTAATACCTCCACAACAGAAACATACCCTCCTCTGAGAGCTGAATTCTCTAGTATCAGAGGCAACAAAACCCAGCTGCATGGCCTCCTCCTCAGAGGGGATCGAGACAGACTGAGACCCCTGCGCACTGAATGAGACAACTCCAGTGTCCTTGGGCTGAATAGGACAGGAAAGAGTAGTCTCCCCTCTCTCTCTCAGACGCCTGTCAATATGAACAGCTAGAGACATGGCGGACTCCAAAGACACTGGCCTCTCATAAAAAAGCAAATGCATCTTTTAATCTCTCAGAAAGACCATGACAAAATTGACTTCGGAGTGCAGTGTCATTCCAACCAGTATCAGCTGCCCATCTCCGAAATTCAGAACAATATATCTCTGCGGACTGTTTACCGTGGCATAAAAGACGGAGTTTAGATTCAGCCAGAGCAATACGATCCGGATCATCATATATCTGACCCAGGGCTATAAAAAATTAATCTACCGATCGGAGGGAGCGTGCCCCCACCGGCAGTGAAAAGGCCCAAGACTGAGCGTTATCCCTGAGCAGCGAGATGATGATCCCCACCCTCGGCTCGGAACAAACTCCATGAACTCCAGCACCTGAAGCTGAGAAACAGTTTCACGGAGATCTGCTACCTCCAGAGAAAGACCTTGCATGCTTATACTTATACATTCTATTTGTATTCTTGTAGTTTTACCAATCAAATACTCCTGTTTTACCAATAAACAAGTTAGACTACAAAGAACAGTCCTCTTGTTTGGAAGACAGGAAAGGTTTATGCTGAATGTCAGACCGCACACTGTGTGAACGTGTAAGAAGACAGAACACTCCCAGAAAAAGGGGAGACATCCAGGACTCCCAGAGGAATTAGCAAATCTCTCACACAGCACATGGAGCGCTGTTTTCTCTGGGAAAACAGCCCTCCATAAGCTCTAACTGTATGTGATATCAGGAAGCTGTTAGACTCAGTCCCACAGCCCATATGTGAGATGTCACAAAGGGGTGCAGTCTATGCGGGAAAGGGGGAGCAGACTTCAAAATAAAGCAAAAGGGAGCAACTGAAAAAATTGGGCTTCACACTCTTCATTCTCCTGTAAAGTATGGTTTAGATACTGACCAACTTCTATAACAAAAGTGATCTTTAAATTGCCTATATACTTTCAATAGCTGTCAGTTCATTCGTCCGACAGATATCCCTCCCAATTTCCCAGGGAATACATCACTGCCAGACACCCTAGCACAGTGTTTCCCAACCAGTGTGCCTCCAGCTGTTGCAAAACTACAACTCCCAGCATGCCTGCACAGCCAAATGCTGTCCGGGCATGCTGGGAGTTGTAGTTTTGCAACAGCTGGAGGCACACTGGTTGGGAAACACTGCTCTAGCAGCATCTCATGCTGTAACACAGGATTGGACATACTGAAATCCCACATTCTCAGTACTTTCACCTGACTTTTGCCATTCAATAAGAGTCTAGTGACAACTGTATACATTAGATGGTGGGTGATCCTGCCAGAATTTGTAGGTTCAACATTTGCCTATTGCCTTTTAGCTTAGAGATCTTGATATCTCCTAATATCTCCGAGATATATGTCAAAAGTGCTACCATAGAACTGAATGGGATTGTAATATTGCTTGAAGAAAGATTCCAAAGGTCCTTATTCTAAAGACTTGTAGGCATTCCAGCTCACAGAACAGAGGTGCATTAGAAACTTAAAGTGGCTCTGAAAAAAAATAAATAAATGTGGCCCCATGTTGTTGGCAGGTCTAAATTGACAGAAGGCAGGACCAGCACAGTCCAGAATAAAATACTGCCACCTCAGCTGCAGTATTCAACTGTATCACAGTTCTAATGATGGCAATACAGTTGAATGCAGGGAGGCACTTTCTGCTGCCAGCCAGCTGCATTAAATAATGCTTAGAGCATCAGATTGCTATGTACCCAACCAGCAGTGGTGAGGAGGGCTTGGGTGCCCAGCCCACTGGGAAATTTCCCTGTAGGGCCTATGGCCAGTCCGCCCCTGAATACCACAGTGCAGTACAAATTACTTCCCCAGCAGCATAAAATACTTACTAGCAGCTGCTCATTTGTGGTGGAAGCCATCTGAGAACACCTGCGGCCACCGACTGGGTATATAAGTATCTGATGCTCCCAATAGGGATGAACAAAACATCCGAAGTCGATTCGCATAAAACTTTGTTCTAATACTGTACGGAGCAGGAGCTCCGTACAGTATTGGAATGTATTGGCTCCAATGAGCCGAAGTTATTGCTTTGCGAAGTCTCGCGAAACTTTGCACAATAACTTCATAAATTAATTTGTACTGTAAAAACCATTTCCCGAACTCGAGTTCGATTCCAAGTGGTACCTTGGAAACGAACCAGAGTTCAGGAAATGTTTTTTTACAGTACAAATTAATTTATGAAGTTAATGTGCGAAGCAATAACTTCGGCTCATCGGGGCCAATACATTCTAATACTGTACGGAGCTCCTGCTCTGTACAGTATTAGAAAGACTTTTTATGCGAGTTGAGTTCGAATGTTTCATCCGAAGTCGATTCGCTCATCCTTAGTTCCCAGCATTAATTAATGCTTGGAGCATCAGGTTGTTGTGTACCCGGCTGGCGGCCTTGAGTAGGGTTGGGGCGGCCTGCATGGTGTCGGACCACTCAGAATTTTTCCTGTAGGGTCTATGGCCCGTTCTTCCCTGTCACAGAACATGCCTGGTAAAAATGTCTGACATGTCTGAGTTTTAGTAATACTTGTATTCCCTAAAAAGTATCAATTCTGGAGCATCATTCCCAGAATTCTCCATTGTACTATTCCTCTTTTATCCTGCCTGGAAATGTATGACTATATTGACAACTCAGTGTCATCATTTCCCTTGTCAATAAGGTGCGCCCCTATACAGCGTGAATATGTCAGCATTGGTTGGACAGTGTAAGGCTACGTTCACATGACCATGATAAAAAAAAAATGTCAATTTTTAACTGATATTTTTTACTGATGAATTTCTGAGAAATGGATGTTAAAAATGGTCCTCTTCAATTGTATTGGTGCTGTCAGTCCATGTAAAAGGACAAAATAGGACATGTCTTTTTTTTTTACAGCCTTTTTCAGGGGCCATAAAAAAACACCCGTGTTAATAACCCCATAGACCACCACTGTTCTAAAAACGGCTAAGTGACAGACATGAAGAAAAGTTGCTGTTTTCCATATGAATGTAGCCTAAGAGTGTGTAGAGAGACCGACATGGAAGTGGTAACACCCAGTTGTCACACTCCAGGGAGAAAAACAGCGGAACGGCACAATGCAGAATTATACTTGATTTATATTCCACATTTGTGTGTTAAAGCACAAAATTATATTAAAAAAGTTGTTTTAACTTATTCATTTTACCATAATGATAAAATTAACAAGTTACAGCTTTGCACCTTGAGAAATGAGCTGGCACTATGCTTTTTAAGTAAGATAATTACATATAATTGGTCCGCTGTTCTTGTCACTTAACTAAAAAATGGGAAATCAGACACCAAGCGGCACTTCGAATTATATTTTGTCCCCTGGGGACTTATTAATTTTATATTTCTTAAACACAAATAGTTGCCATGACCGAATAAAGATTTTTAAATTTAACCCCCAGCCCCCCCTCTCCCCCCAACACAGACCTCATATATGCACAGATGGTATTTTCACACAAGGTTCTGCAGGTCTGCCATCCCCAGATGCTGTAAATCGTCTGACAAGTCATAATAGCTAACAAAATACCTGTCATTATTTCCTATTAGGCTCCATACCACTTCTTTATCCGTCTAGACAGGTGGAGAGAGGATGTGATCCCAGAGGTGGTGGAATTTGGATTAAAAGCTTTTGCCGACAAGGTTTGTGTTTGTTTACTTGTCAGTGTGTGCTGGTGGGGGAGACTACAACGAAATCAATAGTAAATTCATTCATTCAGTGAATACAAACCAGAAAACAAGAAAGGATAGTGGTCGGGTCCTTAGTGGATGCAGTAATAACAGTCCTGGAATGAACTTCATTGGTGTTTTGACCTCC
The DNA here is from genome assembly GCA_033119425.1 of Bufotes viridis. Taxonomy (NCBI): domain Eukaryota; kingdom Metazoa; phylum Chordata; class Amphibia; order Anura; family Bufonidae; genus Bufotes; species Bufotes viridis. The sequence continues at coordinate 414,055,955 of CM065590.1, read as the reverse complement.
CTCCTGAGGGACTCTCTTATCATGATGTTTTTGGAAATAAATAAAAGATCTTAAAGAGATTAGAAATAAAAATATTCTTGTTTTCTAGAAACAACTCCACCCTTGTTCAATGGCTATATTTGGTATTGCAGAATTTGCTTGAATGTGGCTGAGCTACAAGACTGGATTTGTTTTTGGAAAAAAAGACCTTTACACTCCCGAAGCAAGGACCCCCATCAAATAGCTGAACAAAGGGGTCACAAGCACTTGGTATACGGCCTGATTGGTTCTGATCGACCTACTAGCATGCCATGCCTTTAAACTAGGCATCTGAAGTCATTGTCATAGTTTTGTAAACCTTTTCAGTCCTTTATAAATGGGTAACTGCTTGGCAGTAAAAGAAGGTTGGGGAAAAACATGGCTGCTTTCTTCCAAAAACAGCGCCATTTCTGCCCATAAGTTGTGTAGCTCCATTAAGTGAATAGGGCACATACAACCTGCAATACCACACTAGGAAAGTGGCATGCTTACTAATCATGTACAACAGGGCTGCCAACAGGGTAACACAGGTGGCACTGCTGTCAAGGCACACGGGCAAATGAGTAGTCCAAACTCATTTGTGGTGAATCTCACCCACCCATCAGTTGCAGCATGAGAGCACACCAGATCCCAGGTGCCACTGCTTCCTCTGCACCCCCTATAACTACACTGCTAGGCCTAATGTGCTTGGGAGAAGTACAAGAGATGCCCACTAAATGTATGCATTAGAGTACAAGATGAAGGTTGATGGACACAATGTAGAGTACTGGCATTCTAAATATTTGCCCACATGAGGCCCAAATATTTCTTAAAGCGTCTTTGGGGAGCATGATGGGCCCCCAGTCCCCCACCCCTTGCATAAGTGGCACATGGAACAACAGACTGACCACGCTACATATAGATAGGCAGCTTACAGCATCTCAACCAGTCTAGGCATCCATATAAAAAACAGAGAAGATTATTTAAAAGACCAACCAGTTTATTATTATAGACACATCAGGTAGCTTAGATGACTTTTAGGTACAGAGGTAGGCCACAAAGTATCCCCTTTCCCTGCCCTACCAAAATCATTCAGGGACCCTTATATTCAACAATCTTGAGAGTCTAGCTGCTGTCTGCGCAGGTAGCATTTGCATGTAGTTATACAGTGGGCCCTTAGAATGAATTGAACCTGTGGGCCCTAGGCATCCTAGTCCAACATGGGTCTGTGATATACAACCCCTTTAATAAGGGTTAATGTTGGTGACACATGAATGAGCACATGCGCCACCTGCATTCTCAATGCTTTAAAGGGTACATTCAACCAAAGTTGACAAACTGGGAGACCACATTTGTCAAGGTTTACGAGCTTGGACTCCCACTGACAAAATAACAGGACCATCGTGCTCTACAAAGAGTACAAAAGCCCGCTAATCGCTGCTTAAAGGGAATGTGTCATCAGAAAATTACCTAATGTTTACATCACATTTTTATGTTAAGCATATATTTAAAAAAATCTTTGGTGAGAATTTTTATTTTTAATATTAGGCCCCCTTACACATATGTCTGGCTATCTGGCTCAGTTGCTCTCCGGTGTGAAATCGAAAACACCTGAGGGGAACTGAGCCAGAACTGATCCTATAGTTTTCTATGGGATCATGCACATACATCCAGCACATGAGTTGTGATGCTGGATGTCACAACGTGCTAGACAGAAAAGCGCTGCATGCTCGGTTTTTCTGTCCAGCGCTATCAGTGTTCAGACGCCAGATGCTATGCACATCTATCAGTTGTGTCCCGCTTCCGGCCTAAAATAACTGGCTGGTAGCCTTTCTATCTAGATTACAAACATGTATATGATAGTATAATCCTGCAGTTTTTCACACTGGCCACTAGGTCCAATAATAGGTCATGATTTCCTGTTCTGTACAGGAAACTATTCGATAGCTATTATCATTATCCTCACTAGCAGAATGACAATGACATGTAACACCTCTATGTAGCTAACAAAGGATCCAACATTCACTATAGGTGATATCACAGCTTATCTACTCCCTCCTAACCTCTCCACAGGTCACAGAGCCTGCCTAGAAAACTCTCCCTTATAAGTCAATGGGGTCCCCTCCTGTCCATGGCTTATCTAACTGCTCTCAAAAGACAGGTAACATTAACATATTTTTAGGCCTAGTGACCAGTGTGAAAACGGCAGGTTGTTGTTTTTTTAATTTTTAAAATAAATAAATAAATAAATATGCTAAACTTAAAAATATAATGTAAATGATAGTTCATTTTCTGATGACAGATTCCCTTTAAGTGCAAATCTCTGACTTATAGTTCTCAGGAAAGCACCACTGTTCTACATGGCACTTTGCTTAGAATAGTATGCTGTAAATTTTCTTGGCTGGTTATTTGAAAGCATCAGCAGTGGAAACAAAAGATCACATCATTGATTAGCAAACTGCACGTTTAACAACACGAACAATAAACAATAGATGTGCACAAAATTATGTAGTAATAGTCCTTCACACTAGGAGAACAAAATGATTAATTATGAATGAACCAATGCAATCCTCCATCCACAATCCTCCATGAAACCACATGTATCATAATTTTATCAACTAGAGGTATACAGTTTTGGACTGACCCAACAGAGTACTTCAGTGTCCTGAAATACAATGCAAATCATTGAAAGTGTTACTATCACAGTATTTTATGTATTATGTGCATGTACCACAAATCCCATAAGGTTGTATAGGGTCCTATGAGGCTAGTCAGGGCTGGCTCCACCCTTCCTCTCTAGGAGGAAGATTCTGGAGTTTATGGCTGACTGCTGAGGAGTGAATACCTCAGAGCAGCAAGTAGATCTTGTAGGAAGATCCAATTCCCTTACAGATTACAAGCAGTTTATGTGCTAGCCCATAAAAGGGAGAAGTTCTATAGAAGGTTTAGCTGACAGAAAGATTGCAGACTTTGGCTACAGCCTCCTATGCATGTGGTGGAAACACTGGAAGCTACAAGCTGCCCACCATAACCAAAGTACAGGAGAGCTCTCTGTTCAGAGACTGTAGAATACTGTGGATATCATATACCTATATATATCTGATGATAGAGAAAGTGCATCCCTTTAGGCCAGGAAAAGGAGAGATGGACCAGTCTGATTGAAAGAGAAACTAGCCTCCATATACCTTGGGGAACTACCTAAATCGACTGTTAAGACTGCATTTCACATAAATAGTGCTCGTGTGGATCAGCTGCTGACCAGCTTCAGTAAAGTGCTGTGGATTTGTTATACCAATGCCAGTCTCTTCATTATACCATACTACATGTGCACCGCAAGGTGCTTGCATCACAAACACAGGGACCCTGCCTCGCACTGTGAAACAGCAACATCCAGAGCATCTCAACTGGCATCAGTCAGTAGAACCCCAGAACCAGAGTGTGGTGTCCCAATGGGAAAAACTGGTGCACCCTTCCCGTCGCTGCATGCTGGCCCAGGGAGCTTCAGGAAATTGTGAGTATAGGGCTGAAACGATTACTCGATTGAATCGAGTAATTCGACACAAAAAATCCTCAATGCAAATGTTTTGCATCGAGGATTCATTTGTGTCATGTGACCACAGAGCGGGCAAGAAGCGCTTGCTATTACTTACCACTTCGTGGTCACCCACTGGCCCGTACCGCGCTGCACTTTCAGCAGTATAATTGCTGTATAATTGCTCTTTGGAGCATAAGTAATTTGCACTTTCAGCCCTGACACACCAATTCGTCAGGACATAGTGCACATATGCGTGCACTATGACCCGACGATGTGTGACGTCAGGACAGCAGTGCTGTGTGCGGAGAAGAAGATGGAGGAGTTGTGGAGCGGCGCCCCTACAGGATAGGTAGTTACTGGCACTGGGGGGCAAGCTGAAGACACTGGGGGGGGAGCTGATGGCACTTAGGGGGGCAAGCTGATGGCACTTAGGGGGGAAAGCTGGTGGAACTCAGGGGGGAAAGCTGATGCCACTTAGGGGGGCAAGCTGATGGCACTTAGGTGGGCAGCTGATGGCACTGGGGCGGCAGCTGAAGGCACTGGGGGGCAGCTGAAGGCACTGGGACAGCAGCTGATGGCACTGGGGTGACAGCTGATGGCACTGGGGTGGGGGAGAGCTGAAGGCACTGGGGGAACGAAGCTGATGGCGCGGGGAGGGGGGAGCTGATGGCACTTGTCATTAGCGTTTCTATTAGATGGACACATATATGTTCTTTATAGATGTAGATTGAGTCCTTGAAATCATTCCTTTGGTTAACCCAAGGAACTCTTATCAACCATGGGCATAACTATAGGGGGTGTACAAATTGCAGTTATACCTAGGACTTAGAGCTTGTGGAGGGCTTAAAGGTCTGTTTGCTCCATATAAGGAGGCCAGTACTGGTTGGGAATGTGATAGCTGGTGCCCATTTAAGATTGTGGGGCCTTTCTAAAACGAATTAACTGAGTGATGAAAAATCTAAGGATTTCAACGTTAAAGAGGACCTTTCACTGGTCCGCTCCTGACATTACTATACAATATTAGTACCTGGCAGTGTAGGGCTTGATGAGTAGATGTTCGTGCACTAAGTTTTTTTCAGATACGCTGCTCTGTTCCCCCGCTGTGTTCCCTGCTCTTATTTGCCGCCCTGTATGCTAATTAATATCACTGGTACAGGGAGTAGGACACGGCTGTGGTTCTCAAAGGGCGTCTCCTTCTTCCAGGCTGTGACCTGTCCAATTAAAGCAGAGTGCGTCACAGCCAATGAGAAAAAGAAGATCACTTTCTCAGTTGGGCACCTCACAGCCAGGGAGACATCCCTTGAACCTCACAGCCAGGGAGACACCCCTTGAGAAACACGGCCATCTCCTCCTCCCTGTACAGATGCTATTAATTAGCATACAGGGCGGCAAAAGAGAACTGGAGGCACAACGGGGGAACAGAGTAGCGTATCAAAAAAAATATAGTATGGACATCTACTGATTATGCCCTACACTGCTAGGTACTAATATTGTAATGTCAGGACCAGTGAAAGGTCCTCCCTAAATCTTTTCTAAAGGTTCAAGAATGTTGCATGGTAGAATGATTCCTATTGTAAAAAAAACGACTGCATCACGCCCAACAGCACACCCAAGAGTGTAATAAAAATAAGCATTGCCTCCTGACTTTTACATCACCATGACTCAAGTTTGGACGGCCAGTGACTAGGTCAAGCAAGAAGTGAAACATCTCTGAAAATGAACGTGTTGTTCATCATCTAATACTGTACAATGAAGGGCACAATACAATACATGGCAAACTTGCTATTTATTATTGCAATTAGCAGTGCGGAGGGTTACGCTAAATCATGAATGACTGCAATTTGCTATGACAATTAAACTGTGCTCCCGAAATATAACCTCAAACTGTGTTCAGCTACCGCTGGTGACAGAAAGTCAAGGTTTTTAAATGTCTATGTAAAAAACCCTGCCGCCCTGGTAAGTCACGAAAAGTAAATCACACAAGTCACACAATGCAAACACATGCTGAGCAAACTTTATCGGTACAAAATTATCCACCGTTGATGAGATGGAAAAAGGTAATTTGCAACAATTAGTTACTGCAATATGACACGCCAGAAGTCAAGCACACATTGCTGACTCGCTTTCCCGTGTCAAATAGCACAATAATAGCTGTAACGCTCCTATTTTCAGAGAATTCATCTGCTTCGAAAGAGAGGAGCGAGCTTTAATATTTAATTTGGATGGGGAAAGTAAGTTTGTGTGCCACTGACAGAGTAATCCCTTCACGGTATTACTATATTATGATAAATAGACCTTCGGCCTGGGAGACCTGATTTCTAGGTAATGGCTTTTAGCCTTTTGTATAGCCCTTCCAGCATAATCATGCCATCTTACAGAAGTCTAATTTCCAGCGCAGAAATGCTCTATTTGGTTGAGTCACTGGGTGGTCCACAGATATAGCAGGTGGCGCCCTGTCAGTTGTACCGGAAGCGCTATGAAGTGTACAAGTAAAGAACAACATGCAGATATAAAAATATTCTGAAGTTTATGCTCTCATCCCTGTTTAGAAAAAATGACAGCGGAAACGTTACCTATTTCTACGGTGACAATACAGTTTTAATTGACACTAGTTTCTTTAGAGCAGGAGTCAGCAACCTTCGGCACTCCAGCTGCTGTGAAACTACAACTCCTAGCATGCACACTTACTCGGCTCTCCCACAGAAGTGAAAGGAGGATTCTGTGAGTTGTAGTTTCAGAACAGCTGGAGTGCCGGAGTTTGCTGATCCCTGCTCTAGAGGGAAACTGTCGCCAAGGTGCATTACAATCAGCATGCTACATGGTACAGTATAAAGAAGGAGGAGCTCGGCAGATCGATATATAGTATAGCTTTATGGAAAATGATTCAGTATATCTTGTAAGGTATTCATTTAAAACAGTCATGTGGGTGGTCTTATCAGTATCTTATCGGTCTAACTGCATGAGTAAGTATAGAGAGTTAAGGGATCATGCACACAAACATATTTTTTGTCTGTGTCCTTTCTGGGTTTTTTTGCGGCCTGTATGTAGAGCTAGTCATTTCAATGGGGCTGCAAAAAAAATGGAAATGACTCTGTGTGCATTCCATATTTGCATGTCCACAACTTAATTCCGCAAAAAGTAGAACATTCTATTCTTGTCTGTTTTGTGGACAAGAACAAGCATTGTTACAATATGGATATAACACAGATGTCACACGGATGTCATCGTTTGTTTTTTTTGCGGATCCATGTTTTGCAAACCGCAAAATACATACGGTAGTGTACATGAGCCCTAACTGTCAAGCAGGAAGTAGACCAGCCACATGACTCCTCTGCATAGAAAGAAAAGAAGTTTAAATGAATAAATGGCATGTTTTACAGAATTTTTCTCCATAAAAGTACATATTGATATGCTAATCTTCTCCTGCTCTGTAATATGCTGCCTTAAAGGGGTTGTGTCTAGAGATGAGCGAACTTTAAAAAAAGGTTCGGCGTTCGGGTTGTGGTAACTCGCGCATCCCGTTATGGATTCCACTATCGCGGCATATGGAATCCATAAGGGGCGGCTTCCACCAACCCGAACTGTTGAACAGCCGAAGGACCTGGGGTGACGTCACCGTCATGTGATCAGTGCAGGGGGCGTGGCTCAGCGCGGTAACTGTGTGTTGGGCTTATCGCGACTTATGCGTTGACAGCACAGGCAGCAGATGGCAACACCATTGTCAGCAGCTGACACGTTAAAAAAAGCCCACAATGCGGAGCCTTGTGCTGGCGTCCTGCGAGCGCAGGGTGGTTGGCTCGCTCCAGATACATTTGCAGTCTGCTTTTTGCCTCCTGTGCCCTGCGAGCTCTGCCTGCTTCTCTTTCTTCTCCTCCCTCTCTGCTGCTCCATCTCTCCCTCTGAACTCTCCTCCTCCTCCTCCTCTATTGTGGGCACCCACGTGACGTCCATCGGCACGTCATCATCATCACCTTCACCACAACTGACATTTAAGATCTCGGAGTAGGCAGCAACAGCAGGGACCTCCCTCCATCGACACGTCAACATTGGAAGCAGGTATATTGCAGGCCTTAATCAATATTTGGTGGAAGCAGGTATATCGAACCCCTTAATCAGTATTTTGTGGAAGCAGGTGTATCGCAGGCCTCAGTCAATATTTGATAGAAACAGGTATATCGAACCTCTTAATCAGTATTTTGTGGAAGCAAGTATATTGCAGCCTCCAATCAATATTTGGTGGAAGCAGGTATATCAATCCCCTTAATCAGTATTTTGTGGAAGCAGGTATATCAATCCCCTTAATCAGTATTTTGTGGAAGCAGGTGTATCGCACCCCTCAATCAATATTTGGTGGAAGCAGGTATATCGAACCCCTTAATCAGTATTTTGGGGAAACAGGTATATCACACCCCTCAATTATAATTTTTTTGCCACAACAGTTATATCACACCACCCTGTTTATTTGGGGCAACAGGTATATTGGAGCCCTCAATCAGTATTTTGTGGAAGAAAGTATATCACACCCCTGAATCTGTTTTTTTGGGGGCAACAGGTATATCACACCCATTGCAAATAGTTGTTCTAATAGCGCTTGTCCCTCTATATACCTGCGGTATCGCAGCAGAACCGCACACAACTTCTGCACAATACAAATGCACTATAATATACTTTCTATGTTAGAAAGTATATTATAGGTATATCACACCCCTCAGTATGTCACACCTATCGATAGCACACCTATACCAGTCCTTAAAAGGACTGTTGTGGCCCTATTAGCTAGTGTTTGGTGACCCTAACAGTCTGTCCCTGCTCCACAAGGCAACCTCTCCCTACTCTGGCAAAACACAGAATGTAAAATGGCTGCCAGATCTGGTTCATTTATAGGGTGGGGGTGTGTCCGTGTGCTGAGATGTCTCAATTGGCTGTCCTGTCCCACCTGCTGGATGTGTGATGGGTCGAAGTTCGGCGCAATGCAAAAGAATATGGCGCCGGCGGACATCGCATGTTCGGCGAATCGCGAACACGCAATGTGCACCGCAAAATGACCGCCGCGCGAATCGCAAGGCCAACTCTACAGAGCAATGTGTTACTGTCAAAAGATGATTTTATGTGCCGCATAAACGATCACAATATCCAACAAATTAGCATTTTACTCGTTTGTTTAGGTGATTAGCGGCACATTTACTGGAGTCAATTATCATTTTTAACAAGTGTTTGTAAGAATGTTCATTCCCCATAATTGGCCCCATAATCTGTCTATGTAAAAGAACCCTAATGCTGGCATAGTTAGAGAGGAATGGTGTCCATCACTGTGATGGTACAGTTGGTTTTGGTGACAATATATAATTACATGGCACATAGAGGGGGTTTCGAAGTGGGGAACCCAATCAATTATGTCCATATGCCCCCATAAAGCATATGGACAGGGGTTGTCATTATGATGCAACCCCTTTAGGGTTAATTGCTCCTTTTATATGATGAAATATGGTCTGCCTGCAAATTTGCCAGAACAGTAACTGCAAAATTGCAGATGTTCCAGAAACAAAAATGATTACAGTTTTCAACCTATGCTTGTTTTCAAGCATTTAATACTGTGCAATACTGTACTGTGCATAAATCAATATATACCTGTCAAATAATAGCGAGAATAGGTCATTGTTCTGTAAATCTCTAGGGAAGTTAGCAAGCCAAGAATCTGAAATGTACTTATATACTGTACAGTATAATGGAGATACTGTTCAAACCAGCATCTAAAGTAATTACGATAATACGTTCCAAGAGTTGTGCAGTGCAGCTGAATGTATTGGTACCATATAGATGAAAGACAGTACAACTTATTAAAGATGTCACGTGACATTAGACACTTTGTGAATATCTACTTTTAGGGAGGATCCGTTAGACCTACAAGTTGAGGCCTACATCCCATCAGTCAAAGTCACAGTCACCTGAGAGGAGCTGAACCAAATTCTCTAATGTTTTCTGGAAATGGGCTCCTTTTAAAGTGTAACTACACTTTAAAGGAATTGTCCCTCCATTTCTTATCCCTTAGCCACAGAATAGGGAAGTATCAGATAGTTGGGGGTCTGACCACTCGGTCCCTTATAGAATGAGCCCCTGTAGAGAACAAAAACTCGGATGTCTCTGGCTGTCCCACATAGTTGAACGGAGTGGTAGTGGGCATGATTGACACCCGCTTCATTAACTCTGTCTCCTCATTGTTGTGATCAATGGTGGTCCAAGTGGTCAGGCTCCCACCAATTAGTACTAATCCCCTATCTTGTGGATAGGGTATCTAGGGTATCTTGTGGGAATACCCTTTCAAAGCATACCTCCAGGTTTTAAATTTGACAGCAGTTAATCCTAACTTCAGCTCCACTTCAAGTTCAGGAATCAGACATGGGACCTTATCATAGCATTCACAATGGAGATGTGCACGCTTTCACTGTGCCTAAAGAACTCATATGGAAGAAGGCAGGAGGTCACCATTTAATCTATTATCCTGCCATTCTGATGAAATTAAAACTGGTCAAGAACATGATCTGTATAGTTGGATGGTCTTTTAATCATTCCATCTGGTGAACACAATCAAAGTGTTCATAGAAAGTGATAGTAGAAAGGTGCTTCTAATTACCCGATGAACAAGCAAAACTCTTGTTTATCTGGTAATATGCTCGTTTTGGCAGACACATAAATCGTCGTTTGCCGGGCAGAAGATCATGCTGTCTAAACACGTTCTGCTGCTGGCAAACAATGATTATGTATTATGTATGGGGACGAGCGATAGTACTAGCGATCACTCCTCCACATACAATGCTTCCTTCCCAACAATCACCTGCGAAATTGTCCCGTATCCAAACCAGTTGGAGCTGCCAACAAATGCTCACGTACATCAGACACCCCCTCAAGTGTATTAGATTGAATTTGGGGGTGGACTATCTGTCCCTGAATTAGTAAGCCCAAGCGTTGTGCCCACAGTTAAACTGGTTTAACAGAGTACCAGGGGATCCTCCAGTACACCAAGCTTGGACATGATAATGGACCCCTAATAAAACAGGGCTCCATAGGCCAACTTGAGCTGCCTGGATATACCATATATGCAATCTATGAGTGGTCCAGTTGGAAAAGGGGGCCTACCATCTTCTAATCAGGAAAGCACAAATAAATCCTACTGCCTTTAATTGATCTTCATTGCATGTAGAGTAGTGTTAAGTATTGTCATAAGTTTTTCTGCCAGATAACAAAGGGCCCACATACTTTTCGTGCATGGGTCTCTTTGCAGTCTGTGTGTGAACCAGATATACTATTAAAGGGGTTGTCCAAGATTTTGATATTAATGACTTATCCTCACAATACGCCATCAATATCAGATCGGCAAGGATCTGACTCCTAAAACCCTGCCAATCAGCTGAAGAGGCTCCAGTGAGTGACGGGGCCTCTTCCTAGGCCAGTCATGTCATATTTACCAGTAATGTGGCCTAGGCGCATCTCAGTCCCATTGAAGTGAATAAGGCTGAGCTGCAGTACCAAGCACAGCCATTACATAATGAATGGTGCTGTGCCTGGTAAGCTGCAAGAAGGCCATGGCACTCACCGAGCACTGCAGCCTGTTCAAACAGCTAATCGGCAGGGATGATAAGTGTCCTAAGGATAGGTCTTCAATAACAAAATCTCGGACAACCCCTTTAAATCTTATTGATGATGTGCCCTGCATGTGCATTGATAAAAGATACTGTGGATGTGCACATGTCCTGAATACACAGAGGCTAGACCCTCATACTCATTTCCTCTGGTGGGCCCAAGGATCTTCAACACTATTTGTGGCATAACCACACTTCATGATCCATGGCCAATGCTTAATATAATACTCACATAGCGCTCAGATAAATTATAAGCATAAAACTGGACATCTCCTTTAAGAGGAGAGCACCTTTAACAGCTCAACTCTTTCAGCCTGTTGTCCTAGTGAGTCACAGATTGACACCATTTCTCAAGATGCCTGGTTTCTCTATAAGATAGCGACATTGTATTACAGTTTAACATTTAATGGAGCATGAATGATAGAAACAGCTGCTTGCCAGTTTTACTGGCCGGATGCTCGCAGCCCAAAATGTATTTCACCACAGTGCTGTAGGGACAAAAATGCAGGGAAAGACAGCTATGTAAAATGAAAAGAAAGAGTAAATGATGTGCTACAGTCTACAGCTACGCCATGTGGGCCGTGCCTTTCTGCATAATGCGAGAACTCCTGGTGGCATAATTTGTGCTTAACTATTTTAGATTTATTTTCCCATGCACAATTAAGCTTTGAGGGGGATTTTTGCTCATTTCAGTGGAGATGTAAATAAAACCTAGGGAAAAGCATAAGCCTGAGCTATAGGCCAACCACAAAGTGAATGTGTACCCATGAATACCTAAGTCTTTAAAGGGACATGTCCCCTCTCGGTTTGGCCGCAGCTTTAAATCACCATTCCGCGATTTTCAACGCTGCCTCCCATTTAAATAATTGGGAGGCAGAAACCATGCAGTCTTCACTGTAAAAATTTCTGCGCGGGTGTCTGTGCCAAAATTCCACTAATAAAATACACTGTGTGAATGGACCCTAATTGCAGCAAGATTCTTCTAGAGCTAAATTTCAACTGTGTAATGTTTCATTTCCCCTGTGGTGGCGCTGTAGAGGAAGTTACAATTTGCTGTGAAATTTCCCCATAGATTACGGATGATTGCTGTCAATAAGCTTATCTTCTGCAGTCCCTCTGAACAAAAATGCATTGGACAACCAATATTTTCCCCTATAAAAAAAGTTCTTGAGTCTTCTCTGTTAATAAATAAAAATTACATGTAAATTAAAGGGGTTCTCCAGGAATGTTATCGATATGGCCTCCAGCAAGCCAACCTAGAATGTCACTAGGACAGGTTGCCTCCACTTCCAAGGCTTCTTGGAGGGAGATGTGTGGTAGGCCTCGCTATACTGTCCACCAGCACCAGCACTGCAGTCTCTTCACACTGATGAAATGCGCTATCAGGCTGCTCAGCTTGCCAGCTTAGTTCATGTATGATCGCTCCTGTGTACCACCTATTGTAGAGCAGGAGCTCTGCTTTACAGTAGATAGTCATGATGCGATCCTCTGTCATGGCTGAGCAGCCTGACAGGAATGGGGAGCAGGATCGCATACCTCCTTCCCATTCCTGTCAGGCTGTTCAGCCATGACATGAGATCACATCATGAGAGTTCCTGCTTTACAATAGTTACTACTGGAGCAATCAGATACTCTGGCAGACTGAGCAGCCTGACAGCACATCTCATAAGTGCAAAGTGACCACAGGAGCACAATATAGTGAGGACACTCCCTCACCCTCGCTAAGCACCTATAGAAGTCGAGGTCACATTCTAGGAGGAGTTACTGGAGGCCATGTTGATAACATTCTCAGAAACCATTTAAATGGGCCAGTGATTAGGAACATACAGTATGTTCATAAAAAACACTTAATCAGCTGTTTATTAGTGTGGCCTAAACACCCCACCAATCAACTTACAAACAACTCACAACACTGGTTTGCCTATTGATCAGATCTTTTATACAACCACTAAAATCATCGTTTGTCACCAGAATATCTCCTTGTGAAAACGTATGGTGCTCATAATGGACCCTTATTGTCAAATGACCTAGTTATGACGCACTATTGGGGCAGGGGATGTATTTCTGCATAGTTAAAGAGAGTTCAGGCTTCTGGGAAAGCTGGGTTGTCCTTCAACATTCCTAGAAACATATGGTACTAAAGTACAGTTGAATCCAATTTTTAATGACTTGACAGAGAAAGATGGATGGATTTCCCTGTCATTGAAAAATAATTCCCATTGACAGATGATAAAAATAACTGACTACATTTTGGCAACCACCACTATTCAAATACTTGGAGCAGCCAGAGCCATGTTGCCTGGGGTCTGCTAGCCTCTCACAGTTCAGAGTATTGTCTTTTCTACATACATTTCATTTCTTGTTATTGTCCATCAGCATTTCTCCTTGTACACAATTTAAGATAATGTAGAGCTTCATATTTTCTGGTCTCCATACATATATTTTCTATTCTATCCATTGTGGCATAATTATGCATTTTGTTCATTAAAGTGTAGGCCTCAACCTTGATTCTGATTGTTTCCATAGCAACCATGAAATGCTATGCAGTTATTGTGTATGTGTTTTGTGCTCTCCTCCACTCAAGGTTCTGGTTTGCTGTATGTGGAGATTTAAGTAAAGGGTCTTTATGGTATTTTGCTGCTATGAAGTGAAAAAAAAAATATCAATTTAAAAAGCAAAGCTTATTGTCTTATTGTGTGAAAGCCCTTGAAAACGTCAGATTACAGGCAGCACAGCTGAAGAAATAATGTATGTACCGATGTAGCAGTGTGGTAAAGGTAATACAGGTTTACCAGCTGTCCTGTGTAAAACCAAAATAGAAGTCTCTAAAACACAGGGAATGTGGAAACCTTCACAGTACAATCCGCCATCAACTTCCATTGGCCCTGTCAATGGCTTCCAAGCAAGTCAAGCCAAGACAACGGAAGCAAAAGTGGCCCAGAACATTATAGTTTCAGCTGAAAAAAAGTTATACAATTTTCTAGTAAATTTTCCGTGCTTATTCTTTGTGGTTGTCATGATTTCTGCTTACTGTCATTCAACAGGAACCTCCATAAAATCTGTCCTGGTCATGTGATGGACACACACATGCACGGTTTGTTAAAAGACATAGGTCCATATTTACTAATTTTATAGATAGAGAAAACTTAGACCAGTTGTCTAGACCTGCACCAGATTTATCACAGGAGCTCAGGCTCGATGATATGTCTGGTGCAGGGACAGACACTTTTCTCTTTACCCACTATTGGTTGGACTACGTTGAGACAGATTTTGTGGCAGAATTGTGGAACAATTTTGGCACAAAATGGCACTCCTTAGGCCCCGTCCCTTTCCGCTAAGCCCCCTTGTTGAGCATGCTGAAAAAAAGTGTAGAAAATCTAGATGCACCAAATTGCGGCATTCTGATCTTGTTTTTTTTTTTTTTTGGAGCAGACGCATTTTAAAATCTGGACAATAGTGCTAAAAACTTTGGCTACCTGCACACGGGTGCAGATTTTCAAACAGAATTTCCTCACATATTTTAATGTGGATTTCTCTGCATTTTTCGCCCCAAAATCCACATGTGTTGAGTAAATTGTTGCAGATTTTTTTGCGGATTTTCCCCGATTTTATCCTTTGCTAGCCACAATTTGTGCAGGTAGCCTAAAGGTTAAGAAGCTGCATTTTTTGTAGTGGAATTGCATGCAGAAAATCCAATCTTGAATACTGCAGCCGCAAAGTGAACAATATTTTTAAAACATCTCATCCACCCAATGCAGAACATTTTTGCAATGGAATCCGCTCCTAGTTTGACATGCGGTACAGGTTTAATTCCGCAGTATTGCTGCAATGCACTGGGTGAAATCTGTGTAAAATCCACAGCAAAATACATGCACATTTTGATGCAGATTTGTCACGTACCCTTACAGTCATGCACTTGATTATCTTATGGCCAGGGCAGATTTACAGTATATAGCCTGGAAGTAAAGAATGGAATTATTTTCCAGAACATTATCGCCATATTCCTTTTTTCTCGATCACTGTACTCCATCATCCCCAGAAAGGTCATGGACCGTCCAAGTCCGACTGGCTCTTGACTATATAAGGGACTTCATTGCTCTGCCACTATCTATTTAGTAAGACTCCCAGGAGATCAGATAGTTGGCATTGATGGTACATTATTATTTAAAAATGTAACAATAGCAAAGACAGGTGCACTCTGCGGTAATACTAAACCCTCACACTGATGTTAAAATTGAGAGGTTAGTTCAACATATCCTACTAGGAGGACATGTCCTAAGCTCGGGCACCGCGCCAAGGTCTCTCAAGTAGCCCGAGGCCCTACCACTCACTTACCTGTGCCGTATGGGTGATACCAGGGGCCAGTGGGCGAATTAACACCACGTTTTCTAATGGTTTGTATAGTCTTATATTTGGAGGTGTATAAACTCCAATTTAAATGTGCCTGCTTTTCATCTACAGGCTACATTTAGGTGCACCTGTTAGGCCCTGGGCCATATCAGCCAGTCTCGGGTGGTTCTCACAGGCACCTCCCACCTCCCATTGCAAGCAAGGCTACATGCTGGAGGTTACTGGGAATCTGTTTGTTAGTCAGGCCTTATCCTCCCGTAACTCGCCCACTGGACCCTGGTATCTCCCATACGGCACAGGTAGGTGAGTGGTAGGGCCTCGGGCTACTTGAGAGACCTTGGCGCGGTGGCCGAGCCTAAGACATGTCCTCCTAGTAGGATATGTCTAACTAACCTCTCAATTTTAACATCAGTGTGCAGCATTGCGGCCAGCGATGTATCAGTGTTAAGCAGAGTAAAAATTTCAGCATTCGCCCCATAAGACGCACTGCTATTCCCCCCCCCCCACACACACACCTTTGGGGGGGAGTGCGTCTTATGAGGCAAAAAATATGGTATGTTTACATTGCTAACATTGTCCTTTCAAACCAATAATTGATATGGAATTTAAGTGATCCAGGGAAGGGCACAGCAGGGGAGCAACATTTTGGCACCAGGAAAAAAATTTGAAGCTTCATCAGTCCAATTTAATGCTTGCTGCTACTTGGTACTGTCTCACGTACTCAGTGGTTAAGCTTGTTGGTTTATTGTTATCGTCATGTATTAATTATTACATCAGGGACACTGGCCAGCCAGCTTGGAAAATGAAAGCTGCCAGTGATATGAACAGAATGGATTTGCAGTATCGATCATCTCTGGAACAAGGTGAATACATTAGTATAATGATGAGGATTCGAAGGGATCTCATAAAAAAATTATACCGGTTTGTAGAAATAAATAAAATGTCTGCGCATGAGAAACATTTATAAAAAAATCAAAACAAATGTTTTATCTGTATGAAATAAGCTCCCAAGCTCCCCCTGGCGGTGGTTGCAGACTGCCAGAACTTTATTTAACCCCTTGAAGACGAAGCCTCATTTTTCAAATCTGATGTGTCACTTTATGTGATGATAACTTTTGAATTTTTTCTTACTTTTCCAAACCATTCTGAGACTGTTTTATTTTGGAATCATAGTATAGTGGTAAATTGGTAGTAAATATATTTTATTTTTATTAATAAATAATACCTAAATTTAATTTTCTGCTTTCAAGACAGTCGTATCGCACAAATAGTTAATAACTAATATACAATATGTCCACAATATGTAATGTTGGCTAAATTGTTCAATTATAAGTTTCATTTATTGGAGCTTTTCCATTTTAAACCATTTTTGTACCATTGTTTTTTTATATACCCCTTAGGGGGCAGGTCTCAATGATGACCATCGTCATCTTTTGCTGGATTTAATGCTTAAAAATCCTCCTTTGCAATCTCAAAAAAAGTCAGAAAGACACAAAGGAGGAGCTGGATATTCCTGATGACATATCATCGGTATAAGATGATGTGGAAAAAGATGGAAAAACAGATTGCAGAAGAAAGGTTCTTCTACCTGTAGGGCAAGAAAGCAGTTGGGGTTGCAGAAGTGAGTTTGCAACTTGGGGAAAAGGGTTTTCCTCTTGTGTCTCGCCAGCAACAACCCATGACCAGTTTTCTCTCCTCTTTTAACAGTTCGTTGGACCCAACTGCTGGTCACCTACTGCACCACAAGGTCATATATAGTTTCAGGATGCAAGGGTTAAAGGTAAGTATAACTTTAATTATTTGGCAAAATGTATATAGTGGTCAACTATTGGCCCCATGTGGCCCCTATATGTAATTTTCATTCAAAGGGTGCTTTTTCAGAGGTTGCAGGCCTTAACAGCAATAATTGGCACACCTAATCAGCCAAACCGCATACCAGCAACAGCTCTTGTTTGGCAAACATATTATATGGCAACTACTAGTTTTCAGGCTTTTTTGAGTTCGAGGTTATTACATCCAGCGCCGCGATTCCCCCGATCACCACTAGGGGGAGCCGGAGAGCTGCCGAAAGTTTTACTTTCGGTTTTAGCACACACAGATGCCGTAGTCAGGATTGACCACGGCATCTCTGGGGTTAAATGATTGCGATCGGCATCGCTGCCGACCGCGATCATTAGCCGTGGGGGTCAGCTACAGGAAACAGTCGGACCCCCGCAGCGATCGCGCCCACAGCGGGCAGGAGCGGGCGCCATGGCTAGGGACCAGACCCATGACGTACCCATACGTCATGGGTCCTTAAGGGGTTAATAAATGTTTAAAGCGAAATACCATCCGGTTCATAGTATATATTTGTATAGTTTTCGATTTTACACTTGGAATATTGAAATTATTTTTTTTTTAAAGGGATTCATGTCTACAGGGTAACAAAATAATTTCCCTTCTTTCAGTAGTTTAGCATTTGACAGAACAGAGGCATTTACAATTTTAAAGGGAATCGGTCACCTAGTTTTACCCTATAGAGCTGCGGACATGCACAGATAGTTCTAAAAATGATTTTATATATATTTAAATTAGCCAAGTAAGGTGACCAAGCGCATGCGCAGTTCGTTCCCTGAGGCTAATGACAGCAAAGGGAACAAACACTTTGCCGGCACTACGCTTGCGCATCGTGAGATTACGGCACTGTAACTTTGTGACCAAGGAGGAGATTTCTGGATGCAGGTGGTACTGGGCTCCTTCACAGGGGGCATGGCTGGGCTCCTTAACCGTAAGTAACCACGCCTTGGGCACCTTACTTGGCTAATTTACATATCTATAAAATCATTTTTTAAACGAAATAAAACCACACAGAGCAATGGGACAGGTATATTGCGGACATGCTAGCAAAGATCTATCCGTGCGTGTCCGCAGCTCTATAGGGTAAAACTAGGTGACAGGTTCCCTTTAATGTGTAAATTTTTATATTTATTCTCATTTGGTCTGTTTTTAAAAGTTCTTCATTATGTGTATTGTTTTCAGAGCATATAGTACGGGGCCCAGTTTTGCATTTTAGTTTTTTCCTCCCAACGTTTCAATAGCCATAACTTTTAAAAGTTTTCCATTCATATGGCCATATGAGGACTTATTTTTGGCAGGATAAGTTGTGCTATTTAAAGGAAATCTGTCACATGGATTATTACTGATAAAGTAAAAGTATTCTCATGTAGAACATAACTCCTCCTTCCCTGATGTACCTTTCATTTGGCGTTTCTTGTTTTCTATCCTGTGAAAATCATCTTTGTATGATATGCAAATTAGGCCACCATGCACACGACCGTTGTTTGTTTCCGCGTCCGTTCCGTTTTTTTTCACGGATAGGACGCTTCCCCATTCATTTCAATGGGTCCGTCAAAAAATGCGGATGGTCAACCGTTTTTGTTCCGCATCCGTGATCCGTGTTTTCATTCCGTCAAAAAAATAGTGCATGTCCTATTTTTTTCACATTTGCGGACAAGGATAGGCATTTTTACAATGGATCTGCCATAAAAATCGGATCCGTCAAAAAAAACGGTCCGTCATCCGTTTTTTTTGATGGACGCAAAATTTCAAGGAGGAGCGGACGCGGAGGCAGGCAACGGTCGTGTGCATGTAGCCTTAGGCAGTAAGGTGCCCAGAGGGGAGTTATTTTCTTTCAGTGATGCCCAGGAATGCCCCCACCCAGTGACCATGCCCGCCCTCAAGCAGAGCTCAAGCGCGCCTCTCTTGGGCCGAGACTCCACATTCCGATCAGTGCCGTTGACGCCCCCCCGCTACATCACTGACTTGAGGTAACGCCCCCCACACTTGCCTTCAGCTTCGCAGAGAAATCTTGCCCAGGCGCAGTACTGCAGACTACCTGCGTGCTTCATGTGAAGCATCTCGGCGTTACCTCGGGTCAGTGAAGTATCCAAGGGGTAAGGGGGGGCTGGTGCAGCAGCGGCACTGATGGGGATGTGGAGTCTTAGTCCAGGAAAGGCATGCTTGGGCTCTGCTGAAGGGCGGGCCTGGGCACTGGATGGGGGCATTCCTGGTTACAATTGAAAGAAAATAACGCCCCTCTGGGCATCTTACTGCCTAATTTGCATATCATACAAAGATGATTTTCACAAGATAGAAAACAAGAAACGCCAAATGAAAGGTACATCAGGGAAGGAGACGTTATGTTCTACATGGGAATACTTTTACTTTTATTAGTGATAATCCATGTGACAAATTTCCTTTTAGAGCACCATTCAGTTTACAATGTCTGTTATTGGAAAATGGTAAAAAATTATTTGTGGAGGTAAACTGAAAAAAAAAAAAACTACAATTCTGCTAAGGTTTTCGGGGTTTTGACATCACAGTGTTCACAGTGCATTGAAAAGTCATTTTTCATTATTCTGTGGCTCAGTATGAATACGGCGATACCAAACTTGTAGTATATATACTACATTTAAAAAAACAACTAAATTTTATTTTCATCCCATTTTCTGACAGCCATAACTTTTTAACATTTCAGTTTACAGAGCTGTATCAGGGCTAGTTTTTTGCAGGACGAAATTTTGATTTTATTTGTACCATTTTTGAGGTGGAAATTGAAAAAAACGGCGCATTGTATGTTTTTAATTTTATTCAATTTTTAATAGTTCAATAGACATTTTCAAATGAGGCGATACTTTTACAATGACAACTTTTAACCCCCTTAGTTTGGTAAAAACTTGGGATCTTTTGATCCCTTGTCCTATTCACCCTAATCGCCATTCCCCATCATTGCGGCTGGGTGTGTGCTGTATGATACAGTTGGCACCCACCGCGTATGGAGCGGGTTCAATGCAACAGCCTGCTTCATACATTCCTGCCACCGTGACTTATGGGTATATCTAATTTATAGACAAATTAATTCAGAACAAATCAAATTTCTTGTCGATGTCCGACTATGACAGTATCATATTTTTTAAAACTTCGCTCATCACTAGTGTTCACCATACATTATATATGATAACTTTATTGTGCAGTTTAATATAATTATGGCGATACCAAACATGTAGTTTTTTCATGTTTTACTACTTTTGCATAATAAAATCACTTTTTAATTAATCCCTTCACTACCAGCGCCGTACAAATATGGTGCTGGTGGGGTATTTAAACATTTGTTTTTAAACATGCTGTTTAAAAGAGCAATAATGCCAATCGTGGACATTACAGCCTTTAGATGCTGCGTTCAAGTGTGATCATGGCATCTAAAGGGTGAAAAAGGGTTCAGACCGGCACCATCGTGTGGCGATCGGGGATGCCGTTCATTATTTCTAACAGGCTAGGTCTCTCTGAAGAGACCCAGTGTATTAAAGCTGCAGTTCTTATGTTGGCCAGCAGGTGGCAGGCATAGGAGATCAGCAATTAGATAATTACTATATTCCTTATAGGAGTATAGTAATATTCTCTCTAAAAAAAAAAAAAGTAGTGGACATTGTTGCCTCCTAGAGGGGCTGCAATTTAAAAATAGAATAAAAAATACAAAAATAATAAAAAATTCACACATAATGGGCATCCAAAAACACCCGTACTATTAAATTATAAAAATATTTTTCCAATATGACGAATGGCATAATGGAAAAAAGTATCAAAATGGCAGATTCCCCTTTATAGTTTCTCTTTTTGCAGGACCGTGAAGGCTAATTAATGTGATCTTTCTATAGATTAGGTCACTACAGATGTGCAAAACCAATTATGTGCAGTTTTTTAAATATTTTTTCCTTTTTTCCTTTTTTTTCCCCCCTCCCACTTGGGGACTTGAACATACAATGGTTTCATCGCTGGTACAATACACTGCAATAGTTATCCACAATGTATTGTATCTGTCAGTTTTACACTGACAGATTGCCTTTGTCACGGCCTAATAGGCTTCAGTAAATGCTAGACCCAGAGACCTTTGTCAGGCCTCCGGCTGACAAAGCAGGCATCAGGACCGTGTGATCAGCTTGCGGAGGGTCAGATGGGGTACAAACAAAGGTCCCTCCATCTGTAAACCACTTAGATGCCACAGTCGCTATTGATTGTTGCATTGAAGGAGTTAAACGGCTGGCATTGGAGCTAGCTCCAATCTCAGCCATTGTAGCAGGGTGTCAGCTGTATGTTACAGCTGATACCCGCTACTGAAGTTCCTGAGCCGTTGTCATGACTATGCTGTATATGTACGGCATTCTGCGGGAACAAGTTATTTTCCATGCCGTACATTTACAGAATGATGCAAAAGGGGTTAGAGAGGACCCATCACCTATCCTTATATGTCTGCTGAACCATCATTGCTTAGAAATTTGCATTAGCACATTCCTCTGTTATTGCTCCTGGAAAGTTGTGAATAAATTGACAACTGAATGTTAACATTTTCCTGGTCAGTGGAGTTTGTCTTAACATGCTTTGATACTGTCAGTACTGAAATTGTCAGAGTGTGTGTTGGCACATGCTCCATTGACAATGAAAAAAGTAACTCCCAGTTGTGCATTAATTCAATTATTTTCCTGGAGATATAACGAGGAACGGCATTATACGAATTATTTTATGGGAAATACAAGTATTTACTAAAACAAAAAAGTGGGTACTCTCTAAAACTCATCAAAAAAGCCCCTTTTAAATTGAAATTGGCTCAACAATCAATTATGGCTGATCACTGAAGGTCTGGCTTCAAAAACCGTGGTGACCCTGAAGCTGATATAAAGTCAGATTGCTGTAAAGCCACTTCTGTAATGATTTATTAATGTCCAGCATAGTACTGGGAAATAGGATTCTTTACTGTAAGAGCAGTGAGACTATGGAACTCTTTGACACGAGTTTTGCTATGGTTGATTTATTAAACAAGTTCAGGAGAGTTCAGGATGTCTTTCTTGAAAACATAACATTGCAAATGATGGATGCTAGATTTCTGGAGATGGGACGGTTATCCTGATATTTAGAGTCGGGAAGGAATGTTTCCCCTAATACGGGGCAACCGCCATTTGCCTTATAAGGGCTTTGGCTTTCCTCTGGATCCACACAGTAGGATAAGTTGGACTTGATTGACTTTTTTTTTTTAACAGACATGGATGTTTTTATGAGGTCTGTGTATTGAAGCTGTAATGCGGACCGCGGTCACAGAAATGTGGTCGCATTATGGCCACCTAAAACTAACCTAAGGATAAATAGGCTTGAAGTGCACATGGACTCAAAAAGATGATTGCTGCATGGAAAATGAGTATTGCATGTCCACCATTCGGGCTCAGAGCTTGTACAGAACCATAATATGGCCATGTGCATGATCCATTATGTGTTCGAGATCTACTTACTGTATCTTTAGTGGAAACTTACAGGGTTATGTGGTCTCGTTCAGTGAAGGAGTTAAGTGGTTGGTTTAACAGAAGCAATGGACTAGCTGCTTTTGATGGTCCAAGCAGTTTGTGAATTATTCAGGGACAGAGCATGGCATTAAAATAGATGAGGTTTTCTCTGGGTTTATCCTGATTAAATGTGCTGATAATTGGGTTTTGCTTGTTAAACACTGTTAGGAGTAGGACGGAAGAACACACTTAACATATAGACGATGGCGTCTTGCTATCTAGTATCACCGTAAACCAGGTCAAATCTATGTGGAAGCAAAGTGACGTCCCAGAGGGTGGTATTAGTGGCGGTCGATGAACTACTAGCAATTCCGAAACCAAAGGTGTTGAGTTGCACTGTATAGTGCATGATTATGATTTCAGACCGAGAGTTTTCTTGATAAACTTTGTATAAAACTGAAAATAATTATGGCATGTTATATTGGAAGCAGTATTACCGAGATATTCTAGACCTGCTTCTAGGGAAGAATATCTCTGTAACACAAAAAGAAGCACTATATAGTGGCATACACAAAGCTGAGAGTTTGGTAGTACAGAGCTACAAGGACTCCACATAGCTCTATACTGTAAACCTTACTTTACGTTGTTTATGTGCCCAGGGCCTAAAGGCTCCATACACTTTGAGTATTGCTGGCTGAACCTGCTGGCAATCTAATGTGTATGGGCAGCTCCTGATTCTCCCCGGCAGAATTTTTTTCCCCAGATCTTTTTGTTCTCAGAGATGAGCTGTGGCTTTCTTCTCTTTCCCCATTAACAACACATACATGCTCATCTGAACCTGACATGTATGGGGGAGTCAAGAGGGAATTGGGAGAGACTTGGGAGATGGCCTATCCCTAGGACTGGCCATCGATATCTTATTGGCAGGATGTTCCTAAGTAGCTCTGACACCAGAAATACAATGCTCTGTTCGTGCAGTGGATGGAGCTGGTAATTGTAGTGCAGCTCTCATTAAATTCAATGGGAGCAGCACTGCAGTAACCAGCTATCTCCACTACTTCAGCACATAGCATTTATTATGTAGAGAAAGTTAATACAAGGCACTTACTAATGTATTGTGATTATCTATATTGCCTCCTTTTCTGGCTTAATTCATTTTTTCATAACATTATACACTGCTCATTACCATGGTAACGACCACCCTGCAATCCATCAGTGGTGGTCGTGCTTGCACACTACAGAAAAAAGCACCAGCCTATGTGACCTCCCACATTCCTGGCTACCAGAGAGGCAGGCACCGTGTAAGCACGGCCACCACGGCTGGATTGCAGGGTGGTCATAACCATGGAAACGAGCATTGTATAATGTGATGGAAAAAGCCAGCCAGCTTGATATAGATAATCACAAAACATTAGTAAGTGCCTTTTATTTACTTTCTCTACATGAGAAATGCCACTTGCTGAAATGACACAACCCCTTTAAGGTTTACCCTTTTGTTCTTGCCTGCCACCCTTACTGGGAGAGGGGGTGTGACTAAGAACACCTGGGGGCGTGGTCTCAGTTATACTCCTTTTTTTAGGTTTAGCAAGTGCCCATCCTATACGTACGGGCAGCTGGGGCTGATTCACTCATGTACTTTCCGGTGTTGTTGCCGCATGTGAGGGTTGTGTGTTTGTTGCCTCACATGTGGTTGCCGCTGGCAACAAGGTTGTTCTGCATGCATGTCTACTTTCACCTTGGCTGTGGTCTTCTTTTCCCTATTTGGTATGCACGGGGTTAAAGTTATGCTAGGTGTGGTTGTTAGCTCACGTGGGTGTGACCTCAGGCCTCCTTATATGTTGGTTTGTGTGGAGCCTGAGGTCAGTTTGTTTGTCCAGCCATGGTGTGAGCATGGCTGGAGTGGTTGTTCCCTATGTCTGTGTGAGCCACCCTTATTTCTCATATTGTTTACTCTGTTTGGTTGTGTTCCCCTCCTGTGTGCTTCTGCTTACCCTTCCCTCTCTTGGTTATGTTTGTTGTGGGATTGTATGAAGCACGACTTTCTGTTTATGTGCTCCGGAAGGGGCTTGCTTACCCGGAGGGGTTAAGTACCAACCTGATAGTGTGCTGCTACGTCGGGATCCTTCCCCATGCAGCAGGTATCCGCATGGGAGTTCTGGAGGTCCTGGTACACCTTTGTCCTCTGCGGCGCGGCAGGTAAGCGTGTGTGAGTATGTCATCTTATCAGCCGTGCAGCTTTGCATACTGTCAGGGTCCCGGCTGCAGAGGGGCCTCTGGAGACTCCTGCTCATCCTTGTCCTTGGGTGAGCAGGTGGTCTCTGCCCTGTTGTGATATTCCAGGGAGAAGCAGGGATGACCAGGGCATCAGGTTCCTAAGGTATGGGCCTTCCTACCTTCAGGGTTGGCCCATACAGTTAGGAGACCAGGGCCAGCATTAGGGACGTGCTAGGATGTTAGCGGTTCCCTAGTCCCTGCTTTTGGCCCAGCGGCCGCGGAAATTGCACGGCGGGGCGTTTTCCCCACTTCCCGCCGTGACACACATTCACTAATATTAGGTGCAATATAGTAGCAACTATAAGACACTGTGGAGCCCTGGCCTTAATCTATTTAGGTGATGTATAAAAATCATTAAAATATTTCTGACCCAGTTATTTCAGTCCTATAGTAAGTAGTATTACAGCAGTGGGTGTGGAACCACTGTGTCAACCAACAGATTTGGCTTTGGGCTACTTCTAAAATTATTATCCTGGCTGCCGCCTGGTATTCACCCTTTAACCTCCGTACGGGGATGTGAACTTCGCTGCAGGGGACCTAGCAGGCTGCTACCTCCTGGAGTAGTCTCTGTATGATCGACAGCTGACCCATGGGGGTCAAGAAACACTAATACAGGGCACAGAGGGGTCAGGCAAATTGTAGTCAGGGAAATGCCGAGATCAGGATAGGCAGAGTACGTGAAATATGGGAAATAGTCTGAAGTCTGAGCAGGCAGTGAAGGGTCAATACAGTGGTCGGGCACAGGTTAGGGAGTGGAGGCTCACAATCTAGGAAACAAGCAGGTATTTGGTTTGGGACAGGCACAGACAATGAATACAGCACACCTCTGCAGGAAACTAGCAGGCTAGAAAACTATTGCTCAGGCAGCCTTCTGCACAGAAAGTGCCTTACCTACCCCCAAGGTAACCAGGCATAGGCTGGAGCATATTAGGGTGTTCCAGTGCTGGCCCTTAGGACATGGAGCTAGCATGCATGCATGCCCTATGGGCAGAGAAGGAGGGCCCTTGCCAGCAAGAAGGTCACAGCCTACAGAATACAGAAAGCCAGGAGAGGTGACTAGAGCAGAGCAGGAACGCGAGCCACTGCTGTAACAAGTGTTGAGCAACAGAAATTGCTCAATATTATCCAAATTGTGATATGACATATGTTAGTTATAATGAATTCAGAAGTATGACCAGGATAACGTATGACCCAGATGGTTCTCAGATTCCAGATTTTAGTGAAAAAAATTAGGCCTGTATGCACAGTGTTCCTGATCATGCCCTATATTTACCAGTTTATATGCCCTGCTGCCACAGATCTGCAAACACTTTGTAGGTAATTAACAGAGGGAATGTTTAATCCCTTTAAGTGAAATAGCTGCAGCTGCTTTTTAATACTCACATCTGTTGGACATATTTGACAATTTGTCTTTGCTGGATGTTTTCAATATTTCAAAATGTCAACAAATTATGAGTGTATGCCTTGGAAATAAATATTAGTTTCTATCCTCACAGAATGCTAATGGCAGTAATGTTCACATTCTGTCTTTTTATAGATAGGGCAAATGGTTCTAAACTAAAAGACATATGGCACATAATAATTCAAAGGCAAATGCCAGTAAAAATGATCTTTTATGTTTGATGTTTTCCATGCCTGTATACAGGGGCGTAGCTAACGGCTCATGGGCCCTGGTGCAAGAGTTCAGCTTGGGCCCCCTGTCCCTCAGTGCTTTGTGTGTCTTCTTATGCGGCACAAGGGTCTTTGGGCCCCCTCAGGCTCCTGGGCCCGGTAGCGACTGCTACCTCTGCACCCCCTATAGCTACGCCCATGCCTGTATATGTTCAGGCTATTGTCTAGTAAAAAACGTGCATACAAAAAGATATATACAATCAAATCTTCCCATAATCTCCTCTTATTCTTTGATCCCACGACTGTGAGAAATATATTAAGAATTTTCTAGATGTCACAGGAGATTAGCCTTCCCTCTTCTTTTCACAGATCTGTCTCTGACTGTAAGGCAACTGGCTGCAGCAGGAGCCCCTCCCCCCCTTCTTCTTGTCTGCAGCAGAAGTCAAGGAAGCAAAGTCCCATCCCATTCATAAATAAAAAGTCTCAGGAGAAAATTAACCTCCGTGTTTCTCTGCAAATTGATTTCTATCCCCAGCTGTTTCCTGTTGCTACAATAGCTTCCAGGGATGTTGGGTCCGTAATGATGTAATATCAGCTGACTGTGACATTCAATTACTGTAGTCATGTTTTGCTCCTAGTAGTCTCCTATGGCAGCTGTTGGACAGCTCAGCCAGATGACATTATCACTACAGAAATAACACTTTACTTCAAGCAAAAACCAGCAGAAAGGTTTTGAAGCTGGCTTTTTGAAAAATGTCCACATCCTAGTGTTGTCCTGGTGTGGTCTTCTACAAGCTGGTATGGCTTCTACAATGGGGGACGTGAAGTTTACGCTGTGGTTGTCCAGGTTAGGCAACTCTTTTAACGAAAGGTCTGCTCCTCTAGTGGGTATACTAATATATAGAAGCTTTAACATCACATCCATTGTCTCATAAGAAAAGCTGATCTCTGGTCAATTATTTTCTCCCACTTCCAAATTACTTTACAGTATATCTGGTCAGAGATCAGACGGGAAACTATATGGCGATGTTAATAAAAGTGTAGGGTGATTTGCGCCTTTAGTCTGGTAATCAAAACCTCCTTGTTCCCACATGGACAGCAAAATGAAAGCATAAAGTCTTTAACAAACTAAAAAGCTCTTTATGCTGAGAAAAAAAAGAATATAATTAAAAATTAATACTACGGAAGGACCCAAATAATTAAAAGACAGACCCCATCGGCATTGTTAAAATGAACAAAGTGATTTTTCACCGGCTAATGCTCTAATGAAAGAAATTAGAGGAGGAAAAACAGAAAAAGCCTCATAGCTCAGGGACCAGCATGGCGGATTCCAGACCATGATAATGATAATTCATTAGAAAAAAAAAACCCTATCAGGGGATCACTAGAGTTTAATCTGTGCCTCATGCAAAGTTCAGCAGAAAAAAATAAGAAACTCATCTCATGATTTGTCTTCTTCAAAATGTGCAGTCTTTATTTGTTTTTCCTGCAGGATATCAGACTTCGAAAATGGGATCACAAGACCCTAACTTATAGGGGAAATCAAGTCAAATGATCTTCTTCTTTGTTAAAAGAGTACATTTGTGAAGTCTGTGATCTCAGGTCACCACTGATCTCCAGAATGAAGAGCTTAAACCACTTTGACACCACTCCGTGATTTCTCTTCTGATTTATGAGAGTAGCAAAGCTTAGGGTGGTTTTGCACAATAATGTGTACAGGCACCAATTAGGTCCCCAATGATCTACATGGTGACGTCAAGAAGGACCCTCTCCCATTTTACAGTATTGCTATCCTTAGAACATGGTTAACAGCTGGGATCAGAGTTTTTTTTCTGATCCAGGCAGTTGTGGCAAAAGCAGGGCCATGTATAGCAGGTTAAAGTTTTAATGGGTAGAGCAGCTTTCTGAGAGGATCCTTTCAATCTATATATTCACTCTGTATAGAAGGGACAAGTTATATTTCTGTACATAATCTGCTGCTCTTGTCTATTTTTACCTTTTTGGATACTACAAATGTAATATTTATGTTTATGCTGCTCTACTTCACCATAACTCAGGTCAGTGAATGGAAATATCTTTACATGAATGCTCTGAAACATGCAATGAGCCCAACAGAAATAACTAGAATATCATTAGCCCCAATGCAAAATCTTCAGGCACAGCCAGAGTTAACAATCCTGACCAAGCCCTCTCTGGGGTTTATGGTCTGGTCAATTGTAGTTGTGCTAGAAGTAGGCTAAGTGAGTATGGGCCTGGCGGAGGCAGGGAACAGACAGTATGTTTTCCACTTCTCAGGCATCCAGCTTCAGTGCTTCTGGAGACTAACTGATCCCTGTGTGTCCTCTGCCACCATCAGAGCGAGAGAAATTTTAGAGAATTTTCATGGCTACAGCACGAGAGTCAGCAAGGTAACCAGCGTATAGACATCTGATGTACCCCAGATTAGTAGATTCAAGAGCTACAACATTTTAATCAGCAAAGTGGTCAGCATTCTGAGGCCCTGTTGCAGTGGCGGAATAACGAGTTATGACACCCGGCACACTTCAGGTACAATTTGGCCACATGGAATCACATGCCTCCATGGGAATTTGAGACATTGTGAGAGATTACAGTTGCTAGCCAGAGGTCCCAGTATTAGAGACTGTAGCAATATCAAGAGATCACAGGGCAATTGCTGCAAACTACTTGCTTGCTCATGCTTGAACAGCTGGTTGGAAATTACACTCTGTACAGATAATTGCTGGAAGTACTACAACCCCTATTTGTTGCACAGACAAGAAAAACTTTTGTTAAGTTCAATCTGGCTTAGTTTCAAACTCTTCTAACACCACATGGTGGCTATTGCACAATTTTAAGCCTTGATTTACACCTGCATGGACATTTAACATCAATGACACCCCCAAATTACCATCAGGCAGGGAGACCCACATCTACAGGGAGTATCCCAAGGGAATATAGGGTGCCTCACATTCACTACACCAATTCCTGGGAGTGACGGCCTGAGGGAGTGCAGTGACACATCATCATCAAGACCCCTACCACTCCCATCCTCTGCTCCGGCTCCTCAGGGGCTTGCTGCATATCTACCATGTCTTTTTCTTATGTGGCAAGGTGGCATTTAGGCCTCCTGAATAGAGATGAGCGAACTTTAAAAAAAAGTTTGGCGTTCAGGTTGTGGTTATCGCCGCATCCCGTTATGGATTCCACTACCGCCGCATATGGAATCCATAAGGGGCGGCTTCCACGAACCCGAACTGTTGAACAGCCGAAGGACCTGGGGTGACGTCACCGTCATGTGATCAGTACAGGGGGCGTGGCTCAGCACTGTATTTGATCCCGAACGCGGAACGCCGAACTTTTTTTTAAAGTTCGCTCATCTCTACTCTTGAAGCATGAAGGCCCACTTGCGGCTACTACCTCTAAACCCACTACAGCTATGCCCTAGGGCCACAAATAAAGTACATTTGAATCCCAAATTTTGGAAAACTTCAAATACCACCCCTGATTCCCCACAATGACCTGAATGCAAATATTAATGCAAACTGTTATAAAACAACTCATTTGATGGACAACTATGAACATTTTATTAACAGATTCATATATGTTTAAGCTTATATATACCAACTAGATCCAAGTTATGTATACTGTATTATAACATGTTCTCAGAAAGATCTAAAGGTTTTGAGGTTTCTCAAATCATGTGGTATAAATATAATTATGACTCTTCTAAAACCTATTGCAAAATAAATCCCAGTATTTTAGCATTGATTTTCCTCTAATACTCCCCATAAGTAAGTGCTATAAATATAGGTCTGAATAAAAACGACTGATCTAGATGCATTTAATCTGAAAAAATATATATATATAACACAATTCCATTGCCATAATGCTGCTCTGAATAGGTGATTGTGGCTCCAATTACTGTAAAAGGTGAAGAAATGTAGAAAATTAATTACAGTCTGATTATTTAGGTGAATAAGATGGGAACTTTTACCAGGTAAAATTATGAAGTAGAGAACTTTTAAAACCTCACATGTCATTTAACAAAGTCAAAACATTTGAAATGTTCATCCTTCTTACTCTCTTCCAGGGAATGTACATTTATGTAGAAATTTAGAGTAGCTGTTTGATTTTTATTCTTTTCAATATGCAAAAATTTAAAACTCTACCTTGGAAAGGATGCCATTAAAATGTCAACCTTGAAAACGTCACAACTGCACCAAAGTAACATGTCTTTTAGATGTGGGATTGTCTAAGATGCACACCTGCAGATCTCGGAAACTACAGATGAGCGAATTTTTCAAATATTCGATTTGCCGGTTTGCTGAATTTTTCGGGAAAAATGATATTCGCATCGAATAATGTTAAAAAAACAGCTATTTCCTGGCTGCAGAGAGCCTTTATAGTGGTGTAGAACACTGTGCCTTGCAGTAACATGCATAGGGAGTCTGCTTTGGTAGTGAAATAATACTGTGAGTCCATATGACATGCAGATCACAAGGGTCGCTCTTAGAATCACTGCACAATTCACTTATTTGGGCAGTCACAGGGCCAAAACTGACCAAATAACTCAAGTATGAACTCAGCCTTACAGGTCAATGTTAGCGTCAAGAAGAAGCGCACACCTTTTACACCCTCGTCAGCTGATTCCACATAGATGTCTTCAGAACATGTTCTTGTCTTATACAAGTAGAGCCCCCTGACAGAGTGCAGAGGGTGTCAGCAGTAAGTTTGTGTTGATGTCACTGATTATTTTGCCCTTCCTCTGATCCGTCAGAACAATAACCCCCAAAAAAAGGAACCTGTCTGTGGAGAACCAGCCTTTACTCAGTCAGAATTTGGTCAGTGATCCATCAGTATTACTAATGCCAAAAAAACAGGAGTGGATCCAAATCAGAGATGACACGTGAATGGAATATTTGCATGTCTTCTGTGTTTTGTACCCACTGCTTTTGGCTACCAAATCACAAGCCAATTCTTTTTTTTTCTTTTTTTTTTGAACGGGGGAGAAAAAAAGAAACTTTATTTCACAAACAGGACATTAACACACATAAGATACAACACAGAAGGGGCAAAACCATAAATTTAAAAAACAAGCTGAAAAAAAAAAGTGCTTCATCAACAAGAATGGATTGACGACCAGTGTCGGGGTGACCACAATGGTAATGCATATTGATCATGAAATGTATGGGGTTACGACTGATAACTGGAGGACAGTCCAGCAAACCAGCCAACTCCAGCTCATTCCTACAGTGCAGGCTATGCAATCACAGCTGGAAGGTAACTGGTTGGTATGGATAACACCCGAAAATCTTCATAAACAAGCCTTAGTATGTGCAGGTCTCACAGCCACTGTAACAGAATGGTAAGAAGCAGTATAACATGTAGTAAGCACTGCAGGGATCATCTCTAAGACATGTAAGACGTCTGGGGGGTCCCGAACATTATGGACAAGGTCTGAGATGAGAGTCGTCCATGTGTTCAATACTGGATGTTATTGATGGCCAGCTCCGTAATGAATCCCAGTACTTGGATTAGGCAGTCCTTACTGAGTAACTTCACTTTTCCTTCACAATGCGCTGATGCCACAGATGCCGTCACCTTGATGAGCTGGGTTGCTGATAAGTGGATTCTAAAGTGTCTGAAGAAATGCAATTAAAAACATTGGAATAAATTGTTCACTTCCTCCAACGTGACCTCATCTTTTGATTTATGAATATCATTCCATGAAGTCTTGAAGTCCTCTGCGTTGATGTGCATGTGAGGTTCGACAGGCACAGAGAAAACAAGCTCTGTGGCCAAAACTGATCCAGACACGTCATACCCGGTTCACATCGCTGCTAGCCACATAAGGTCCTAAGAACTGATCTCCAGCTTACCGAAATAACAGTCAAAGTTTCTTTGGAACCACGTCCCTACGATAGCCGTGAGCGCCTCGGAGCTGTTATACAGGAAGAGTGGGAGGCAAGTAAATGTCTTTGGTAACACCTCCAATAGATCGTCCTCTGTGTATGTCCCGCAGAACCAACCTGTCCACACAATCCGGTCCTCTGTGCTTGCCTTGGTGAGTGGAGGCTTGGATGAAATCTGTATGAGCACAGCCAGTGGATCTCTGTCCTTTACTTTGAGTCCAGGTAAACAGGAAAATTTGGCTTTTAGGTTCAGCTCTGAGCCCACTTCAATGGTAAGACCCTTCTGCTTCTCGGCAGCTATGTGGGCTGACAGGTGCTTGGAATACTCTTTCAGTCTGGTGTATGAGAAATTATACATCGTAGTCACGCTGTACAGAGACCATTGTTTTTGAAGGAGCAAAGCAGCCTGTGCCGGATCAAGAGTTTCCTCCAAGGGGGTGCACTGCGGGATTTTTGTTTTAGACAAGCTTCGCAATGCAGACCGTCTACGTTCAGAGGTCAAGCTTCCGGGAGGATACCTCGGACTGTGAAAATGAGTGCTCCTTCGTGCCGATGACCTACTTCTAGGGGTTAACACCCTGGGTTGGTGTTTGCATATCCTTGCGATAAATGATGTTCCCGTTCACTGACTGTAAACAGAGATCTTGACAGACAAATGTATTAAACTCTGCCGCCATCTTTCTAGACGCCACGTCTCAAGTCCCCTGACCAGCCAGATTTACAAGCATCTGTTCCAGGACATGAAGCAATGGAATTTGACTAAAAGAAGCCCGTTTCATATTACAAATTTCACCACTAAGTAATTCAGCCCGTATCGCAAAAAAAAAGTGTGAAATCACCAATAAATTTGATGAAAAAAAAGCCTGTCCATGTAACAAATTTCACCACTACGCAATTTGGTCCATACAGCAAAGGGAGGTGTACAGGCACCCATTAAATTTCCCCAAAAAAGCCCGCTTCACAGAAAACATTTCACTGCAAAAAGGCCTTTATCACATATAACTGCATCGCTGAACTATTTGCCATAGGCCTTTTTTTTTTTTTTTTTTACTTTTACACTACACAAGGCTTATCAACAGATATATGCAACGCTGGACGGTGAATATATTTTAATTTTGCCACTAATACACAGCAAACTGGGATTCCGAATATATCACTGCACCGCATAACGTCAATTAGGCCCACATTTTTTTCTATTCTTACAGGCTTTTTTAACAGATATGTGCACCACTTAGTGGCAAAAATATTTTTTTCCCACTAATACAGAAAAAAAAGGGCTTTAAAACAGATAACTGCATCGCTGAGCGGCAAATATTTTTTTTCTTTTTCCACTATTACACAGAAAAAAAGGGCTTGAAAACAAATAACTACACCGCTGAGTGGCAAATATATTTTACTTTTGCCACTAATACATGCCAAAAAGGGCTGTAATTTTCGCCCTTCACCACACAAAGGCTATTAATCAATTTTTTCCCACTAATACAAGCCAAAAAATGCTTTAGCCATATAACTGCACCTCACAAGGGCAAGTAAAACGTAGAAATATTTCCTTGTAATAAACCCTGTTAATGCCTGTATCAAACAGCACTTGCGCCCTAATAAGAACGGTTTTCTGGAATTACAGAGCTGTATAATGGCAATTTGGATCCCCAGTCAGTGCAGCAAGATATAATCGGATTGTTCCTATTACCCAGGCTGTAACCTCCCCTACTGAACCCTGTTCAACATAAATGCTGTGGAATGATTCCTCCCCAACCTTTACCTACACCTTGAGTAATCTTTCCCTGCACTTGTAAATCGTTTTTTTTTCACCACAATCAAGTCTTTCCTATCACTGTCCCTAGCGCTTGCAGACACGTCTCTCCCTGCACTAAGTACACTTATAAATCGCAGAATCTAAGATGGCCGCCGTATTTATAAGGCTGTGACATCACAGGGCTGGCTGCTGATTGGCTGCATGCATGTTAGTATGGGTAATCCTGCCTTCCCAGAGTTCCTTTCTCCATGTCCTCACACATGCAGCAGCCATTTTAGGAAAAAATGCAATTCATTACCACAAAGCGTGAGGAAATTCGCATTCGGTGCAAATCGAATCTTACCTGAAATTCGGATTGAATTTCAGCTTTGATTCGCTCATCTCTATCGGGAACCAAGAAACTAAAAGCAAGAATCATAGAACCCTAAATAAATTCAAAATATTGAACATATTGACTACAGTTAGAACCAAAAGTAGTTCTAGAGGGCCACTAAATACCAGATCCAGATAAACCAAGGAGTGACATAGAATTCTGGTACTACAAGTACGTTTTAAGAAACCAATAACCATACTGAAGACAATACTAAGATACACCTGGGCATGTTTAAGGAACATCTGTATACATTCCAATGTTATAGAACCTAAGTTGTTACTGGAATGATGGTTAGATTACACAGATATTTATATTTATGTTTCCACAACTTTCCAATTGGGTAGTCTGTATCTGCTCATTCAAGTGCACAATAAACAAAACACCGAAACACATGTTGGGGTTGCCGCCATCCTGGCTCGCACACTATCGGTAATTTTGTTGTGTTATTTTAGTATTATTTCATCATTATTTGGGATTGGGGTATCTTTGATTAAGGGATATGTGTTGTTGTATCTGGCTCCCTTTGTTTGTATCTTGGGGCCTTACATATTTTGTGAGGGGACACAGGGCTAATCTTTACACATTTGTGACTGATGGTCTATGATTCATTTATTGATTTCATCATCATTATATTCTGTGTATTTTTAGCCTTCTTATCCTCAGGCATTCAATAGTTACTGATTCATTCCCACTCAGTGTATGTCACCAGAGATGCTACCTTTTGTCCTGCCTCTCATCCTTATTTTATTTTGTGTTGTATTTTTTTACAGATTATTCAAATTAATAAAGATCCTTTCACTTTTTGGTATATCGTGGCTCCTGTTTATTGTAGGTTTGGTTAATTCTTTGAGCACTTACCGGTTTACCAGGTTTACCATTGTACTATGTAATGAGTCTTAATTTTTAGAAATGTTTGAAAACTGTTAAAAAGCTACAACTTTCATCATGCCTGGACAGCCTACATCTATCAGGGCATGCTAGGAGTTGTAGTTTTTCAACAGTTGGCCACAGGTTGGACATGTCTGGTCTAGATGGTCCTAGATACTCTAGAGTCCTATATGGCCCTGATATTGAAATATTATGGAGGTCTTAATAACCCCTTGCACTGGCGGTGGATCCGCCGAAGTTATGTAGAGGCACCGGCCCCTACATAACTTCAGAGCATCCACCGCCAGTCTAAATGTAAGCCAGCTTCCTTGCTGGCTTAAAGTATAACTGTCAATTTTTTTTTTTTTTTTACTATTGGATTTTGGTGATTAATATCACCTTGTTGGCCCTGTTTTAATTTCTGATTGTTTAATAAATAACCCCTAAAAGCCACCTAAAAGTCCCCAGTATTGGCTATTTTTACCTGAGATTAAAATCAGGTTGCTATGCTCCTTCCGTCTACCAGATGAGGATGGAGCACGCTGCGTGCACTGGGAACTGATAGTGAGTCAGCATTGTAAGGGAATGTATAAAAAGCCAGGTTCTTCCTGACAGGAGATAACAGTGCTGGGCTGTGTGTGTAAACTTCTCCACATGCCTGTGCTTGGCAGACACTCACTTAGCAGTGCAGGACAATGTGGCTGCTCAGTGTATAAATGAAAGCCTTATCTGATAAGAGGAGAACTTGTGGAAGGACTACAGGCTTCAGCCAGACCTGGGAACTTCACTGCAAGACCCCCCTATACAGAGCTGGTCTTCACTAACTTCACTGCAGGTGTCCTATGGATTAGCCTCAGGGCTGAGGGCGGCCATTTTAACAGAATAGTGAAATTGTAGTTTTATGCAGACTGGTTGCTAAGGGCTGAATCTTATTAAATATAAGGGGTAAGTAAATCTAATAGTTATTGATTCAGGAATATTATCATATTAGTAACTACATATATGAAAACTGAAATTAGGGTCTAAATGTGACAGTTATCCTTTAAATTTAGACCATTTTCTATGCAACACAAAGAGCAAAGAATTTAAGTATAATTTCCCTCTACATAAAATGACATAATTTCTTAACCAAAATACGGGACACTGGTAATTTGTTCTGAAAGATAAAATGTTCTTATGAACTGCCGTGAGGTTTAATGATCAGTAGGTAGATGCTCATTAATGTCTTGCTAATAATGGACACCACTCCATCATTTAATTCAGCCTGCAAATAGCAACACCTATTAGCCTCAGCCTCTGAAGTAAAGGTTTAAAGGGAATTGAAAGTCATGGAAACTGGGGCTGAAATGTGAATATCTGAGTTCTAGTGGTATTTATTAACACGGTCAATGAAATGACTACAAACTGGATCATGAGGTTTTTAATGGGAGCTGATAGTTTGTGTGTTTGTAATACACACTATCATCACGGACACAATGTCCACTGTTTTCCTCCATGCATATTTATGACATTCTCTCATGATTAGTTTTAAAATCAAGTACCATAAAATGCAATTTCTATACCAGCATAAGCCAGTGGTTATCAAGCAATGAAAAGGTTATTCTGATACAAAAAAATATATATATAATAAATAATAAATTCAGTTTGATAAATTTTAAATTAATTAGAAAATAAAAAAATGTTCATGGGGGGTATTTATTACCAGTCTTAAGAAATGCGATGGAGTAAGATGCAACAAATTTATCAGGAAGCAAAAAATTCTTCATACAGTACTTCATAGCTCATAGCTGGCACAGATTCATGACAGTTTCTGGTGTAAATTATATGGAATTTGCCAGGCTGTGAGACCACAACCCTCCTGCTATCGCCCCCACCCCACTTTGCTTTAAAGAGTAGATAGTGAAGGAAAACATCAAGAAATCACAAATTTTTGGATAAAGATGACATACCAGATCCCCACTGTAAACAGGCCCTAAGGCCAGACCTTGTTTTTCAAAGTGTATACATACCATCAGACAATTCCTGTTTTTTCCATAGCAGGGATTTATTCTAGATCTATGTTTTATTGTTAAGTCTCCACTAAGCCGACAGCATCAGTCCCTTGGGTCCACCAAAGGAAATGATTTCGAGGGCCCACCTTCTGTGTATATAGAACCTTAAAGGCCCTATATTATTAGGGGTCCATTATTTTTAGACAATGGGCCCACCAGAGGACCCTGAAGCCTGTCAGTTCAACCCTGAAGCCTGTCATATTCCTCCTACTGGAGAGTATAATTGAGTATGTATGGACTATATGGTGCAGGTCATTAATACAGGTTCCGTTTTTTACCTGCACCCATACCTAATCTGGAAACAGGCATTTTCAGCATTCTTTCGTTTATATGTGCTTTGTGTTTTGACACTATATATAGTCCCCTGATTACCATTACAAAATGGAGAAACATGTCAGGACTGTGGAATAGGGTACTTACTTTCCACGATGTGTGAAAAGTACGCATTCAATAACTGCACAATTGTGGTTCATCCATTAAATGTTTTTTGGTGCACTACCTCATAGTGGTGCTTCTGTAGTTATACCTAGTAGCTAGGGCCTCTAGCTCTGCGTCCCTTTTACTTCCCACAATTGAATATTATACTTAGGAGCCATATATCATTAAAACAAGCTATACATTGAGTATACTCCTTGCTGGAGATCAGTGATTTGTTACTTCTTTCATACTTTTACAATGATCAGTGATATGTGTGCCCAGACCAGATTCCACCTGTGTACAGACCCTAGCCTAGACCCTAGCCCAGATTCCCTTATGTTTACAGACTCCAGACCAGACCCTAAAGTACCCCTCTACAAACATCGGACCAGGAGTTAAGCTACTCGCCTCATGCTTCCTTCCAATCTCTGACATTTTGGGAAAGTTGGCAAGTTTGACTGTGAGGCCCATTTATGTGGAACACTCAAGTAGGCACATTTATATGAGGATTACCATATTTTATAAATGCTAAATGTAATAGCAAACAACTTTATGTGCAAAGAAATATGAAAACATTAAAAACATGGATTATCCTGAATTGCATTACTGTTGCACTTATTGTACAGTAAATTAAAATTTTAGGCTCAATTTTTTGGGTGGTCCCATCTACCAAAGACAATATGGCCTTTTTAGATGGGAACTTACACTATCAGATAGGCCTCATGCACACGACCGTTGTTGTGGTCCGCGTCCGAGCCGCATATTTTGCGGCTTGGGTGCGGACCCATTCACTTCAATGGGGCTGCAAAAGATGCGGACAGCAGTCTGTGTGCTGTCTGCATCCGTTGCTCCGTTCCGTGCCCCGCAAAAAAAATAGAGCATGTCCTATTCTTGTCCGCTTTGCGGACAAGAATAGGCATTTCTACAATGGTCCGCGTTCCGCTCCTCAAATTGCGGAACGGAACACGGAGCAGCTTCCGTGTTTTGCAGATCCGTGGTTTGCGGACCGCAAAACACCAACGGTCGTGTGCATGAGGCCATAGTCTATCAGATATGATGAATTAGGCACATTCTGTATGAAAATTAAGTATAATGAATAAGTCACCCAGAGACACGCTTTCTATGAGGCTATTTTAGGTGGCCCCACAGAAATGAATGGAGAGCTAGACCCGCACCTATCAGACAATGGGGGCATATCCTAGCAATATGACCCCATTGTCAGAGGTGGGAATACCCCTTTAACACTGAGGCAGTGATCTCACAGAAAAGCAGATGAAGCAGCACAGGCACTTTCGATTCATTTGTCCCTAACATTTAAAGTCATAGAAATATACAGCTATATCTCTTACTAGACAGTGAAGAATGACATTCAGGAGAGTCATTAAATACCATAATGCTTTTTAATAATGAAGTCGCTGGGACTGTGTGTGAGGGAAGGGGTTAACAAAAACTGACTGAAAGGCGCTCCTGGTAGATGTAGGTGGTTGGTAATGAAAAGACCAGAGCTACAAATGGGTGAGTAAGAAAGCCAAAAAGGGTAGAAATTGAACTGGCTGGCAATTTTTTTTGCATTGATTAAATGAAAATAATGGTGTGTATTACTCCATATTTTATTTTTATTTGTCTAATTTGTGGGGTAACCCCTTTAATGTAAGGTTTGGCATGGGAAATGCTTGTCTTGAGGGGAGTTAGTAAGAATTTTTTCCTTGGAATTAGTCCTATGAGAAAAAAAGACCTTATGTGGTAACTTCCCACTCCTTAGTGACTCTTCATTCCAAATGCTGAGAATATTATAACCTGCTAATGGCATTTTTATTGCCATTTAGTCAAAATTACTGTATTAACTAGTGTTTTCATGGGCATGTTATAGATTGCATAATTTAAATGGTAGTCTCTTGATGACAGATTCCCTTTAACCTCATTCTTTTAATGGGGAACTTTGTTGATGAGGAGCTTAACCTTGTTCTTCTAAAAAGGAGCCACTAAAAGTCTTAGATGCTTTTCTTGAATGCAATTCATGTATCACCTAAAAATCTATAGAAGTGCCCAAGTGGTTAATATACCCCAGAGGCCTTCCATTTCCCTTTAGTGAGACCTGGAATTCATGAGATCAATCCTATGAAGTATCCTATTTATCACAATGTCCCTTCAATTGAGAATTGAGTAATGGCTGGTTTAGCTATCTCAAGGGTCTCAACCATATTAATCATACAATTCTCACCCATTAATAACCCAAGTGACTGAGCTTGACTGAAAAGGGCTTATTTGTTACCGGCATATGGTAGATTCCCTTTCTGGGGCATGCTTGGCTTTTATTTGCTTCCTACAAACAAAAAATCTCTCTCCAGCTGGCAGATGCCAGTGCATTTAATCAAATACCTTGGCTCACTGTCCACCGCCAGCCATCCTACTCAAACTTCTATTTAATAGGCTAATATCTAGAAATGTCATCCAGACATGCTGCGTTGTAATTAATATTGCGCTCTACATTTTCATTGCTCGTATATGATGCCTTATTATGTGACAAATACTCAGATGATTATTTTATTTCGGATACATTTGCAGCTCAGGATTTATAGATTAGTCTAAAAAGCTATGGTTAGAAATGGGAACTGAAATATCTTCTCGTTCTAACTTATCCTAATACACAAATAACACAATATATAAGACTCTTTCCTTCAAGTATTTAAAAAGCAAACTGTAAAGCTTTTGAAAGCATATAAAGACAACATAAAACAATAGACAAAGTCTGGTTATTGCATCGCTACATGGCAAAAGAATATCGAAAACTAAAAAGGTTGTAGGACTTGTAAAACCCTATTTCAGTATGCTGGTCCATCACCTGATCATGGGGACTCTCAATACTGGAAGCTTTCACCTAGATGGGAGCAACTTCAAAGAATAGGCATCCGAACAATGAGAGTCTCTAGATTATAGTTGATGGCTTATGACAACCTGTAATCCACAGGGGACACTGAATCTTTATAACATTTATTAATGTATAATATTTATCTATAAATAGGTATCATATGCAGGATTTTTGGATAACAGACATAAGTCAGTTGTCATTTAAGGAGGGCAAAGCTCACGTAAGGAGACTGTATGTCATCTGTTAGGCATGTCTGCTGGTACTGCAGCCAGTCCACATTCAATTGAATGGGCCTGGGCTACAATACTAAAAACAGGCAATAGACAGGAGTGCCACTGTAATGTAGACAATTATTCTATTCTTAGATATCCCCTGTACTAAATTAATCTTAAGGTCACAAGGTAGCTGCGATGATATCATCCAATGTGATGCTTAACTGGCTAAAACAGCATAGGATAAGTCTACTTTCACACTTGCGTTTTGGCTTTCCGTTTGTGAGATCTGTTCAGGGCTCTCGGAAGGGGTCCAAAACGGATCAGTTTGCATTCTAATGCATTCTGAATGGAAAAGGATCCACTCAGAATGAATCAGTTTGCATCAGTTCAGTCTCCATTCTGCTTTGGAGATGGACACCAAAACGCTGCTGACTGAGCCAAACTGAGCACAATGTAAGTCAATGCGGACAGATCCGTTTTCACTGACACAAACTGGCACAATAGAAAACGGATCCATCCTCCATTGACTTTTAATGGTGTTCAAGACAGAACCATCTTGGCTATGTTACAAACGGATCAGTTCTAAAGGGATGCAGACAGTTGTATTATCTGAAGCATGACGGATCCGCACAAAACGTGAGTGTGAAAGTAGTCTTAGAAGGTCTCAGTGTAGTATAGGGTAATATACCCCACTCATAGTTTCAGAGGGAGATCCACCAATCGGTCTTCGTAGACAGGCCATAAGTGTTAAGTGTTCAAGTTCCCAGATTGAACCTATGCTTTAGAATATATTAGTGTATGTAGTGTTCTATAGTTCTATATTCCCATAAGTGGCTGAAGTGTCTAACAAATGAAGGGGCAGTAAGAGGTATTGCAGCGTCCCACTACTATGCTAGTGGTACACTGGAAAAGGATTAAAAATGTGGGTTTGTGTAATGTATGCATTTCTTGTATTTTAAAGTGCACAAGGGGTTAATAGGCCTTAGTTGCTATCACTAGGTTAGGCTGTTGTCACCCTCCCCATGGAGCAGATAGAGAGTGGCTAGACAGTGAAGAGAGCAGATGAAAACAGAACAGCCAGAAAGAAGCAAAGAGTAAAAGATGTTTGAGGAGCATTCCAGTGTTGAGAGGAGGTAGGTGTAGAAGCTCTGTGGAGATAAGCTGTCTGAAATGGTTCATACAAGCTCTACAGCATACTTATTCAAGAGATTTAAGTCTTACGGTGCCTGGACATACATTAGAAAGAACCTGGCCAGCTGTAAGAACAATACCACATTCAGCTGAGGACATTTTGGAAAACATAACGGTGAGTAAAGCAACCTGTAAAAAAAGGTGTACAACTTAGTCTGACATTGGAGGAGGCCCCGTAGTTGCACAGTGAAAATTGTTGCACCTCTATTTCTGGATGCTTATGCCAAATCCAGCTAGAGAAGTGCAGTGTGAGGAAAATTGTTTTAAAGAGACATCTTGGCCTATTAGCTACTTCTGCAGCCATGTAACCTGTGAGATCTGTGAAACTGCACAAAGCTGGGTAAGAATTGCTAGGTCCGCTGTGGGCATCCTCCATTGTATGAATTTTTGCTGGGGATTGCCATTAGCAATGAGTGCAGGATCTGCTCCCCTGTATATATATGCACAACTGCATTTGGGTTTAAGCATTTTCCTGCCTGATTAACACCACGCCATTTTTTCCTGTTTGGTATAAGAATTGCTAGGCCGTGCATGCTGAGAACTGTAACTGACTTGCTTTATGTACTTTATCTGCAAGTAAAGAACTGTTCTACTGCAAAAACAGCCTCATCACTGCTGCAGGAGACCCTGCCTTACACCTCATAATTCATCACCATCAAGGACACCTCAAACCCACCATCAAGCAGGAGAACGCCAAGACCAGAGTGTGCCCAAAGGAAGATGTGCCCTTCCCATCAATGCATGGCCCAGGGCAGCGTTAGAGTGAGTAACAACTATAACTACCATTCTACTACTACTACTATCAGTTCTATTCTCTCTTCTCCTGGGCTTGCTGCAGTATACAGTATATATCAAATTTCGGTGGTTGCCCAGATAATTCCCTAGCAAGCTAAAGGCAGCTAAAAGATTACTATCATTGTTTATCAGCACCAGGAACAATGCCGTCATAGAAGGGCGACCATGAAATCCAGATCAATGAACAATTATAACATATAAACCTTCCTGTTTTATTGCCGGTAACCTTATTCAACCCCACAGAACCATGTATTACTGCAGATCATGTTTTATGGTACCTTCTTCTTAATATAAACTGTGTCGGTCTGCATTACATGTAAGAGGCATTGGATGGAAAGCAATATCTGATGGGTTGCCCTCTGTGTGTACATCTGAACAGGATCCAACTTATGAATTGGGTTTTGCAGAGCAATATGACTTTTTATCACTAGTGGCACAAACTGTTCCCTAGTTTAAAAAAAACTAAATAGAGAGAAAATAGGTTTTCTTAGCTTTTGGCTGCATTCTTTATCGTCCTTATTTCACAGCTCAAGAATTCCCCTCTGGTAATAGATGGTGGCAGGACCAATACATAAAGCATGGTCTGCCAAGGAATTCATTCAAGTAGAGTCTTTGTTACCGTTTATAGAGATACTCTGTAGCAGAGACCACAAATAAGCATGCTTTGATGTATGCATGCATTTACAATCAGACTGAAACAACCAGGGTGGAAGGAAAATGGGCACGCAACATTTTATAGAAAATTTTAAGTAAAACTCCAACTTTGCAGTGAATACATCAAGCAACGCCATGCTATCACTTAATGCAAACTGCTACTAAACTATGCCCTCAAGAGCCGTTAATCCTCACTCCATAAATCCCACAAAAAATGCTAAGAAAACATGTATATGAAAATTACTTCTTATTCAAAAAGATACTTTCTGTTGTTACATAACAAAATCCACAGGTATAAAAAGAACACCCATAGGGTCCATTCATGCGACTGTAGGCCATCCATGCCCGTAATATGGACCGCAAATGGAGGTTCCACAATATACAGGCACCAGCCGTGTTAATCCCGTATAACGGATACGGACTCATGGACTTCAATGGGTACTCAATCGACAAGATACAGAGCGGTGTGGAGCAAAGGCACGGATCGGACGCCCACGGAAGAGCTTCCATGGACTTTTTGATCCAGGTCTCCAAACCGCAAAAGTTAGGACATCT
This sequence comes from Bufotes viridis, assembly GCA_033119425.1. Classification (NCBI taxonomy): domain Eukaryota; kingdom Metazoa; phylum Chordata; class Amphibia; order Anura; family Bufonidae; genus Bufotes; species Bufotes viridis. The sequence goes on along the minus strand of CM065590.1, from coordinate 414,011,589 downwards.
TTTGCCTTATATTGCAGCTCTCGGACCCGTTAAAGTGAATAGGTCTGCAACGCAATATGGGATTCACACAGCCGGTGCCTGTGCACGGGCATGAATGGCTTACGTTCGTGTGAATGTACCCATACAGTCAAACCAAATTTGCAAGAAGTCCAGTGATAGTTCCCCAGTAGTTGCTCTCTGGCATTAACAGTTGCAGTTGCCTAAGCAACAAAAAGTATATGTTTGAATAAGAAGTAATTTTCATAAACAAATTTTTTTTGCATTTTTTTACGGGAAGCTCCAATTTGTCTGAGGCCTTATACACACATCAGAGGGTCCATACTGAACACATATAGTTGCAAACTGGAAACCATCAGTTGCAAACTGGAGCCAAGCTGTTTATGTTCTTACTGAATTTTTTTATTAAAGGGGTAAAAAATAATCTATGCCTGTACATTGGCTATTTATGGTATCACAGTTTAGTTTCCATTCATTTCAGTGGAGCTGAACTGCAATACCTGACACAACTCCAGTTGTCGAGCTATTTAAAAAAAAAATTAAGAAATCAAACATATTTTTCTGATCCTGCACAACATATTTAAGTCACCTGAAGCATTGTTCTCAATGGGCTGTGTACTGTAAGGGTACTTTTTAAGTACTGATTGTTTCTGTCCCTTTAATTCTGTTCCCTTGTATTATTACCATTCTGTGTAATGATGTGCCTTGTAATCTAGTATCCACCCCCACTGTGCTGATAAGACCACATTTCTGAGTGATCTCAGAGACATGCGTGCTGCACACTGCAGGAAGGCTAAACGATTTCAACTCTGTGGCACACATACATTCGGGGGACTCCAGCTGAAACATCATCCTAAGTAGGATGTAAGTATTTATTTGCCCTATCTCTTGTACACCCTGGGGTGTCGGTCATGTGTTCTAACACGGTAGACAGCATGATCGATTGAGTCTCACCCCATTTAGGCTAGTGGTGCATTTACTTTTTATTATTCATTATGTGATGTGTTATCCTATTCATTTTCAAATCTTTTGAATTCACGTTACATTACAGACTGTAAGTCTGACCTATTGAAGCCTTAAAGGGGTTTTCAGAGATTGAGATATTGAAGACCTATACTCAAGATAGATCATTAATATCAGCTGGCAGGATTCTGACACCCAGGACCCTAGCCGATCAGCTCTTTGAGGTGGCAACAGCACTCCCTACAGATTACCAAGCACAGTGCCATCCATTGGATCGTGACTGTACTTGGTATCATGGTTCAGCACCATTCACTTGAATAGGACTGAGCTGCTCCTAGGCTATGTGACTGATAAATGTGACATTACTGGCTTAGGAAGAGGCCACGACGCTCACCAGAGTATCAAGGCCTCCTCAAACAGCTGATTGGCAGTGGTTCTTTAGGTAGGACCCTCGCTGATCTGATACTGATGACCTATTCTGAGGATAGGTCACAATAATTGAATCTTGGAAAATGTATTTAAGGTGGTGGGTATACACCTTACTGTAGGCCAACTGCTAGGCACCTCTGGAGTTGGCTTATCTCCCGTGAGAATCAAGAATGTCAAAATCCGATCCTCCACTCACTGCCCCACCACCACCACCACCAGGTATCTGTTGTCGGGTAAAGTTAGGACATCCTCACATAACAGACGGTTGTTCATTCCTGCCAGAATCTATGGGTTTGGCCAAGGTTTAACTCATGTAGATGGTCATCTTTAATATTCACTGCATCCCTGTTCATTAACTCATGAAGATCCAGGGTAGCTCTACTAATGTATACCTAATATCTTGGAAGCTAATGGCTTTTCTATTCCTTGAAGAGGTTGCCGAGTTTCTAAAATCAGGCAACCTCTTCAGAATGGGTAGGAATGTTCTGTAAAATAATGGTCACCTATGCTTTGTAAAATCTTTGTAAAATAAACTGCATTAAAATACTGTAACTGCTTTGCTTTGGGTTTCACATTATTATGTTGTTCTAAAATTACATTTTGGATTCAGGCCCAATTTGTGTTCTACAAGAGATGGGAGACTCTTAGTAAATTTGTTTTGACATGAAATATTTAGGCAGACTAGGTTTGTGCCATCTAAGACCCTAATTGGTATCTTACTTTCTTTGGAAAATCAAAACAGAAAAGAAAAAAGCTGACTAGAGCCTGAGATCAAACATAGCCACTTAAAACAGGAAGCTCTTGCAGCTCCTCCAGCCATGTTAATTGCTGCCAAAAAATACTTTGGGGAAAAATACACATCTTCCAAGCAGTGCACAACATAACTCCATAGTTTAGCATTTTTCATGTGTTTAAAGCATTTTTTCCGTTAATAAACCAAATATTTAGTTGAAGTTTTTTTTTTACATATTTTACCTTTTGTAATGTTGCCTCCAGATTTATCTTAGTTCAGACGTGGTAGATGAAGTATTCCCTCACATTAAACTCCTCAAATACTGCAATGAGTGGTTTGTTAGCTTACACTGTAGAGCCAGCTACACACATGAGAAAACGGTCAGCCAAATTCTCATTTGACCAACACCTACCTTTCCCACCTCCCCCTTACTGAACTCTGAACTCAGCTAAGCATGCATGTGTTGTGAATGGGACAACAATCTCCACTGACAACAAAAGGATTGGGAATCCGATGTACCCCACCCTTCTTTCTCACCACATCTGCCATCAGGGAAGTGACGGAAGCCCCTACACATATCAGATTATTTTACATTATTTTTTATTATAAAAATGTTTACCGGTCTAAAAACTCCTTGAAGAATCTTCCCCATGGTTCCTTCTGATTTTGATTGAACCAGGTAGCTTTCTGCTGTCTATTCACTCTGTGGGTTCTCCTTTTTGGAGAAGACCTGGTATATGACACTGACATTTCAGTATACTTCAGTCCACCTATCAGTGTTTTGAATTCTAGTTATGCTATTGGGTTTTTCTAACCCATGATATCTCCAACCCTCTAAACACAGCTTGATTAATATTTAGCTGGAACCCTTTTTGCATTACTAAATATACTGTCAACAAGGAATGGTGGAGCCCAGTGGCCTACAATAGAGGCAGACCATGCAACTGCTATGGGGCCAGAGCTGCAGTCATTCTTCTGGTCCTGGCATAAATTCAATGCATTTTAGGGAGCTCAGTGCAAAGAGATTTTTACATCTGTCATTGATATCAATAGTAACTGTATCATTATCTAGGCACTGAGCTCCCCCTAGTGGTGGCTGCAGGCAAGTAGGTTTATAATACACCATGTGAAGGAAATAAGGACATTTATCAGTTTTTTTTAAAGCATGTTGTCTGGTGTAAACTCATTGAGAAATATGGTGTGCCAAATAAGCACTATATTTATGAAGCACTTGTTCCATTTGTTTCCAGCAGAAATCAGATAAAGTGAGACAGAGGGAGACTTTCTTTTTATTACAATTTTTTAAATAAAAAAAATTATACATATTTTTTCTCCAGAAATTTGGGGGTTGTGCTTTGCATTCAGTGTTGTCTGGGAGTCCTGGGAAACTGGGTGGGGCAGGGGGCCATACTAGATTTTGCTGTGGGGCTCTAGAAGATCTGTGTACGCTCCTGGTGGGGCCCTTCCCGACTTTGTCATGGAGGCCCTATAAATTCTATTTAGGACCTGGAGCTCACTCGTATTTGGCTATGACAATACCATACAAGATTTATGATATGCCAGTACCCTCATTCTTTAAGCTAAATGCTACTCCATCTTTTTAATAATGACACGGTCTGCCTGTGAACAGTCATGTAGATGACAGATCCTGTAAAGGAAATGGCAATGGTGGCATTTTACCATGTCAATGTGTATAAGTAGTAGTAATTTCCTACAAAGGCTGAGAGCACATGATAAAGGTTGGCACAATTACTTGGTATTGAATCTTGGATAATTGAGTCTCGTGGTGCTGTTTGCCAAGCCTTATCTTGAGATCTTTGTAATAATGCGCACATACAGGTCTACTGAGGAAGAATTAAGGGGGTGCATACTTTAAAAGCTAATAACTTCCGTTTTAATACTAGCACTGTAGAGACTACATGAAAGGAGCTAATAAAGTGATACATGTCCCTGCTGGTATTTTAATGTTGTAAGCACATTGATTTTGGCAGAAACTTCTTTTTTTTTCTCTAGACGGCCAAAATCTGAAATCAATTTGTAGAACAAGCAGTCATCAGTCATTAATGGATTTCTCATCACATATTCTCCAGGGGGTCAGACTGGGTTCCCCTTGGGGCTCCCCTGGTATACACAGCAGCTCTATAATATAGAGGAGCTGCCAGGAGGCAACACGTCGGTTGCATGCATCAAGACAAATCTTTAGCTTGGCCCGCAAGCTTTCTTCAAGGGCTCTTGGGACAAATAAGTATTTTATCCTGCTAAGAGTATGACATCTCAGAGGCCTGCACGAATTAAGAGTACGTGCAAAAGGCTGGTTAACCCTGTTGATGTTGTTTAAGGTACTATTACACCAGCAGATGTCATACAGATCATGATACAAGAACGAAGATGTAGGGACTCATTAATGACGAAAATGTAGCTTATTATACACATAGATATTCGTTCGTACTTGCGGTCGTTACTCGTTGGCTTTTAAATCGTTCCTTGTTATTATATGGGAAGATGGTGGACAGATGCTTAGTCAAAAGGCATGTATGAGATCGTTAGCGAGTAGACGACTCCTTATTATACGAACAGATCTATTAATGAGGAGTGCTAATTTTTTAGCATGCTGAACGAACACGATCTGTCGCTCGTCTTTGAATCATTCATACTTATTAGATCACACGATTCTCGTTCATTTTTGCTCGAATGCACAAGAATCTTTATGATATTCGGTCCATGTAATAGGGCCTTTAGGAAGTCTTCTAGGAGTTCCTCATAGATTGCAGCTTGTGGTGAGCGAAGTATTGGAAAATCTGATTCGGCTGCTTCGCTGAATTTTACCAAACAATTTGCTTCTTGATCAATTACTTTGTCATGAAGCACATTTCTTTGTAAGTATTGGGTGCAATGACAAGGAGCGGCGATTGTGCGCTCCCCATCATTGTACCTCTCAGATGCCGCGTTCATAGCTGATTGCGGCATCTGACATTAATATTACAGTGTCAAATAAAGTAAAAAAATTAATAATATCATACTTACCCGCATACATTTGATTGCAAAGAGCCGGCCACCACCATCTTGATTGTAGATCCAGTATGAAATCTTGCGTGGCCCGTGATGAAGTCATCATGTCGGCCAGCGGGGGGACATCATACGTCACCATGCACGGGATTTTGCGCGGGATCTTCAATCAAGATGGCGGCTGGCTCTTCACGCTCCAATGGGTGAGGTAATATGATTTTTTTTTACTGCTATTCAGAGAAAAAGATTTGCTACCACAAAACATGAGGAAATTTGGCTTCATTGCACCACTTTGTGGAGTTCGATTCGCTTAACACTAATTGCAGCCACAGATGCCATAACAAAATCACCATTGTTAAATTTCCCACCAGGCACGTACCTAGTGGCAGCATTTCTTATCAAACTGGGCCTATAGGTATGCCCATACTATGTTTCCTGGATCATTACGTTTCATGCACATGGCTGTGTCTGTATTTTTTTGTGCAAATAATAGATCCACAAAATACGTATCCCTTCCATGTTAATGCCGCATTTTTATTTTTACTCATCAATAAAGAGGTCTATTCTTGCCCCTATTGGTCCAAGGATCCACCAAAAATCTCCTTCAGGGCACTTCCTTCCAATGCAGCCACCCATCAAACACTGTAAACAAAGGCAACCACTCTATCCTGTAGTCTTCCCCTAAACTCCCATTTGAAGGAAAAATGAAATGACTGCGAGGAGGACCTACTTCATTTGGATTCTGCAGTGCTCCTATGTAAGACAACTGAAACGAGGAACTCATTCTATTGTGTCCCATAGAAATAAGTGAGTCAGTAGGCTATATGCAAAAAATTAGCATAGCACACAGATGAAAAACATAGTCATGTGTGTGAAGCCTAAATCAAATACCAAATCTAGTATGAAGACTGACATTTGCAGAGGCAGAGCAATAAGGAATAAGGATAAAATAACTCTTCATATAAATCTGTTTGACAGTTATTTGGAGCATTTTTCAAAAAACAATTAGGTTTTTCCTTACACACACGTGGTAGTTACAAAATTCTTGGCTTCCCGTTGCCACCACTATGGGACTGACCTCTGTATAGTTTCACAGGACTTCTACTGATCTAAATAAAAGATGCACAAAGATTAAGACCTTGTTGGCAGTAATCAACATTTATTGAGGAGTTAATTTAGTGCTCCCCTATCACTGAGATGGGAGGGGACTTTTCTTTAAAATAAAGTAGAACCTGGCTACTGCCATCTATACTATTACCCCGATTGCTACTCTGTAAAGAGTCAATATAAGCGCGAAACAAGACGAAGGAGGGGACTTCAAACTAGGAAAACAGTAGGAGGAAATCCAGAGGTAAACCCAAAGTTCCTGCATTGACTAAGGGTCACCCTTTTCAGGGCAAGTGCTCCAAGAGCGGGCAAACAAGTTAGGGAATTCACTCCTGACAGCTGCAAAACAAGGAAAGTGCTAGAATGGGCCACTGAATATGTCGCACACAGTAAATCAATGAGTGACCTTCAAAGACTAGCCACGGTAAAACTCTGTTTCAAGAGTTGTACCCTCTAAGACCCTTTTTAGACAACTGTAAGTTGTATATTCATTATTTTACTTTAACTAATAAAAATAAGTCTTATCAGCAATAAGATTTCAGGAAACAACCCTGATGACAGCAATGGGAAACCAAATCTGTCCACCGGACATGGGAAAGTCCTTGAGTAGTACAGTAAAGAAACACTGTTCCCTTATCAAGGTACACTACAAGAAACTTACACTTACATTTTTAACCCCCTCCCAAATTGATTTTATAAGTTTCCAAAAGAAATAGACCAGGAGGATTAAAACACCCAGCATACATACAATAATATGAGACATTTATAAGGAAATTTTATAACGCAGTGCACCGCTGTAAGGTCTACAAGCCGGGCCTTCAGTGGTCCTAAAATAGATATTAGATCTTTGCCAAATTATGCTCCTTAAATCAGGGTAATAGGAATAACCTTGTTTTTACAGCAGTATTCTCCTCTATAACATCCATAAACCTAAATTGAAAAATCAAGTGACATCTATTTATATGACTTCCAGGTCCTGGGCATCGGGACAAAACATGGACACTCAGCAGAAGATGGACATAATAGCAATGGAATTTCTAATGTGAATCATTTGTAGAAGGAGATTTTAGTATATATATATATATAGATAGATACCTGAAAACTCAGAGTACTCCCAAAGCTATGATCATACACAGGGCTAGCACAGTGGAGAGTGGATCCCCAAGAGAAAGGGCATGTACCTATGAGGTAACTGTACCACAGACAGACAACCCAGGAGAAGTCCCAGCCGTTGGACCCCCACAATCTAATAGTTATCCCCTATCCTGTGGATCTAACCATACTACCCCTATAAATAGTACCACCATGAATATTTTAACATTCTGATAAATAATATTGCTATACCAACACATAAGTAATATTGCCATACAGTATACATGGATTTTTACATACATACATACATACATACATAAATACATACATACATGTCACACACACACATATATACACACATATACACATTACACACACATATATTCATCAACATTGTGCACACACATATACACATATAGTACTGTATTACATGGCAGCCATGCAGATTAATTGCAGTCTATATATTATATTTCCAATGTTACATAAGTCCCGCCATATAATACGTTATGTCAAAATGCCCCAATAGGGGATATAGACGGAGACTGTCCTGATGGGACAACCCTTTTAAAATATCTCCATGCCAGCAGAATCAAATTGCTAAGGATTCACAAATGAGACCGTAATACTCATGTAGTCCCCTTTGCAGTAAATGTCAGATTCCGATAACAGACTCAGGAAATGATGACAAATTAACCCCGGAGGAGTGCTGGGCACACCGGTATAGCACAAACCTCCGTGGATGACACTTTGTATCATATCTCAGTGAGCTATCTCTTTAAGAAAAGACATCAAATTCAATAGGGCATATTATAGACCAGACAGTCAGGCAGGTATAGGTTCACAGCTATTCGCCTCTTACTTACAGCGTCACCTGTTTATTATAATGTTTTTTAAGAACCATATTCTGTGTCAAAGCGCTTACAAAGTCAATAAAGGAAGCAAATTAACTATAGATGCTACAGAATGGGCGTATAAATGAAATAAGCAGGAGGCTTAAATAACTTTAAATTCTACACATTTCCTTGCAGTCGCTTGAACACAATGTGCAGATGGAATTGCGAGATCTAAAAAACGATCCGGCTCCCGATTAACCTTTTTTTTTTTTTTTTTTTTTAGCACTAAAATTAAGGGGATTGAATGGCGGCATTAATGATGCAGAGAGGAGTCTGATCTCGGGAAGCTTTGTCGAGTTCCTATGGAGAGGAATGTGATCTCACCCGGTACACCGCTGAGAGGGCCCAATTGTCTGCTTCAGCTCTCAGTCTCTGGGTTACTGTGGAGAGGCCAATTAGACTGGATATCTGCTGCCTGAGATTCGAGCTCATTCTCCTGCCCAGTGTACAGATCTTAATTAAATGCAAATAATCTTTAATTTCGAAGACACTAATGGGTCATCAGGAAAGAGTTAACTCACACTGAGCCTTCATTTTCTACATGAAGGAGAAAAAAAACGATTTTGTTTAACATGTTTGGTTAGTCAAAATCTATAAGGTCTTTTTTTTTTTTTTTTTATCAGCGCAATAAAGATGCATAATCGTCTATCTCCTCATTTATTTATTTTTAATCTGAACACTGATTCAATTTCATTTTAATTTAATTTTCAAAAATACACAAAGCAGAATTTATGACACTACATGTCAATCAGCCAATGATATATTTCATCTGCAGGAGATAGGCAAAATGAAGACTTTATCTGGCATTGTACATGATATATCAGTTGCAATTCATTTTAGATTGTAGTACCTAGAATGCCTGCTTGTGTGGTGCACTGTGTATGTACTGAGCTCCCGTTCTGATTGATATTGTGATATAGCTGTCCCCTTTGCACAGTGAAATATTTCACTAGAATAGGAATCATTTTATGAAGGAAACATTGTTGCTGTCACAAAAAATAATACCAACAAAGTTTGATGAACATTAGAATTTTCAAAAGTAGTAGTGACCTGAAAATACATGATGACAAAGGAACCCCAATGCGGTATATATAGCAACCCACTATCTTCTGCCACAGTGTAGTAACATATAAGCATGGTTTGGTAGGTTATTTCATATTTACACATCTGTCTTTCTGCAAGAGACTGTACGAAGGATCTTTTTGGCCCATGAGTGATATGATCAGCTCAAGGATGGCAGAATTTAAGGGTAAGGCAATACGGTCTGGTTTCCTAATGCAGTTTTGGAGGCCAAAATCAGGACTGGATCATAAAAGGTGAGAAAGTATATGAATCCTCCTCTTTTTTTAAATGACTCCTGGTTTAGGCTCCCAAAACTGCATTAGGAAGCACTCACAGATGCAACTGGGACAATGGCTTTACTAATCACATGTGAGGCCTGCATGCTAGGCGGTTAGAAATTTCTTACAACAGGCAACTGGCTTGTTGTTAGATTACTGCCAAACTTGGCATATCGGGCAGATATGTAAATTATGAAGTGTGGTCTGATAAAAACTCGGTCTTGCCACAAAAGACCATAAAAGTGCGTTCCCCTTTGCCCTATAAACAGGCACTCAGTGGTTACTTTTGGATAGTGTACCTCTTGGTTAGAGATCGTTGACTTCTAGATATGCCTTTAAAATGCACTTCAAGACATTTTGCTCAGTTGACAGATTTTAAGAGGGGGTGCTTCAACAGACTGGGAGAAGTAGGATGGTTGTTTTGATGAACTGCACACCATCTAGGCCATTCTGGCCTAGCTGTAAGGAGGTGTTGGGAGCAATAGTTACGTGAGGGCATGCACACATACCAAACAGGCTCCAAGTGGACCACCAATAGAGAGGATCGTTTAAACCACTGAAAAGCACGAGCAGCTCCCATAGTTTCATTTTCCACTTTCAGACACAGGCAGCACCATTACAAATGCCCTGTCTATGCCTGGACAGGTGCTCAGCAGAATGAAATTTGGTATCACAGTGGCACTTACATATCCTGTCATTGACAACCAGTGACTGTTGCCTTTGTTTGTAATGGTCTCATGAACGATAAACTTGGACTGCTATGTACTGGAACCATATTGTCTCTAGTAGCGAATCCAAGTTTTGTTTGGGATCCCACGATGGTCAGGTTCTAGTACAGAGGCCTGGTGGAGAGTGCTTCAATCCTGCCTTTGCTGTGGAGCGACATGTTACTGCAACTGCTGGTGTGATAATCTGGGGACCATCACATACAACAGACAGTACCGCTTGTTGGTGATATGAGGGAAAGTAATAGCTCAATGATATGTGCAGGACATCCTGCGGCCACATGTATTGCCTCTTATTGCAGGGCTTACAACTGGCATTTTTCAGAAGGACAATGCTTGTCCACACACAGCAAGGGTTTCCCAGGAATGTCTCTGCCAGAGTGTAACACTTCCTTGGCCTGCCCGGTCACCAGATTATTTGCCAATCAAGCATTTATGGGACCAGCTGGGATGCCAGCTTCGGCAACCTATGCCTGTGCAGGATCTACAGGCCCAGCTGCAACATCTGTGGGCAAATGTGCCGCAGAATACCATACAGAACCTGTATGCCTCCATGCCCAACCATATATCATCTTGTATCCAAGCTAGAAGTGGGCCAACAAGGATATTTTTCTCAATGAGTCTATCTATCTATCTATCTATCTATCTATCTATCTATCTATTCATGTACCTATCTATTTAATTCTAACAAAAGACAAAAATACAGCGCTGATAAGAGTATTGGCCAAAGCTTCTTTGGTAATGCTGTCACCTTGTTTGGTTGTGATCAGTCACAACCACTATTAAGGCAAAGACACAGGGTGAATAACCCAAGAAATAGAAGCAGATGTCCAGATGATGCCATGGAGTAGAACTGGACTTGAAGAAGCATGCACAATGAAATCTGAGGAACCTCAAGGTGCTGCAGTGGAAAAACACAAACTCCAGGGCTCGAACAATTAAATAAAATACAAGTTTTACTGATAGTTTCAGGGATAACGCATTTATCTATCTACATATCTACTGTCTACTCTATCTATCTATCTACACACACTGTGTTGGTCTCTTTTTCGGGAATAAACAAGTACCATTTAAATACTTCATCATTACAGAGGCAAAGCAGGCTGAAGTGTACTGAACTATAGGAAATAGAAGAGTCATTACCATTTGCCTTCGGACTGTTCTCACTAAAGTTTTGCATTAAGCACTGTCTATGAAACATAGCGCTTATGAGTTACTTGCCTCCAGTATGTCTCGCTCTACCATTTTGTCAACTATTCAGTGAGAGCACATTATGGTGAACCAGCCCCAGGACCCTTTTAAAAGCTTTTTAGTGTGATAAACTGTCTGCTTAGTTTTATTTATTTCTTTTCTGGATAATTTTGCCTGTTTTCAAATTTATCTAAAGGCAACGAAGCCAGCGAGAATCTGCATCAGATAAAAGTGTGAGCTGATTCTTTCTTTCTTCATGTGATTTTAATGAATATATCATTATCATATATTGCCTGGCCCAAGAAAAGTGCTGATCTTTTTTTATATAAATTTATTAAAGAATGTAGTTCTATTTAAAAATTTCAATTTTTATATTAAATATACGGTCAATCCGCAAAGCCGTTTGCAAAATTTTGTGAAAGTGAAAATTTACTGCTCACACCAAAGTCAACTTTATCTCTGCTGCAGTGGGTATATTTCTGTTGCAGATGGCACACAGGACCTTTCAAACAAACTTACCTGAGAACACAGACAAATGTTAAAATGAGGGAGGTGAGCATTCCTTGGGCTATCAAACTCCACAGATTTGGGGAATACAATATCACCTTATGGAGACCTCCTTAAACACTCTCCCTTTGCTCTGCAATGATTAGAGTAAATCATCCCCAAATAGCTGTCTGCAGATGGGATTCTGGCTTAATTATTATCCAAGTTATGTCTCAAGTCCTTTTAAAATGACAACCATTGAGTTATAGGATAGCTACCTTACATTTGGTAGCATTAGAGGCAGAGCTTGCGAAGAGCTCATTTGCATACCCTCTTCCCAGAATTCCAGTGGAGCATTACCTGACCTATAAGACTCCTCCATAAGGAAATACTGTACTGCCTAAATCCTAACTTAGGCCTCTCACCCAGTTAAGGCAGTACTCTCTGTTCTGCACTGATGAGGGGCAATCACCCCGAAACAGCTGTCTGCAGATGAGATGCTGGCTTAATTATTATCCAAGTCATGTCTCAAGGCCTTTTAAAAGTTCAAACATTTACTTATAGGATAGCTACCTTACATCTGGTAGCAGTAGAGGCAGAGATTTTTAGGAGCTCATTTACATACCCTCTTCACAAACTCCACAGACACCTTTATGGAGAATGTCCATCCCCTAATGCCCTTATGTATAAAGTCCAGCCTTCTGTGCAGATTCATTTGTTAAACTACTGTATCTTTCTGTTCCTCAATCTCTGTTAAGCCTCATGCACAGGACTGTATATGTTTTGCAGTCTGCAAACTGCGGATCCGCAAAATACAGATACTGTCCATGTTGCATCCACATTGTTTGCAGACCCATTGACTTCAACGGGTCCGTGTGCTTTCCAGATCATATGTCCATCCCACAAAAGGATAGACTATATCCGTAAAATGTGGACCATGAACCCACTGAAGTCAACAGATCCAACAAAAAAATTAAGATTGTATCCATATTTTGTGGATCTGCAATTTGCAGAACACAAAACGGATACAGTCTTGTGCATGAGGCCTTATCTGTCATACAACTACAAGTCCCCAGTATAAACATGAAGTTCAAAGGGTTGTCGGAGATACAGATATTGATGATCTATATCAGAACTGTGGGGGTCCAACATTCAGCACCACCACCGATAAGCTTTTCCTAATAACATAGAAAACAAACCCGGAAGCACAGTTGTGTCCACTGTGAACTGGCAGTGCTGGATTATTTCAGCTCAGTTCTTATTCACTTGTATGAGAACTGAGGTGCAGTAGCCCGACATGGACACTGCACAGTGGATGATGCTTTCTGTTTCCAGCTCTGCCTAATGTGCTTTTCGGGTACCTGGCAGCTAGGTATGGGACGCCCAGATATCTAATACTAATGCTCTATCCTAAGGATCTCTAAAGTCTGGACAACCCCTTTAATTGATAACATCAGAATACTTTCAACCACCACTAGTGACAGCTAACTACATAAGCTACATAACTATATAAGCTATGCATCTCCCCCTACTGGTGACTGCAGGAAGTCAGAATTTTATCATCTGAATCTATATAGGGGAGATCTCTATAAAAAAAAATGAGCATTGGCCTCTATAGATATATTAAGGTATATTTTAAGAAAATGTCTGAAAAGAATTCAAAAATAATTCTAATAATTCATTTAATTTAATTCATTAAATTCTTAATTTCCAGAATTCCAGATGTGTACCCAAATAATACTTATGTGAAGCAAATGAAAATAAAAAATATATATATTTTTTAAAACCCACAAAGAAGCAATCAACAAAGGGAAATAGAACAATTCTAAGGGATATTAAAAGAGAATACAGATTTCTGATGGAAAAGAACACAGTGATTACAGGGAGGCTTGACACTGTCACCTTTATTACTTGTGGTCCTTAAGGGACTAGAAGGGGTAATAGATTGTGTCCAAAGACCTTAATTACAAAAGCTTATAAATGCCGGATTGGTAGGTCGTAGGTCTTGGTCTAAACCCCTTAGCTATTGTGACAAAGAGACATGTTTACGAAACACCCTATTTCTTCCTCAGTAAAATCCATGTGTTTAGCTGGAACACAAGATTATATTTTAAAGAAAAGTCTAAATAACAAGGTCAAGGAAACAGCGAGGCAGCACAACGCTGAGGCACGCCAAGAATGATTGCTCATTTTATCTCTAAATACAGGTGACTGGCCCTTGTTTAATCTGTGGATAAATACGAAAAATTATTTGTCTTTTTTGTAACTACCACTGGTACATATAGAGTGTTCTATGTATAAAATGTACAAAAAACACTGAAAAGGACTGAACATTAGACCCACTAAAATTGGCTGTTATAGTATAGTTTCTACACAGTAGCAGCTTGTGGCTGTTAGTTCTATGAAGGCTGCACCTTAACCCTTTCACCCTCGGAGGTTTTTTTTCTTTTTGAGTTTTCGTTTTGCCCTCCCTGCCTTCCCAGAGCCATAACTTTTTTATTTGTCGGTTCACATAACCATTCCAAATGGGGTGAAATTTAAAAAAAAAAGCAATTCCTCCACAGTTTTACAGGTTTTTTATTTACGATGTTCGATGTGTGATAAAACTGGCCAGTTACTTTTATTCTACAGGTCAGTTCGAATCTGGTGATACCTTATATGTATAGTTTTTCTTGCGTTTTGATAGTGATAAAAAAATTTAAAGGTGGGAAAAAAATCTGTTTTATTTTTTTGTCGTCATATTTTGACCTCTATAACTTTTTTGTAATTATGTGTATGGAGCTGTATGGGGGCTCATTTCTTGAGGGGCGATCTGAACTTTTGATTGATACCATTCTGGGATGTGTATAACTTTTTGATCACTTTTTATTTTTTTTTTTTTAGAAATGAGGCGACCAAAAACGGCGAATCGGCGATTTGGACGCTTTTTTCCGATTTGCTGTTTGGCGTATGGGGAATATATTTTTATATTTTTATACTATGGGCATTTTTGCACATTGCGACACCCATGATGTGTATTTTTCAAATTTTTTTATTTTTTTATTTTTATTTTGGGAAAAGGGGGAGTGATTTAAACTTTTATGTTTTTTTTATTAATTTTTATTTAAACTTTTTTTTTACAGGTAATAGTAATTTTAAATGTATTGTTACAAATGACAGAAGTCTAGCTGAGTAAAATGGGAGAGCTGGAGGCTATGGTACTAGAAGAACACATAGATGTAGTTGGTGTGGCTGAGACATGGTTGGACTCTTCGCATGACTGGGCTTTTAATATTGAGGGTTTTACACTATTTAGGAAAGACAGGGTTAATAGAAAAGGATGTGGCGTGTGCCTGTATGTGAGGAGTGATCTGAAGATAAGTGTGAAAGAGGCAATTGTGGGTAAGGATGGTGAGGATGTTGAAACCTTATGGGTGGAATTTCAAAGGGATATAAAAACCGAAAAAATAATACTTGGAGTAGACCCCTAACATCACAGAGGAGATAGAAACGCAACTGTATTACCAAATAGAGCGAGCTGCACAGGCTGGTACAGTGGTCATAATGGGAGATTTTAACATCCCAGACATTGACTGGGGTCATGGTTCTGCCTCAACCGCAAAGGGGAAAAGATTCCTCACCATGCTGCAGGACCACTTTATGAGCCAATTTGTAGAAGCTCCCACTAGGGGCAATGCTCTGTTGGTAATTTCTTATGATGCAGAGCTTGTTGGAAATATTACTGTTCGAGAAACACTAGGTAATAGTGACCACAATATAATATCCCCCAAATACTATAAGAAGCAAACTCTGTCAGGCAGAGTAAAAACACTGAATTTTAAAAAGGCTAATTTCCCTGGGTTGAGGGCAGCATTTCAGGGCACAGACCGGGAGCAGCTACTGTCACATAATAATACTAAGGATAAATAGAAGAGCTTTAAATTCACATCGAGTAATTGCACTAAAACATTTATTTCTTAAGTATAAACGGCTAAAATTAGATCCCCCATGGCTTATAGCTAATGTAAAAAGGGTAATATAAGACAAAAAAAGGGCATTTAAAAAATACAAATCTGAGGGGTCAGCTGTAGCGTTTGAAGTTTACAAAGGGCTTAATAAAATCTGTAAAAAGGAGATAAAATTAGCAAAAATACAAAAGGAACAGCAGGTGGCAAAAGAGAGGAAAACAAATTCCCCAAAAACAGTTAAATATATAAATGCTAAAAAACCAAGGTCTAAGTAGGTAGGAGTCCTAAATAATGGTAAAGGGAGGTTAGTCACTGAAGATAAGGAAAAGGTAGAGTTACTAAATTGTTTTTTTTAGCTCTTTATATACAAAAGAAGAGAAATAAGCTGATATCTGTGGTGCTGGGGCTGTTAGTACATTCAGTAATATACTCCATTGGCTAACTGTAGATATGGTCCAAGATAAGTTAAATATGGTAAATGTGAACAAGGCTCCAGGTCCAGATGAGTGCCCAAAGAGCTCAGTTCATTCATTGCTGTGCCCCTGTTTATAACTTTAAAGATTCTTTAGGTACTGGTACAGTGCCAAGTGACTGGCGCAAGGCATATTCAAAAAGGATCTAGGTCCTTCACAGGTAATTACAGACCAGTTAGTTTAACTTCTGTTGTGGTAAAAATGTTTGAAGGACTCTTAAGGGACTTTATACAGGAGTATGTGACTGTAAATAATATTATAAGTGATAACCAACAGGAGCTTACGAAGGACAGAAGTTGTCAGACTAACTTGATTTGTTTTTATAAGGAGGTGAGTAGTAGCCTGCACAGAGGAGCGGCTGTGGATGTAGTGTTTCTGGATTTTGCAAAGGCTTTTGATGCTGTCCCTCATAGACGTTTAACAGGTAAAGTAAGGTCTATAGGCTTGGAAAGTATAGTCTGTAGTTAGATTGAAAACTGACCGTGTCCAGGGAGTCAATGATTCCTATTCAGAATGGTCCCAGATTATATGTGGTGTACCCCAAGGTTTAGTGCGGGGTCCTCAATTAATTTATTTATTAATGATATTGAGGACAGGATTAATAACACCATTTCTATTTTTGCAGCTATGTAGTACTGTACAGTCTATGGAAGATGTCCATAAAATACAAGCTGACTTGAACACTCTGAGTGATTGGAAATCAACTTGGCAAATGAGGTTCAATATGGATAAATGTAAAGTTATGCATCTTGGTATTAACAATCTCTGTGCTTCATATATCCTAGGAGTCACTTATAGAGAAGGATTTGTGTGTCCTTGTAGATCATAGATTGAACAGCATACCATGTCAATCAGCTGTTTCTAAGGCCACCAGGATATTGTCATGCATTAAACGAGGCATGGACTCGTGGGCAGGGATGAAATACTACCACTTTACAAAGCGTTGGTGTGTCCTCATCTGGAATATGCAGTTCAGTTCTGGGCACCAGTCCATAGAAAGGACACACTGCAGCTGGAAAAAGTATAGAGGAGAGCGACTAAACTGATAAGGGGCATGGAGGGTCTTAGTTATGAAGAAAGATTAAAAGAATTACATTTATTTAGTCTTGAGAAGAGACGTCTAAGGGGGGACATGATCAACCTATACAAATATATAAATGGGGCACACAAAAAATAAGGTGAAAAACTATTCCATGGAAAATTTCCTTAAAAGACAAGGGGGCATGGCCTCCGACTGGAGAAGAAAAAGTTCAGTCTCCAGAAGTGTCAAAACTTCTTTACTGCAAGAACTGTGAATCTGTGGAATAGACTTCATCAGGACGTGGTCACAGCAGGAACAGTGGACAGTTTTAAAAGGATTTAGATGAATTCTTAAAAGTAAACAACATTAATGCTTATGAAAACATGTAGAAATCTGAGTCTCACTTCCTTCTGGGATTCACGTCCCCATCCATCCCTTGGTTGAACTTGATGGACTTAACGTATGTCTTTTTTCAACCATATTAACTATGTAACTACCTCTATAATTTTGTCCCAGTACATTTTTTCATGTTTTCCATTCCACAGACATACAGTACCATGAAGACAGACTATCTAACCCCCCTGTTATTAGCAAATAGGGGGGGGGGGTGGAATTGGCACAAGGATCATGGAAATGGGAGCTGGGCCATTTTGTCTTGGGTGGCAGCATTAATGAGTGCCAACACTGATCTGTGCTATGGGGTTTTCTCTCTTCTATGCATGACATTAGAGGACTTAGTCCCTATGTAGCTGTTAGCTAGCAGGTGGACAGAAGAACATGGCAGTTAGTTAAATCTAAGGTGTTACTGTAGGCTCCCAATCCAAATCCCCATATAGTAAAAATCAAACTACAATTTGCAATCACAGTTACTTGTATTTATTCGTTTTTAGAACAATCCAAGAAATGGGTGAACGTTTTTGGTCGTAAGTCCTTTATCAGATCCTTAGACTGTCTTTTAAAAACAAATATAGACACATATTTATGAGACACAACAGTCTCTGTTATAGTTCCTAACACTGACATGGTGTGGTTAACAAACAGCCCGATGGTCTGATAAAGGTTCAAAAATGTAGACTTTTGCTTAATTAGCAGGTGCACATGGTCAGGCTCAGCTAAATTTCACCCAAGGCCTCCTTCACATGAGCTATACAGAATAAGTCAGGGTCTGTTCTGTGAAAAACGGATGTTTTTTCATGCAAGTTTATTCAAGTCAGTTTTGTCTGCAATTGTGTTCCAATGCGTTCCATTTTTTTCCGTCCGTATTGCATCTGTTTTTCAGAATAACTGCAGAATAACATTTAACATCTAGCAAACATCAGTGAAAAGCACATTGCATCCAGAAGCCTTTTTTACAAGCCCATTCATTTCCAAGGCTTATTTCACACAAGAGAGTTTCCCATCCAGATGCGTTCCCCTGCAAAGACTCAGGGCTGCATAAATGAATGGCACATAGGCAAGGATGTATGGCTAGGAGAGATTACATACCTACTGCTTGGCCTTGTGAATCAAGGTCCCAAGGGAGGAGCTGGGTAGTGAAAGGAGCAGAGAATGGGTGCAGCTATAGCAAGGGCGCTGCCCTCTTTACTTTAACGCCTTTTTTACATATTGATAAAAAGCTGAATTTCTCCGCAGGGGAGCTATGGATTATCAAAACCAGGGTCCCGCTGTAGTCAGGTGAGCATTACATAGGCCTGTTCATTACATTGGGATATTGCCAGTGACAAACTCTCTTTAAACTGTGGCTCTCCATCTGCTGTCAGGGCACATTCAGAGTTGTAGTTTACAATAGCAGGAGAGCCACATATTGAAGATCACTATAATGAAGGAAATCTTGCCAAATTATCATGTGTAATATATCTTTAAATTAGTTATTACTATAGCAGAAAAAAATGCTTGAAAACATCAAATAACCATTTCAAAAACTTCCCTAGCAACAAAATAACGTATTTACTGGAGGTATTCCTAACCCTATCTGTGGCACTATATCGTTGTGTACCAGTTCACTCATTGAAGGGCATTTTTCCCTTCATATATTCTTTAGAAAATAGTGGCAGAATAATTTGTTTTCAAAGATTAATGAGAATGAACAATGCTTACCAGATAATGTTCAAATTACCGCAGGATGACACAAAGAAGCACAAAAACATTTTCACTTAAAATGAACATTTCAAAAGGTGAGAAACTTTAAAACAAAAGCAATTAAGCTGATAATTTGATTTAAAGAAATGTGTTAGATCTGGTTTTACAGGGTAAATGGGGTCGAAATTGTCTTTCGATTTGTTTCTTTTCTTCTTTATCACATTGACTTATATGATAGTGTACAAATTGAATTAAAATATATCTCTGGGTAGGGTGCCCTGATGGCTTCTAGGGTGCATGGGGTTGTCATGTAGATATTCCTCCCTCAGTTCAAATGTTCTTTCTTCTTTCGCATTAAGGGGACAGAAATGTGACAATGAGATTACTATATATTTTTTTTATATTGATGGCCTATCCCCAGGATCAATATCAGATCGGTGAGGGGTCTGACTCCCGGCACCCCTACCCAGTGACGTCATGTTCATCGGTCATGTTGCCTAGACACAGCAGTGGCTTTTATCTGGCTAAACCCAGTACTCATGCTGGAAAGCGGCTGGATCCCCACCAGAACCCATTAGAGTCAATAGGTTCCAGTGGTGAATGGCAGTGTCCAGCTTGTTCTCTGCCAGAACACCCTGTTGGATCAGTTAAACAAAGGTTTCAGGAAAGGGCCCTCTTTAAAAGTAAATGTAGGTATGTCTGAATCACAGCATGGACCAATGCTGTCCTCACCCAAGTCAAGTGTTGGTCTGTTCCAATGTGCAGCTAGCCTGACTTTAGTAACTGGTCTGATTGGAACCAGTCACTGGAGTTACTATTTTACGCAAGTGAAACTAGGCCAGCTCCCCAACTCCATTAAGAAAAGAGTAAATGTGACTGGAGGTTTCACATCGGGTTACTTTTTTTTTCAATTGAGGTAGAGTCATCGATGGCAATAGCAAGTGTACTGCCAGGGGCGGATTGGCCATAGACCTTACAGGTAAATTTCCCGGTGGCCCGATGCCCAGGGGGCTGCCCAAGCCCCCATCTCTGCTGCTGGCTGGGTACATAATATGTTATCACTGGTAATTAACTCTGTGAGAATCAGGTACTCATGTACCTGGCCAGCAGCATTCCTTCTTAAATTGAACTATGTCCCACATCTCATCTCCTAAGAACCCTGTTCCATATCTTAATTAGAGACAACTGGAAGAGGAGGAGAGAAAATGGCCTCTATTGATGGCCAACTCAGAGGGACAGCATTTGAGGCAAGATATTGTGTGGCACTGTGCTATGTGGTATTTTGTGCTATGGTGTTGCTGAACCCCCTACTTCTGTTGCCCCACCTCCTGTTAATTTAGACCCTACTACAATATCGGGTCACTTTTAGGTATTCTTTTTCCAGGGCCACTTTAGGTTCCCAATCCGCCCCTGTGTACTGCTGTGACCATAACTCCCAGTGTACACTGACAGACATTGGCTGTCAAGACATGCAAGGTGTTGCAGTTGTCTGACAGTTGGAGAGCCACAGGTTGGTTTAGAGAACATGTTATATTTTTTTTCCCTCTAGGAACGAACTTCTAAAACAAACTGCTAACAAATTACAATACACAATATATTTAGCTAAAATATTCTGGCAGACATTATCCATTCCACTCACAGACATTTAAATAAACTACGGGAATTAAGTCATATAATGCTCTATACCATTTTTATCACTTGTTCAATAATTTAAAATATGTTTAATAGCAGCTCTGCTTCCAGACCTGAAACTTTGGCTCCAGACCACACAACAGCAATTACTGCAATATATAGTGCAACAAATTCCATTACATTTGATGTTGGCTCATAACTAGAAATGAGTTAGAGACTTCTAACAATCAGAAAATTCTACAGCAAACGTCTAGCATAGCAATGGCTGCTTCTTACCAACTAAAAAAAGATTACACTGTAAGGTGCCTATCAAAGTGCCCGATGTTCAGGCAGTGTGAGCGTTATCGGATGATCACATCTATTGGCGCTCCTTTGCACCGGCCTGATCACACGACGGAGTGGAAGGAATTAACCCCCAGAGGTGGGACTTGCAACTATCTGACATTATGGCATATTCTTGTGACATGCCGGATTCTAGATAGGGCAACTCCTTTAAATCTATGTTTATGTAAAAATGTTAAAAAAAAGTTATGTCCTGTAGAATACTATACAGCAAAACAAATTTTCTGGGTACCCAGAGAATAGACTGATCACAGGTTGGACATTTCTGGACATTTCTGGACATTTGCACCTGTTTCCCCTATGCAAAGCCATCAACTTCTTACTTTATTTTACTTTAAAGAGTTAACTTGCACTAATTTATACTGTTTAGGGTGGGTTCACACTAGTGTTATGGTTTCCGTTATGGCTTTCCGTTATAACATGGTTATAACAGAAAATAACGGAATCCATAAAACGGAGGACAGTTCCGTTCTGGAGCCCATAGACTTGTATTATGACATAATGCAAAACGGAAGCCTTTAAAAGGCATTCCGTTTGTTATCCATCATAATAGAAGTCTATGAGAAAGCATAACGGATCCGTCTGGTTCCCGTTATGGAAGACGGAAAACAAAGTTCTGTCCAGTGCTGTGGAGTCGGTAGATAAATGCTCCAACTCCGACGCCTCAGTTTTTGGTACTTCCGACTCCCCGACTCCTCTGTATTTTTTATGCGAATGTATTTTATACATATCCCTAGTAGAGTCCCATAGTCATGATTAAAGTGTAAGCTAACAATCTGAGTTTACAAGTTTTTATAGCCTTAGCTGAATGACAGCAGTTTTTCAAATGGTTTACAGCTTTAGTCTTGAACTACTGACTATCCATTCCCTTCACTTATACATGTGTCACTAGTCCTGCAAAAAACATATTTACTTAATCAGTTATCAGAGAGAGACTAGGTTAACCATGGGCGTTGCGTTCCCTGTAACAGCGGAACACAACACAATGGAAAGTATAAGTATTGCCGCTCCTTAACTGTGCGTTGCGTGCCATATAGTGAAGCATATGAAAAGCATGCTTCTTCACGGTCACTTAACGTGTTCGTTTTGCAGTAATGTGACGCACTGCATGCATTGGCCTTTATTCTTACAGTAGAGAAGTAATTAATTATAGCTTTTTGTGAATTGGGACATTTAACCTTGCTTTTTTATTTTTTTTTCCAATTTAAATTAAGTAGGAGTCGGAGTCAGTTAATTTTTTGCCAACTCCGACTCCAGGTACCCAAAATTGCCTCCAACTCCTCAACTCCGACTCCACAGCCCTGGCCCTGTCGACAGGACTTTTTTTTCCGTCTTGCATAACGGGACCCAGACGGATCCGTTATGCTTTCCCATAGCCTTCTATTAGGACGGAGCAAAACGGAATGCCTCTTAAAGGCTTCCGTTTTGCATTCTGTCTTATGGAAACCATAACGCTAGTGTGAACCCACCCTTAACCCCTTCAAGACTGAGACAGTTTTCACCATAAGGACCGAGCCATATTTTGCAAATCTGACGTTTTACTTCATGTGATATAATAACTCTGGAATGCTTTTACTTATCCAAGCGATTCTGAGATTGTTATGTCGTAATATACTGTACTTCATGTTAGTGGTAAATTTAAGTCAATATGCTTTACCTTTATTTATAAAAAAAATCTAAATTTACAGAAAAACAATCTTTATTTTCTAAATTTAAATTTCTCTACTTTTAAGACGGATACCCCATAAGAGAGTTATGATTGAACATTCCCCATATATTGTTTTTCTGAAAGCTACATTTCTTTTAAAATTTTCTGCTGATTGTCTTCTTTAATTTTCTGCTGATTTTCTGCAGAAAGAGCTGATGTTTTCATTGGTACCATTTTTGGGTACGTATGATTTTTTGATCATTCAATACCATACTTTTTTGGGGCAAGGTGACCAAAAAAATGGCTATTTTGGAACAGTTTTTTTTTTTTAACAGCGTTAACCTAAGGGGGTTGATAATTTTAATAGAGCAGATTGTTATGGGCGTGGTGATAGCTAAATATGTCAATTTTTTTAAAATGTATTTTAGTTTTACACAATTAAAGCATTTTTGAAAAAAAATCATGTTCTAGTGTCTCCACTTTCGGAAAGTCATATTTTTTTTTTTTTTCGGGTGATTGTCTAATGTAGGGGCTCATTTTTTGTGGAATGAGGTGACAGTTTCATTGGTGGCAAAAAATTTCTTTTTTTATTAACAGCATTAACACTTTTTTGCATTTTCATTTTTCTTCCCTGTCTTCCTGGAGCCATAACCTTTTTATTTTTCCGTTCACATATTCATACGAGGGCTTGTTTTTTGCAGGTCAAGTTGAACCTTCTAATGCCAACATTTAATATGGCATACAACGGGACGTGGGAAAAAAATTCTAAATGGGAAAAAACTAAATTCCTTCACAGTTTTACGGATTTAGTTTCTAAGGTGTTTCATAAGTGGGAAAACTGACCTGTACCCTCAGTACGATTACAATGATACCACATATGTATAGGTTTTATATGTTTAAATACTGAAAAAATAAATTAAAACTATTCTATTCGGACCACCATAACTTTTTTATGTCTACTGAGCTGTGTAGGGACTTATTTTTTGTGGGATGATCTATAATTTTTTATTGATACCAGTTTGGAGTGTGTATGTCTTTTTGATCACATTTAATTCCATTTTTTGGAGTAGGAGAAGCAATGAAAAAATGGTGAATTGGAAAAGTGCCAGCATCTCTGGTGACTGAGACCCTGGGAGCTCACATAGGCTGGTACTATAGTGTGCAAGCAAGGCCACCACGGCTGGATTGCAGGGTGGTCATAACCATGGAAATGAGTAGTGCATAATGTGATGGAAAAGTGAATCCAGGCAGCAAAGGAAGCAATATGGATAACAACAATACATTAGTATGCGGTTTGTATCTACGTTCTCTGCAAAGTAAATGCTATTTGCTGAACTGAGACAACCCCTTTAAGATTGTTACTATTCTCCCATAGGAGTCTAGTAAAATCTCTAATTGATGATCTCCTATGTTGGCCACCTGCTGGCCAACATAGGAACTGCAGCTATAATACTCAGCGTATTAGAATTAATAACCGGCATCCCCAATCATCGCACGGGGGTGCCAGTCTTAACCCGGAAGCGTGCTTCCAGGTTTTTCGGTATTTAGATGTCGTGATCACACTTGAACACGGCATCTAAAGGCTGTAATGATTTTAGCTATGGGCCTCTGCTGTTTGAAACAGCAGAGACCCGCCGGCCATGGAGCCCGCCCCCAGTAGTGAGGATCATTCTCACATATTAAGAATAGGCAAGGTTATATGATACAAAGTTACTACATACAGACAACTGAAAGCACGAATGACCTACTTCTCAAATACGTTTGATCTACGCCTAGTCACACTTCCTAAAATACAGTAAGTGTTAAGCCCATAGTATTCAATTGGAAAAGACCTGAACAACTTCAATCTAAGTTTTTTTAATAGACATAAACATAACCACATCCTTTTGTGTTACAACTTGCTGAAGTGTCCTCCAAAAATCAAGGCTGTTGGCAAGTATGCCTCTTGTGTACGATAGTGCCCAAGAACTTTATGCTGGGACAGTCCTTGGCTAAACAGCTGGCTAAAATGTTGTAATAAAGTTAAAGTCACCTTTTAACATCATATTGTTTTAAGGTTTAAAATCCGGTGTGAACTTCATAGCTTTGATGCAGATCTTAAAAATCTGGATAAATGTAAGTTTCTGTCTGCCTTCAGCCCCCACTGGGGGGAGCTTAAAGGCTATGTACATCTTTGGAGTCAATTTTTTTTTTATGATTGCATTTAACTTATTTTTGGCAAAAAATTATATTTTCAATTGCCCGTTATTAAAAATATTGAGCTGTTTAGTCACAAAGGGTTAACAGTTTTTTAATATATATATATATATATATATATATATATATATATATATATGTTTTTAGCTCAAAATAAGTATAATGCAATGATTAAAAAAATTGCCCCCAAAGGTGTACATAGCCTTTTAAAAGCTAACCAAATGCATCTTCATTATTGAGTTCAATGTATAAATGTATGCCATGAGCTCCTAAGCTTTCTGTAGTGGTGGCGGCAGATAAAGAGAGTCTGTCCATGCAGGGGGATTTGGAGCCCCAAGTCAGAAAATCGTCATTCTGACTGTTATAAAGATATATTAAGAAAGTGAGAACAGCATCCTAGATATACTATATGTGGATAAAAAAATCTAATCGTGATCATTCACTTTTAGGACTTCTGAAAGAAATATGGCATGGCGTACTGATATGCAGTTTTAGTCTGTATCTTTTCGTTTATTGAAAAAAATTGAAGGTAATTAATTCCACACCCGTTGCCATTCAACTGTCTAACTTCTATTTGAAGAAGCTTGTTTTGAGAATAATCAACAATATGGAGAAGGTACAAAGCAATGACAGGATTCATCAGTGCTTCAAAAGAAGACAAGACTGAACCAGAAAAACTGAGAACATAGTTTACCATATTTCTTTACAGAACAGAGAACTAGCATGATTTAAGATGGACATTAGCATGTGCCAGTCATCATATAGCAAACTTAAATGCTGTATTAGTGATGAATGTGACTTAGTCCTAAAGATATGCTCAGGGCCGTTTCTAGAGGCGGGCGAGAGGTGCGACCGCACGGGGCGCATCAGTATGGACAGAAGAGGGGGGCGCCATCAGCAGGGTCCAGGGCCGGAGGAGGGCCCTTTATGTCCGGAGGTGGAGATGAGCAGGAGTGGAGATGAGCGCTTCCTCTGTGGAAGCGTTCATCTCCATGTTCATCTGTATCGCCGTCCTCAGGACAGCGATACAGATGAATTGTGCGGAGGAGCAGGGGAGAGGCGTCTCCCTTGCCCAGTCCTCTGATAGGCTACAGGCTTAGTGCCTGTAGCCTATCAGTTGCTGGCACAGGCGGCGCGATGACGTCATCGCGCCGCCTGAATCGTACAGCGCGGGACACAGGCCGGAAGAGGCCTGCATCGCATCACTGACAGCAGCATAAGGTAAGTATGTGAGTTTATTGTTTTTATTTATAGTATACTGTGGCAAGAAGGGGGTGGGGGCCCTATATACTGGCACAATATGGGGGTACTATGGAAAAGAGGGGAAGCACTATGGGGGCCCTATATACAGGCACAATATGGGGGCACTATGGGGGCCCTTTATACTGCTAAAATATGGGGGCACTATGGAGAAGAGGGGGAAGCACTATGGGGACCACTATAGAGAAGAGGGAAGCAGCATGGGGCCCTATATACTGCCACAATATGGGGGTACTATGGAAAAGAGGAAGCACTATGGGGGCCCTATATACAGGCACAATATGGGGGGCACTATGGGGGCCCTTTATACTGCTAAAATATGGGGGCACTATGGAGAAGAGGGGAAGCACTATGGGGACCACTATGGAGAAGAGGGGAAGCACCATGGGGGCCCTATATACTGCCACAATATGGGGGGTACTATGGAAAAGAGGGAAGCACTATGGGGGCCCTATATACAGGCACAATATGGGGGGCACTATGGGGGCCCTTTATACTGCTAAAATATGGGGGCACTATGGAGAAGAGGGGAAGCACTATGGGGACCACTATGGAGAAGAGGGGAAGCACCATGGGGGCCCTATATACTGCCACAATATGGGGGTACTATGGAAAAGAGGGAAGCACTATGGGGGCCCTATATACTGCCACAATATGGGGGCACTATGGAGAAGAGGGGAAGCACTATGGGGGCCCTATATACTGCTACAATATGGGGGGCACTATGGAGAAGTGAGGAAGCACTGTGGGGGCCCAATATACTGCACAATATGAGGGGTACTATGGAGAAGAGGGAAAGCACCATGGGGGCCATATATACTGGCACATTATGGGGGCACTATGGAGAAGAGGGGAAGGAGCACTATGGGGGCATCTACTAGGGGCCCTATGTACTGACACACATTATTGGGGGCTCTATGGAGAAGTGGAGGGAAAGGAGCACTATGGGGGCATCTACTGTGGGCCCTATATACTGGCACTCATGGGGGCTCTATGGAGAAGTGGGGGTGAAGGAGCACTATGGGGGCATTTACTGGGGGCCCTATTTACTGGCACGCATTATGGGGGTGCACTATGGAGAAGTGGGGGAAAAGAGCACTATGGGGGCATTATATAGGGGCATTTAATACTAGCACCCATTTTGGTGCCACTCTGGGGAAGGCGGAGAGGAACATTATGGGGGCATCTATGTGGGGCAGTCTATAGGGGCATTTTATACTGGCACATTATGGAGGACACTATGGGGACAGGGAGGAGCACTATGGGGCATCTTCTGGGGGCACTATATAGGAGTATTTTATCCTGGCACAAATTAAAGGGGCACTATGGGCACCTAAGCTCAACTGGGGGCACTAAGTGTTTTTGTAGTGGCACACAGTACGGGTCATTGGAACACATGAGGGCACTCTGGGGACATTGGCTCTACTGGGGACACTAAGAGATGATGTTTTTATTTTATTTTTTACTGACACACAGCAAGGCATTTTTGTACTGGCGCACATTATAAGGGGGGTTTCTACTGTCACACATTATAAAGAGAATTATTACTACAGGGGCATTATAGTGGGCTTTATTACAACTGGGGGACTATGGGAGCATTATTACTTCTGGGACACAATTACTGTTGGGGGCAATGTAGGAGCACTACTACTACTAAGTGCATTCTGGCACAGAATTATT
Organism: Bufotes viridis; assembly: GCA_033119425.1. Lineage (NCBI taxonomy): Eukaryota > Metazoa > Chordata > Amphibia > Anura > Bufonidae > Bufotes > Bufotes viridis. The sequence continues at coordinate 413,983,349 of CM065590.1, read as the reverse complement.
ACTATAGTTGTGATTTTGGGGAGCACTATTACTGTGGGGGCACCCTGGCACAGTATCAGCTTAGCACAGTTATTTTTGGGGGACATTATGGTTACACTATTGGTATCAGGGACACTATTTCCTGTGTGCAGTTTTTTTTTAGAGCATTGTGTTCCAATAATTATTAAAAGGGGGCTTTCTGTGTGTAACTAGTATTTTCAGGGGTTTATCAGTTTATGCAGTATAGTTTTGGGGGTGCATGATGGAAAAGTAGGAAACTAAGATGTCTGTCAAACTCTGCAGAGAGAAGAGATGGCTGAAAGAAATCATCATGGTGGTCTGATCTGAATGGAGAAGATAAAGAAAGAGAACATCTACATCACAGGAGACGTCACTGGATGTAAGAGGTATGTTGTGGGGCTGCATTAGGCTACTTTCACAACTGCGTTAGTGATTCTGGCAGGCTGTTCCGGCAGAGAACAGCCTGCCAAAATTCACTGGATCCGGCACTGCTGGATGCAGACTGAATGCCCGCCTCCCTAATCAACTACAATGGTGTACGGCAGAGATCCGGCCACAATCTGGAAGGGGGGGGGGCGCTTTTTTGATTTTCGCCCTGTTGGTAAATTTCCCTAGAAACTGCCCTGGATATGCTCCAATGCATGTGGTCAGTAATTTTGATAAACTCGCCTTTCTGAACTCCAGCGGTATCTGCAGGCTTTAGGTTACCGTGATGTTGTCATGTACTGTATCTACCTGCACATCATTTACTATGGATTATTTATTTGCCTGTGACCCCTCTGTTGGATTGCTGACCTCCTCCATTCCCTAACCTCAGCTACTTTTTGCACTCTTGTACTGCATTTTGTCTCCCATACTGCATCCTTAAAACACAGTCATGTATGCCTATACTCAAACACCCTTTCATATCATATGATCTCATGCTCCTTTTCACTTCTACCTATTGGTTTCCCTAATTTTACACTCTTTTTTCAACCAATAATAACTAACAAGCCATGCCATCGTTTTATCTGGATGTATAATTCTAACTCACCAGAAATATTCTATCAGTGTAATTTCTTTCATTCAGGCTCAGATGCTTTCAAATCTAGAGTGTAGGAGCCAGCAGGAGGTTTACGTCATGTGAGTAGGTCCCATGATGGTGAGACAGATGGTGAAAAGTAGCATTTAGGAAAGTGCTATATTTAAAGGAGTTGTGTGGACATTGGTTGAAGAATGTTTGGGGGGCAGGGATGGATTCTTATAAGAGCCCATACATTCTAGTCATAACCATTTCATTGTGGTTACCTGGTTCATATAATTCCCAGAGAGCAGACCAGTCTCTCCTGTGTGGCTCACCTCCTGGCAACTGCAGGATTAAATCATTATCTATCAAATCACTTCTGATAGCTGTCAGACACCTCTACTCACCATCCTCTTTGTTTCTCTGAATGTGCCTCTATGCACATTACTGTTGAAGGCATAGGTGTACATTTATTAAGACAGGTGTAGAAAATGATGAATGAGACAGGCTTACCGACTTTTTCCTTTCCCCCCCACACCACGTCCTCAATTTGGACATGGCATGAGCGGGGAAAAGTTGCAGATAGTGGCGCAACTAACCATTGCGTATTTCAGATTAGAAAATGATCTCCATAATTTCTGCCTTACCTAAAAATACAGGATTCTAGTGACATAATAGATGAGTCCACACAGTGAGTAGCTGCAAACTATAAAACTACCTTTACGCTTTCTATATTACTGTGGTTTCTGTGTGCAGAATCTCCAGTGTATTCCTAAGAGGTGCAAGGGAGACAGGCTGAAGTTGCATCATCATTACACTGAGACTCTGCAGTATGAGTTAGGGGAAAGAAGTTCTTTGTCACTCATCTATCACTTACTGCCCTTAGATAGGACTTGTGTGGAAAATCCTTACTATAACAATTGGTATGAACATATGACTGTCAATCATCTTTTCTGGAAAAATACATAGGTCTTTCTACTCCTGTTTACGTGGATCTCGGGATACAATGGTAGAAAGATTAGTTTATCTGCACGTTGTTGGGCATGTTTTTGGCCCTTGTTTTGGTCATGTGAGAAGTTTTGCCATACAGTCATTATATATAGATATGTATGTATATATATATATATATATATATATATATATATATATAAAATGAAGTACTTGACAGGATCAATTTGTTCACTTCCATTTTCATAATCCAAGTGAAGCCTTTTACAATCAATTTCTAAAAGAAGAATGAGAAGACACCAGAGCAGAAACATACAACTTCACTCACAACCCACATCCAGTTAGGCACCAAGTTATCTCAGTGTGAGCGATAATGTTTTTAATTCTAGTGGTAGGCATAGAGGTGTAAAAACACAAACCCACACATGCCTATGATATAAAAACCATTACTAAATGAGTCTACGGGAAAGGACGGCAGCTGACATGAAGCTATTTTGTTCTCAATATTTCCCAACACAAAGCCTTTAATTACAAAGCGAGGCGTGCTCCTTGCAGAGACACTGGGATTACTAAGAAAACCATGATATTTGCAGAAAATCTCACCCTGAATCTCATTCCTCATGAACAGAGTGAGTAAAAGGGTCAAAGTATCAGCCTTATTTTATTCAAAGTCTCTGCTGTTGTGGTTTAACGTCTATCCATGGTAACTGAATCCTGAAATATCTGCAAGGTATTACTACTCCAAAAATAATTCTATGAATTTCTCGTTTCTACAGATTGGGCTAAACAGTGACCTCCTAGAGTGGAAGAAGATTCAGAAGATTAGAAAAGTATTCTTTTTTGATCCTTTAATAATAATCCCATACTCTGGCATGGAGGTTTCAAAAACATTCATCCGAAAGCAGTTTCTCCTGACTCCTCTCAGCTCCCTCATACACATGTACGTTCAGCTCAGCAGGAAGTGTATGTGTATTTAATGGGGAGAGAGAAGACACATCTGGCAGCGGCTTATCTCCAGAGAAAAGAAAAGGATTGGGCGAAAATTTGCATTTCCCCCAATCATAGTCTCCCCCGACATCAATGGTCAAGGGAATGTCGAGAGCTAATGTATGGCATCCTTTAGCCCTACTCAAGGATTTTATCCGTTTTGGTCAAACCTAATCCCTAATTTCACTGTTTGTAAAGTGAAGGACAAACAGTAAAGGTTAGTCATAGAATTCCTTGGTTGGGATCAGAACTTGTATTCAATTTATCAAGATATTTCTTATCTAGTGAAAATAATTGGGTCAGGTCTCCAGAGGTCCTGTTTACATTCACCCCATCTGTGAACGGGTACTGAAAAAACCTTCTATATCACTCCTTGAACCAGAATCTGGGGTCCTGTTTACTGAGACTATTGCCAGCCCAATGGAGGAGAATTATCAAAACTGGTGTAAAGGAAAACTGGCTTAGTTGCCCATAGCAACCAATTAGATTCCACCTTTCACTTTCCAAAGCAACTCTGAAAAATAAAAGGTGGAATCTGATTGGTTGCTAAGGCAGTTTTCCTTTATATCAGTGTTGAATAATCTCCCCCTATGTGTTATGAACTTACCTAACCGCTGTACTGCTCTGGCCTATGCAACAGTGCTGGGGGAAATCAGGACCGGCGTGCATGGCTGTTTCCTTAAGGTTGTTATGCTGACCAATCAAGCTCTGGCTTGTTGGTCAAAGATTTGGGACGTTGCCAAGCCATTTAATCAGAAACGAAGGGAAATTTAAACCAGACGATGACACTCAGTCAGTGCCTTTGATTGCGTATTGTGTTCTGGCTCTCATTTGTGATTCTATGCCTTGTGCCTGAATTCTATACCTGCTTGTTAACCCTCTATGTACCTACTTCTTGTCTACTGATTTGGCTATATCAGTACACTCCAGGTTTAGAACTCAGACTGTTCTACTGATTAACCTCTTGTTTGCTGACTTGGCCACATCTGTACCCTCCTCGTTTTGACTTCATGGAATTTGATTATCCTGCTGTATCTGTATGTATGACACAGGTAGCTATAGAGTTCTTGACTGTGGTTCTTTTAGTTCTGGAAGCAGTATAGTGGTGACTCTTACAAGATAAACTAGTTATGGACATTGTAAAGAGTCTCTATAAAGTGTAACTGCAATTTTTAAGACCTTTAACATGTTATAGAGATGTTTAGATGTTTTGATTAATGAGGTCCCGGGTGCTAAGAGAGCTACCTATTGCTAAAACAAATGAACAGAAGCACTCAGCCAAGCCTTGTCTTTCTTCACTAGCTGAAGATGGGTTAATAGATTTCTGTATGAGCCTATTTTCAGCCAGCGAAAAGAAACAGTGCTCAGTATCATTGCCGGCGTTATATGGTAGAACAGTATACAAATGTTTATAGCTGCATAGAATCACACAGCATAATTTACCAGTACAATATACAATAAAATGCAACTCTGTCAACTTGATTAATCAGAACTTTATGGCTCCCCTCCAGCCAAATAAAGCATATGCTCAGGATAGAACATCTCCAAATGTCATCAGTATATTGCACAGTCACATTATTATGACCACCAGCTAATAACCAGAGTAAACACCGTGTGCAGCAGGAACAGCAGCTAGACGGGCTGGGAGTGACTCAGTAAGGTCCTGTTGCCACAAGTATGTGGAGCCATGATGATTGCAGTGTAACCTACAGCCTCTGAAGGGTGCGTGGGGGAGGATTCATAGAGTAAACATAACTATCGAGGCTGTTCCACAGATGCTAAATTGAGTTAAAGTCTGGTGAACTAGGGGGCCAGGGTAGTACTTGGAAGTCTTGGTCATGCTCTTTCAACCAATTTAGGACATTTGTAGCCATGTGACATGTCGCATTGTGTTGCTGGGAGCTCCCATTCGCCAAATAGAAGACAATCAGCATGTATGGTTGTACGTGATCTGCAAGGATGGATTCATACATAAATCGGTTGAGAGTGCCTTCCACATGCGTGAGTGGCCCCAGAGAATGCTATGAAAATATTCCCCAGACCATAACGCTGTTCTTCAAGCAATGGTTGCAGGGTGTTTGATCTCTGATGTTTCTCATCTGACGCCAACGTCCTTTATCATTTTGATGAAGCTAAAAAGTAAATAATTGGAGGTCCAATTCTGATACTGCCGCAAAAAATGATAGCCTTTTCTGCTGAAGCTACTTAAGAGATGCAGTGACCGTCTGTCTGCTTCAGAGCCCCATACCCAGTAGGGTTCGCTGAATTGCTATTTTAGACACACATTTGGTAGCCCCCTGCTTCATTTTGGCAGTGAGCTGCTCCATTATAGCATGTCGGTTCCGCCCTCGTGCCCCTTTGTAGCCAGCTTTCACCTCTCACTTAAATGGCATGTGGTGTTTTGCAGTTTCCAGGTCTCTTATTCACAGTCGTGCCATTTGATCACTCACTATTAGTGATGAGCGGCATAGGCAATATTCGAATTTGCATTTTTTTGCAAATTTTTGCCTGAATATTTGCCATAAATTTGCAAATTCGAGAATTCGTGATCTCCAGTCATTATTTACTTGATTGTGAAAATCGGCAATGTAATATATTCGCGATAAAAATTCCCGATCAGAATACTCGCGATCAACACTAAGGGGTAGGCAACTTTCCTATTGGTTGCTAGGGATGTTGCTAAGTGCCAATATTCGCAATAAATTTGCTATAAATTCGATAAAATAAATATTTGCGATAAGCACTATTCGCGAATACGAATATATAGCCCTATATTCTAAATATTCGTTAATTCTCAAAGTGGCAATATTTGCAATTAAAATTCGCAATTTGAATATTCATGCTCAACACTACTAACTATACACTTTCACCACAGCAGCACACAAACTGTGCAGTTTTAGAAATACTGCCACCCACTGCAACTCTGGTAAATGACAACAACAAGGGATATCTGCTCAGACAGCCTCTCACACACCTTATACCCACCAAGCCAGCTCACAACACGTTAATTTCTTCATGAGCTACACACTGCCGACATAAAAAGGTGGAAGTGGTCATAATAATGTGACTCAACTGTGTATGTTAGATCAAGAATTTGCATTTCAAGGGAGATTGTCAGCAGGAAATTGTCTGTTAAATCAGGCATAATGCCGTGTAGGGCTAGCTCAGCTGAATGTATTGACACCTTTCACATAGTGATCCATTGCTTTTAATCCACATCGTTTTAATCTATATACTAATGTGCACTTAGGTGCACCGAGGGCTTGTCCTTCTTCTTCCAGCTCTTCCCTTTTATTCTTGACTGACACAACCAGGTTCCTGCATAGTCATCTCACCTGGCCCTGTCCATCAAGGCAGGGAAGGAGCTGGTGGGGGAAACGGGAGGTGTAAGAGTGCACAGAATGGCTTGGGTCCTTCCTTTTGCACTTAAATTCTCATCTGTATATGGTATAAAAGTACTTTTTCTCCAGAAAAAAAAGGAATGGATCACTACATTCAGCTGTGTTAGTCCAACAAGTCATTGTGCATGGTTTAAAAAATAAATTTCCTGGTGATAGAATCTCTCCTGAAGCTTCTCTTTCTACAGCGGAAATTTGCAACCCTAGTCAGCCATTTTGGAAGTGATGTAGAACCTTGGTCACCCACTTGCATACAAGTACTGTATATGCAATCAAGTCACTACTCTCTCCTCCCCATTTTGTTATCATTCCCTTTCAGTTCTGTCAAATTATGAATGCTACTTCTCTAGAAAATCTTTCTGTGCTGACTTTTACCCTGGATTCACACCTGAGCGTTTCTGAGACGCGCGTTTTACGCGCATTTTAGTCGCGCGTATTACAGAGCGTTTTTGCAAAATAGGAAACGCTCGTCATACACGCGTTCGTGACTCTGGAGACCAATTGAAAAAGGCATATCTACACTTTAACGCGTGTTAAACGCGCGCTTTACGCGGGTTCCCATTGAAGTCTATGGATGCAAACGCGCGACAAAACGCCCCAAAGAAGCTCAAGAACTTCTTTGAGCGTAGGGCGTTTTACAGCGCGTTCAAACGCGCTGTAAAACGCTCAGGTGAGAACCATGCCCATAGGGAAACATGAGTTTTCTCCTGTTGAACGTTTTACAGCGCGTTCTAACGCGCTGTAAAACGCGCAAGTGTGAACTGAGGGTCAGTAAACCTACCATACAGGTAGGAATGTACACATAACAGCCAGCATGTGCCTTTGGAGCTAACAATCCAAACATCTCTTAGATTTGACCATTCATTTCAATAAAGGTTACAAAGACAAATACTATAATATATGGTAAGGCATGAGATTTTACATATAAGAAAAGGCTACCACATGAGCCTACATGATAATGAAGAAAGAAGCAGCAAACAACCTCCACATTTATTTCAGTGGATGCCATAGCCTGGGAGAATACGGCTAAAAATACACTAAGATATCTACTATATCCAAGGAACAACTAAGTGGATGTACGCTTTAATTTCACAGACACTAAATGCAACCTGAGACTCTCAGCAGTTGTAGAATTACAACTACCATTATGTTGGAGACCCGCAGGTTGCAGACAGTTTACTACATTGCTCTATAAGCGTAGTGAGAATCATACGTTAAAATATTCTCCGTTTTTTCCCATTAACAGTCCCGTGTGTTAAGTAACTGTATGCTAACCCTGACCTGGCTTCCTGCTGTATGCCAAATTTGTAACTACGCCTCCCTATGCTCCAACTCGGCTTCCTGCTGCTTCGATGGCACAATTACACTCCAGGTGGGAATCCAGCTTTAAGATAAAGTTCTAGCTGAAGAAAATGTAGTCTTTGGCCTGCCATAACCTCCGTATTGTTCTCCCTACAGCTCCCGCTGAGCGATAATCCCATTCCTGCTGCTTTTTTCCACACCATGAGGAAGCTCCCCTCTGTTCCCATTCCGTCTAGATAGTCTGGTTTCCATGGTTACTTACAATAGTAAAGTTCATGACTTTGAGGATCCAGATGGTCATGGCGAGGTTCACCAGTATGAGTATCATAAGGAGCAGAACGAAGAAATAGAGGCATCGCTTCCTCCAGCCGTATATCCCCACCTTGTACACATGGGGTCCTTCGGTGCTGGAGAGCGTACTCCTGTGAGCATACTGTTCCTGAGGCATCTGTAACAGAAACAGAGAGACACATAGTGACTTTTACAAGGGAAATCTCTGCTCGGAGTCCCTGGAATTACCAGAATGCATTGCAAACAACGTACAAAGGAGGACTGCTCCCAGCTGCATCTTATTCAATATGTAATGGGTTCTCAGCAGGTTATATTTAAATTATGGAAACATACAACCAAAATGCATTGTCAGAGCAGCCGTCTGACTGCCCGGCGGCCTCTTCTGTACATCCCATATAAACCAATAATGTGATAAACTTCACACATCGCGTGTACTTATAAAGCAGAGCTGGAATTGTCATCTTTGAGCTCTCTGTATCTCAGAATGCAGAATGTTTGACTGCAGTCCTTTGTAAAGCCACTATTCACAGTACCCTCATTACAGAGCCAACTTCAGTATACAAAGAACACTACCAATTGCAATGCCTCCATAGCATGTCCACTCATAGTACCCCCATTACAGTGCAAGTAACACTGCCCACTAGTGTCAGCCATGGTGTTCCCGTTACAGAGCCAACCTCAGTGTACACAGAATACTACCAGTCTCAATAGAATCCTCATTACAGAGCCAACCTCAGTAAATGCATAACACTTCCAATCTCAATACCCCTAGAACAGATTCACTCATAATACCCTTATACCCCCATACCCGAAGCAGTAATATTATCTACTAATATTAGCTACAGTTCCCCTATTACAGTGCACCATAACATTGTCAATCTCAATACACCTATAATATATTTACTCATAATACCCCCATACCCGAAGCAGAAATCTTATATGTAAAGAAGGACGTATGTATGTATGTATGTTCTGCGATCACTCAAAAATGCAACCATCGATTTCAACGAAACCTGGTATACACATCCCTTGCTACCTGGAAAGAAACCTTGTGGGGGTCACAGCTCTGTAGGACTTACCGTTCCTGAGATATTCCCAAAAAATGATCTGCATTAGCCAATACAAGCCTACAAGTCTTTCTCTTCATATCCTAACGGCCATACACACGGTCACATGTCCGTTATCAGCCAATAGAAGCTCGCAGGCCCTTAGTCTCCACATACACACAGTTTTACTCCAGGTTTCCATAACAACCCAGCCATTTCTCTTCACTGCTGTAGGTCAGCTTTAGGCTAGGGCTACACGATGACAATAAGTCGCATGACACATAGACCACAACTACACTGCTACATGCATCCATCTTGAATGGATTTTTTGCGACTGTCGTGTCGCAGTCGAAGCATGTAGCAGTGAGACACCATAGCCTATCATTTGAAAAATTGTTGCGCGACATTGCTATGACAAAATGTCGCGCGACACATGTCGTCATGAAGCCTTAGCCTTTAAGGGGCAGGACGCTGTGGAGGTCACTGTTAAGGGGGCAGCGGCCACTATTAAAGGGGCAGGGCGCTGTGAAGGACACTGTTAAGTTGGCAGGGGCCACTATTAAAGGGGCAGGGCGCTGTTGAGGTCACTGTTAAACAACCCAGCCATTTTTTTTCACTGCTGTAGGTCAGCTTTAGGCTAGGGCTACACGACGACAATAAGTCTCACGACACATAGGGAACAACTACACTGGTACATGTGTCGTGCGACAATTTTTATAATGATAGTCTATGGTGTTGCACTGCGACATGTGACATGCTGCAACTGTGATGCGACAGTCACAGAAAAATCTATCTTTGATTGGGTATCGAAAGTTTGATACCGAAACAACCCTAGACTGTAGGCACAACAATCCTTACATATAACAGTCCAGCATCCAGTTAAATAATTTCAACAAACTATGCATAAATCAATAGTAAAGGTGAATATAAGAAACTATGTAATATATCTTATCAGAGATGCCTTATTCCTTATCCCTTTTCTATAGTATCATATGGGTAGCATGTATGTCTCTTTAACTACGTTCCTTTTTCTGTCTGTCTCTCTCACTGTAGATTACTCCTCCTCATATTCTTCTGAGGGCAGTATGTAATCCAACTCTTCAGTAAACGGGTGGGCATCTTGCCTCTTAAGCTGGACCTACCGTAGCAGAGAAGGTTAATTTAGGAGGAGGGTGGGGGGTGAATCCATTTTTCTCTGAAAAGATATAGTACAAAGTCTTTCATATTCACCTGGCCCCGTTAAATTCTCCCGCACAGTATGCTAATCACTAGCATCGGAACACCAGGGAGAAACATCAGCTTTTCTCCCTGGGCGTTCCTTCTCCCTGGCTGTAGCGCTGTCTAATCGCAGCGCAGAGCATCACAGCCCAGGAGAAGGTGAGTTTTTTTTTTTCTCAAATGCTGTGGCGCTCTGCGCTGCGATTGGACAGCGCTACAGCCAGGGAGAAGGAACGCTAAGGGAGAAAAGCTGATGTCTCCTCCCTGGTGTTCCGATGCTAGTGATTAGCATACAGCGCAGGAGAATTTAACAGGGCCAGAGCGGGCGAATGGAGCGGCGGAGAGAAAAAATAGTAAGTGCAGGGAGATCCCTGCATTAACCCCTACATGTCCCGCTACTCACTTTATTATGTTTGGACCCATGAAAGGTCTTCTTTAAGCTTTACAGTATTTGTGAATTCTTATGAAATCATACAATGCGGAGATGATGATTATTTTAAAGGATGTTGATGTAAACTGGAAAACCTAAGGATTTTACTGGATGCTGGATCGTTTTGTGTATAGGCTAAACTAGGCTGACATCAATGGCAACTGGCATGTGAGCCACAGGTCAACCTTAGAATATAGCTATTTTCAGGCTTTACTTGAGTGTCCATGGAAACTGTCTGCTGGATAACCAATATGCATTTTTTTGCATCAACCTTTGAATTTTTTTTATCAACCTATGTCCTCGGTAATTACTAGTGAATGTGTTCCCTGCTACTGTCTAATTACTATACTGTACCTGTGACAGCATAAGCTTGTAAAGTGCACATAACTCGTCCACTGTATATTTAAAGCATAAGATATTTACTCTGAAATTGCATCAAAGACTCTTGAGTATGTGCTCTTCTTCATACTGTTAATACATTCAGGCCTTCACATTTAAAGGGTTTGTATAGAAAAACATAGTTCCTTTCTGTCATGGCAATAGCACACAACATACCTACAACATACAACCTAGAGACAGGTGTGAGGCTGTTTTTCCAAGACAGCAGCCATTTTTCTAATGCTGGAATATCCTTCTAAAATATCCTCCATAGTGATCTATAAATTGACTCGGGGGAAAAAGAGGGATGGGTGGTCACCCATGTATGGTCATGCTTAACATATGGATCTCTGGAAAGTCACAGATACCAGTCCATTACAGAAGTTTACCAGAAGAGAACAAAGAAACAACGAAACACTACAATTCTTCCACCATCTGTCTAGTGCAATCTTTTCCCATATGAGATCTTTTTTTGGAGTCTGAGTAAATTGATCTGCTAGGGTGTCAGGAATAGGTATATTTAGCACATGAGTGACACTGGAGAGGCTGGAATTATTATGCTTGCCCCCTTTTTAGATGCTCTAGTCTCCTAATATTTGGAAACTTAGCTACAGTTGGTTACTTTGAGAGATGGGAAAGATAAAAAGTTATTTTTCAGATGCCATATTGCACCAATAACAGGAGCAGCAACACTGCTCCCATCACAGTGCCCAAAATACTACAATAATAACATTGCAATACCCTCATGGCAGTGCCAATGAGGCTCTGTTCACAATAGCACCATGGTATCCATTTGTAACACAGTAAAATCAGATCTGGAGCCCATCAGAAATCCCATAATAGCAAAAAGGAGACACTTTGGGGCCTCACATATAACATCACCCCTCGGCTCTTCCCTGTTGGAATAATTGAACATATCATTGCTCAGTCTACAGTGCAAGATTTTTATCATGAAGAGAGAGTTGCAAAGTTTTCTGCAACAATGTCTAGAACAGAGGGCTCCAACCTTCTGAAGATCATGAGTTATCTTCATAAAGGACAGGTTGTGTAGAGCCACACCAATCCTCTGAATAGGTTATCAACATCAGATCGCAGAGGGTTTGACAATCGGGATCCCCGCTGATAAGCTGTTTGAAGGGGGCCGCAGCATACCAAGCAAAGCAACATCCATTGGATAGCAGCTATGCTTGGTATTGCAGCTCAGCCCCATTCACTTGAATGGGACTGAGCTGCTCCTAGGCCACGTGACCGATGAACGTGTCATCACTGGCCCTCTACAAACAGCTGATCTGCAGGGTGATGGGAGTCAAACCCATGTTGATATGATACTGATGACCTATCCTGAAAATAGGCCATTAATACTGGAATTTCAGAAAACCCTTTTAAGGGTATGTTCACATGTGGATTTCACTGCAGATTGTCCACTGCAGATTGACCAAATTTGCAAATTATAATAATTTTATTGACAGCCACACACAGGGACCAGTGACCTACTGGTTGGAAGATTGGGGGACAATGGTCTAGAATAATATCATGGGCCATCAGAGCCACCACTCTAGGTTTAATTCTGTCCAATGTCTCTTTTTGTAAACATCTAAATGAAAAAGGACAGAACATGGCTGGCATACCCCGGCCGCTACATATATGTGGCCTCAATAAATGTAAGATATGTCCTCTAGTGGAGGTAGAAGAAAAGCTTTTCATCACTCCAAAAAAAAGTCATATATTAAAAGTTATATCACTTTTTTAGCAACATTGATACCGTGGTATACAGTTGAAACCAGAAGTTTACATACACTATATAAAAAGACACATATGCATGTTTTTCTCAATATCTGACATGAAATTAGAAAACCTTTCCTGTTTTTGGTCAGTTTAGGATTACCATAATTATTATTATTTGCCAAATGCCAGAATAATGAGAGAGAGAAAATGTTAAGGCATTTTTATTACTATCTGCAAAGGTAAAAGTTTTTACATACATTTCATTAATATTTGGTACCATTGCCCTAAAACTGTATGACTTGGGTCAAATATTTTGGATATCCTTCCACAAGCTTCTCACAATAGTTAGTTGGAATTTGGGCCCCTTCCTCCTGACAAAACTGGTGTAACTGAGCAATGTTTGTTGGTCACATGCTCACACCTGCCTTTTCAGCTTTGCCCATAAATTTTCAATAGGATTGAGATCAGGGCTTTGTGATGGCCACTCCAAAACATTGACTTTGTTATCCTTAAGTCACTTTGTAACCAGTTTGACAGTATGCTTCAGGTCATTGTCCATTTGGAAGACCCATTTCTGTCCAAGCTTTAACTTTCTGACTGATGTCTTGAGATGTTGCTTCAGTATTTCTACATAATCTTCTTTCCTCATGATGCCATCTATTTTGTGAAGTGCACCAGTCCCTCCTGCAGCAAAACAACCCCACAACATGATGCTGCCACCACGTGTTTCACAGTTGGCATGGGGTTCTTAGGCTTCCAAGATTCTCCCTTTTTCCTCCAAACGTAACAATGGTCATTATGGCCAAAAAGTTCAGTTTTAGTTTCGTCAGACCACAGGACATTTCTCCAAAAATGTAGGTCTTTGTTCCTGTGTACATTTGCAATAATTAATCTGGCTTTTTTATGTTTCTTTGTTTCTTTTGGAGTAATGGCTTCTTCCTGGCAGAGTGGCCTTTCAGTCCATGTTGATACAGTTTTCGTTTCACTGTGGATCTTGACACAATCTTAGGCTACTTTCACACTGGCGTTTTTGGGTCCGCTTGTGAGATCCGTTTCAGGGCTCTAACAAGCGGTCCAAAACGCATCAGTTTTGCCCCAATGCATTCTGAATGGATAAGGATCCGTTCAGAATGCATCAGTTTGGCTCTGTTCAGTTTCCATTCCGCTCTGGAGGCGGACACCAAAACGCTGCTTGCAGCGTTTTGGTGTCCATCTGATGGAACTGAGCCAAAGGATCCGTCCTGACATACAATGTAAGACAATGGGGACGGATCCGTTTTCAATGACACAATATGACACAACAGAAAACTGATCCGTCCCCCATTGACTTTCAATGGTGTTCAAGACGGATCCGTTTTGCCTATGTTCATGATAAAACAAACGGATCCGTTTTGAACGGATGCATGCGGTTGTATTATAAATGTGGAGATCTCTGGATCCATGTGAGGTACAGGGCTGGTTCTAGCTTTGTTACAAAGAGACTGTCATGTACTATATGCTGTCTGATTTTCATTTTTTACATTAGTCATGGGATAACCCCTTTAAGGGAAAGAATACCTCTAATATATCGATGTTGACTCACCATTTTAAGGAGGTAAATGCGGGCGACAACAGAGACTTTTATTTCAAGGGAATTGAAAAAGTATGTACAGATAGATCATTTAGGAGGTTAACCACAGAAGAAAGTTGTTAAACAGAGTGACTTTTTGGCACTTTATGTTAAACACATTGAGATTATCTATTTTGCGTGTTCTTGCAATACAGTTTGATACATTATGCTAATCATATATAATAATAAGAAGAGACAAGATTCAACTTCCGCAAAAAAATTATTTACTAATCAATAGGGGGGGGGGGTGTTTTGCAGCCCCAACAAATATTTTAGGATAGATATGTTTTTTCAGTTATATGCTATGACTAAGGATTGAGGGTATGCAAATGAGCTCTTAGCAAGCTCTGCCTCTAATACCACCAGATGTAAGGCAGCTATCCTATAAGTCAGTATTCAACCCTTTAAACCGGCCTTGAGGCATGACTACAATAATAATTGAGCCAGCACCTCATCTGCAGACAGCTCTTTTTTGGGGGGGATAACCCTTTATTAGTGCAGAGCAGAGAGTACTGGCTTAACTGGCTGAGAGGACTAGGTCAGAATTTGGGGGATAGTACATCTCCTTATGGAGAGTGCCAAAACAGCGTGAGTAGTCTTATAGGCCAGGCAATGCTCCTCTGGAACCCTTTATTAGTGCAGAGCAGAGAGTACTGGCTTAACTGGCTGAGAGGACTAGGTCAGAATTTGGGGGATAGTACATCTCCTTATGGAGAGTGCCAAAACAGCGTGAGTAGTCTTATAGGCCAGGCAATGCTCCTCTGGAATTCTGGGAAGAGCTCCTAGCAAGCTCTGCCTCTAATGCCTCCAGATGTAAGGCAGCTATCTCACCCAGTTAAGCCATTAGTCTCTGCTCTGCACTGATGAGGGGCAATCACTCAGAAACAGCTGTCGGCAGATAAGGTGCTGGCTTAATTATTATCCAAGTCATGTTTCAAGGCCTGTTTAAAAGGTTAAACATTGACTTATAGGATAGCTGCCTTACATATTGTGGCATGAGGCAGAGCTTGCTAAAAGCTCATTTGTATACCCTCTTCCAAGAATTCCAGAGGAGCATTGCCTGGCCTATGACTCCTCATGTCATTAAGCGCTCTTCTTAAGGAGATATAATATCTCCCGAATCATGACTAAGGATTTTTGTTGCACAGAGGTGTACTTGTTTCATGAAGGTATGGATCGCACAAGCAGGACTGGTCCTAGATCACTGTAAAAAGGCATGGCAATGCCCCCTAAGAGGTTAATATCTATGCAGATTTCCCAGGACATCAGAAAGTATAACATTGATTTAACTTAGTGTACTGTTGTCCAAGAGAACACACATTACAATTATGACCCTGAACATGGTGGTTTATGGCATTTTTAAACACAAGTCACATCAAGGAACATCTATTATTACAGGGAAAAGATCCTGACTGTAAAATCCCACTATGCAATTCTTTCTCTACCATATATGCTTAATGTTAGGTTCATCGGGTAGGTTACAAAATATGTATTTTTTTAATTCTATTTCCTAGTGTCATGATAACACTGTGTAGCTTTATGTAAGTTAATAAAGCAGAATACAAAACCTAACTGACTGCCACCCACAGTCAGCAAGAAAAGAAATATAAATAAAATGTATTAAGACCGGCATCTAAAACATGTATAAACCCCTAAGATTGCGGTGGATCCACCGAAGTTATGAAGAGGAGCTGGCCTCTCCATAACTTCGGCGGATTCTCCGCCAGATCTAAATGTAAGACAATTTTCTAGCTGTCTTACATTAATACCTTTTTCTACACCTGAAACAGGTGTAGAAAGGGTGCATCAGACGGCACTCCCACAATTTTAGACCTGGCGTGAGTGGGGAAAAGTGGCAGATGGCAACGCACCGCCAACTGCGCCTGAAATACACCTAATATAGGCGTATTTCAGTATAACAAATGACCACCAATGTATTCACTTAACACCTGTTTCCAGCCAGTTGCTCAAACTTACTGTACTTGTTTGCCTGCCCCAGGGTGCACTATTAAAATGCCAAATATTTTATTTAAAAGTCACAACAAAGTTTTATAGTTGACTGCCCCTTCTACTGAAATGCTGTTGGAAGGTGCATGTGGGCTATCATGTGGGTCCTCCTTTGTGTAATAAGTGCCTGCTCCCCTAACTTGACTACAATGTTGTGACTGCAGAAGCGGATTGGGAACTTACAGTGGCCCTTGAAAAAACCTAAAAGTGGCCCTATTTATAGGTGGGTCCAAATTGACAGAATGCGGGGTAACACAAGTAGGCAAGGCCAGCAATACCATGCAAAATACCATCCCATCAGAACCATAAACCACAATGCATAATATACTGCCCCAAAAGCTGTTGTCCCTTTGTGGTGGCCATCGATAGATGCCATTTGCTGCCCTCCTCCTCCAGTTGTCTCTGATTAAGGTACAGAGCAGAGGGGCTTAGGAGGTGAGATGCGGGGCACAGCAGTTGAATCTAGGAGGGTATATTTGGTCGCTGGCTGGGTACATGAGTACCTGATTCTCACAGTGTTAATTACTGCTCATTATATACCCGACCTATGGCAGAGAGGAGGGCTTGAACGGCCCCCTGGGCATCCAGAAAATACCAGAAAATTTCCCTGTAACGTCTATAGCCAATCCGCCCATGGGTGACTGAAAGGTAGCACTTTCAACTTTAAAGGGAACCTGTCACTATGAAAATGTGAAATAGTCTGCAGGCAGCATGTCATAGAGCAGGAGGAGCTGAGCAGAATTATAAATAGTTTTATTGGAAAAGATTCAGTATAACTTGTAATTTACTCATTTATCTCTGTACTCATTCTGGGCTTTGGGGGACGGTCCTATCAGTGATTGACAACCTTCCCTCTATGACTGTGTATACAGATGTCAATCACAGATAGGACCGTCTCCTTGACTTCCAAACCCAAGATGCATACAGAAACAAAGTGCTGTGCAGAGTCTGCAGTGGAGTGCCCGGGGGTGAACTAGTGAACTGAGGACCTGTGAGAAGCAAGCAGCATCCTTCCAATTGTTTGGAAACATCCCCCAGAGTCCCCCAGAGCAGTGAAGCCCCTGAATCATTGACTGCCGCCCTGGGCAAGAGAACCAGAGATGAATAGTGTGTTGCTCTGCTATGGAAATTATGGAAACATCATAGTACAGCTCACTCTGCTATTTCCATAACTCCACCAGCTTCTTAGGCTTCTTTCACATCAATGGCATTCGTTTCGGCAGAAAACAGCCTGCCAGAGCTCTCTGGATCCGGCAATGCCAGATACTACCACAATGCCTGCTCAGCTGAGATGGGAATACCCCTTTAAGCAGAAGGAGTACCTGGTGCACCACCATCAAGTAAAGAACAGAGTTGATTGCACAGTCAGTACCCACGTGTTCTACGGGCTCAAGAGACTAAGATGGTCAGTGTTACTGTTTGGAATAAGATTTACAGAGACTGCTCTTTCTGGGTTACCAGAAAACTGGTGCACACTACACCGTAAATATCATGCACCCATCAACAATACAGATCTACTAATCAGTATGGTCCCACTTATCTTAATTAGAGCCTGCAGTAGCTTGTATGGCCGCGTCACAACCAAGACATGATCACGCAGTGTGGTGGTACCCCAGGGGCCCTGAGTGTATGACCACACGGAGTGGCCGTGCTGCACCTGGGATGCAGCCCCCTGCCATACAAAGCTGCAGCAGCATCCTATTAGCTAATTCCAACCACTTTGTTTCTTCTGTTTTCATAGTCCATAGCCGTGCGTCCATCAAAAAAAGTCATATGTAAACATACCCTATGATTGCATTTACTCTTGTATTGACTTTTTTGATCACACATAAAAACCATGGAAAAACCACACGTGGTTTTGCTGTGGGATTCCGTGCATACAAGGGAAGCACACCGCTTTCATGAACTTTACCTATACAAGCCACGTGGCCAAAAGCCACATTGCAAACTGCAACAACTCGATGTAACACTACATGCCATTCACGTCTGGTTTTACTGATCTGTTGTACAGAAAACTGAAAAAAGTTTCTCTATTTGACAGGCGCAGATCAAACAAGGTGGAAAAACACGAATCTTTGCGGATTAACAACTCGGATGCAGCATGGTCCGAGTATTTGCATCTCCAAAACAAACACAGATGAGCGAAGAAGCCTGTGGATTCTCCGTGAGCGAAGAAGCCTGTGGATTCTCCGTAACTTGCTATTTTATTTAGTGGCAAAAATGCAGCATTTGCACTAAATCACAATAACCACATAGAAGTTTTGAAAAGGTTTTCTTAACTGTTTTGTATAATTACAATCTTTTTGCAAATGAAAAATGGCACAAAACGTCATGTGCAAATGCAACCTTAGATGACGCAATTGTTTGATAAATATGATACATGCCACCTGCCGCCCCAAAGCTGCCCTGATCATGGGGAGGTCTGGCAGCAGTTATCAATGGGAGTCAAGTTATTAAGGGCTCATGCACACAAACTTATTTTCTTTCCATGTCCGTTCCTTTCTGTTTTTTTTTTGCAAAGTTACTCTGTGTGCATTCCGTTTCCGTATGTCCGTATGTCTGTTCAGCAAAAAAATATAACATGTCCTATTATTGTCCGCATCACAGACAAGGAAAGAACTGTATTTTTTGCGGACCGCAAAATACATACGGTCGTGTGAATGAGCCCTAATGTGTGATGCACTGAGATTCTCTGGGGAATACTCTATTACATTCATACAGTATGCCCTAACAGGGTATACTCAAAAGGCGATCTAAGACCTCATCAACACGCTGGAGGCTGTCCAGAAGCAGACGAAATCCTTGAGGTTCCTTACGTCAGAGCTGAGTCTGCATTTCGCGTCAATATATAGTGACTTTACAGCATCATATTGCGAAGTCCCATGGTACACGGCAAGAAAGCTGCATCAAATGTGGGTGAAGCATGACCCTACAGAACTCTAGGGGTGACGTATAGCACCTCCATACAACAGGTGGTAGAGAACCGTAATACATCTGTCTGCGACACGTAAGGAGCATAAACCCTGTAAGAAGCCACTTTTTCATGCATGTGCACATTACATTTCTAATTCTCATATTACCGCCAAACAATATCCATCTCATAAGCATAAAACAGCCATACCTCATGAAAGAATACTAAGTAATAGGCAGTCAGGACCTATGAAGGACACTTTCTGGGGTACGATAGTAAATCTAATAACTTACAAACATGGATAAGTTTCAAAGTCCACACATTTCATGAGCGTGAGGGGTTCGAGGAGGTTTTGGGTGAGAAGTAGGGAACTGGGAAGTATGGCTAGCTGCATGTTTCCTCGTGTGACATTACCACCCACAGTTTGTGTGATCAGCACTGTCAGTCGTGTCACCAGTCCCCCAAACCAGCCTGGACAACCCCTGTAAACGTCTAATCCAGATGGCCTTACCTTTCAATATCTGGACATAAACAGGCCCCTCGCCACCAGCATAGCAGGGAGAGGAGGGCTCCACGGACTTCACTGTACCCAGTCAGCCAGGCCTGAGCTCCAATGCCTGCACTGTCTCTGTCTCACATTTTCCAGTCACAAACTTGCAGCCAAGACCCTGCCCAGCCCCTAAGAATTTCCTGCTCTCTACCTCATCTCTATTGAAGCCTTGCGGCCTGGCTATTGCATGGAGAAGCTGCCAGGATCTGAACAGCTCCTGCTCTCTGCTCACTGACATGGAGTGGGGAACACATGTTTTACATTACTGGGCTTCCTCTTCTTCCTCCTGAATACCCCCGGGGCTCAAGATAATGATACTTATCATAGAAATAAACAGACCAGAAACAAAAGCACAGCCTGCGCCCGCAAGTCAGATTATTATAGGATATCTACACAAAACGGTTCCCTGACTATAAGAAAATGAGAGTGAGTATTGCTCATGTCTGATCTGTTTATAGCACCAACATATTCTGCAGCGCAGTGCACCGCTCCATCCCCCCCCCCCCCATCCCTGTTAACGGTGGGGCTGGCCGTCTAATTTCCCTATCTCACACAGGCAGCCCATAAACCTATCATACCAACTCCATGCAGAAGGTTCGGATCAGAGCCCAGCACCCTACTGAAGAAAGCGACAATGCAAACCTGAGATAGAGACACTGGGGCATAGGTTTTTTAGGCTGGTCTTATTTTCCCCTTGCGCTGCTGTAAGTTTGACTTAATTTATGAAGTGGCGCGTGCCTCGTTTTAAATGAAGACGCATCTATGGCAGTCCTGGCACCTGGCGTAAAAACTACGCCAGACCCTAGCTGGGATAGCTTTTCCCCAACGTTTACACCAGTTTCCAGGTGTAAATTTTAGTAAATTTGCCTGCACTCGAGTCACACCCCCACTCTGTCCTATCCGGCTCAACTGCCGAACACGCCATGAAACCAGCTGTGCAACTAAATATTATTGCACAGCCAGTTAAAAAAGGGACCTGTGACTATTTTTTAACTAAAATAGTCACGGAGAGAGCTGCAGCAGAAAGGATATTTCCCCTGATCTGTGATACGGAGAGAGCTGCAGCAGAAAGGATATTTCCCCTGATCTGTGATAGGGAGAGAGCTGCAGCAGAAAAGACATGCCCCCTGATGTGTGATACGGAGAGAGCTGCAGCAGAAAAGACATGCCCCCTGATCTGTGATACGGAGAGAGCTGCTGAAGAAAAGACATGCCCCCTGATGTGTGATCCGGAGAGAGCTGCAGCAGAAAAGACATACCCCCTGATGTGTGATCCGGAGAGAGCTGCAGTGGAAAAGACATGCCCCCTGATGTGTGATATGGAGAGAGCTGCAGCAGAAAAGACATGCCCCCTGATCTGTGATACGGAGAGAGCTGCAGCAGAAAAGACATGCCCCCTGATGTGTGATCCGGAGAGAGCTGCTGAAGAAAAGACATGCCCCCTGATCTGTGATACGGAGAGAGCTGCTGAAGAAAAGACATGCCCCCTGATCTGTGATACGGAGAGAGCTGCAGCAGAAAAGACATACCCCCTGATGTGTGATCCGGAGAGAGCTGCAGTGGAAAAGACATGCCCCCTGATGTGTGATATGGAGAGAGCTGCAGCAGAAAAGACATGCCCCCTGATCTGTGATACGGAGAGAGCTGCAGCAGAAAAGACATGCCCCCTGATGTGTGATCCGGAGAGAGCTGCAGCAGAAAAGACATGCCCCCTGATGTGTGATACGGAGAGAGCTGCAGCAGAAAAGACATGCCCCCTGATCTGTAATACGGAGAGAGCTGCAGCAGAAAAGACATGCCCCCTGATCTGGGATACGGAGAGAGTAGCAGCAGAAGAAAAGACATGTCCCCTGATCTGGGATACGGAGAGAGCTGCAGCAGAAAAGACATACCCCCTGATGTGTGATCCGGAGAGAGCTGCAGTGGAAAAGACATACCCCCTGATGTGTGATCCGGAGAGAGCTGCAGTGGAAAAGACATGCCCCCTGATGTGTGATACGGAGAGAGCTGCAGCAGAAAAGACATGACCCTGATCTGTGATACGGAGAGAGCTGCAGCAGAAAAGACATGCCCCCTGATGTGTGATCCGGAGAGAGCTGCAGTGGAAAAGACATGCCCCCTGATGTGTGATCCGGAGAGAGCTGCAGTGGAAAAGACATGCCCCCTGATGTGTGATACGGAGAGAGCTGCAGCAGAAAAGACATGACCCTGATCTGTGATACGGAGAGAGCTGCAGCAGAAAAGACATGCCCCCTGATGTGTGATCCGGAGAGAGCTGCAGTGGAAAAGACATGCCCCCTGATGTGTGATACGGAGAGAGCTGCAGCAGAAAAGACATGCCCCCTGATGTGTGATACGGAGAGAGCTGC
Source organism: Bufotes viridis (assembly GCA_033119425.1). Taxonomy (NCBI): domain Eukaryota; kingdom Metazoa; phylum Chordata; class Amphibia; order Anura; family Bufonidae; genus Bufotes; species Bufotes viridis. The sequence goes on along the minus strand of CM065590.1, from coordinate 413,961,177 downwards.
AGCAGAAAAGACATGCCCCCTGATCTGGGATACGGAGAGAGTAGCAGCAGAAGAAAAGACATGTCCCCTGATCTGGGATACGGAGAGAGCTGCAGCAGAAAAGACATGCCCCCTGATCTGGGATACGGAGAGAGTAGCAGCAGAAGAAAAGACATGTCCCCTGATCTGGGATACGGAGAGAGCTGCAGCAGAAAAGACATGCCCCCTGATCTGGGATACGGAGAGAGCTGCAGCAGAAAAGACATGCCCCCTGATCTGTAATACGGAGAGAGCTGCAGCAGAAAAGACATGCCCCCTGATGTGTGATACGGAGAGAGCTGCAGCAGAAAAGACCTGCCCCCTGATGTGTGATACGGAGAGAGCTGCAGCAGAAAAGACATGAAGTGAATGGGTACGAGCCACAAAATATGCGGCTCGAACGCGAACCGAAACAACGGTCGTGTGCATGAGGCCTAACTTGTATTTCATTCACTTAAATTCCTGCTCATTCTGGACTCTGAAATCAAGGAGGCGGTCCTATCAGTGACTGACAGCCTTCCCTCTATGACTGTGTATACAGAGAAAGCTGTCAATCACTGATAGGACCGCCTCCTTGATTTCAGAGTCCAGAATAAGGAGGACTTTAAGTAAATAAAATACAAGTTATACAGAATTTTTTTCCTATAAAGCTATAGATCAATCTGCTCAGCTCCTTCTGCTCTATAACACGGTACCTTCAGCTTAGACACCATATTCAACGTGACAGGTTCCCTTTAAGCATTTTGGCGACTGACAGAACAACAATTTCCTTGTTTCCTATCCAATGAGAGTCCGGCTTTTATCTTCTAAACTGCAGCGGAAACTAAAATGTGGATTGGAATTGGTCGCTGTCTGTTTTTTCTGTAACAGTTTCAGTATGTGAGGCTGAGGATGTTCAGTGCTGTAATCCAAGGATGTTTATCTCAGGAATCGGCAAGGCGTTGCTGGGCAATTAGGAAGTAATGCTGTCACCTGTCTGATCTTCTGTACTCTGCCACTCATTACGTGGCGGGGGGGATAAATACCCACGTACAGAGACAGCTTTGTGGTTGCTTGACTTCATGAGGTTTTTTATGTCCTTCAAGGGAAGAGGCTTTTATTCTGTGGTGCGTTAAGCTATAACCAGACTTTATCACCTTTTTTCTTAATAAATGGCAGACACTTTCTTAAAGCGACATTAAACGGACACGGCGAAGAAATGAATATAAATGGGAGTGGATGCCCTTTAAAGGTGCCCAGAACCTTTCTGTCATCATTAAATTTTGATAGATATCGAGTTCAATCTTATTTTAAAAAAGATCTACAGTTTGATGTTGGAAAATTAAACTATCCCATAATGCAGTGCAATGCAGATTGCTGCGTTCTTGGGGCGCAATAAAATTGTTATCGGTATGCCCTTTAACAGGCTTGTTGACTGTTTCCTATTACAACCAGCAGAATTGCAAATGCAGCTCTGGGCTTTAATATAGACTATAACTAAGGATCAGATTTGATATACAGTAATACTTATTTCTGTACAGGGTCCTTAGTAAGGCTATGTGCACATCTGAATCCAAGGCTCCATAAGGAGCCTCCATTGCAGAATCCATCCGTGACAGGAAGAATAGTATAGAATGTAGTGCTGTTCTTCACTATGATGGACGCCAAGATGAAACTTAATGAACCCCAGTATAAAGGGTCCCTTACATGGGCCAAAATCCACCAGATAATCGCTATGGAACACTTATTGGAACGCTCGTTAGTGATTATCTGGCGGTGTAAAGGTCCCACCGATTACCCAATGAACTAGCAAAATGCTTCTTCATTGGGTAATAGATCATTTGTGCGGACACAAAAATGTATGTTTGCCGGAGCAGATCATGTGGCCTAAACACGCTCTACTGCCGGCAAACAACGAGTCTGAATAGCCCCGGGACATTTAGAAGGGGGATACATGGCAGGACTGGCATTGTGCCTGCTGACTTAGATTTGACCCTTAAATGGGCTTTAGTGGCTTTTTTGAAGAGATGCTGTCCTGAGGTGGTGTTTTTGGCGGGAAGATTTCCCGCCAGTTATCGCTTGGTCGCTGGGTAGAGGTGGTTCGCCCAGTGACCATGTTGTGATTGGTCATAATCTTGGCCTATGGGATCTCCAGGATCGGGGCAAGTTTGCCTGGACACTGGAGATGCGCGCTGATTGGTGGTCGGGTTGCGGGTTGAGGGAATAAAAGGTCTGGTTCCGCGGGTTGCGGTGCCTGTCTTTTGAACCTCGCCTGTCAACTGGATCATCCGTGCCCCGCCCGCCCGCCCAGGTGGAGAGGTTTTATATTAAAAAAAAAGGAAAAAAGAAAAGGGAAGGAGAGAAAAGAGTTAATGTGGAAAATTAACTATATATATGTTTTATAAAAAAATAAAAAAAAAATAAAGAAAAGAAGAATGTGGTGTTAAGTTTAATTATATGTTTTGAGGTTATGGGCCATGAGCGCTGTGTGGGTGATGTTGTTAGTCGTCCCAATACGGGATGGACTTGGTTGGTATATATTCATGGTTATTGGTCATTTCAAAGTGAGTCTGAGTTTATGACTGGACTCGTATGTATATATATTTATATAGTTATGTTTGTTTGAGCTCATGATTTTGAGAAAATATTTAAACATGCCATGGTTTACCTCCAGTCTCTGACTACGTGTTTTTTATTATTTAATGAAGTGTTGATAGTTAAGGTTATGTTGTTAGACATTAGGCACATGAATATGTCATGTCCTGCCATGTATGTGGAAAAGAGATGGCATTAGCGATCGCTCCTCCATATAATGTGGAGAAGATGGCTGTATGTTGCTTATCACCGCTGACAAGCAGGCGATTGCCGGGAAAGAACACTTCCTTCCTGACACTCGCCTGCTGTATCATCCCGTCTAAAGAGACCTTTAAGTCAATAAGGTCCATTGAGTGCTGTTGCTGCTGGTTAGCCTAACTTGTGCAACTTTCTAGGCTTAGTTAAAGGGGTTGTCCAAGATAACTAAAAATTCCAGGTAATTTCTACAATGTCTTAAGATAAAGAAACATGATTTACTCAACGGTTTCTCTAGTGCCGTGCTCTGTGGCGAGGGTCCTTACAAACAGCATTGGTGACGTGCCTGGTCACTGCAGCCAATCATGGACCTCAGCAGTCTACAGAAGTAGCATGACAACGAGAGGTGTAGGAGCTAGAAAGTGATATAGGGTGCATGAATGGAGGAGGGGTTAGCGATTAGTGGGCAGTTTTAGGAAGGAGTGAGGAGAACTTAATATAATCAGGGGCAGGAGGACTAAGAATCTTTTCCCACAGGAGCTGAGGAAGATGAGTTGAATAGTCCTTCTGTGCAAGATAGCTTCTCTGCATTTTCTTCTCAGTGTCTTCCAAAGTTGTTTGACTGGAAGGGCCAGGCTCAATGACAGAGGAGAGTCTAGGCCTGTCAGTGACACAACTGTGGCACTGGGAGGAGAACACAGTGGAGCTATGTTGTACCAAGGGACACAGCCCTGCCTTTGGTGCATTGAATGACTCATTTGCAAATAGGAGAGTTATTTCTCAAAGATGCAAGGACAAATTGAAGAGCAAAAGGTATGTTTATTAGACCAGGAAGGAGCACTAGAAGGAATTGGGCTTAGGTTAATATGATTTTCAAACATGACAAACTCCCTTCAAGGCAGGGTTTCTCAACTCCAGTCTTTGGGACCCACCTACCGGTCAGGATTTGAGAGTATCCCACAGAATAAATACCTGTGATAAGTCCTGATGCATGGACACTAACTATATCATCTGCGCAATAGTAAGGAAATCCTGAAAACATGACTGGTAGGTGGGTTGTGAGGACCGGAGCTGAGAAACCCTGCGTTAAAGCCTTATTCACACAGCCAGTGTTCGTTAAGTGATTGTGAGCCAAAACCAGGAGCGGCTCTAATCGGAACAGGTGCAGATCTTTCCCTTATACCTTATCTCTGTGTAGCCTCCATTCCTGGTTTTGGCTCACAATCACTGATGGAAATCACGGACCGAACACTGACGTGTAAATAAGGCCTTACCCTCTTGGTTGTGTTAATATAGCTGGGGTCGTCTCCCAGTTTAATTGGTAAATTCCTCATAGGCAGTGTCCCAATGAAGAGCTGCAGAATGACCTAATAGAAGTTGGTGTCCTCGGGTCAGATGCAGCACATATGACAGTAAGCCGGTAGACCTGTGTATATATTGGATAATGCAACTAAACTATGGAATGCCTTCAAGGACATCTGTTTTGTAAGGCAATATTTTTTTAAGAATGTTTGCAATATTCAGAGGTTATATTTTGTAAGGTTATTCAGATGAAAAGTTGTATTTATTTACAATAGCAGGAAAAAGTAAGTGAACCCTTTGGAATGACTTGGCTTTCTGCCCTGAATAGAAATAGAATGTGATCTGATAGTTATCTAAGCTGTGTTATTTAAGTCTTAATTAGAAATGTGCGAATTTCTTGAAAATTCGATTTGCCACAAAGTGCATTTTTTGAAAGTAGCGAATGCAATGACAGGGAGCGGCGATAGCTTCGCCCCTGCTATTGTACCCCTCAGATGCCGTGTTCATACATGATCGCGGCATCGGAGTGTACAAACAGTGTGAAATGAACATAAAAAAAATCAAACTTACCGCCTCCATTTGCTCGCGACGGGATTTCTCACGCCGCACGGGATTTCAGCCGAGATCTTCAAGCAAGATGGAGGCTGGCGGCCCTTCGCGTGCAAATAGAGGTGGTAAGTTTCAGAATTAATCGATCCACTGACACGAAACACGAGGAAATTCGGCTTCTCGCTCATCTCTAGTCTCAATTATAGACAATCTGAACCAATACACAAAAAAAGTCGTATAATTCATGTTTTTTTTTATTGAGCATTCATCCATGGTATAGGGAGAAAACGTAAGTGAACCTTTGTGTTAATTATTTCTCCAAGAGCTAAACTGCAAAATGTGTTTTCAGTTTAGGCTGCCCATACACTTACACATTTGTTCTTCTCAAGAAAGATTGCTTAGTGTGAAGTATGCCTTGATGGAAACAACTTTCAAAAGACCTCAAAAGGCATTATAGAGACACATGAAGCTGGAAAACACTAGAAAAGCATTGATAAAGACCTGGGTTACATAAACCAAGGTTAAAAAAACATTTTCAAATGGAGAAATTCCTGTTAAGATCAGTCCAAGAGCAGGTGAGAAAGAACCCGTGTTATGGCAATACAAATTGCAAAAACATCAGTTCATGTGTCCACCACTAGAAAAACACTAAACAAAAATGATGTTCATGGAAGAACAACAGAAATGAATCTGCTGCTGTCTAAAAAAAAATCTTACATTTGCCCAAGACCACCTGGATGTTCCACAAGGTTTCTCAGAAAATGTTCTATGAACAGCTGAGACAAAAGTGGGAATTTTTAGCACAACACTATACTTTGAGAAAAAAACAAAAAACTCTGCACTCTGAAGCATCGTGGTTTGGTGTTGCTTTGCTGCTTTAACACCTGGATGCCTTGTGATCATCAAGTGAACAATGAAGTTAAGGGTGAATAAAAACATTTACAGCAGAATGTAAGGGCTCATGACCTCAAGTTAAAGAGATGATACAACACAATGGCCCAAATAACACAAGTAAATCCTCTAAAGAATGATGATGACAAAGAAGAATATTTGTGTCATGGTATGGCCATGTCAGAATACCCACATTAACCCCATCTAGATGCTGTGGCATTACCTTAAGAGTAGTGTTGAGCGCGAATATTCGAATTTCGAATTTTTATCGCGAATATAGCAACTTCGATAATTAGCGAATATTGCGAATATATCGCTATATATTCGCAATTTCGAATATTGTTTTTTTGTTGTTTTTTTTTAGTTGTTAATTCTTGTTGCTCTCTGGTTGTCTCCCCAGTTCCCACTTCCCAAAAGCTGTTCTTACCTGTCCGGAGGATTCCTGGCTCCCTGCCCGCTTCAGTCATTGCCCGTTGCCGCTTCTGCTGACTTCCCATGTGCATGGGAACGCCTCCATGCTAAAATGTACTGTCGGATGTGAGAATCACGATCTCACAAATTTGACTAAGTTGTAATCGCAATGCGATTAATATAACCTGAATTATTCGCATTGCGATATTCGTTATATTCTAGCAATACAACCATTAGGAACTTAGCTCTAAGATCAATTCGCAACGCGAGTATATGTTCGCCTCGTGAATGAAACTTAGAGCTAGCTGAGTTCCTAATAGTGGTATTGCTAGAATATAACGAAGATTGAGAATATAGTGCTATATTCGTGAATTTGAGATTTTCTCAATCTTCGTACTATTCTAGCAATACAACCATTAGGAACTTAGCTCTAAGATCAATTCGCAATGCGAGTATATGTTCGCCTCGCGAATGAAACTTAGAGCTGAGTTCCTAATGGTTGTATTGCTAGAATATAACGAAGATTGAGAATATCTCGAATTCACGAATATAGTACTATATTCTTAATCTTCGTTATATTCTAGCAATACAACCATTAGGAACTCAGATCTAAGTTGTAATCGCAATGCGATTAATACAGGTTATATTAATCGCATTGCGAATTCAACTTAGATCTGAGTTCCTAATGGTTGTATTGCTAGAATAGAACGAAGATTGAGAATATCTCGAATTCACGAATATAGCACTATATTCTCAATCTTCGTTATATTCCAGCAATACAACCATTAGGAACTCGGTCAGCTCTAAGTTTCATTCGCGAGGCGAACATATACTCGCATTGCGAATTGATCATAGAGCTAAGTTCCTAATGGTTGTATTGCTAGAATATAACGAAGATTGAGAATATAGTGCTATATTCGTGTGATATTTCGTTATCTTTGTCAATTCTAGCAATACAAGTTAACCATTAGGAACTCAGATCTAAGTTTCATTCGCGACGCGAATGTATATTCGCGTAAAATTCGCAATATATAAAATCATGACGAATATTCGATTTCGACGAATATATGACGAATATTCAATCGAATATTCGCGAAATATCGCAAAATCGAATATGGCACCTCCCGCTCATCACTACTTAAGAGGGCTATATACATGAGGCATCCCAGAAATGTCGATGAACTCAAAGACATTTGCCATGAGGAATGGTCCAAAATGCCTCAGCAACAATGTGCAAAGCTTGTTTGCAGCAGTAGGAAACATTTGGTGGAGGTGACTGCTGCTAAAGGGGGATCTAACGGTTATTCAAATCAAGTATTCACTTACGGTACTTTTTTTGCCTGCTTTCTGGATGTTTACTCAATGTGCTCAATAAAAGGAATTGTTAAGGTAGAACTTTTTATGTGTTACTAGCTTAGTTGCATTATGCTTGTCTATAATTGGGACTTACATACTAACCAGACCACAATTTAATAGTAACAACGCAGCAATCCAGGTAATTCCAAAGGGTTCACTAACTTTTTTCTTGAAACTGTACATGTGTTAATTTAATAAAAAGGTTTGATGTGGCCTTTTTTGCACCAGACCTAGGTATCGTCTGGCCCCTGTTCATCAAATTTTCAACATACCAAACCAGATTAAATTTTAAAGCATATACACAAAAATCTTTACAGAGATGGTAAAAAAAAATGTAAGTTCCCATTTCATAAAAAAATCCTTTGATAATTTCATGCTACATCAATAAAACTAAGGAACTCATATAACTAAAACCAGTGGCATGCCCAGGGGTCGGTGGGGGGTCGATCCGACCTGCGAGCCGCCTTTTAGGGGGGTGCCAGAGCAGAAGAAATGAACGCTTCCATCAATACAGATGGAAAAGCTCATTACTTTTCCCTTTATAACAGGGGTGCACAACCTGCAGCCCGGGGGCCACTTGATATAATTCTGTGCGGCCCCCAACCATCTGGTGACAGACATGTATGTCTATGTCTTGTGGCTGCTCACATGCATTTTTCATGTATTCTCCCATTAGATGGGAATCCTGTAGGTGTAACCAGACATTTATAGTATATACGGCAAGTACAATACGCCATAAATACAGTATTTCAGTTGGTAATACCCCTTTAACTTTTATTTTCGGCCCTTGGGATTACTTTAGTCTGACAATGTGGCCCCCAACCAGAAAAGGTTGCGCACCCCTGCTTTATAAGAGGCAGCGGATCTTATAAAGGGAATACTAGTGAGCGCTTCCATAACTGAAGCACTCACTAGCCTGCAGGACTCCCCTCCTCCTGCTCGCTCTTTTGAGGGCCCGCACTGCTGTGTCCGGGCTGCCTGCAGCATTCGGACATACAGAGCGCACTCTGACCTGGCACTGCAGGAGGTCAGGTGACTGCAGCACGGGCCCTTAGAAGAGAAGACAGCCAGGACAGGGAGAGTGGTGACAGGAAAGGTAAGTTACTTTATTATTCTACAGTCTTGTCTGAGGTCTGATATGGAGGTCTAATGGGGGGGGGGGGGTCTGGAGAGGGCTTATGGGGGTCTGGAGTGGTCTATAAGGGGACTGGAGGTCTGACTGGGGCGGGGGGTCAGGAGGTCTGATGGGAATTTGTTTGGGGGTCTGGAGGTCTAATAGGGATCTGATTGGGGGTCTGGAGGTCTGACTGGGGGGTCTGAAGGTCTAATGGGAATCTGATTGGGGGTCTGGAGGTCTGATGGGGGACTGATTGGGGGTCTGGAGGTCTAATGGGGGTATGATTGGGGGTCTGGAGGTCTGACTGGGGGTCTAGAGGTCTAATGGGGGTCTGATATGTAGGTCTGGAGGTTTAATAGGGGTCTTATATGGGGGTCTTATTTGAGGTCTGATATTGGATCGGGGTCTTACATGGAGGTCTAATGGGGGTCTGATCTGAGGTTTAAAACTAGGGTCTTATATGGGGTCTGACATAGAGGTCTAAAGGGGGTTTGGTCTGAGATTGGGGATCTCATTTAGAGTTTTATATGGGGGTCTGATCTGAAAGGATGGTGTTTTTTTTATTACTAGCGCACAATATAAAGGGGTGTTTTTGTACTGATGCGCCATCTGTGTGGTACCAGTGTTTTCAGGGGGACTGTTTCTGCAGGAAGGTATTGGGGACACAGTATTGGGGGTGTCAGGATGGGTTGTTGAGAAGGTGGGAGGATGATGGGAAAGTAGTTTGTTAAACTCTGCAGAGACGAGGCATGGCTGAAAGAAGTCACCATGGTGGTCTGGTCTAACAGAAGAAGAAGAGGAAAGACAATATCTACATCAGAGAAGAGAAGTCACGGGATGTAAGTGGTATGTGGTGCTGTATGACCCTGTTTGTTCTGTAGCACTGTATGTAGTGTTTTCTAAGTATGTCTTAAAAGGGGTTGTCCATTTTTTTTGTATGAGCGCTGCCTTCTCTGCTCTTTTACCTGCTCATCACTGCAAATGCTACGGCGAGCAGGTGAACAGAACAGAGAAAGCAGCTCTCATATGAGTGCTGCCCTCTCTTCAAACTGCTGGGGGCACAGAGGGCATTACTACTATGGAGGGGCACAGAGGGCATTACTAATGTGAAGGGGGCACAATGGGCATTATTACTGTGAAGGGGGCACAGTGGGAATTATTACTGTGAAGGGGGCACAGTGGGGATTATTACTATAAAGAGGACACAATGGGGATTAATACTGTGAAGGGGGCACAATGGACATTATTACTGTGAAAGGGGCACAAAGAGAGCATTACAACCGTGAAAGGGGCACAGAGAGGGCACAACTACTGTGAGAGGGCACAATGTGGGCATAACTACTGTGAGGGGGCACACATCTGTACAAAACTACTGTGAAGGTTGTACAATGAGGGCAATACTACTGTGAGGGAGTAGAATTTTTTTAAAGTATTGGGGTGGGGGGGGGGAGAAAGGACCCGCCCCGGGTGCCAAATGCCCTAGGCATGCCACTAACTAAAACTAAGGAACTTAGATAACAAAACCCCAAAAAATGTGGAGCCCAAAAGCATTTGTATACACAAATCTGTATGTGATTCGCTGGGGTTTTTCTAATTTTTCTGCTATGATGATGATGATAATTGCCAACCCCATTTTCTAACACCGTATACGTGGTGGAGAGAGGAAGAGTCATGCAGCCAACAAGGACTGTAACCCCCCCCGCCCCGTCCAGGAGTCACATAGAAGCGCATGTTATGTCTAACATTAACCCCTTAAGGACCAGGCTCATTTTCATCCAGGCCATTATTTGCAAATCTGACTTTTATTTATCCAGGCCATTCTAAGACAGTTTTTGTCACATATTGTACTTCATGACACTGGTAAAACTGAGTAAAAAAAACAACATTTTTTTAAATAAAAAAAATACCAAATTTAACAAAAATTTTGAAAAATTTGCAATCTTCCAAGTTTCAATTCCTCTACCCCTATAATACATAGTAATACTGCCCAAAAAAGTTATTAATTTAGATTACCCGTATGTCTACTTCATGTATGGATCATTTTGGGAATACGATTTTATTTTTTGGGGACGTTACAACACTTAGAAGTTTAGAAGTAAATCTTTAAAATGTTCAGAAATTTTCAAAAATCCACTTTTTAGGGACCAGTTCAGCTTTGAAGTCACTTTGTGAGGCTTACATAATAGAAACCAACCAAAAATGACCCCATTCTAGAAACTACACCCCTCAAGGTATTCAAAACTGATTTTACAAACATCGTTAACCCTTTAGGTGTTTCACAGGAGTTATTGGCAAATGGAGATGAAATTTCAGAATTGCAATTTTTTGGCAAATTTTCCATTTGAATCCATTTTTTCCAGTAACTAAGCAAGGGTTGACAGCCAAACAAAACCCAATATTTATTGCCCTGATTCTGTAGTTTGCAGAAACACCCCATATGTGGTCATAAACTACTGTATGGCCAAACGGCAGGGCGTAGAGGGAAAGGAGCGCCGTGTTGTTTTTAGAAGGCAGATTTTACTGAACTGGTTTATCTATACCATGTCCCATTTAAAGCCCCCCGGATACCCTCCTGGGGTAGAAACTCCATAAAAGTGACCCCATTTTGGAAACTATGGGATAAGGAGGCAGTTTTGTTGGGACTATTTTTAGCGTTCATATGATGTTTGGTTGCTCTATATTACATTTCTATGAGGTTACCAAAAATAGAAATTCTAAAATTTTATCTACTTTTGCCATAAACTCTTGAGGAACACCTAAAGGGTAAACAAAGTTTGTAAAATAAGTTTTGAATACCTTGAGGGGTGTCGTTTATTAGATGGGGTCACTTTTATGGGGTTTCTACTCTAGGGGTTCATCAGGGGTTCTTAAAATGGGACATGGTGTCAAAAAAAAAGGCCATCAAAATCTGCCTTCCAGGAACCATATGACGTTCCTTTCCTTCTGAGCCCTGCTGTGTGCCTGTAAAGCAGTTAACCACCACATATGGGGTGTTTTTGTAAACTGCAGAATCAGGGCAATAGATTTTAAGTTTTATTTGGCTGTTAACTCTTGCTTTGTTACTGGAAAAAATGGATTAAAATAGAAAATTTTCCAAAAAATAGCTGTTTTGGCCTCATTTTTATTTTATTTTTTGGACCGTGTTAATCTGAGGGGTTAGGTCATGGGGTATTTTTATAGAACAGATTATTATGGACGCGGCGATACCTAATTTTTTTTGTATCTACACAGTCTAAGAGTCAGGTTTTTTTAAGTTTTTATCCGATTGTCTTAGGTAGGGGCTCATTTTTTGCGGGATGAGAGAATGGTTTCATAGGCACTATTTTGGGGGGCATATGACTTTTTTATCGCTTGCTTTTAAACTTTTTGTTATGTAAGGTGACAAAAAAATTCCTTTTTTTGCATCGTTTTTTTTTTTACCGTGTTAATCTAAAGGGTTAGGTTATGGGGTATTTTTATAGAGCAGATTATTACAGACATGGCGATATCTTTTTTGTCTACTTTTTTAATTATTTTTTTAATTATTTTATATTTACAAACTATCATTTTTGAAAAAAAATTTGGGGTGTCTCAAGTCTGAGAACCATAGTTTTTATTTATTGTCAGTGGCTAAATGGAAAAGGGGATCATAAATTTAGTACTCCACGGAAGTGTGGTACTCCCTGAAGCAACCAATAACGCAGAAGCCCAGATGATCGGGGCACATGTCACACTGAGTGGTGGTGTCCTTCCGTATCCCCCTCATATGACACACTTTGCGATCCGGGCGCCTCCAGTTCCCGAGGTACTCTGGTCTGCTCTTTCCCGGTCAGAAAAAATCAGGTCCTTGAGGACTGCCTTATAGAACTGAAGGAATTTCCCTGTGTTGCCAGCGCACTGGAACAGTACAAAAGGGTTGTACATGGCAAACTGCACCAAGCAGACCGCAACTTTTTTGTACCATGCCCAGGTTTTGCGCATGGCATTATATGGCATGAGGATTGATCAGAGAGATCAACTCCTCCCATATACTATTGTAGTTGACGATACAATCGGGCTTGAGGATCGTTGCCGCGGTACTTCGCACAGGGACAGGGGTTATGCCGTTACCGTGAATTGTGGTCAGTACAAGGACATCCCTCTTGTCCTTATATCTGACCAGCAACAGGTTTCCACTGATAAGGGCACCCCTGGGGATAAGTACCTGGAGGGGGTAGGTAGGGAGGCCGCATTGATTTCTCCACACGGTCCCACTAGCGGACGTGGATCTGGCGGCGAGGGACTGGAACAAGGGGATACTAGTATAAAAGTTATCCATGTACAGGTGGTAACCCTTATCTAGCAGTGGGTGCATAAGGTCCCACACAAGTTACCCGCTAACACCCAGAGTGGGGGGACATTCTGGGGGTTCAATACGGGAATCTCGCCCCTCGTACACACGAAACTTGTAAGTGTACCCTGAGGTACTTTCACAAAATTTGTACAGCTTCACGCCATACCTCGCCCGCTTTGAGGGAGCATACTGTCAGAAAATGAGTCTCCCCTTGAAAGCAATGAGCAATCAACCACGACCTCCCTTCGAGGTACATAGGCCTCCAAAAATTTGGCCCCGAAGTGATCGATGACCAGCCTGATTTTGTTGGGGATATGCTGCATTATCTGCTCAAACCGTGAGCGTGTCATGGCTGTAATGTAAAGTGGGGTCTGGTAGAGGACGTCCCCACTCTAGTAATTCCTGACACTGGCTTTTTTGACTAGGTCCATGTGCAGCACGGAGCTGCAGCACCGCGGGGTGCGGGGGCGGGGATTGTGGACCCTAGACACCCAAAATTATCGCTAAACTCTCCCTAAGTCTCCCTGCCTAACCTAAACCTTTCCCTAAGCTTTCCCTAACCTACCTGATAGTGCCAGATGGCACTTTGGAGGGTCACAGGAGGGTGTTGGGGGAAGTCTGGGCTGCTGGGTGCTGGGCGCAGAAGATGCAGGCTGCTCTCTCTCCTCTCTCCGGACGCAGAATGGAGGAAGAGAGCAGGGGGAGTTAACCCCCGCCTGCCCGTGCAGCCAACAGAAATCGATCCTGTTAGGTGATGTCACCATCGCCTCACAGGATCGAAGGATGGTGATTGGTGGTGTATTATCACACCACCGATCATCATCCTGTACCGGGTTATCGGGTCACCAGAGACCCGAATAACCCATAAACGCAGCAAACTACAGGTCTGAATTGACCTGCGGCTTGCTGCTATCCTCGATACGGGGGGTCCCCCCTCTGCATTGTCCCAGAGTGCCTGCCGAATGATTTCGGCAGGCACTCTGTTCCGATATCACCCCGCACCGCATGGCAGCGATCGGAACTACACGGGGCATACATGTGTCCTTAAGTCCCGGGACATCAGGACGTACCTGTACGCCCTGTGTCCCTAAGAGGTTAACACTTATAGTTTATTTAAGGGTTGTTACAGAGCTTTCCCAAATTCCTAAATGGTAAATCTATCTAGTAATGCAGAGATATATACTGGTACTTCTTTCTGATATTCTCAGATAAGAATCAGAGGGAAACAAGGTGGTAATCCTTGTGGGAACTGTTACCCAGCTCTCCTAGAAATTGATAAAGCTAAGAAATAAATAGAGAATATAATATATTGGTGATTATTTCTTTAAATTAATTAGAAAAATATTTACGTATCTGTCACGATTCACAAAAATGTAATGTAATTTACTGCAGTTGAGCCAAATCAAAGTGTTCACAAGAATAAAATAAAGAACTCATTATGCGAGAAATGAAATATGCATGACCTACCTGAACTATATACAAATATTATCATAACATAAAAGTGCTGTATAATATTGGGTTAGGTTTACATTACAGCTTTTTTTTTTTTTGTATACAGCAGCAAATGAGATGGAAATCAGGACAATAAAGTTAATTACAAAATTTGCAAACAGTATTGTTTTAACAGCAAATGTAATATCTTTAGTTTACTGTAGTTTGGGTTTTGCGTACATAAAACTGTACTGGCTTCTGCATTAATTCTTAGATTGAACCACCAGAATCAGTCCCTGTTGTGAACTGATGATGAGATAAACAAGCTCCAAGATATTATTTAATCATTTAAAGGCCCATTTACACAGATTATCGGGAACAATCATCGCCAGTATATATGTGCCGACGATTACTCGAAAAACAAGCACAACGCTTGTTTATCAGCTGATCCGATCATTTCTGGCGCACAAAAAATGACTATCAGCAGCAGATCATCCTGTTCAAACAGGAATATGCTACTGACAACAACAATCATTCATCCCCGAACAGCTCCAGTGATCACTGACGATCATTTTCCAGGGATACTGGCCTGTGTAAGCTGGTCATTTGCCCCAAGTATTCATCTCTTCCAGGCTGCTTATTGCTTCTCGTAGATCAGTGGTCCGCAACCTTTTTTGCACAATAGACCAGTTTCATGCAAGACAATTTTCCCATGGATCGGTGGAGGGGGGAGGAAGGTAAATCATGGTACCTTGGAACCAAACCCGTGTTCGGTAAAAGTTTTTATACAGTAGAAATTAATTTCTGAAGTTATTACCCGAAGTCTCACAAGACTTCTCAAAGTAATAACTTCGGCTCATAGGAGCGAATACATTGTAACACTGTACTCAGCGCTCCCTCCGTACAGTATTCTAATTAAGTTTTATGCAAATCGCCTTTGGATGTTTCATCCGAAGTCAGTTCGCTCATCCCTAATTATGATCCTGAATAGAGCTGATAAGATCTTCAGCTGACTCTCTGTAGGAATAGAGTTCATGAGGAGACATGAAGTACAGAGATGACTGACAGGACAAACTGTGGTAATGGAGACTGCATACAAGTGCTGCTGCTCATCAGTCACATCCTCACCCTTCTCTATGTTCTTCATGTCTCCTCATGAACTCCTTTCCTGTCATGTAATTTACTGCAGTTAACTGCAGAGCCAAATCAAAGCGTTCACAAGAATTAAAAAAAATCTCATTATGTGGGAGATTAAGTATGCATGACCTACCTGAACTATATACAAATATTATCATAACATAAAAGTGCTGTCAAATATTGGGTTAGGCTTACATTACAGCTTTTTTTTTTTTGCATGCAGCTGCAAATGAGATGGAAATCAGGACAATAAAGTTAATTACAAAATTTGCAAACAGTATTGTTTTAACAGCAAATCTAATATCTTTAGTTTACTGTAGTTTGGGTTTTGCGTACATAAAACTGTACTGGCTTCTGCATTAATTCTTAGATTAAGGCCTCATGCACACGACCGTTGGTGTTTTGTGGAGGAGACATTAAAAACCTACTTTTAAAAAGAAAGGGTTATTGATCCACACATTGGACATTATAGAACCCTAAGGTGACATATAATCTTGATCAACATGATTGGTGGTACAGATAACAATTAGGAAACCTTCGCACAGGGGTGTAAATACATAAATATAGCAATAAAAAAGTCAAAGTTATAGCTGTCAACACATGCGCATACGTGACTACAAGGCACCCAGTGGCATGGGGCCACAGAAACACTAATAACACATAAAATGAGTAATAATATACAAGTCCACAACGGGAAGGTATCGATAAAGTGCTAATAATAGTGCAATGGAATAACAGGCGAAACGCGCGTTGGGGGCGCGGGGGTGACGCTGACACTCTGTGCGCATTCAGGTACATGTACACATGTGTTATTCCATTGCACTATTGTTAGCACTTTATCGATACCTTTCCGTTGTGGACATGTATATTATTACTCATTTTATGTGTTATTAGTGCTTCTGTGGCCCCATACCACTGAGTGCCTTGTAGTCACGTATGCGCATGTGTTGACAGCTATAACTTTGACTTTTTTATTGCTATATTTATGTATTTACACCCCTGTGCGAAGGTTTCCTAATTGTTATCTGTACCACCAATCATGTTGATCAAGATTATATGTCATTTTAAATATGAATTGTTTTTTATAATGGTAATAATAAAGTGATTAGTCGTATTTGATTTCCGGTGTGGTGAATTGGTTTATATATACGTATAGGATTCCGGTTATTTGGGCGTTATCCCAACTCCAGATTTTGGTTTGTTATTGTAGAACCTTAGGGATTCAACAGTGATGATATATTTCTGTGCTACATTGTTAATTCATTTGATTACTATGTATCTTTTACTTATGCTTCATTCATTTTCACTTTTGTTTTTCATTCACTGTGTGTTCAGGTCATTTACACCCAAATCTCCAGCGGCTGATATCACTTTGATGTGACCATATACTTGTATGTATCACCTGTGTCCTAATCTATGATTTATCAGTTGACAAATGCTTGCATGGGCCGAAAAGCTTCCCGAAGATTGTGTCATGCTGTACTTCAAATACAGCAAAACTATAAAGAAGCTGGGGAATTCTTTGCTTGACATTAGTGTACTGCAGCTCAGTTCACACATGAAGAAGCTTCAGCCACAGTCTATTGAGTAAATGGCAATGGTCATAGCTAGCTCACCCTAATCCACTGTATATATAGTAGCAGGAAGAGTGCATTGGATCTCACGAGTGGCGGCACTATCTGAAGCAGGAGAGGTAAATTTTTTTTATTTTTTTTTAATCTGATCTGAGGTCTGATGAAGATTGGGGTCTGATTTGGGGGTCTAATGAAAACTCGGGGTCTGAATGGAGGTCTGATGAAGATTAGGGGTTGAATCTGAGCTCTGATGAAGATTAGGAGTCTGATGAAGACTGGGGGTCTGATTTGGGGGTCTGTTGAAGATTGGGGGCTGCATATGAAAACATATGGTGTGTGTGAGTGTATATATGTATGTATATATATATATATATATACACACACTACAGTAAACAGCAAAATATATATGTAGTTCTTAATCAAATTTCACAATTGAAGGTATTCAGAACTGGAAGAAAGTAACTCGCAAAATATTGAATAAAACTTTCCCTCATCTTGAAGTGACAGGGCCTTAGATTGAGACAGATGTTTGATATCCCTCCAGAATTTAAATTGCTAAAAGAATTTATAAGTATATCACAAAGTAGGGACAATGCCACATCACCCGAAATCTCCAAAGAACACAAGTCTAAAGAAATGGATTTTTCTCTTTTATTGTACTGTATTATCCAATTCATTGCTCGTCAACAAAATGGCACAGAACACATTAAACTGACAAAATCCTCTTCCTTTCCTGCCACAAGTAATTTATAATCATTTTTCATGTAGCAGTGAATATGTAATCTACAATGTCTTTGTCAAGGCAGAAACTACTGTACGAATAAGAGAACATTAACTTGAGTCTGGAGATGGTCTACATCGGCAAAGCTCGATCATTTTATGGATGGAAAAACATTTTCAGTATGTAATTTATCTGGATACTCAAACATGAAAGTCCCACTGTTCTGTGATCTCAAAGTTGGATGCTAACGGAATGCCATTAGCTAAATAGTACTAAGGATTTTTTGGACGGAATATTTTATCATTACATGCTGGGTTGTCTAGGAATTCGTACATTGCAGACAATTTAAAGGTCAGGTTGAAACAAGCAGGACATGCTGGATGTTGCAGTTTCCATGGGCGGACTGGCCACAGACAATACAGGAAAATTCCCCTGTGGACCGATGCCCAGAGGGCCACTCAATCACTTCTCATGGCCGCCGGCAAGGTATATAAAGAGCTGATGCTCTCAGCATTAATGTAAGAGCATAAGGCACTAATACATCTGGCGAATTCAGCTGGATTGCTGTCCTCAGGACGATCAAAGAGTTCCATACTTTGGCACTAGAGGCAGTAAGTTTTGCTGTACTGTGGTATTTGGTTTTGCTGGGGTGTTATTTTGTTCTGCACTACATTATCACTGCCCCCCCCCCCCACCTATGTTGTCCCAACTTCTGCCAATTTGGGCACCTTCAACATGGGGCCACTTTAATTTTTTTTCCAGGGACACTTTAACTTCCCAGTCCGCCCCTGTTAGTTTCTCAACAGCTAGGGAGCCACAGGTTGGAGACCACTGTACTAAATGGTCTTAAAATACTATCTAGGATCCTATGCGGGGTTCTGGCTTACAGGTTCCTCATATCTAGTTTACACTACACTAGTAACTATTCTCTATCTTAAGGGATGCAATTAAAACTCTACAGGCCCATTCTGATCATGAACCTGTTATGACCAAAAGATGCCTACAAGCATCCAATTTGCTCTATTGTCATTTTTGACAACTAGTCCCATTTCCTTCATGTACTGTAAATGACTTACAAGCATCAATCTGTCATATTTTCATGCTGGATTACTGTTTCACCAGTTGAACATCATTTATATACTGAGCCGACTGAGTATGGCTCATATTGTTTGGTTATCTGCCAAATGTATCCCTGCAACATGATCTCTATATATGGAAACCAGAGGCAGGCACAGACAACTAAGCACCCCTGTGCAAAAACAGCATGTAGGTCCCCTTCCACCAGCATACCTGCAACTTGTAGCTTCACATTTAAAATATATGATAGTAAGAAAAACTGCAGTTAAAATTGTCGTGAAGGAATTATGTGACATCCCTTTCGGTCTATGGATTGATTTAGGATTTTCCGAGAATCAACCTATCCTCCATTGGAACCCCACCAATCTTGAGAATGTGATAGGGTGTATTTCTGTTCCTCCTCACTGCACTGAGGACCAGTTTGAATAAAGTGGTGATTAAAGGGGTTCTCCAGGAATTAAGAAAATGAAAATAGGTAAATATTACTTTATTATAAATATATTCCCAAATACCTTTCATTAGTTATAATGGCTCATTTTGGTTATGGAGCAATGATTAGGAGAAACAAAATGGTCATTGTCCTATTAGTCTACAGAAAGCCTGTCCTAATCACACAGAAGGACAAGTTACTTCTTAACGCTGAGGTAAACATCTTCCTCATCCTCTTCTCTGCTCTACTAGTCAGGGATTATGATCCTGAATACGGATGAGAAGATCTTCAGCTCTGTAGGAATGAAGCTCATGACGAGACATGAAGTACAGAGAGGACCGACAGGACAGACTGTGGTAATGTGTGGTTGTGGTAATGGAGACTGCGTACAAGTGCTGCTGCCTATTAGCCACATCTGCTCATGGAACACAGTTCCCACAGAGATTCAGCTAATGACCATATTAAACTGTATTCAGGATCATTATCCTGAATACAGGAGGATGAGGTAGCTCTATAGTTCAGCGTTGTGAAGTCACTTGTCCCCCTGTGTGATTAGGACAGGTTTTGTGTGTACTAGTAGGATGGCAGCCATTTTGTTTTTTCTAATGAATGCTCCACAGACAAAACGAGCCATTATAACTAATGTAAGGTATTTGCGAATATATTTATAATGAAGTAATATTTAAGTATTTTCATTTTCTTTATTCCCGGAGAACCCCTTTAAGCATGCATGGAGCCAGTTTTTTCAATGTCTATGGCACCAACAGAAATAAGAGAGTATGGTGCTTGGCTACCTTTAGCAGTCTCATATGAAGTATGAATAGAGATAAATGGTACATTCCTGTCTTCAGCTCTTTTAAAAACACTGCTTAAACATGGAAGAGGAATTGGGGAAACACAAGACTATGTTCTCGTGATCAGTGGGGCCCCTAGCAATCAGCCAATTATCAACTATCCTGTGCATAGAGGATAATTTTCAATTCTGGGAAAACCCCTTCAATGGTAACATCTCTGGTGGTCTTGAATGTGTTAATGGTAACATCTCTGGTGGTTTAGGGCAGTGAAGAGGGATAATTATCCATAATGAAGGCTGAAGGACTCCTTGTTCTCCATCTCACACAGATACTGGATCATCAGCTATAAGCCAATCACAGTGTAGACAATTATGCAGGCTTGGTGAAGGTTGGCTGGGATGATGCAGCAAGGGACATGAGTACCCGGCTTGAACCCTCTCCCCTTTACCCTCTATGCAGCTGAACAGGGTATATGTTTGTCCATGAGAAGAACCTCCAGAAATTCTTCCGTACTTGAATCAATGATAACAGCATGTCTTATAAGCTGCATCTGTAGAAACCGCCAACTTCTGGGTTTACTGGTTCTTTAATACTAGACTCATAAATGTCTATGGGGCCATAATAGATGAATATTAATATGGTAACTGTTCTATGAACCATGTTGCTTCCCTAACCCAAACTACATTTCATAAAGATGACTTCTAGTCTTTGTCCATTTGGGATCTAACCGCCTGCTTCTGAGAATTCGATACAGCAGACCAAATTTACATATCAATTTTTCTCTCCAGATGAAGAAACGCACAACACACTCATATATCAACCCGACAATGTTTTTGAACTGAGTGAAACTACTGCTGTACTGCGTCCATCGAGATGCCTCCTTTTATATCTTTTCCACAGTGAAATCTGCAGTCGCTTCGCAGGAGATTATACACAGCCTGACAGGGTCAGGGGAATGAAGAAAAACGCAGCTTATAATGGAAGTCCCCAGCCTGACATTAATTACTGAAGACCACAGGAACATGGGATAGAAAAGGATGGTTCTGTAGAAGCAGAATAAGTAGGAGCAAGTGAATCCATTAGAGACTTCTGATAAGCCTATCACTATCTTACAGCATGCTGCTATCGTCTGAATGCACCGTTCTCTACAAGGTAGAACAATACGGATGCTGTGGAATCTCGTCCAGGAGAGCTTAAGCTCTAATTTCTGTATGCAAAGCCCAAAACTGAAGAAAAACAAACTTTGGTAAACTCATTTTTTGTGCAAGAAACACATTTTAAGCCAAGACAAAACACAATATTATCACTGGGCATCTATAAGACTAGACTTAGCAGAACAAATATAGCTCAAATGGTCAGAAAAAGATTACTACATTGTGTTGGAATAGACCTGACGGGTCTTGTCTGTCTGCTACTTGTTCCAGCACCATACCCAGTATGATATGGGTACCCATGAAATGAAAGCCTATACAAAACGTCTTGGTGATGGGGTTTATACTAATATTTCTAAAAAAAAGTTAACACTTACATGGAATTAAATACATTTTTACTACATTTTTTTTAGAAGGGCAGGAGCTTGAGCGCCAGAGCAGTTCTTTATAAGTTTGTAACTGGGGACAGGAAGTTGAAACTATAACCAGCCATACTGGATGCCATGAAAATTAGTAATGGACGAACATCAGCCGGGATGTTTCGCGGCAGGCCCCATTCACTTTAATGGCAGGTGAACCTGAAAAACCTTCAGGTCATATTTGCAGCCACCAAATACTTGCTAGAATTGCACAAATAGTCCCACAACATGGAGAGTGACATACCAGAGGGGGATCAATGGCAAAAATTCCCACAAAAAATATGTATTTTAATCAGGGGCCATTTTTATAAGTCTTAAAGGGAAACTCTCAAAACTGTGCCCTGCTGGAGGCTAGAAATTTTTATTTTACTGTAGGCCAGTGGAGTATGTGGTTCAAGGTATATTAGGTGGCCAGTGCATAACAATTTTACTGTAGGCCAGTTGAGTACAGGCCCCAAACATTAGGCATTCACCGGACAGAAAAGAACAAGTGATTATGTGGCTGAAGGTGTATTAGGCGGTCAGTGGATAAAAATCTTACTGTAGGCCACTGGAGTACAGGCCCCAAACATTAAATATTCACCGGACAGAAAAGAACAAGTGATTATGTGACTGGAGGTGTATTAGGCGGTCAGTGGATAACAATTTTACTGTAGGCCAGTGGAGTACAGGCCCTAAACATTAGGCATTCACCGGACAGAAAAGAACAAGTGATTATGTGGCTGGAGGTATATTAGGCGGTCAGTGGATAACAATTTTACTGTAGGCCAGTGGAGTACAGGCCCTAAACATTAAGCATTCACCGGACAGAAAAGAACAAGTGATTATGTGGCTGGAGGTGTATTAGGCGGTCAGTGGATAAAAATCTTACTGTAGGCCACTGGAGTACAGGCCCCAAACATTAGGCATTCACCTGACAGAAAAGGCCTTTTATGGCGCTGTATATACATAGGACAAGGACCATTTTTTGTTCTGGGTAGTGGCGGATATGTGTGGGCTGGCATGAGGAAATTCAATTAAACTTGGTTGTCACAGGTGTTAAATTCCTCCGAGATCCATGCCTTAATTATTTTTAGAAATGTAAGGTAGTCTACACTGTCGTGAGCTAGGCGAGTGCGCTTATCGGTCATGATCCCCCCTGCTGCGCTGAAAGTCCTTTCGGACAGGACACTCGATGAGGGGCAAATCAAGAGTTCCATGGCAAATTGTGCCAGCTCTAGCCACAGGTCAAGCCTGCACACCCAGTAGTCCAGGGGTTCCTCGCTTCTCAGAGCGTCCACATCTGCCATTAACCTGATGTAGTCAGACACCTGTCGGTCTAGGCATTCCCCGAGGCTGGATCCGGAGGGTGGCTGTCGGTCGGCTGGCTGCATGAATGATCTCATATCTGAAGTGACCAACACATCTTCAAACCGCCCTTTTCTTGTAGGCGTGGTAGGATTGGTACCCGCACCTGTTTCGCTGTGGGTGGAAATTCCTCTGCCAGCGCCCGCAACAGCAGAATACAGCATCTCTTGCAGAAAGGCCTGGAAATGCTGCATTCTGCCAGCCCTCTGTGATGCTGGTAACATGGCCGCCATTTTGTGTTTGTACCAGGGATCTAAGTAGATTGCCACCCAGTACTGATCCTTGCCCTTTATGCTTTTTACATGGGTGTCCCTCTTCAAACACTGTAACATGAGGCCCCCATTTGCACTAAATTGGAAGTGGTGGACCGCCCTGGCTCCTGCTCATCGCCCAGGAGAATGTTGTCCTCGGTCTCCTTCCCCCAGCCACGGACAACACCAGGGATCCCCGAAAAGTTTAGAGTCCCCCTCAAAGCCTGCTCTTATTGCTCCTCCTCCTCCCCCCAGACACCATCCTCCTCTGACTCCTCTTCAGACTCCTGCTGACTTGTCTCAGATGGAGTAGCCCCCCTGGGAATTCATTCAGCATTGCGACTTCCTCATCTCCCAGCTCCTGCTACTCGACGGCTTGATCAATGACACAACGTAATGCACTCTCCAGAAAGAAGGTGTAAGGTGTGATGTCACTGATGGTGATCTCATCAAATAGCCGCAGAAGTCTGCATGCATCGCGCATGAGCAGCCACTGGTGTGGTGAAAAAAAAAAAAACTCCCCAGAACCTGTCCTGCTGCAGAGTTTGTACAGGTAGTCGGTAACTGCACATTGCTGCTGGAGCAGCCTATCAAGCATATACAAGGTGGAGTTCCAGCGCGTTGGGCTGTCACAAATCAGATGTCTGACGGGTAGGTGGTGTCGCCGCTGAACATCAGCAAGGCAAGCCATGGCTGTGTAAGACTTCCTGGAACCCGTGATATTTGGCAACGAATCACTGCACGACTAAGTTCAGGACGTGTGCCATGCATGGCACGTGTGTCAGTTTGCCCTGTTTCAGTGTGCTCAACAGATTGGCACCGTTGTCGCACACCACTTTGCCAACTGTCAAATTGAGCGGGGTTAGCCACTGATCGGCCTGTGACCGCAGAGCTGAAAGCAGTGCAGGACCGGTGTGGCTCTTGGCTTCCAGGCACAGCATGGCAACGTCTCACCTGGCACGTCGAATAGGTTCTGGGGAGCTTGGGGGGCGCAGCGGAAGAAGCGGTAGGAGTGGAACAGGAGGAGTCAGTCGAGGAGGAGACAGAGGATGGAGTAGGAGGAGGAGAAGAAGAGGTCTGCATGCAATCCATGGCGGTAACACCAAATCCACACTTATCCACGGGTTACACGATGATGGCCGTCAGAAGGTTCACCCAGTGGGCAGTAAAAGTTATGTACCTTACCTACCCGTGTTTGCTAGACCACATGTCTGTGGTCAGATGTATCTTGGCACCGACACTGTGTGCCAGAGATATATTCACTTGCCGCTGACCGTGGCCATATAGCACTGGGATGCCCTTTTGGGACAAATATTTCCTTCCGGGGACCTTCCATTGCGGTGTGCCAATGGCCACAAATTTACAAAAGGCCCCCGAGTCCACCAATTTATATGACAGTAGTTGGCGGGCTAGCAGTTCCGACAAGCCAGCGGTCAGCCGTTATCCGGCAAGAGGGTTATCCGGCAACATCAACTTTTTACACTCGAACATTTGGGCCACGGACGCCTGCCTTCTGCCATATGAATGCAACGGCGGCATGGTGGAAGGTGGAGTGGATGAAAAATGGGAGGAGGGAGTAGAAGGAGAAGAGGCAGGATGTGATCGCCGGGAGTGTGGCTTCGTGGGTTCTGACGGCGTTGCTCCCATTGGCCTGGGTGATGGGAGGCCAGGTGCCTTCTTAAGCGGTCGTCCCTAGGTGAGTGTTGGGCTTACCGTGACTTATGCATTGACAGCACAGGCTGCAGATGGCAACACCATTGTCAGCAGCTGACACGATAAAAAAAGCCCACACTGCGGAGCCTTGTGCTGGCGTCCTGCGAGCGCCAGATGTGACTTTGCAGGGTGAATGGCTCGCTCCAGATACATTTGCAGTCTGCTTTTTGCCTCCTGTGCCCTGCGAGCTCTGCCTGCTTCTCCTTCTTCTCCTCCCTCTCTGCTGCTCCGTCTCTCCCTCTGAACTCTCCTCCTCTTCCTCTCTTGTTGGCACCCACGTGACGTCCATCGACACGTCATCATCATCACCTTTACCACGACTGACATATGAGATCTTGGAGTAGGCAGCAACAGCAGGGACCTCCCTCCTTGGGCTAATCTGGGTACTATCGTCAGACCGCTTGGTGGCGGCCGTTGCTACCTTCTCTTCCCAATCCGATCCCAAGAATGGCTGCACATCGGTAAGGTCTGGAAATGGATGTGAAAATAATTCCTCTGACTCGAGTGGAGGGGCTATGGTGGTGGTGGTGTCTTTGGGGGTGCACACAGCAGAGAGTGAGGAGGGTGCAGATACAGAGGATGAGGAGGGTGCAGAAGCGGAAGGCTGAGTGATCCAATCAACCAACTCTGGTGCGTCCTTTGAAGTAATCGCACGCACCTTCTCCAACTTCCCACCTGGTTCACCTGCCCGACCCATACCACAAAGAAAAAAGCTGAGATGCACGCAGATATTTGTGGGCACACTTTCTAATTATACCATATATAAAAAGGATCAATGAAAGCAAATCCTAAAATTTACACTTTATTGTTCATAATTAAAACCTTATTACCTTTTTGAAACAATTCCCCACTCCCTGGTCAGGAGCATGAACTGGGTATGCTGAGGGGTTTGAGGATGGGGTGGAACCCTATGCCATATAGCTGTCCCTCTATTCACCACCCTGTCTAGGCTCAGCCCGAGGGTACTCCCTAATGGTGGGGCCCCTCCGTCCTCGTACCTAACCTGTCTTCCCCTACAGCATTCCCTAGTCCCTCGTTACTCTCCACCCTGATGAGCACTAACCTAGTCCAGGCGTCCTTGATAGCAGACAACCAAGGTCTAAAATGTGCAAAATACTCGTGGATATAGTAGAATAGACAGGGATAGTAGTCCCATATAGATCTATAGATATTAACTACAAACCGGATTCCAAAAAAGTTGGGACACTAAACAAATTGTTAATAAAAACTGAATGCAATGATGTGGAGATGGCAAATGTCAATATTTTATTTGTAATGGAACGTAGATGACAGATCAAACGTTTAATCTGAGTAAATGTATCATTTTAAAGGAAAAATATGTTGATTCAAAATTTCAAGGTGTCAACAAATCCCAAAAAAGTTGGGACAAGTAGCAATAAGAGGCTGGAAAAAGTAAATTTGAGCATAACGAAGAGCTGGAAGACCAATTAACACTAATTAGGTCAATTGGCAACATGATTGGGTATAAAAAGAGCTTCTCAGAGTGGCAGTGTGTCTCAGAAGCCAAGATGGGTATAGGATCACCAATTCCCACAATGTTGCGCAGAAAGATAGTGGAGCAATATCAGAAAGGTGTTACCCAGTGAAAAATTGCAAAGACTTTGCATCTATCATCATCAACTGTGCATAACATCATCCGAAGATTCAGAGAATCTGGAACAATCTCTGTGCGTAAGGGTCAAGGCCGTAAAACCATACTGGATGCCTGTGATCTCTGGGCCCTTAAACGACACTGCACCACAAACAGGAATGCTACTATAAAGAAAATCACAGAATGGGCTCAGGAATACTTCCAGAAACCATTGTCAGTGAACACAATCCACCTTGCCATCCGCCGTTGCCAGCTGAAACTCTACAGTGCAAAGAAGAAGCCATTTCCAAGCAAGATCCACAAGCTCAGGCGTTTTCACTGGGCCAGGGATCATTTAAAATGGAGTGTGGCAAAATAGAAGACTGTTCTGTGGTCAGACGAGTCACGATTCAAAGTTCTTTTTGGAAATCTGGGACGCCATGTCATCCGGACCAAAGAGGACAAGGACAACCCAAGTTGTTATCAAAGCTCAGTTCAGAAGCCTGCATCTCTGATGGTATGGGGTTGCATGAGTGCGTGTGGCATGGGCAGCTTGCATGTCTGGAAAGGCACCATCAATGCAGAAAAATATATTCAGGTTCTAGAACAACATATGCTCCCATCCAGACGTCATCTCTTTCAGAGAAGACCCTGCATTTTTCAACAAGATAATGCCAGACCACATTCTGCATCAATCACAACATCATGGCTGCGTAGGAGAAGGATCCAGGTACTGAAATGGCCAGTCTGCAGTCCAGATCTTTCACCTATAGAGAACATTTGGCGCATCATAAAGAGGAAGGTGCAACAAAGAAGGCCCAAGACGATTGAACAGTTAGAGGCCTGTATTAGACAAGAATGGGAAAGCATTCCTATTTCTAAACTTGAGAAACTGGTCTCCTCGGTCCCCAGACGTCTGTTGAGTGTTGTAAGAAGAAGGGGAGATGCCACACAGTGGTGAAAATGGCCTTGTCCCAACTTTTTGGGGATTTGTTGACACCATGAAATTCTGAATCAACATATTTTTCCCTTAAAATGGTACATTTTCTCAGTTTAAACTTTTGTTCCATGATTTATGTTTTATTCTGAATAAAATATTAAAAGTTGGCACCTCCACATCATTGCATTCAGTTTTTATTCACGATTTGTATAGTGTCCCAACTTTTTTGGAATCCGGTTTGTATTATATGCCACGAGAATATTGATGGTGTGTTAATACACTATGTTGTAATACAGCCCCGACCTATACCACCCCTGCGGAAAGGCCTGCCTCTTTCTCTGCCTGTCATTTTCAAAATGACCCTGTGCCTAAGTCCCTAGAGAAGAGCAGTATTTGTGGAAGCAGGTATATCGCAGCCCTTAATCAGTATTTTGTGGAAGCAGGTATATCAAACCCCTTAATCAGTATTTTGTGGAAGCAGGTGTATCGCAGGCCTCAATCAATATTTGGTGGAAGCAGGTATATCAATCCCGTTAATCAGTATTTTGTGGAAGCAGGTATCTTGTGGGCCTCAATCAATATTTGGTGGAAGCAGGTATATCAATCCCCTTAATCAGTATTTTGTGGAAGCAGGTATCTTGTGGGCCTCAATCAATATTTGGTGGAAGCAGGTATATCAATCCCCTTAATCAGTATTTTGTGGAAGCAGGTGTATCGCAGGCGTCAATCAGTATTTGATGGAAGTAGGTATATCAATCCCCTTAATCAGTATTTTGTGGAAGCAGGTATATCACACCCCTCAATTATTATTTTTTTTGCCACAACAGTTATATCACACCACCTGTTTATTTGGGGCAAAAGGTTACAGGTATATCGCAGCCGTCAATCAGTATTTTGTGGAAGCAGGTATATCAATCCCCTTAATCAGTATTTTGTGAAAGCTGGTATATAGTACAGATGTAGTACCGATGTACTGATACTTTTTCTAATATATGAATCACATAACCACTAGGTTAGCATCATATTGTGATAGTATGGGTCACTGCATTGTGGGGCAGCCATATGGTGAAGAGACTGGAAATGTCCTACCATTTTTAAGTCACTTTAATGGTAAAGTATGAGAAAACCTGCTGTAAATAAAGGCTTTTAAGGTAAATCTGAAAAATAACTCTCGCGAGTTGATTTATGCCAAGGACATCTTTTTGTATGTAACCGCCAGCTTATGCAGCCATTTTTTTAGCATGCATATCTCCCAAGGGTATGCATTTGGCAATGCTTGCAGATGTTTGGCCATTTGAGAGCAAAAAGGTAATGATTAATTATAAATGGCAACCAGATGTTGACTGGACAAAGGGACAAGCCAGCAAAACATAGGGACTGGAAGAAAGGACTTCATTTATGTTTCATTTGAATGCTTTTTAGTCATAATTCAGAGTAGCAAAGATGAATGAGAAGATCATTTCTTAAAGACTTAACATTATGCCATGTACATGATCTGTTGAGATCTGTACATATTACTTTGTGGTGAAGGGGCACCAAACTAAAACCTAGCTTCCCTCTTTTCTTCACCCCTATACCGTAATAGGGAAAATAGACACGGGTTGTTTCAGAAAGACATATAAAGCTTGGTTACTCCAGACTAGGCTTGGGTTCCTTAGGGTATGGCCACACATCAGGTTTTGGAATGCTGTTTTGGAAGCCAAAAGAAGAAATTAATTCATAAAAGAAGAGAAGTGGAGAAGTCATATCTGTCCTTTACACTTTCTCTCCTTTTTATGATCCACTCCTGATATTGGCTTCAAAAACTGCATCCAGAATCCTAAAAGTGTGGCATAGCCTCAATAATGAAGTAGTTAATTGCCTCCCTCTGTCTCTTCAGACTACAGCGAGTGACGCAGTTAGACAGCGGAGCCGGCTCTGTGCAGTCGCTGTCTCTTGTGGTTACTCACTCGCTGTTACAGATAGTGCTGAGGGAGAGGGGCCCACAGTCTGACATCATGTCGCAATCAGCATGCAAGATGTGCTGTCAAAGAAGAGGACGTAGCAGAATGAGCTGTGTCCCTGGCTGACTCCAGTGTGTCTACCTGCTGTCACTAACGTAAAAGCCCATTCTCTGCCTTTTCGTAGTCGGTGTTTTGGAAGCGTTACATATATTTAATGTGACAAAGACTGCACTAACAAGTGTAGTCTGTTCTGCTACAATCAAAATACTAACTCACACAGTGAAACGGCAGGTCTGATGTGCCCTGTGCTTTGTGTACGTCTGTCAGGTTACGGAACACAACTTGTTCTATTTTTTGTACTTTTTGTTAAAAGGCAGCTAAGTGAATCAAAAACGTATACAAGTTCACAAGGGGAGGCACAATACAATACAATTTAAAGATTATTTGCCCCATTGGAGATAAAAACTGATTTTGTGTTTTTCATATTTTTGAACAAAATCCAATTATAGATGCAGGGGAACTTGAGAAAACACATACCTCGGTTTATGAATTATTACTACATTATAATCAGGAACAAAGTTACACATCTCAAAGTTATAGGAGTCATTTCAACAACCCATTATTAATTGAAGATGGCCTGGCGATCAGCTGATTTCAGTGGGTCCAGCTTCAGAAACCCTAAGTTGGGCTGGGTCTATCAGAACATGAGCTGATTTTTGCTGCTTTCTGCTTACGCTCATAGATGGGGGAATCCCACCTATTTGATGCCCCAAAAGGGTCTATGAAATAGAGATGTCGCAACTAAAAATCAAAACAAATTGGGCTTCAATTCCTCTAAAGATCGAGCTTTATAGACGTGCACATGTGCGATTGCGTACGAAATGCTGCTGCCAGGACACCGCATGGCCCGGACCAGTGTAACCAGGGTGCATGCGCAAGATTACAGCGCACTTGAAAAAAAAATAAGCGAGGAGAGGAGTGAATAATTAAAAGAGGGGCGGTGCTGGCTCTAAAATAATGGGTGCGGCTGGGCTCCAACGGACAGAGGAACATCCCCTTGGGCACCTTAAAGAGGTAATTTGCATATTAATAAAAGCGATTTTTACACTAAATAACAAGACGGATGGGGGTATGAATAGTATATTTTACAATAAATCGTGGAGACTGTAGTGATGTAAAAATCTCAGTAGCTATCAGGGTGACAGAATCTATTTAAAGAAGCACTCCCACAAAATTTTTTATTCGTGTTAGAAAGTTTACTTGATGTAAACTGTAGTGAAGGTAATTTTCTTACCAGTGATTGTATTTGTGAGTTAACGAAATACAGACAGTCGGCACTCCTCTCTCACTGAGGTCGTGGTGCACGCATCCAGGTATTTGTGAGTTATAACCTACCTTATGTTCCTCAGCTGTGTCATGTGACCAACACTCTGCCTCTCCAACTGATACAGGACAAGAAGTCAGTTACTTCTCTATTTATTTCTATAGGACTGATAGGAATACATAGAGAAACTCGCTTCCTGTCCACACATAAGATGTTGTGTTATTTGGAAAGTCAGTGTGTTGATCACATGACACAGCTGAGTATTAGTAGGGATAGGATAACTCACAAATACAGTCACCGGTAACAAGATTACCTTCACTACAGTTTACATCATGGGGCAGTCTCCATGGGCTCCTGTCCTATATACTCGAGCATCAAGTCCTAAAGCCTTGGTCACCTCCACAAGCTCCAGGAGATGCAAGCAAGCAAAAACTAAAAGTGGAGGATTTATATGGCCTCAGCAAGAGAGAGAGAGACAGCAAGGTAACCCACTTAAGGTGATCCAGACCCTTCTGCTGCAGAGGGATGACTAGTTAACACCCCATAATACCCCATGCACCCCATAATAGTGGACACTACAGCCACGGTTGCCCGAGCACAACTATTAGCCAGACTTTCCTATATCAGATATTTTAGCCAGAGTAATATGAGGGCCAATATCATATGCTTCTCCTTAGCTCATCCTGGGACATCTGGGAGGACTTTGCACTGTCTACAAACTACTGCTGGATGGACTATAACTTTAATCCAGTATACATGGAAGAATCTTGCTAAAGTTTAATCTGGCCTGGTCTCTGACTCCCTTAACATCACATGCTGGTCATTGCATTTCCAACATGTGCCCTGCCTAGCACACATATTGACATTACCACCATTGACACCCTCAAACCACCATCAGGCAGGGTGCCTACAGCTACAGGGAGTGCCCTGGAGAACACAAGGTGCCTCTCCTTCACTCTACTGACTCTTGGTAGTGATGGCCTGAGGGAGACTTTTTCCACCTGTGAATGTTTACATGGTGTGTTCAATAAAAACATGGTAACATTTAATTATTTGTGTGTTATTAGTTTAAGCAGACTGTGATTGTCTATTGTTGTGATTTAGATGAAGATCAGATCACATTTTATGACCAATTTGTGCAGAAATCCATATCATTCCAAAGGATTCACATACTTTTTCTTGCAACTGTATATTAAAAAAGTTTTTAGACCTGAGAGATTTACTTCCATAATGTGAAAAGAAAGAAAAGTTGTTTACAGGTGTAATGCCCTGGAACATGGGTACTTTGGACTATGGATTATTGCTACTATGCAAATCCATCAACTCCATACTTTATTGCACTTTGAAGGACTAACTTGCATTGTGATTTACATTGTTGTGTGCACATATAATGTTTCATATTGTTGAACCGCATTTATATGTTTCTAGTAATATATCTTGTTCATTTGTACTGTTATTACACTATAACTGCACTGCAGTGTGGAACGGGTTATTAATGCACCAGCTAATACTTTCTACCTATGCAAAGGAGGGAAAAAACAGACACACTGACCTTCTGTCTGTCTTAGCTTTGTTGTTTATGTCTGAAGGCTCGTTTATGGCTGGAAAAACTGCTTATTAATTTCCATAGACTTGCACTGAAGTTGCTGAACATGGTGACACCTCGGCAGTGTCTCGAGAATCCAGCATATCGTTGGGCCACCTTAAACCTGGCCACTGCACAGGTAAAGATTGTAGACAAAATAAAATAATAAAAGAGTCTAAAAGGGCAAATTATACACATATACAAGTACTGGATGAGAACATGGAATATATAATCAATGCACAAAATGAATAGATACTATGAAGTATAATATATTATAAAGTACTTTTTAGCATTAACTGCTATTCCTTATTTTCTTATTCCAGTAGAAGGCACCTTGTCTCGGCATTTAGATTAATGTATGCTATATCTCATTCAATGTCACTTAGAGGACACTGGAAATGATGTTCCAGAGAGAAACATGTCCAAATTGTTCCTGCTGCTGTTTTTTTTTTTACATCCATAGTTCACAATTAACCTTGCAATTTATTTTAAACAGCGAAAAACAAAAGTACAGTAGGGCAGTGTTTATGGCCAAGCTCCATCACACAGGCCCCCCTAGGCCTTCTAGTTCTACTGTGTATTGCCAACACTAATAAAGGAGTTTTTAGAGAACAAGTCACAAAGACAGGTGCCTATGAACTTTTAAAGGTCCTCAAAGAGTACAGCTGCATACACAACATACAACTAAACAAGCCTTTAAATTGTCGAATGGGAGTGGGGTGCCTCAACTTGATGCCCCAAGTTAGCTAATATGTATAAATGGGTCATTTACCTTGACTTGTTAATTAGGTATGATATTTGAGATATATTTCACATAATTCTCCAACAATGGGTTTAGAATGTAAATGCCAGCAGCTTTATGTCCCCATAAAATAAAGATAAGGAACCTAAAATAATGTGCTTTGTTAGGTTTGATTATGGATACTGAACATATGTCTTCTCAGGTTTGAGTATTACACTTTATCGGTCACATGCAGAAGAGCTATACAAGAAATAACACATAGATGCACATATCTACTACAGGAGGGCAAAAAATCACCTACTAACTAAGGATTTCAACCTAAGTATTTTAAACTGACTAAACCTGGTTATTTAAGCTCCTTACAAGGATCCACATAAACATTTAGCATTTTTAATGGAATGGATTTTTATCTTGTTGATGAATGACAATTACAACCGTTGGGGTCCTTCTTCCACAACCATCATTTTTCTCTTAATAGCCCTAATGCTGTATTTATAGATGCGTATTGCATGCATCTATTAAAGTTATCTGGGCAGAATTACTATTTTTAATTAGGAATGCTAGAAAATATGACTGCAATGTACTATATTTGGGGTAGAGACAAATGAGATAAGGCAGCTGTCTTCTTGCCGTGCAGAAGTCAAAACCACTTCTTCTCACTGAGCAACCCAGAGACGACTGCAGCATTCTCCTGATCTCTGCTGACCTTGTCAATCATGCACAGGTATAGACATGGGACAGGTTGAGCTTTGACCTGCCAACATGATTTACGCTTATAGAAGACTTTGACAATCCTCAATAACAACTGCTAATGCTTGTCTCAAGCAGAACATCTCAATAGATGTTAATGTTAGTACCATAAAACTGTCAGGGTGGAAGACCCAACCAAGAAGTCCAACTATGATTGTCAGCTTTTGTTCCCGGGAGATATGACAGTGAGCATGAAACTTACTGTACAGGCTTCTGTGATGGACAAGAAGCCTCCTGAGATAGCACCTCTTATTTTCCCAGCTCAGGGAACGATCATTCCCCAAAGAACTATCTCTTCTTTCTGTAAATCTCCAGCCTTACAAGATTTAAAACTTATCACATACAGCACGAAAATAGATTTCCTACTGAGGATTAGAACAAGAGAAAGCTGCCCTAATTTACATAGATGTTGTACCTAGAAGCTCCAGGGCCCAAAAATCTGTAAAATCTGAAACATCTGACAATCTGTAAAATCTGAAACACCTATCATGTGCCATTTATGCCACAATTATCTCTTTAAAACCATGGTCAAGAATGAGGAAAATGGAGGAACACATACGTAGCACTTACAGGATCTGGTAATATTGTATTTATCCTAGGTTTTCCCATTATTTTATGAAAGCTATATGACTATATATATAAAAGGAGGAAGTGTGGACTCTGGAGGCACTCGTAGAGTGTGTGACGTCACACTAAATACCCGTCTTCTTGGGTACAGCATAGCTTCTCCCTAGACGTGCGTGCTACTGGACGGAGCCGCTCGTTGAGGTTGGAAGAAGCCGAAACTCTTGGATCAGTTCCTATATCTCTTTGGAGGCAATCAAAGAAAAAAGACACCCTACAGCTTGAAAGGCAAGTGCATTTTTAGTGTGCCTTATAATAGAATATATAATATAATATAGTATTGTTTGATACTCAATTAGTCAGCGCGGGTTCACGTTTGTGAACTATTTATGTATATTATAGGGGGTACTGGCAGTCTACCCAGTTATTTGTGCACCCAGCAGTGACAAAACTGAATCTTGTGGTCCCCGAGAACGGCAGCGCCAGGATCATCTAACTCTCCGTAGTTTGAATACCTACATGACTATTGATTTAGTGGTAATGGAATGGCATTGATGATGTCCACCTTGCATGCTACAATGTTCAGATTAGTATATGACAATGTCTTTTTGTCTGCTAGAGCCAAAGACAATCCTCATTTAATCACAATTCACTACTGTTCCTCTGTAGCCAGACCCTCCAAGTTTATGTTTTAAGTTTATCACCTTAGGGTGATACAATACAATAATTTCAGTCCGTTCACTTTGTTGGTACTCGCAGCGTGCCTCCAAAGTGAAGTAGGTTCAATTCACCCAAGGCATTAATCGATTGACGAGACCGCGCGTCTTTCAATTCTCCCAAACACAGGTATAACCACACCTCACCACAAAGAGAGGTCAGATCTCACAGACGTCCTCTATTTAAAACATCCTGTGGGACATCAGAAATTTGCCAATAGTGAGGCAAAGTTGTTTATATCTCAGCTTATATTCGCGCTAATCTACTCACAAGCGCACACAGATTGCAGGCACATCAATTGAGTTGGAGTCTCCTTTTATCTTCAATCAACCAACTTATATACCCTTATGTTCCTAGGAATATAAAGTTGCTTCCATAGTGAAATACCGTCAGTTACTGTATAAAAAAGGGGTTTTATTTACTCACAAACGTCCTTTAAAAACAGGCATATAGACATAAATCCCACGTCCTCAAACAGCCCGACCCGGGTTTTGCTACATTAGCTTCATCAGGCCCCTGCAATCTGTGTGCGCTTGAGAGTATATTAGCGCGAATATAAGCTGAGATATAAACAACTGTGCTTCACTATGGGGAAATTTCTGATGTCCCACAGGATGTTTTAAATAGAGGACGTCTGTGAGATCTGACCTCTCTCTGTGGTGGAGGTGTGGTTATACCTGTGTTCGGGAGAATTGAAAGACCGGTCTCGTCAATCGATTGAAGCCTTGGGGTGACCTTATTTCCAGTATGTTAGTACTTATGGAATCAATATGGCTAGTACTTACAGGAACAGGAACTTACAGGACTTTTATTCAGGCTCTGGTTGGCACATGGGTCACTGGCTATCTCTTATGCTGCACTTTGACTTGCTCACCTATAGGGCTCTTTTGCATGGGAAATGTCTGCTGGGTCATCGATGTGAGAAGGCAGGTGAGGGTTAGACATATTAA
This sequence comes from Bufotes viridis, assembly GCA_033119425.1. Classification (NCBI taxonomy): domain Eukaryota; kingdom Metazoa; phylum Chordata; class Amphibia; order Anura; family Bufonidae; genus Bufotes; species Bufotes viridis. The sequence goes on along the minus strand of CM065590.1, from coordinate 413,925,301 downwards.
TAGAGGAGATGGATATATAGACTTATTATGTTATGCCATTTTCCAAGCTAGGTTCGCACAGTTTTTTTAAAAACAAGGTGGCACATTTATTAAGACCGGCATTTTAGACGCCGGTCTTAATAAACCCCAAAGCTGGCGGTGGATCTGCTGAAGTTATGAAGAGGCGCAAGCCTCTCTATAACTTCGGCAGATCCTCCTCCATTTCTAAATGTAAGCTTCCCAACTGTCTTACCATTAGACCTTTTTCTATGCCTAAAACAGGCAAAGAAAATGGTAAATGAGATGGGCCTGCCGGCCCCTCACCTTCCCACGCCAAGCCCACAGTTTTAGACCTGGGTTGAGCGGGGAAAAGTTGCACCACCATGTTCGCCTGAAATACGCCTAATTTAGATGTATTTTAGATTGAAAAATGACCACCAAGTTACTTACATGTCTTGTCTTACCATCTGTGTTGGTGCTCAAAACCAGCATGAAAACTGCACAGTGTAAACAAAGCCTAAACTACAACTTTCACTGAGACAGGATTACTGAATATCATTGTCAGGCATTACACAAAATTCAGCTCAGGACAAGAAGATATCACTTGTTTTATTAACACCAAATCCTTCCACTTAGACAAATTAAAGATCATTGATTAGATTACGTGTCTCATTTTGTGAGGCCTGAGATGACAATTATTCAGTACTAAGGGCACACTAAACTATAATTACTAGGAGATTTATACTGCATAGTCCAGAACTATATTAAATTCACATAACGACTACACTTTTGGTAACTGTCCACATGACATTATTTCTTCTTGAATAAGACAATGTTTACATCTTAAATGGATTATTGCACATCATAGATGGAGGTACCAACCTCTGTTAGTGGAGAGACGGGGCTCCTGCTCTGGCAAATTTGGCACGGTCATGCTTAACATAGATGCCACTGAGAATGGAAACCATGTAACTCAAAAATGTGCAGCCAGATTTTGCACCTTACTGATCACAAAGAAGTGCTGCTCACCTCAGAGCTGTTTACGGTGCTTTGAAAAAGTATTCATACCCCTGAATTTTTCCACATTTTTTCACGTTACACCCACAAGATTTTTATTATGGATTTTATGTGATAGACTAACACAAAGTAGTAAGTATGTATGAAGTGAAAAGAAAATGATACATGGTTTTCAAAAATGTTAAAGTAAAAATCTGAAAAGTGTGATGTGCTGTATTAAGCTCCCTGTACTCTGATACCCCTAAATAAAATACAGTATAACTAATTTCCTTCAGAAGTCACCTAATTAGTAAATAGAGTCCCCTTGTGTGTAATTTATTCTCAGTATAACTACAACTGTCGTGTGAAGGCCTCAGAGTTACTGAATATCAAAAAGCATCACAAAAACGAAGGAACACACCAGACAGGGCAGAGATAAAGTTTTGGAGAAGTATAACTCAGGGTTAGGTTATAACAAAAATATCCCAAGCTCTAAACTTCTTACAGAGGAGTATAGCACAACTGAAAGCCTACCAAGACATGGCTGTCCACCTAAATTGTCAGCCCAGGAAAGGAGAACACTAATCAGAGAAACAGCCAAGAGGCCCATGGTCACTCTGAAGGATCTGCAGAGATCTGCACCTCAGGTGGGAGAATCTGTCCACAGAACAACTATTAGTCGTGTACTCCACAAATCTGGCCATTATGGAAGAGTGGCAAGAAGAAAGATGTTTTTGAAAGCAAGCCATAAGAAGTCTTGTTTGCAATTTGCCACAAGTAATGTAGGGGACACAACAAACATGTGGAAGAAGGTGCTTTGGTCAGATGAGACAAAAGTTTAACTTTTTGACCTAAATGCAAAACACTATAGGGGAGATTTATCAAAACAGTTTTAAAGGAAAACTGGCTTAGTTGCCCATAGCAACCAACCAGATTCTGCCTTTAATTTTCCAAAGCTGCTCTGAAAAATGAAAGGTGAAATCTGATTGGTTGCTATGGGCCAGTTTTCTGTTACATCAGTTTTGACAAATCTCCCCCTCTGTGTGGCAGAAAACGAACACTGCACATCACCCTAAACACATCATCTCCACCGTGAAACATGGTGGTGGTGGCAGCAGCACTCTGTGGGGATGCTTTTCTTCAGCAAGGACAGGGAAGCCGTCAGAGTAGATGGGAGGATGGATGGAGCTAAATACAGGGCAATCCTGGAGGAAAACCTACTAGAGGCTGCAAAAGACTTGAGACTGGGGTGGGCATTCACCTTCCAGCAGGGCAATGACCCTAAACATACAGCCAGAGCTACAGTGGAATGGTTTAGATCAAAGCATATTCATGTGTTAGAATGGCCAAGTCAAAGTCCAGACCTAAATCCCATTGAGAATCTGTGGCCTGACTTGAAAATTACTGTTCATTGACGCTCTCCATCCAAACTGAATGAGCTTAAGCTCTTTTGCAAAGAAGAATGGGCAAAAATTCAGCCTCTAGATGTGCAAAACTGGTAGAAACATACCCCAAAAGACTTGCATCTGTGATTTCAGCGAAAGGTGGTCCTACAAAGTATTAACTCAGGGCGGCTGAATACAAATGTACGCCACACTTTCCAGATTTTTATTTATTAAAAATTTCAAAAACCATGTATCATTTTCTTTTCACTTCACACATATTTGCTACTTTGTGTTGTTCTCTCTGGGTGTAATGTGAAAAGGCACTGTACTCCAAATCTGTGGCCTCCACTGAAATGAATGAAAATGCAGAGGAGCACACATGTTTTTCAGGTACTGGCTCAGCATGATATTTCAGATAATATTAGCCAGTGGGAGAATTCATGAAATTTCAAGTCAATATGCTATTTCATGTGCCCACAAATATGCAATAAAAAAAAAAAAATTTGCAATAATTCTTGGTAGCAAGTTGGCAACCAATATCACAGAAAATTAATATTCAACTTTCCCAGATTCTTCAATGTTAAATGTGTCTAGCTATGCAGGAATATACCTCAAATTAGACATTCCAGTCTGGGAAAGGTGCGTGATAACCCATATGAGAGTTGTAAAGGCAACCATATTGGTTATCCCCCAACCTTCCCAAATAATACATATTACTAAGAAATCAGAAGGGGATAATTCTAGGGCTCAGAATTCTCTGTAATATCTTACCTTGACCATGTAAAAAACCCAAGATAAAATTGTGTTCAACATTCCAGTTTTCCTCATGAGTATGAACTCTGCTCCAAGTTGTTACCTGAATGCGATTACTTTGCGTTTTCTCAATGCACTATTCGTGTTATATTCTGTTGTAAGGGGTGTCTGTGTGATGCTGATGAAAAGCCTGTGCGGCATTTTATCAGAATTAAACTGTGTATGGAAATAATGCCTATGACTTGACGCTGCTCTTGAGGATGAATTCAGAATACTCAGTGGACTGTGGTGGGAAGTACGGCTGCAAACACAGTAGGCAGATTGAGGATAGTGTTTAACAGCTTTGCAGGGACTGCCGAGCGATAAGATCTAAGATACAAGGAGGGGCAGAACCGAAGTGGGATTTGGAGACTTTGAGATGAGGCTTGGAAAAATGAATACATTTCATTATATACTTGTCACTTCCTCTGAATATTTTCTAAACAGGGAATTTTAACCAAAGAGTTATGTGTGCTCATATATAGACTGGGCATTCACAGCTTTTACAATGAGTGCTCGCTATTTCTCCGCATAAGCAAACGACCTGTAATATAAAAGCTTCCATCTTACTAAAAGACATTCTTAAAATTTCATTATCCTTGATAAAACACCAAAACACTTTTATAGGCATTGGGATAGTGCCGACAAAAGCACTTTTACTTCTTATACTAAATGCTGTCTAGTTTAAAGATGGCAACGTCAGGCATGGCCTACATGAAATGCTGCAGCGTCCATTTGATTTTTAAGCTAAAAGCCTCTTTTCTGTCTTTCCCTTTCATGTGGCTTCTCTTTGATGCCATTCCCTCCATTTTACGGATTATTTAACCCTGGTCGTCAGTACACTAATTGTAGAACGTTATGAAAATGCTATCCAATATACCAGCAGCATGTTACAGAGCAAGAGTTGCAGAGCAGACTGATATGTTGTTTTGTTTTCCAGGATAACGCATCATTTATTGATTACAGTTCATGCTTTTTCTAGGTTTAGGAGTCCAGTGGGCGACCTTATTGGTGATTGACAGTGATAGCGGTCAGGATCACCCAATGGACACCTAAGCAAAGAGACAGTAGTCATTCCAGTTGCTAAAATTGAAGTTCTAGTGAATGTTTTCCCATAAACCTATATATGTCTACTCAGCTACGCTCAGATAGGACTGCATATTCAACAAGACAGGTTCAGTTTAATGCGGCAATAGCTAGCTGTCAGCTACCCCTACCTCCTGTGCTGTGACCTCTCCTGTTTGTTCAGTGAGTAAAGTGTTTTAGCTTTCCTAGCATATTGGATAGGCGTGCTGAGTATGTTGAATGTTTGTTCATGAGGACTTTAACCAGGCACTGCGTGTACTGCTGGATTATGGTCAGAGAAATATTCCTCCTTGTTTTGATTGCTGTGCTGTTGATTCATGTTGTGTCTGTGGTTCCTATATTGGGCTATCAATCTCCATGGTTACAGACTACAAAACAACCCTGTGTAGTCTGATTCAGCAGTCATTATTTATTTATGTATACTTGTATAGCCCTGACAAGCTGTTCCCAATGCGGCTCATAATCTAGATTCCCTATCAGTATGCCTTTGGAGTGTGGGAGGAAACCCACCCAACCACGTGGAGAACATACAAACTCCATGCAGATGTTTTCCTTGGTCAGATTCTAACCTAGGACCCCAGAGCTGCAAGGCACCAGTGCTAACCACCGTTCTGCCCCGTAATCTATTTTATGGGTCCCATACAGTTGTTAGCAATACCAGTCTAACCTAGGACCCCAGAGCTGCAGGGCACTAGTGCTAACCACCATGCTGCACAATAATATATTTTATGGGCCCCATACAGTTATTAGCAATATGTAAAAGACAAAGTTATGATCCAATGCAGAATCAGACTACACAGAGTTTGTTCGTAATCTCTTACCATGGAGACACATACATCTGAATAGGAGCTGCAAACTGTAACAGAAAATTGCTTTATTTTTAGATGCATTGGAGCAATATCTTAAGTTTGGTTGTGGACGTATACATATTTTTACAGGAGTTTTCCAAGACTTTTTAACTGATGCTCTGGATAGGTCATTCGTATCTGATCGGTGGAGGTCCGACACCCGGGACCACCGCTGACCAGCTGTTTCAGAAGGCACCATAGCTCCTATAGGCGCCGTGGCCTTCTTGCAGCTTACCAAGCACTAAGTACATTGCAGAGCAGCTGTACTTGGTATCACAGCTCACTTGAATGAGAATGAGCTGCACCCAGGCCACGTGACCGATAAACGTGATGTCACTAGCCTAAGGAAAGCTGGAAGTGCTGATGCCTTCTCAAACTGACGATCGGTGGGGGTCCTGAGTGTCAGACCACCACCGATCAGATTCTATTCAAGAGTATACATCATCAGTCAAAAAGGTCTTGGAAAACCCGTTTGATACTTTTATCACTGAAATAGCAAATGAAAAACATTTATGTCCCAGTAAATTTCCATTACATATTTGAATAATATTTTAATGAGACATGTTCATTTTGAATATTAATAAGGCAGAATACCAAGAAAGAAGTTATTGTCAATTATTCAATAAGCTCAATATTTATTGTCAGAACCATCTCAGGCATGAAGCAACAGAAATACCAAGTGTCAGAACACTCAGAGCGAAACAATTCTGCCTGCTCTGTACAACATCACAAATTCACAACTGAGCCCTATATACAATTTCCGTGCATTTCAATGTGATGTCTTTGTGAGATGGGGAAACAGCTCTCCTTGTCTGAACACTGTGTAGATTAAATTAAATGATCTGGACTGACATTCTGCTGTTTGGCCACAAGATGCCGCTGTTTCCTAAACACAGCTACAGACTGGATATATTTCCATATTCATCAGAGGTGGAGTTACACAGAGCCTGGAGAGGAAGAGAAAGGGAGCAGCCATCTTAGAGGGAGCTGAGACTGAGGAACTGTGTCAGCAGAGCATCCAACGGCATCCAGGAGGAACGAGGATTGCTTTCAGGAACGAGAGCTGAGGAGCAAAGCGACATACACTGTGGGACTGCATGCTTGTTGGAGAGGCATTTGTTCTGTTCAGAGTCACCAGCTGAGGCAGAGCAAACACGGGTTGGTAAGATCGTGCACTCACCTCATTACAGTTTTGGCGCCTAGAGACTGAAACCAGCCCTGTAGTTAGTTAGATAGGGTCTATGTTTGTGTCAGGCCACAAGTGTTGCTATTGTTCATTGCAAGGACTCCATAATTTAAAGGGACGTTTCACACCGGAGAGCTGATAAACTTCCCCACAAACTCAGGCCAGGCTGGCGTTTTGCTCAGAAGGAATACTGAGGCACGTGCTGCAAGACCAGTTATGGGAGGGGGAATACTGTAGAGCTTTGTAAGATTGTAAGCTTTTGTGCTGCACGCAGATTTTTCTTTAGTGTTTTTAATTAAATAAGGTTGCTTTCTTTTTGCGGCAGATCCATATTCTGATTTTGTCTTTTGATAATTATTATAGGAATACTTTGCAAAGGGAGGCCAAGCAGCTCCTTTCTACAGTAGATAATCCAATATAAATTTGGTCCTGCACTCCATTTCTCAATAAAGTTAGGGTTGGGGTTGATTATAAAGACCTCAAGATCACTTTCCAATAGTTGCAAGTAATCCAAAGACTTTATGAAATCACATCCAAGCTTAGACAATAAAGGAACAGCAAAAAACAATAGTTACACCAACAGATTATTTTACCAATTTCTGTCTAATCAGACCAATGATTGATCAGAAAATCTGCCGGATAATCTGTTTGTGTAATACAGTCCTAAGGCTGTAAGAATAGCACCAAGTACCAAGTATATTAATGCATACGGCAGTGTACTCTGTCCCCTTCATAAGACACTGAACAGTGCAGGCCTTATGGGGCTCTCAGTGGCAGTCTCAGTGACACAAAAGGAAAAAAGGGGGTCAAGAGCAGCATGTTTCTCAATAAATTTTGTGTGTCTCAATAAATTTTGCGGTTGCAACAGTCCATCCAGATAGTTGGATTGGGTATGATGGGTTTTTGGACTCAACTGAAGTGTTTTTGAGCAGTAAAATAATAAGACAATTGTGTTGTCATACAAATCAAGCATCCATGAAGGTACCCGAATGTTGGTTTAACAGAGACTGCGTGTTCAAAAAAGGCCTTGTTCTATAGTTACTGCACATGCTTACTTTTGGAACAAGTTTATGCATTTTTTTGTCCATGACTTCATGAGTTGTTGCTTTCTACCCCACCAGGAACCTGGTCCTTGCTTTGTCAAAGTGCCATTTCCATCAACATTTTATCACATATTAACAACGTATATTGTTTTCTAGATATAACTTTTTAAAGTCACTACGTGTACTTCCTGTCCTGGGTCCAGTCTCCATTGCTGCATGACCGAATCAACACCTTGTTTACGGAGGGCACGTGGCCAATGCAACCAATAGCTGTCCGCAGCAGTGTCCTCCTTCCGTTGATTCGCAGGTGACACAAGGGTAGCAGGTCCCCACTGTGGCCAGTAATTGGCTGCAGCAGTCACATGTTCTACAGCCCCACTACCACCACAGCAACAAGATGTTGATTTCAGCACAGCAGGGAGAAGAAAATCCAGCTGTGGAGAGATGGAGACCGAACCCAGCGAGGACCAGGTAAGTGTGATCACCTCCATGGGCCGGCTACTCTGTGAGGTCTTTTATAGTGTTGGATAACCCCTTTAACTTCCTCTTTGCCTCTTTGTTTGGATTTTTAGCATGGCAAACAGTCTTGCATACCTTTTTAGTCAGACCATGGCCAGACAGAGCCCCTCATAGTGACTAAATTAGAGCATTACATTGTGCAGTGCTCTTCTGTGGGCATCTTTATCACGAGAACAACAAAGCTGTCATACTGTTATTCCAGTTCTACACATATTATTTCCTCGAGGATTACTCCGCAGATAACATCTTTTCCTCACAGCAGCAGTACGCTCACGGAAGTGTCCCTTTAAGGAAGGAAGCTATAAGGATAGTAAGAGAAAGAGCAAATCACAGTTCTCTCCCCTTTATGAACCAGAACTTGTGCAGAAATTAAGGCTTTATTCACGCTACTGTTTGGGGATTCCACAAAGCTTTCCAGTGTTGTTGACAATAGTCTGCAGCACTGTTCTTCTGAAAATGAGACAGACACCACCCCTTCATTGATGTCAATAAAGTCCATCAATGTCAGTACAGTTCAGTTGAAAAATTGATCCATCACAGTGGTAATGACTCCATTAGAAATGGAAATCACACACTAGTATAAAGAGAGCCTTAGGCACATGTGTAAACATGGATGCTTTTATAGCTTACCAGATACATCCCTAATAACTTAAAGGGGATACACAGAATTACAATAACATAGCTGCTTTCTTCCAGAAACCATGGATTGGGCCTGGTATTGATATGGTGACGTTGACTTCTAATACCACATTCAATCTAAGGAGAGGTGTGGAACTATTTCTGGAAGTAAACCACCATTTTTTTCTAATGCTATACAACCGCTATAACAAACAATTACGGTAATTATTGCACATAATGGATGTTGATTAAGTTGCTGTAAAATACCATATCTGTGGAACTACAGTTAAATGGGTATTCTGTGTTTTTTTTATTTTCATATTTCCCGCCTTGTTGAGAAACAACTTTTTCATTGATATATATTAAAAGTTGCCTACCCGGCCAAAGCTGCACTCCCCGGTCAAATGATATACTCATGGTGCTTCCTGGATCATGTGTAGTACATTGTGCACATGATACTAGCAGGGTTGCACTGGGGTTCCTTGGGCCCACCAGGGGAAATTATTTTAGGGGCCCATATCACTAATAAAGTCTAATAGATGTTGATTCAAAGAAATAGACCCTAGCGGCAAGTTACTGGCTTTAGAGGCAGCTCCAAATGTTTTCCTCCTGCATCTTTGGTGCCCATTATGGTATTAGAACCTAGGCTCACCAGAGCACACTTTAGAACTCAGGTGGGCCAGTTCAACGCTGCATCTTAGCCTGGTTACAACCCACAATGAACATGTCAGTCATCACTGACGACATGTTCATGGCCTGCCCTCTGTGCTCCATAACCAAAGCACATGCGTGAGAATAAATCTCTTGCTAGCACTGTCAAAACACAGAATGCTACCCTGCCTACCAGTGGCACCTGTGCAGTCAGGCAGCCTTGGCCACTGACTGCTGCCATCATGTAGGTCAGTGCCCAAGGCTGCCTGACCGCATGACCCAGAAAATGCCAGGACTATATATGTGGCCACGCAGTACAGGAACTTTTAATAAGTAACAAAGGAAAAGTTGTTGGATGGGGGGTGGTTGAAATAAATAAAAAAATCTCCTTTAATGCCTTACTTCTAACCAATTTGTATAATAGTTTTAGAGGGAAATAATCCAAATGTGCTCCTCTACTTTACATGAACCTCTTCAATTATGAATCATTATTGAAAAGGGCCTGAAAACTGAACGAGTAGTAAAGTAACTCTTGATCTATATGGCTGCATCAGTAATCCAGGGGGAACACAATAAAGTAGGTAACATGAGTCTACCTTCCATAACACGGGCAAATGTTAAACAAGAACATATAAGAGATGTTCACAAGAGAGCAATGGACTCTGAGTACATCTACTATAAAATCTCCTAAACAGTAGAGCTTATGTCATAGTACTAGCTGCAGGTAATATATTATAGTACCAATCATAGTGCATATCGGATAGGACCAGCTTATAAAATGATGTCATGGTAGTCAAATAATACAAGTCGAAGGGGGAGATTAATCAAACTGGTGTAAAGTAAAACTGGCTTTGATGCCCATAGCAACCAATCATATTCCCCCTTTCATTTTGACAGCTCCATTGGAAAATGAAAGGAAGAATCTGATTGGTTGATATGGGCAACTAAGCCAGTTCTACTTTTGACTAGTTTGATAAATGACCCCCAAAGTGCATATATTACGAGACATAATGCCCACATAACATTAACTAAAGTGCCATCATTCTACTAGCCATGGTGGGTGCATCATAACTAGCCCACTATGCCACCCTCAACACTTTTATAAAAAATGAGTGCTGCACAGGTGGGAGGGGAAGGATCTAGATGGCCAGATACATTTATTACAAATGAAAACAAAAAGGAAAGTTTGTCAGCATATCCTATACAATAAAATATAAGCTTGGATGCGCTTTGCTTTTTCTGAAGATACAAATGCATACATAAAGCAATTGCATTCTCCAAACACAGAATATATGAACTAATGCTATACACTGAATATGAGGTACTTAGCAAATATATTTTGATCAAATGAATTTGTGCACATCCTCTACAACAAGTGGACCTCTTTTTGATCAAAATATATTTGCTAAGTACCGAATATTCATTTTATATAGTGAGTATAGCATTAGTTCATATCATATATTCAATGTTTGCAGAGTGCTGTTCTATTGTGTTTGTTTTTACTTTTGTACTCTCAGCCATGGTGATGTTCACTTGTGTGTTTATTTCATTTTATCGGATGTTCTGACAAACTTTGCTTTTTGCATTTGCAGTATGCATGTGGAGGTGAGCTTGACTGCATTTTGGTCTTGCACCCTAACCACTCATCAAAGTCTTTTTATAGCTAGATCCTGCTTTCTCTGGGTTCATTTGAGTAAGAAGTATCATTATAGAGTAGGGTCCCTTCTAAAAGAGGTCACCTTGCCGTGGTGGATGGGCTCAAATGATCTTGTTTAAAATATATTTGCTAAGTACCTCATATTCATTTATATGGTGACTATAGCATTAGTGAATTTTATAATCCATAAATTAAATATGCAGAGGGGTTTTGCATTTTGTGTTTGCTTCTTCCGGGGGTGGATGGAGTCGGCAATAACAGATTTCACTGGATTCAGCTTGTTTAAAAGCCCAATTCCGTTTATTCTCCATCCAAGTTATAAAGTTACTTGATTGAAACCAAGGCACATAAATAGAACATAAAAAAAGACAACAAAACAAAAGTGCTTGCATGCCTGGGCACTAACAAAACTGTGGGTTTTTCTATACCATGTTCCCAGCATAATGCCTCATTCACAGGTCAGTGTTTTGGTCAGTGATTATGAGCCAAAAACAGGAGTGGAACCACACAGACATAAGGTATAAGGGAAAGATCTGCACCTCTTCAATGTTTAGAGCCACACCTGGTTTTGGGTCACATTCACTAATGTAATTCACTGACTAAAACACTGATGTGTGAATGAGGCACAACAAAGAAGATTAGGCTTTACACAGCCAACAGGTCAAGCAGCTTCCAGGCTTCTGACCATGAATGAGCCATGCAGGCTTGTAGTTATCCCCACAGTAATAAACCCACTTCAGGCTAGGGGAACATGTTGTACTGAAATGGTGATGGAATGGAATGTCCCTCTACCAACCTACCCACCATTCCATAAAAATCCAGGCCCAAAAACTATTTAAAGAAAAGTGCCTCCGCAAACCACACTTTGTTGAAACGACCTACTGTAGCTTTCTTGGATTCTTTTACATCACCGATCTGAGCTTTCTGGGTGAGATATACACCTCTCCAGTACTTTACTAGCTAACATGTTACAATTAATTAAAATTTACTCCAGGAAAATGGCGTAATTAAACCTGACATCTATACCAGCTTCTAGATGGTGTAGATTTCAGTTCTTGCACACAGACAGCCCTATATCTACCACAATTATTAAGAGGTCTGTGGTCTCTAAAAGGTTTGTCCACTCCTTTACAAGTGATGGCCTATTTTCAGGATAGGCCATCAATATCTGGTTGTTGGGGGTCTAGCACTCAGCACCCTCATTGACCAGCTAATGACTGCGGCACATCTGACACCAGTAGATTAAGGACTGAGACTGGTATATAAAACACCATTCTTAAAAAATGTCCCCAATAGTAGCCAAATCATCGCACAAGTAATTCCATTAACTCTAGGTTCTTAAATATAGTTTTTTCTACAAACCATCTTATTATGTCAGCTCTGCCAATTTTACCACACACCCCATTCTGCTGTAAAGTGCCATCTACGTATCTATATATTTCAGTCTGTGATACTAATTGTTCCAAATTAAGAAATGTATTTAGCCTTAAATGCTTGCAGCCTAAACTGTGATATCACGCATGCCTAGCAAATTGAAAGTTACTTTGAAGAATATTGGCTCATGACCGAAAATGACCGCCTCCACTGTGTGGGCCTGACAGGTGTAGTTTAGCAAATGAAAAGTATCATTTAAGCTGCAATTTTCCACTTCTATTCCATCACTTTCACAAAAGATGCTTTTGCTACAATCTTATATACACACATTTCAGTTTTACACAAATCGATATTTGCCTGGGCTGACAATATAAAGATAATGTAATGATACCCATCACAATCGCTGTAGCTTAAAGTGCTCATGCGTTCCTCACTTGTAAGATGGCACCCAGATAGCGAGGTCATCGCTCTGTTTATTCAGCCTAATAATGATCACTACTAACCATATCGAGTTATGAAAGCATGCTAATGAATTGAGTTTCTTCACATGGAATGCACAAATGGCAACAGGCAGCCTGATTAGAAGCTATACTCACTGGTTCGTTGTGTGCAGATTGGTGACCCTGGCATGGCTGCACACGGAGTTCTGCTTGCAAGAGCTACTTCTGATGTGGCTTTCCACTAAGCATATATTTGTGCTTATTAGTTAGCTTGTATTGACTCTCAAAGGAAGTCAATTGCCGTTAAATAAGTTGGTCATCAATGCTTCAGTTTTACATATTTTCGTAAATCATATCTCAGAGTAATGTTAAAGGGGTTTTCTGACTGTTTTATACTGATGATCTATCCTCAGGATAGGTCATCAGTATCTAATTAGATGGGGTCCAGCACTAGGGACCCATGCCAATTAGCTGTTTGAGGAGGCTACAGTGCTCCTGTGAGCATCACGGCCTTCTTGCACCTTACCCTAGGCTGATGACATTACATTTATCAGTAACTACTATTACTTTTCACTGCTCCAGACTTCATAGTATAACTGTTATCGAAAGATCTGAAGGCACACTTACTGAAAGGTGGTTGGGACTCACTGGCGTAACTATAGGGGTTGCAGCGGTTGCGCTAAGCCAGGGTACTATACTTTTCCCTTTATAAGATGCAGTACATCTTCTAAAAGAAAAAACTAGTGAGCGCTTCCATAAAGGAGGAGGAGGGGGAGAGAAGCACTGTACAGTACTTACCCCTCCTCCTGTTCGCTCTTCTCAGGACCCCCGCTGCTGTGTCTTGGCTGCCTGCAGCGTCAAGACGTACAGAGCGCACTCTGACCTGATGCTGCAGGAGGTCAGATGACTGCAGCGCGAGCCCTGAGAAGAGAAGTCAGCCAGGACAGGGAGAGTGGTGGAGGTAAGTTACTTAATCATTTTACAGTCTGATCTGAGGTCTGAAATGGAGGTCTAATGGGGGGGGGGGGGGGTCTGGAGGTCTGACTGGGGGGTCTGGAGTGGTTTGACTGGGGCTCTGGAGTGGTCTGACTGGTGGTCTGGAGAGGTCTCACTGGGGGTCTGGAGGGGTCTAATGGGGGGTCTGGAGAGGTCTAATGGGGGTCTGGACAGGTATAATAGGGGGTCTGGAGTGGTCTAATGAGGGGTCTGGAGTGGTCTGACTGGGGGTCTGGAGAGGTCTCACTGTGGTCTGGAGAGGTCTCACTGGGGGTCTGGAGGGGTCTAATGGGGGGAGTATGGAGAGGTCTAATGGGGGTCTGGACAGGTATAATAGGGGGTCTGGAGTGGTCTAATGAGGGGTCTGGAGTGGTCTGACTGGGGGTCTGGAGAGGTCTCACTGTGGACTGGAGAGGTCTAATGGGGGTTTGGAGTGGTCTAATGGGGGGAGTATGGAGGTCTGACTGGGGGGTCTGGAGGTCTGACTGGGGGTCTGTAGTGGTCTAATGGGGGGGTTTGAAGGTCTGAATGGGGAGTCTGGAAGTCTGACTGGGGGGTCTGGAGGTCTAAACAGGGTCTGGAGGTATGGTCTGAGGTGTAATGGGGCATTGGAGGTCTTCTCTGAGGTCTGATATGAGGTCTGGTCTGAGGGTCTAGAGGTCTAATGGGGTCTTATATAAAGGTCTGGAGGTCTAAAGGGGTTTTTATCTGAGGTCTGATATTGGGTCGGGGTTTTAAATGGAGGTCTAATGGGGGTCTGATCTGAGGTCTAAAACTGGTGTCTTATATGGGGTCTTACATAGAGGTCTAAAGGGGGTTTGGTCTGAGATGGGGGGGATATCATTTACGGTTTTAGATGGGGTCTGATCTGAAAGGAAGGGGGTATTTTTTTTGTACTAGGACAATATAAAGGGGTGTTTTTGTACTGAAGCACCATCTGTGTGGTACCAGTATTTTTAGGGGGACTGTTTTTGCAGGAAAGTATTGGGAAGCACAGTGTACACAGTATTGGGGGTGGCAGAATGGGGTGTTGAGAAGGTGGGAGGATGATGGAAAAGTAGGAAAGTAAGATGTCTGTTTGTTAAACTCTGCAGAGAAAAAGCGCAGCTGAAAGAAATCACCATGGTGGTCCGGTCTGACAGGAGAAGAAGAGGAAAGAGAATGTCTACATCAGAGAAGAGAAGTCGCTAGATGTCAGAGGTACATATGTGGAGCTGTATGACCCTGTATGTTTTGTAGCGCTGTATGTAATATTTTTCAAGTATGTTTTTAAAGGGTTTGTCAGTTGTTGTTTTTTTTTTATACGAGCGCTGCCTTCTCTGCTCTGTTTACCTGATCATCACTGCAAATGCTACGGCGAGCAGGTGAACAAAGCAGAGAAAGCAGCTCTCATAAGAATGCTGCAATTTCTTCAAACAGCTGATCATCGGGGGTACTGGAGGACTCCGGCCGATCTGATATTGATGACCTATCTTGAGGATAGGTCATCAGTAGTAAAAAGAGGACAACCCCTTTAACAATAGGACTGGAGGGAAGGGGTTAGGTTTAGAATATGGCATGGGGGGCGCTTCAATTGTTGCCTCGGGCAGCAGAAAAGCTAGGTGCACCAGCGCTGTTTGAGGGGGGCGGGGGTGTTCCCAAGCTGAACTCTTGCACCAAGGCCCATGAGCCTTTAGCTATGCCTCTGTTGGAACTACAGAAACAGCCATGTGGACTATGCTACGATTTTTTTGTATTGAAACCCCATAGCTTTCTGCTACGCTCTTTTCATAACTTCCATTCACTTGTGTGGAAGCTGTGAAAAAAACATAGCATAGCCCGCTTGACTGTTTCCACAGTTCCAATCACTTCTGTCCACCACAATTAGGTGGGTTGAGGTTGAGGGGGGGAGGGGAGGTCAGGTCTACTAAGAGGCATTTCAATAGAAATGCTTTATTTCCTCTATGGTGCAGGGAATTGATCAGCTGCTGGATTTGCCACAGAGTACAGCTGATTGCTGTTTACTGAAATGTTTTAATATAGTTCCTGCCTTAATATGAATCCCAACAGCAGCTTAGCAGGGTACTGGTCCTCCTTACAGAGACCATCTGTATATGGAGACTTTTTACCAGTGCTCCATGGTATGGAAAAATAATGGCAATGCTCATGGGCAAAATAATATGCAAAAAGGTATCTTCCAGGGAAAGAGTGTCATCTCGCTAGTGCCATCTTCTGTAAGGAGCACCCTATCAAAGTCTGACTTTTTAACAAGCTTTGGAACATGACAAGGGAAAATAACCACGGGTATTTGGCTTGTCATTTTCCAAGGCTTGTTAAAAAGTTAGATTTTGACTCAAAGGGAGCCACTTTGAGAATGTGGTGCTAGTGAAATAGTTCTCTTTGCCTAAGAGATATCTCTTTGAATATTCCCAAGAGCAGACATACAATGGCATGCAAAAGTTTGGGTACCCCTGGTCAAAATTACTGTTACTGTTAATAGTTAAGCAAGTTGAAGATGAAATGATCTCCAAAAGGCATAAAGACAAAGACATCACATTTCCTTTGTATTTTAAGCAAAAACAATTTTATATTTTCATCTTTTACATTTTCAAAATAACAAAAAAGGAAAAGGGCACAAAGCAAAACTTTGGGCACCCTGCATGGTTAGTACCTAGTAGCACTCTCTTTGGCAAGTATCCGAGCTTGTAAACACTTTTTGTAGCCAGCCAAGAATCTTTAAGTTTGCAATACTTGCAAAAGTATTCCAGATCTGTAAGATTCCTGGGCCGTCTTGCATGCACTGCTTTAGAGGTCTACCCACAGATTTTTAATGATGTTCAGATCTATGAGGGCCATGGTAAAACCTTCAGCTTACATCTTTTGAGGTAGCCTATTGTGGATTTTGAGATGTCTATAGGATGATTTTCCATTTGTAGCAGTCATCATCTTTTCAAATTCAGCTTTTTTACAGTTGGTGTTATGTTTGCTTCCAGAATTTGCTGGAATTTTATTGAATCCATTCCTTCCTCTACCTGTGAAATGTTTCCCATGCCATTAGCTGCAACACAACCCAAAACATGATTTATCCATTACAGGATGCAGGAGAGGCTTTCTTATGATAGGTTTTCCATGAATGCCATTTTTGGGCAGGTGTTGGGGAACAGTAGAACAATGTACCACAACTTCAAAGACTGCTAAATCTTCCAGAATGTCTTTTGCAGTCAAGTAGGGGTTCTGTTTTTCCTTTCTAGCAATCCTATGAGCAGCTGTCTCTAAAGTTTTTCTTGGTCTTCCAGACCTTCTCTTGACCTCCACTGTTCCGCTATTTCTTAACTGCATTTCAAACTGAGGAAATGGAAACCTGAAAACGCTTTGCTATCTTCTTATAGCCTTCTCCTGCTTTGTGGGCCTCAACCATTTTCATTTTCAGAATGTTAGGCAGCTGCATGGAAGAACCCATGGCTGCTATTTTTGGGACAAGGTTAGGCCTCTTTCACACTAGCGTTTTAGCTTTCTGTCCTAGAGATCCGTCCTCGGGTCTCTAGGATGGAAAGCTACTGATCAGGATTATCCCCATGCATCCTGAATGGAGAGAAATCCGTTCAGGATGCATCAGGATGTCCTCAGTTCAGTACTGACACGTTTTTTGGCCGCAGCAAAATCCGCAGCATGCTGCGCTTTTTGCTCCGGCCAAAAATCCTGAAAGCATGCCGGAAGGACGGATCCGGAATTAATGCCCATTGAAAGGCATTAGTCCGGATCCGGCCTTTAGCTAAACGTCGTTTCCGCGCATCGCCGGATCCGACGTTTAGCTTTTTGTCAATGGTTACTATGGCAGCCAGGATGCTAAAGTCCTGGTTGCCATAGTAAAGAGTAGGGGGAGCGGGGGAGCGGCATACTTATCTCGTAAACTGAGCTGGCAAAATGATGGAGGGCGCACCGTGCATGCGCAGCCACCCTCCATTCATTTTTATGGGGCCGGCGAAAATAGCTGAGTGCTGGCTCGATAGTCCACCATTGTCTGAGATAGGAATACCCCTTTAAGCAAGTTGAAAGTGAAATGATCTCTACAAGGCATAAAGTTAAAAATTAAACACACTTTTCAACATCTTAAGCAATATCAGTGTATTTTTTTAGTTTTGTACAATTTTAGAGTGCAAAACAGAAGAGTAACTTGCAAAAGTCCTTGGTTGAACTTGACGTATGTCTTTTTTCAACCGTATTAACTATGTAGCTATGTAAAAGTATTGGAGCCCAAGTAGATTTTGCACACAGATAACTTTGACCAAGGTCTTGAACCTTAAATAGCCTTTTAGGGTTAAGGCTTGTTCGCAATCATTGTTTGGAAAGGTCAGGTGATGCAAATTTCAAAGCTTTATAAACACACAGACTCCTCTAAGGCCTCTTTCACACTTGCGTTGTGAAGATCCGGCGTGCACTTCCGTCGCGGAAGTGCACGCCGGATCCGGCACAACGCAAGTGAACTGAAAGCATTTGAAGACTGATCAGTCTTCAAAATGCTTTCAGTGTTACTATGGCAGCCAGGACGCTACTAGCGTCCTGGTTGCCATAGTAGCAGTGGGGAGCGGGGGAGCGGCATACTTACATTCCGTGCGGCTCCCGGGACGCTCCAGGATGACGTCAGGGCGCCCCAGTGCATAGATCACGTGATCGCATGGATGCGCGCGGGCGCTCTGACGTCATTCAGGAGCGCCCCGGGAGCCACACGGAATGTAAGTATGCCGCTCCCCCGCTCCCCACTGCTACTATGGAAACCAGGACGCTAGTAGCGTCCTGGCTGCCATAGTAACACTGAAAGCATTTTATAGACTGATCAGTCTTCAAATGCTTTCAGTTCACTTGCGTTGTGCCGGATCCGGCATGCACTTCCGGCGACGGAAGTGCACGCCGGATCTTTACAACGCAAGTGTGAAAGAGGCCTTAGAGGAGTCTGTGTGTTTATAAAGCTTTGAAATTTGCATCACCTGACCTTTCCAAACAATGATTGCGAACAAGCCTTAACCCTAAAAGGCTATTTAAGGTTCAAGACCTTGGTCAAAGTTATCTGTGTGCAAAATCTACTTGGGCTCCAATACTTTTACATAGCTACATAGTTAATACGGTTGAAAAAAGACATACGTCAAGTTCAACCAAGGACTTTTGCAAGTTACTCTTCTGTTTTGCACTCTAAAATTGTACAAAACTAAAAAAATACACTGATATTGCTTAAGATGTTGAAAAGTGTGTTTAATTTTTAACTTTATGCCTTGTAGAGATCATTTCACTTTCAACTTGCTTAAAGGGGTATTCCTATCTCAGACAATGGTGGCCTATCGAGCCAGCGCTCAGCTATTTTCGCCGGCCCCATAAAAATGAATGGAGGGTGGCTGCGCATGCACGGTGCGCCCTCCATCATTTTGCCAGCTCAGTTTACGAGATAAGTGCGGGTCCCAAAGGTGGAACCCGCACCTAACAGACAATGGGGGCATATCCTAACAATATGCCCCCATTGCCCAGATGGGAATACCCCATTAACTGTTCACAGTAACAGTAATTTTGACCAGGGTTGCCCAAACTTTTGCATGCCATTCTATTGCAGATAGTCTTCCATGGACAAAGTGTTCATCCCTACAGTAGCAGTTTGCACTGCTATAAATTATGTTACAATGGTAATCTTGGTAAGACTGACGGCTAATCTTTAAGATTAACCATTAATAAAAGATCATTGGGGGTGCAACTTTGAGCATCCTATTAATCAGATGTTTGAAGGGGCCTAGATATTGTGTGAGTACTAAAACCTCTTGATAGGCTGGTTCCTACTCAGAGTGCTGTACTTTTCCTGCAGTCTTGCCTACTCAAGTGAATGGGACAGGGCTTCAGTACTCAGAATCAAAAGAATATATCTATGTCTCTTTTATCCTATATCTACATTGGATCAAGTGGAATAGAAATCAATGGCTTTTCTTGAATTTACCACCATGTCCATGACTGACATATACACAAAGCTATATTCCTGATTTTATTATTAGTGAGGAGTCTAACTGTGAGCTGCGTCACTATAAGATTAGCATAATAGTAATTATTAAACTATATTACTTATATGTGTATAATCCAACTTACTTCAATTTCTGAGACCTAGCACTAGAAAGTTCACACAGGTCATGGGAATATATCAAAAGTGTTGATAGGAAACACTCTAATGGATTATGGTTATGTTTTTTTTTTAATCATAGCCTACTTTTTTCCATCAGGATCTGAAAAATGTATTCAAGGGATGGTTTAGTCTTCCCTTGGGAATTCCTACAGTTTCTAATTTGTCGACCTTTCACAACCACAAGATGATGGTAAATATCAGCTCCCTCCATTCTGTCAAAATCCCTGTGTGTTCTTGCTCTCCTCCTGACACTGTTTCCCATCGGCTACGGCTGACAGGGCTTAAAGGTCATGTGTGCTTCTGTCTACATGAGGGGAGCGCAGTGGACTTTGCGTGAACAGACAAGCTGTAAATGTTAAGCAAAATACTTCTTGTAACTTGGTGGCCCCTAAATGCAGGCAACTTGCAACACACACTTTATTAGTGTGTGCATGCTACGATGGAGAGAAAGAAAAAAAGAGAGAATGAAGAAAAGATGGAACAAAGCAAGGAAAGAGGACAGGAGATGGAAAAGGACTGGTCGATGTCTTGACCAGTTTGAAAGGAAGGAAGACTCCTGGACTTGTCAACTTCTAAAGAAAGGAAGGGAGTGGAAGATAGCGAAGAATTAAGTAATAGAAGGTAGAAAAGGAAGGGAGCAAAGTTGGGAGGTACTGAGGAATGAATAAACACATACAAGGGATGAATAAAGAAATGGAAGAAAGAAGAAATAAAGGAAGGAATAAAAGAAGGAAGGAGAGTAAAAAATTAACTTGGAATGTGGCACCATCCCCACAAGTGCACCAAAGGAATCCCTTCCACTGCTACGAGTGATGGCTGTAGTGGTATACTAGGTGCACACTACAGTCATCACTCACAGCAGATGGTTGTGGAGCTGCCCATAGATATCATGTGCATCTTCAAAACTACTGCCAAACGTCCTTTGAAGAGGACCTTTCACTGGTCCTGACGTTACAATATCAGTACCTGTGTTGGGCTTTATTAGTAGATGTCAGGGCGCTTTTTTTTTCAGATGTGCTACTCCGTTCCCCCATTCACTTTTGCTGCCCTATATGCTACTTAGTAGCATCGGTACAGGGAGGAGGAGACAGCTGTGTTTCTCAAGGAGCGTCTCCTTCTCCCTGCCTGTGATGCTCCCCGTGGCGATTGGCCAGCTCACAGCCAGGGAGAAGGAGACGACCCTTGAGAAACACGGCCATCTCCTTGTACCAGTGCTACTAATTAGCATACAGGGCGGCAAAAGTGAATGGGGGGCACAGCGGGGGAACCGAGCAGCTGATCTGAAAAATGGGTAAAGGTGGATATACACGGGCCGATGAGCAGCAGATTGTCAAGAAGGAACCATTCCTTTCCGACAGTCGGCTGCTCGTTAGGGGGGGTGTAGCTCAGCATTTACATGCAGTGATCACCTCCACAGTATGAGAACGAGAGATTGCTATTGTCATAGCTCGTCCTCAGAAGCTGCATTTTTTCTGGGCAGCAGATGCTTAGACGGCATGATCTGCTGCCCAGAAATGATAATTTAGGTGTCTGCATGAACTACAGGGTCACCCGATGATCTACTGCAGCTTTACATGGGCAGATTGTTGGGAATAAGCGTTTGCAGGGACGTTTATAGGAACGTTTGATCCTAATAATCTATCTGATTATCTGCACGTCTAACATTTACCTTCTGCCTAACAGTAAGAATCCTACTTTAACTTTGTGCTGGTCATCTAATAACCCTCACCTCTAAATTACTAATAGTTCAAAAACACTTATTTAAGCCACCTTGTTATCAGTAAGATAGGAATTGAGCTATAGTGAGTGATTATAAGGTCAGATATAAGAAGCCCATCAGCTGAGCTGCCTGAGGGAACACAGTAAAAACACAGAGCATGCTACTATAGAATCTCAAGGCTGCACAGAGAAAAAGGCTCAAAATTGACCACTGGTTTGGCGCCAGTTGGCACGATGAAGTGACATCATTGTACCTGCTGCACCTATCCGATGGACAGGCCAGAGTAGAACTGAAGTGAGACATCTTCTCTGTTCCTTGCGGGAATATGGGCTACACGAGTATACCCTGTGAGGGGGCATTATACTGTATTAGGGGTAGGCACGTTATGCAGTATAATGACTCCTACATGCGACCCTCATACAGTATAATTTATGACAGGCACAGGAGGGGGCTATATATTGTGTGAGTGCCCCTGAGGGGAACCTTAGGGGGCATCATACTGTATGGGGGAAACATCAAGGGGCATCATATTGTGTGGGGTCCACATATTAGTATTGTGAGGGGACGCAGATTAGCAGTGCTATGTAGTGGAGCTTCTCTTTACTAAAGGGTAGAGCTTAGTGGTATGCAGAGGGTCCTCAGATACAGGGGCGTACATATAGGGGTCACAGGGGTCACAGTTGCGACCGGGCCCGGCTCCCCAGGGGGCCCGGCCGCCTGCGGACCCCTGGCCCCGGCCCTGCAGCTGCGGGCAAAGTAAGTGAGTCCAGTCCTCCATCATCCCGCGAGACCTGCGAACAGCCTGCGGCAGGTCTCGCGGGAACCTGCGCGCGCACGCGCGAACTCACGTGGGCGGCTCCAGCAGCAGACGGGACCCGACCAGACCAGAGAGACGTCTGAGAGCCGGGAGTCACTGCCAGCCAGCAGCCGCAGGAGCCTTGCCTTGCCCAGCCAGTACCGCCCCGCAGTAAAGCCATCCGCCCAGCCCCAGCCGCCAGCCGGTAAGAAAAGAGCACGAATTTCTTCTTGTTGTGCTCTGTGCTGGTCCTGGATGATCATGCTGCTAAGTGCACGCGGGGGCAGATGACCGGGGGCAGCAACGGCAGCAACAACAACAACAACTTGCAAGCCTTGAGTAGTTGAGTGGCCTCACTGAGTAACTGGCCAGGGGCCCTGGCAAATCACCGAGGGGGGTAACTCTTGAGTGGCCTGAGGGCCTGGCAGATGACCAGGGGGAGGGTAGCCTTGACTCAAGGCTACCCCTCCCTCCCTGGTCATCTGCCAGGCCCTCAGGCCACTCAGAGTTACCTCACCCCCTCGGTCATTTGCCAGGGCCCTTGGCCAGTGACTCAGTGAGGCCACTCAAGGCCCTTGCGTGGCCTCACTGGCCGAGGGCCCTGGCAAATGACCGAGGGGGGGGGGGGTTGAGGGGGGCGGGTTTGGGGGGGGTCGGCCCATGATTCGGTTTCGCACCGGGGCCCCATGGATTGTGTGTACGCCACTGCCCAGATATAACTTTGCTTTGAAGCCCATAAATGTCAAATTCGCTCCTGGCCTTATTGCATCTCCTCGGCTGCACTGTTAAAATCAGTGGATAGGATATTACCAGATGCAACTAGGCTTTCAGTGTTTTATTTCTTTCTATTCACTTTGCTCAAAAGAAACACATACATACTTCAACTGTAACATTTAGTTCTATAAAGTTAGGAGAAGAGCAATGTCTTTCTGGGCAATCTCCTTCTTGCTCTATTCATATTTCCTTGTACAAATGCAATCAATCCCTGTTTCTCAGACAGGGCACCTTCACCATCATTGAAAATGAAAGACAGCATGAGGAAGGGAGACTTCGTGGCATTTTAAGTGATTTTATTCACAAATTGTACACTCTAGATGCGTAAATACTACTTTTTATGTTGCTTTGTCTCAGCTGTCAGGTTTTTTAACTGACCTGACATCATGTTATATAATAAAGTTAACAGTACTAGATTGTCAGAGCAACCACCTATACCTACATCTCACATAATGCTATATCACTTTATAGGTCATTATAACATGGGAAAATTGGTTAAGACATATCTATATTTTATATTAAAGGGGTTGTCCAAGTTTTAAAAAAATAGAAAAATGAGGGTGTTAAAACAATAAAAGTTTTAATACTCAACAGTTTAAACCACTTCTCCTCCAGTGCCGTCACTCTGCTGGACTTTGTTTACATGACTGCAGCGGTGATGTGCCCTTATACTGCACAGGACTGCTGCAGCCAATCACCGGCATCAAAGTTCTAGTGCCATATTCTTCTGACCAGTGACCACTGCAACCAACATGACTCAATAGCTGTAGTGGCAGGATGGATCAGAGAGGTGGTGCTGAAGAGGAGGAGGTATGAACTGGTAAGCATGCACTCTTTTATTGGTACAAATATACCTTGGGCGGGGATACCAAATTATCAAGATCATTTATAAACTTATGTTCGCCTTAAAGGGGTTGTCTCATCATGGACAATGGGGGCATATCACTAGGATTTGCCCCCATTCAGGCTCGGACTGGCCCACCGGGGGGCGAGGAATTCTCCTGCGCCCAAAGATACGAGGGAGGAGTAATTATTTCTCTTGTTTCTCAGGAGAGATAATTATTGTAGCCACTAGGTGGCAGTATCGCACAGTGATGCAGCCTCCTACTGGTGTAAATTGTACAGAAGGCCCCCCATTATCTTCTAAACTTCCCAGCTGCTGGCAGTGAAGTAGGAGAGAACATGTCTGGCCATCCTCCTGCCCTCCCTGCTGTCAGAAAACTGCTATAAAAAAAGAGATATTTTAAGAGTGGTATGCTCCTTTTTTAAAATGAGGTGAAACATATCGCTACTTTTGATTTGTAATCTTAGTATTTTTTGGGTGCAAAATGCACCACTATTCATAAATGTCCCTCATAATGTACACATACCCTATATGTGGTCAGTCTTTTTTTACATATCTAATAAGGTGCTGTATCAGTGCCAAGGGAGTGATCGCTCATAATCACTTGTGCTCATACAGCTCTGTATTCATGTACAATTGTTAATATATCTATCAGGAACAATAATACATCAAAGATGGCTTATTCTAATATGGGTGCCATAATGTGAAAACGCTTGTGGCAGCATCAGGGAGTGTAGAGAGCGCAGGCGCCAGTTCGCGCATGTGCAGAGCGATTGCCAGTACTGGAGACGAGCTGCTCATCATAGTGCGCATGCGTGGCCAAGTGACCTAAGGACCAACGACCCCCATTCTTTTTTTGGCAACATGTCTATCAAAGTTTCATCTCCATATGGGTTCCAACAATTAGTCTTGGCGATTATTATATTCGACTTTGACTTCTCATACACCTGGGTCATCCAAAGGGCTGCTGTTATTTGCTTGTAATTCCTGTATTCTTTATCAGACAACAGTCCTTTTCCTACATATGTTAAAGAGGCTAAAGGGTCGATGAGAGTGCTCCTTTAAAATGAGGTGACAGGGAGCAGTTGGGTGCACTTCAGGAATGGCCTTGCATCACTGATCAGGTTGTATGACTGTCCCCCACCCTCTCCCACAGTGATTTCCATCAGTGATTGTGAGCCAAAACCAGGATTGGAGCCTCATGACCAAAAACACTGACGTGAATTAGTCCTTATGCACGGATTTTCCACATGGATTTTCGTGCAGAAGCTTTATTCACCTTAAATGTTTTGGTCAGTGATTTCCAACAGTGATTGTGAGCCAAAACCAGGATTGGAGCCTCCAGCGACATAAGGTATAAGGCTAAGATCTGAACCTGTTCTGTGTTTAGAGCTTGTTTTGGGCTCAAAATCACTGATGGAAATCACAGTGGAACACTGATGTGTGAATGAGGCAAAAGTGTACTCAACACAATGTCTTGGATCAGATCGTTTTTTTATTGATTTTTTCTTTGATTCAGATACCTTATGAATAGCTTTGCCTGGGATGTACTTATGTATTGATTTGATTTTGTACATTGTTTATTGTGGGCCTCTGGCTGTCTGGGGAGCACTGGTGCTTAGACCGCTTGGCCGCCCATGCGCACTGTGACGAGCGGCTCGTCTGTAGTACTGGCAGTCTGGGCGCCATCGCTCTGCACATGTGCAGACTGGCGCCTGCGCTCTCCACACTCCCTGATGCTGACACAAACGTTTGCACATTATGGCACCCATAATAGAGTAAACCTTCTTTGATGTATTATTGTTCCTGATGGATATACTTACAACTGTACATGAATACAGAGCTGTATGAGCACTAGTGGGCGATTGCCACTGTTATAGAACCTTATTAGATATGCAAAAGAGGGCTGACCACACATAAGGTCTGTGAACATTATATGTAGAGATGAGCGAATCGATTCTCACAAAGTGTAACTCGATCCGAATTTCAGGCTAAATTAACTAGAAATAGTGTAATAAACAAAAAAATCATACTTACCTCCTCCATTTGTTCGCGACGGGCCACCAGCCGCCATCTTGATTGAAGATCTCGACCGAAATCCCGTGTGTAGTGACGTATCATATCACCACGTCAGCCGGCGCGATGACGCAATCTTGCGCCGAGCGAGATTTCGCCCCAGATCTTCAAGCAAGATGGTGGCGGCCGGCCACCGGTAGCAAAGAGGCGGTAAGTTTGATTTAATTATTTTTAAATGTTAAAAACAGTGCAAAATTACGCTCAGATGATGCAATCATGTATAAACGCATCATCTGAGGGGTAAAATGATGGGGGCGGCTCTTTGCACCCACTACTTCCCAAAAAAATGCGCTTTGTGATGAAATAATTTGTCAAAAGCGAATTTTTTTGTAAAGCTCGGCGAATCAGCCGAATTGAACTTTTGAAAAACCCGCTCATCTCTAATTATGTGTTATATGATATTTTAATCTGGTCACTGATATTTTCTGAACAATCATGCTATTGTGATTATAACCTTTATGTGTTGATTTATTGTTCAATCCTGTCAATGACTATTTCACTGGTATATGTACCTCACTTTGGCCCTAGTCACATTGCTTGAGAAAGACCCTGGGCTGAAACGTTGTGTTCTAGACTAATACAGCGGATCCATCACCCTTTTACCTTCAGTGGAGTGCTGCAACACTTCTTCAACAGCCTACAGGAGTCAGCCTACAGCAGGGCATTGTGGGAGTTATAGTTTTACAACAGCTAGAGGGCTGCAGTTTGAGGATGCCTGATATAGATGGATGGATAGAAAAATAGATATGCTATCAGAAAGGTGAATGATAGAAAAAATATATCTGTGGGTGTGCCAAGTAACATTTATTTTCTCATGCCACAGGTTTTCCCATGTGAGGCAAGAGATTTTGCATAAGGTCTCAGGCCTATGCTGTTACACTTCTATCTGCAAAGGAGACCTGGAAAGCTAAAGTCACACCCACTCTGCTAGAACCCAGCAAAAAATTGTGGACGTTTTCCACACAGATTAACTCTAATCATGGATCAAGATTTTAAAAGGTGGGGTTGATAGGTATTTCTTATTAAAAACTCAAAATAAGTTATCACCTGGTCCTTTTTTTCCCACCACTGGGGGGAAGTTTGTAGAACTCTATTACACAGACATATAACACTACTGGCCAAAATCTGATAAAATGAGTTTAGTAGACTTTAATCTTATTGGATTTAGCCTAAACACTCCTTTCTGATAGGCCACAACCCTCTGACCTTCATAATAAAAATACCACCAAATTGTACCTATAACCCTTCTGATTCTCAGCAATCTCATCTATCAATACGTGTTTCATTCAAACACTGAATTTTCTTCTGTGCACTGCAATGTCTTATGAATTGTTTGCTTGTCTAAGCCTCCATGTTTACTGTCTGTCCCTGTAAAATCCAACTTCATGGAGAACCAGAAGAAGAAATAGATACCTACATATTGGGATAAAGAGAACATCGCTTTCAACCATCTTAATTTGACAGGAATATTACAAGCTTTGATTTTGTGATATCCAGATCTTTGAGAAGTGTCAGGAAATGGGACTGTGGAAATATGAGACTAAATTGACACGGACACATGTATCATAGAACATAAAAAAATTGTATCTTCCTGCCAAAATATAATGTAATTCTTTTCATCTTTCGAATTCAGCTTGACCAAGAGACTATCTCAAACAAACTAGACAAAATACTAAAAAGAAGGTAATATTATGGCCTTCTGGAGCCGGATACATGAAGTCCCAAGAAACTGTGGACAGGGTGACTGGTCTAATTTTACATAACTAGACTATATAAAATTATTGGTATAATATTATTACTATAAAATAAGCAATATTTACTTTGTTACTTTTGGTGCATCTTAAATAGGGTTTCCACAGGACATGCCATGAATATCTGATAGGTGAGGTGCCACCTTTGGGCAAAAACATTATGTGCTAGAATGAAGGTTAGAAGACCTCTGTTCTACTGATTGATAAGTTTCCAGAGATGATCACTAGGATATGCCATCACTTACTGATCAGCTGGGATCCCCATCAGTCCTCACAATTAGGAAGCATTTGCACTTGCTGTGCAGGTAAATACAACACAGTCCTTTTCCCTTAAATGGGGTAGCTTAGTAGTTTTCTGCATAATGGTCGTGCAGGGATTTAAATAAACCTAGACCCCCACAATCATAACATTATGACATGAAATTATTAGCTGGGAATCCACCTTTAAGCTGCTTTCATAATCTTACTACGTATATGTTTTATATACATTTACATATCTATCATTCGGGGCAAGAGGTAGGCGTCTACATAGGGTGCCACCTCTCTACCCATAAGAGGTGGCTCAATCATGGCCACATATGTGGCCGTTCAGCCTCACAGGCTTCAGGCCAGGAGGCTTGAACCCTATGAGGAAGTAGAGCACGCAATGGGTCGCAATGATATAACTGGGACCTCCAGCGACGGGTCTTACGTGATCAAGTCATCGAGCGAGACTGGTGCAGGAGCAGTGATGTCATGTGTACCACCTGTGCCGACGGGGCAACACAGATCACAGATTGTAAGGAGTGGGGCCACAATATATACTGGCACTAAGTAGCACTGGGATGAGGAAGCATTATATACTGGCACTATAGGGGGGATAGAGAAGCATTATAGAAACATAGAATGTGTCGGCAGATAAGAACCATTTGGCCCATCTAGTCTGCCCAATATGCTGAATACTATGAATAGCCCCTGGCCCTATAATATATTGGTACTATGTGGGACATTATATATGTACTGGCACTATAGGAGGTATATATAGATATAGATATATATACACACAGTATATTGGCACTATAGGGGATGGAGGAGCATTATATGCTGGCACTACAGGTGTCATATATATATTGTCACTACGGGGGGCATTATATACTGGAACTATGGGGGAGCAATATATATATATATATTCCAATAAGATCAGGCAGCACTCCAATTCAACATAAGGTGCACTCGTCCGCTCGTGTCCAAGAGCCGCATATATTCATAGAAAAGAACGCAGCACTCCTCCAAACGTAAAAAAAAGCGGTGATTTATTCAGCACATGTGTCAGCAACGTTTCAGCTCTCTCACAGAGCCATTATCAAGCCAAGTGACTTGGCTTGATAATGGCTCTGTGAGAGAGCTGAAACGTTGCTGACACATGTGCTGAATAGCTGAAGGACCCAGCTTTGCACGGGGGTGTTTAATCTATTTCATTTAATGTTTGCGTGTGTCGTTAAAAGATATTGACAGTATCCACTATAACAGTGACATCTACAGCACCTCTCCCCCTTAACAGTGACCTCCACAGCCCCCACCCCTTAACACTGCCCCCCCACAGTGCCCTGTCTCCTTAAAATGGGACCTCCACAGTAGCACACCCCTTAACTTTGACCTTTACAGCAGCCTGATCCTTTAGAAGTAAGTTCCACAGCACCCTACCCCTTTGACAGTGACCTCCACAGGGGCCCGTCCCCTTAACAGTGATCTCTACAGCACCTGCCCCTTAACACTGACCATAGGTTACAGTCCCCTTAACTGACCTCCACCATTCCTGGCCCTCTTAACAGAGACCTCCACAGCACCTGCCCCTTTAACAGTGACTGCCACAGTACCTCGCTTCCTTAACATTGACCTCCACTGTACCCCTTTCCCTTAACAGTGACCTCACAGTAACCCTGCTGCCTTAACAGTGACCTCACAGTACCCCGCTGCCCCTTTAATAGTGGCCTCCACAGTCCCTTCTGCCCTTAGACGTCCACAGTACCGATTCTCCTTAACACTGATTTCCACAATAACCAGCCCCTTTAACAGTGACCTCCACAGAGCTCTGTTCCCTTAAAATGTGACTTCACAACACCCCACCCCCCTTAACAGCGACCTCTACAGAACCCCACCCCTTAACACTGTCCTCCATAGCGGACCGTCCCCTAAACTGTGACCTCCACTGTTCTCTGCCCCCTTAACAGAGACCTCCACAGTGCCCGCCCCTTTAACAGTGACCTTCACAGCATCCCGCCCCCTTAACAGTGACCTCCACAACCGCCGCCCCTTTATTAGTGACCTCCACAGTACCCCATCTCCTTAACAGTGATTTCCACAACACCCCACCCCCTTAGCAGTGGCCTCTACAGCAATCTGCCCCTTAACACTGACCTCCATAGCGGACTTCCCCCTTAACTGAGACCTCCACAGCCACCTTCCCCTAAGGTAGCCAGAGGTCCGATTTTAGGCCAGACAGTCCAGCTTTTAGACTCCCTGTCCTTTTGAACAGCTCAGTCTCAGACAGCAGCACTGTGCTGTCTGACCATGAGCTTCAGGGAAAAAGTCACCTTCCCTTCCACCCCTGCAAATGAAAGTTGATATTTACCTTCATTTTTTCAATCCCCATCGGCTGCGGAGTGGGAGGGGGCATGGCCTAACCAGATTGGGGGTGTGGCTTAGTGGGACCTGGGAGCAAGGTTTTTAAGTTTGTCTTTTGAGGGTGGCCTGAATGGCCACCGCTACCTGCCCCCTTAACTGCGACCTCCACAGCATTCCGCTCCCTTAACAGTGTCATCCACAGCGCCCTGCCCCTTTAAAGCTGACCTACAGCAGTGAAGAAAAATAGCTGGGTTGTTATGAAAACCTGGTGTAAAACTGTATATGGAGATTACGGACCTGCGAGCGGCTATTGGCTGATAAGGGACATGTGACCATGTGTATGGCAGTTGAGATATGAAGAGAAAGACCTTCAGGCTTCTATTCGCTAATGAAGGTCATGTGATAGGCCATATTTGCATTTTTTGGGAATATCTCAGGAACGGTACGTGCTAGAGAGCTGAGACCAGATCTAAAACCTTCCCGGACACCTGATGTACCTGTGTGCCAAATTTTGTGATTGTAAAAGTAACGGTGCAGATTCCTTTAGCATACATACACACATACACTCAGCTTTATATAATATCATAATATATATATATATATATATATATATATATATATATATATATACAATATATATGTATGTATTGGCACTACAGCAAGAGGGCATTAGAGTTACAGGGGGCACTGCAGGGGGCAATATAAATATTGGGGGCATTATGGTTATATTAATACTACTAGGGATACTGTAGAGGCATTATTATTATTGGGCACAATATGTAGGCATTGCTACTAATGGGGCACTCTTGGGGAATATTATCACTATTTGGGCGCTATTACTAATGAGGGCAGTCTGGGAGCACTATTTTTTTTTGGGGGGGGGACTATCTGTATGGCACAGGCGGGCACAGTATTGGGAGGAGCAGCAGTATGACAGTGGCCTGTATAAATTTGGGAGCCAATTTGCAAAATCTGTAACAGTCCCCCATGTACCACATAGTAATGCTGGTTTACTCTTATGTGGCAAAGAAGGCTGCACACAATTGTCCCAAGATGTCTGCCCATGATGGTTTGGGGAAGAAAAGTGAAATCGATGGAGATGTCAACTGTACGTCACTAAATATGCCCATAACTGCTGCTTTTAAATGTGTTTTAAACTCATTATTTTGAGGTAATATCACTTTAAATAGATTTGAGGTGGAGGGGTTGCAATTTGCATGCTCCTCCTATGGAGCCAAGCTAGCTCGCCCCGGCCCTGCTATCATTTATTGCTTGAAGACCTTTCTTCCTTTATTGATAGTAGATCACCAGATCTACTGGCTACACTGGAGGAGAGTAGCTAACTAATAGGGCTGTTCACCAGATGCAATGGCAATACTGTATGTCCTTTTAACAGTACTGAAAGACAGCGCACTAGATCCCCAACATCCAGGACCTTTGCAAGGGCATACAGCAGGTGTAGGGTGTTTTAATGGAGGCGCCTAGATGATGTGTTTGCTCACCTGCTGCTCTACCAACCGGAGTGCTATCCAACGTGATGGAACCCCTGATCTAGGGGGCATGGATTCAGTAAGAAAATGGCACAGCACTTTAATAAAAGAAATAGTAGTTAGTAAGTTCCATAAATGCATCTTTAAAACTTTGTTAAGATTAGCTATAAAGTGGTCAATTCCTTTAAATATAAAGCTCCATTGTCCATTGAGCCAATGACCTATGACTTCAAAAAAGCAAGAGTCTTTGACAATATCTAACATGTCCAGTGAACCAATGTGATTAAACCTTCTGCTCCCCAGACTGTCCTTTTTTAGATTTACCCTTGTCTACTCTAATATCTCACAAATTCCAACTCACTGCTTGCAAAATGTCTCACAAGTGTTGAACTGCGGTTCCATGGGCCTATACAGAGGAGGTGATTCTGAGCCCCTACCTCCATCCATACTGAACATGTATTCCAGTCATTTTTCATTTCATCATAATCTTTATTGTTATCACTGTACACACAGGACATCATCAATAAGGTCTAACGAACTATATGTGCTCATCCCATAAGAAAGAGACCCTAGTGATGAGTAATAGGCTCTAAAATCATTTCAAATTGTGTTTGTCTTCAGTTTGGTGCCCACTATTGTGTCGGAGACTTTGCCCACTAGAGCATCCTCTGTACTCTGGTGAGCTACTATTGAAAATAAAGGCTGGCAGTATACTGGCCATGCGTGACTCACTGGTGGGAACAGAGATTCCAGATAATGAATGCACTGTCCTACAAAGTATCCAGTCTCTGCAAAACTAAATAAACAATGTACTGCCACTCAAGTAACCAACAACATAAATCTATAATAGTAATTCATTAGAAAGACCAAATCATTGTCTGAGACGATTATTCAAATAAAAACTAAAATCCCACTAAATATGATAGTCCTGGCCTGATAAACAGATCAGTTGATACATATATTGTGTGCCGTGGAGTCTTTGTGTGCACACTAAACCTAAATTACACCTGATGCGTTTGTGTCTGATAGAGATAAGCGAAATAATTAAAAATTCGATTTATCTGCTTGGCTGAATTTTACAAAAGGAAATCGCTTTGTGACGAACTACAAGTAGTGGTTGCAATGACAGGGAGTGGCGATTGCCCCGCTGCCCATCATTATACCCCTCAGATGCTGAGATCAGCAATTTGATTACTTGACATAATAGTAAATTGCATAGATGTATATAAAAGTACAGTATCCAGCTGGTGTATCCTGTTTTAAACATGCAGAGTATAAAGGTAGAGTGATTCGCATGCAGGGGTCACAGCAAACATTTGAGTTGTGCTGCAATCCCCTCCATTTCTATGGAATCACCGCTACTCTGCGATGCCCCTGAGATCCTGGCCACGACCATTGTCCCCGGGTAGCTCTACTCTACCCTTCAATTCACACCTGATGAGTTTGAGTCCAACATGAAGTCACCGGTAAGTTACTGCTGTTATAAAGCTCAAGTCTCTATTTCCTGACTTAACGCAGTAGTAAATTGCATAGATGTACATAAATGTATCCAGCTGGGGTGCCCAAATACTAAACATTTATTCACATTGGTTCGCCGGTGTAGGGCGTCATAAAAGTTTCAAGATCAAGACCCTTTTCTGCAACTTTTTAAACCCCCATGTGACAACCTATTTGCCAGAGTAACACATGCGGTTTTTGGTGTGGTTTTGATGCAGAAATTCACATGGAAATTTGTGCGGCTCTTCTGTGTGCTTGTAGCGCTAGTACATTTTTATTCTTATTATTGAAAATAAGGCTCTTTTCACATTGTGTCTTGAGTATCCATTTACTATATGCTTCTGGCAAGCTGCTTGCGCATCTGTCAAACTAACCCAAAGGCCCCTTTTACAGCTACGAATGCCAAAAAAATATTGTTTTTTTAGTCTCTGTTTAGCGGCATCTGGTGGGATTTTCATTTTAGCTACCTGGGATAGCATAGCAGACTGTGCTACTCCAGTCACACGCGTCCAGTAAAACATACACCGTGCAGTATACATTCCTTCCAATACAAATTGTAAAAAGACACTCCATAAGTTAAGTGAAAAGGGCCTTAAATATAATTTTTTTTAGCCCTTTTACGTGACACATGATAAAGCCTTGTATAAAGGGGAATAAAGGCTCCTTCCGGCTAATTATATCTGCTTGATACCATCTACTTAAACATCATTTTGTATTTTGCTTACCATATTATTTCTTTAGTCTTGGACTACATTCATCCTGGAGTATAATTAATCTTTCCCGTTACACTGTATTATAGCCCTCTCAGAAAATCTTGACATTCTTTATTTCTTAAAAAGCCAAGATATATTTTTCTGGGTTTCTAATTGTCTTCTGTTTACCGTTTTCCAGCAAACTAGTGGTTGTAACAAGCATCACATCATTTTACGACATAATGAAATTGATCATTCCCACTAGGGGCTTTAAAGTTTAGTTTATCCCACACAAAATAGCACAAAATGGCATGGCCTGAATGAAGATCAGATCTGAAGAGCAAATCAGAAAATGTTCCCTTGATGGCACCACGATCAGCTGTAATCTGTAGAGAAACCTGGCAGTAAGTGTTCAATTTCCCTGGAGCGCCACCACATGGGAAATGAAGCATTACACACGTGCCAGAGTAATTCAGAATTAGACAAATCTTCTAAAGCGAAAATGTCCTGTGCAAGGAAGCACATCAAAGAAAGAGTTTAAATCCGAGCCCACTGCAAGGAGGGAGAGATTGGTTGCCAACAGCCTTACATAGCTGGGGCAGAAATACTCAAGGCTGAGAAGATTTACCCTGGGTTCAGACCTGAGCGTTCTTGAACCGCGTGTTTTACGAGCGTTTTTGTCGCGCGTATTTCAGCGCGTTTTTGCAAATAGGAAACGTGCGCTCGTACGCGCGTTCTTGTGATTGACTACTGTGGTGTCAATCACAAAACGCGCGACAAACGCCCCAAAAAAAGCTCAAGTACTTGTTTATGCGTCGGGCGTTTTACAGCGCGTTCAAACGCGCTGTAAAACGCTCAAGAGAGAACCAGGGCCATAGGAAAGCATTGGTTTTCATGTGTTGAGCGTTTTACAGCATGTTTGAACGCGCTGTAAAACGCTCAGGTGTGAACTTAGGGTAATGGTTGTCACCCTACACCTTCTTGGATTCTTGATATTGTATTATTCAGAAAGCCACAAAAGACAGCAACTACATCAGGCATCAAGATATTGGGTGAATATACTATGGGGTGAATTTATCAATACTGGTGTAAAGGAAAACGGTCTTAGTTGACCATGGCAACCAATCAACGACACCTTTTTTAACTTCTTACCGACCGCCTAACGCAGGATTGCGTCCTGCAGGCGGCCGGTCTGTTCCTCTTTGACGCGCGGGCGCGTCATCTCGCGAGAGGCGAGATTTCCTGTGAACGCGCGCACGCGCGTGCGCGCGTTCACAGGATCGCGTCGGGGAGAAGGTAAACTACAGCCTGCCAGCGCTGATCGTGCGCTGGCAGGCTGTAGGAGTTAAAAAAAATGGCATATCAGACGCTGTTTTGTTAACAGCGTCTGATATGCTTGCTGATCGTTCCTTTGGTGGTCCCTTTTGCTTGGGACCACCAAAGGAAACTTTTATAAGTGCACCAATCACCACACAGACCCCCCCCCCCATCCATCCCCCCCACCCCCATCACTGATTAACCCCTGATTAACCCCTGATTAACCCCCGATCACCCCATGTCACCCCCTGACACTAATTACCCCCCTGTAAGGCTCATTCAGACGTCAGTATGTGTTTTGCGTATCCATGGATCCGCAGATCCGCAAAGCACGGACACCGGCAATGTGCTTTCCGCATTTTGCGGATCCGCACATTGCCAGAACTATATAGAAAATGCCTTTTCTTGTCCGCAATTGCGGACAAGAATAGGACATGCTCTATCTTTTGCGGAGCTGCGGCCGGATGTTTGGTGGCCGAAACCCGGAAGTTTGTGGCCGCAGCTCCGCAAATGCTGATGCGGCGAGCGCATAGTGTGCTCTCCGCATCACCGCCAGCCCCATTCACACTGAATGGGTCCGCATCTATTCAGCAGAATTGCGGAATAGATGCGGACATTTTTGAGGACGTGTGAATGGCGCCTTACTACTTTTTTTTTGCACATTTTTTGGCAGAGATTTATTCATCCACATTGATGCGAATGAGGAAATCTGTGCCGTTTTTTTTTTATTTTTTGCACATTTTTGGGCAGAGATTTTTTCATCCACATTGATCGATGCGAATGAGGAAATCTGTGCCGTTCATTTTTTTTCTTTTTCAGCCCAGAGGCTGAACGGGAAAAAATCTCATTACCCGTATGCTCAATATAAGGAGAATCGCAGCAACTCCTAATTCTGGCCATACGTGTAATGATTGCGGAGACCCTCAAATGCCAGGGCAGTACAAACACCTCACATGTGACCCCATTTTAGAAAGAAGACACCCCAAGGTATTCCGTGAGGGGTATGGTGAGTTCATGCAAAATTTTATTTTTTGTCACAAGTTAGTGGAATATGAGACTGTAAAAAAAAAAAAAAAAAATCAATTTCCGCTAACTTGTGCCAAATTTTTTTTTCTGTGAACTCGCCATACCCCTCACAGAATACCTTGGGGTGTCTTCTTTCCACAATGGGGTCACTTGTGGGGTTTTTATACTGTCCTGGCATTTTAGGGGCCCTAAAGTGTGAGAATCCAAATGCGTAAAAATGGCCTGTGAAATCCTAAAGGTACTCGTTGGTTTTAGGGCCCCTTTGCGCATCTTGGCTGCAAAAAAGTGTCACTCATGTGGTATTGCCGTACTCAGGAGAAGTAGGGCAATGTGTTTTGGGGTGTATTTTTACATATACCCATACTGTGTGTGAGAAATATCACTGTAAACGACAACTTTTTAAAAATTTTTATTCAAAGTTGTCAATTTACAGAGATATTTCTCTCACCCAGCATGGGTATATGTAAAAATACACCCCAAAACACATTGCCCTACTTCTCCTGAGTACGGCGATACCACATGAGTGACACTTTTTGCAGCCTGGGTGCGCAAAGGGGCCCAAATTCCAA
Source organism: Bufotes viridis (assembly GCA_033119425.1). NCBI lineage: Eukaryota > Metazoa > Chordata > Amphibia > Anura > Bufonidae > Bufotes > Bufotes viridis. The sequence continues at coordinate 413,888,442 of CM065590.1, read as the reverse complement.
CGCGTACCTTTAGCTTTACATGGCTGCTCACAATTTAGCCCCACCCAAAATGCCAGAACAGTACAAACACCCACAAATGACCCCATTTTGGAAAGAAGACACCCAAGGTATTCGCTGAGGGGCATAGTGAGTCCATGAAAATTAAACTTTTTGTCAAAAGTTAGCAGAAAGGGAGACTTTATGAGAAAAACAATAAAAATCAATTTCCGCTAACTTGTGCCAAAAAAATCTTCTATGAACTCGCCATGCCCCTCACAGAATACCTTGGGGTGTCTTCTTTCCAAAATGGGGTCACATGTGGGGTATTTATACTGCCCTGGCAATTTAGGGGCCCTAAAGCGTGAGAAGAAAAATGCGTAAAAATGCCCTCCTAAAAGGTACTCATTGGTTTTAGGGCCCCTTTGCGCATCTTGGCTGCAAAAAGTGTCACACATGTGGTATCGCCGTACTCAGGAGAAGTAGGGCAATGTGTTTTGGGGTGTATTTTTACATATACCCATGCTGGGTGAGAGAAATATCTCTGTAAATTGACAACTTTGAATAAAAAAATGTAAAAAGTTGTCGTTTACAGCGATATTTCTCCCACGCAGCATGGGTATATGTAAAAATACACCCCAAAACACATTTCCCTACTTCTCCTGAGTACGGCGATACCACATGTGTGACACTTTTTTGCAGCCTGGGTGCGCAAGGGGCCCTAAAACCAATGAGTACCTTTAGGATTTCACAGGCCATTTTTACGCATTTGGATTCTCACGCTTTAGGGGCCCCTAAAATGCCAGGTCAGTATAAATACCCCACATGTGACCCCATTTTGGAAAGAAGACACTCAAGGTATTCCGTGAGAGGCATGGCGAGTTCACAGAATTTTTATTTTTTGGCACAAGTTAGCGGAAATTTATATATATTTATTTTTTTAATTTTGTTTTTTACAAAGTCTCATATTCCACTAACTTGTGACAAAAAATAAAATTTTACATGAACTCACCATACCCCTCACGGAATACCTTGGGGTGTCTTCTTTCCAAAATGGGGTCACATGTGGGGTATTTATACTGTCCTGGCATTTTAGGGGCCCCTAAAGCGTGAGAAGAAGTCTGGAATCCAAATGCGTAAAAATGCCCTGTGAAATCTCTAAAGGTACTCATTGGTTTTAGGGCCCTTTGTGCACTCAGGCTGCAAAAAGTGGCACACATGTGGTATCGCCGTACTCAGGAGAAGTAGAGCAATGTGTTTTGGGGTGTATTTTTATATATACCCATACTTTGTGTGAAAAATATCTCTGTAAACACAACTTTTAAAAATGTTTATACAAAGTTGACAATTTACAGAGATATTTCTCTCACCCAACATGGGTATATGTAAAAATACACCCCAAAACACATTGCCCTACTTCTCCTGAGTACGGCGATACCACATAAGTGACACTTTTTGCAGCCTGAGTGCTAAAGGGGCCCAAATTCCAACGAGTACCTTTAGGTTTTACATGGCGGCTCACAATTTAGCCCCGCCCAAAATGCCAGAACAGTAAACACACCCCACAAATGACCCCATTTCGAAAAGTAGACACCCCGAGGTATTCACTGAGGGGCATAGTGAGTCCGTCTGAGATTTTTTTTTTTTTGCCAGAAGTTAGCAGAAATTGAAACTTTTTTTTTTTTTCTCAGAAAGTGTCATTTTTCGCTAACTTGTGAAAAAAAATGAAATGATACATGAACTCACCATGCCCCTCCGCGAATACTTTGGGGTGTCTTCTTTCTAAAATGGTGTGATTTGGGGGGTATTTATATTATCCTGACATTCTAGCACCTGAAGAAACATGACAGGCGCTCAGAAAGTCAGAGCTGCTTCAAAATGCCGAAATTCACTTTTTTGCACCATAGTTTGTAAACGCTATAACTTTTACCCAAACCAATAAATATACATTTATTGGACTTTTTTTTATCAAAGACATGTAGAACAATACATTTAGAGAAAAATTTATATAGAAATGTCGTTTTTTTTGAAAAATTTTACAACAGAAACTGAAAAATGTCTTTTTTTTGCCAAAATTTCGGTCATTTTTGATTAATAGCAAAAAAAGTAAAAATGTCAGCAGCAATGAAATACCACCAAATGAAAGCTCTATTAGTGAGAAGAAAAGGAGGTAAAATTAATTTGGGTGGTAAGTTGTATGACGGAGCAAGAAACGGTGAAAGTAGTGGAGTGCGGAATTGTAAAAAGTGGCCTGGTCATTAAGGGTGTTTAAGCTAGGGGGGCTGAAGTGGTTAAAGAGCTCCTTTGGAAAATAAAAGGTGGAATCTGGTTGATTGCTATGAACAGCTAAGCTAGTTTTCCTTTACACTAGTACTGATAAACTTTCAGGGAGCTATACATACAGTTTACTGCAGTATACTGGCTGCTTGCTGCCACCACTAGAGGGAGTTTAGGAGCTTGCTGCATACGTTAATGTATAAATACATAGTATACAGTAGGCTCTGAAGCTCCCCCAAGTGGTAGCTGCAGGTAGCAAGAATGTTATCCTTTAAATGTATGGCTACACAGGGGATTTGGAGCTCTGTATCAGAAAAACAAAGCTCAGACCACTATAAAGATATGTTGAGAAACTAATCAGAACAGTATTAGGGTCCTAAAAATGACATAGTGGTAAAAAGCAGACATACACTTTCAGGTGGTTAAATCCCCACTACTAAACCTCTATTATATACACACAGTGTACTCTATGAGCAAATGTTCTTATGTTTTATGCTCCAATGACTCAATCCTTCTGTGGTTTGCAATAGGTCAAACCTCTGTTCACCGTTACTCAAAAATAGACTTTGACTTGTTGGGTTTTGTTTTGAGACCAATGTGCCAATAAACATTAGAGCAGTGTTTCCATGCATGGGTTATCATGTCCACCAGAGAATGATACTGTAGGAAAATAGAGAATAAACATTAGTACAATGCTTCCATGCATGGGTGATCATGTCCACCAGAGAATGACACAGGGTGAAAAACAAAGCTATGTACAACATATTCAGCCTCCGAATCCATTTTTCATGGCTTTACATTTTTGCAGAAGGTGGTCTGCAGTCGAACAGTTCACGGGGTCATGATTGATGGATAAAGCCAGGGCAACATTAAACTTGAAGCTTGCGGTGCACTGCTTTTATTCAAGAACAGTTTCCCTTGTGATGTCCGCCAGGGTAGCTGGAGAATTTAATAAGGGATCTTTAAAGCTTGGCTTTCAAGGCTATTTTAAGCACTGCTTGCCAATTTAAGTGCACTGGTACAGTTACACTCACTGCCTGTCAGTTTCGTTAGGAATATTCTCTCTGTTTTTCACGCACAACTCTCTGATCAGCTTCTAGAACACATCTCATGTTTCCAGTATGACTTTAATAAATGTATCTTATGCTAAGTGCTCCCAACCTGGCCTAGGCTATTAGCACATCTTACCCATATGGCAAGAGTGTTAGTTCATTCAGAGCTCTCTCTACCTTCTGAGACATATTATTAGTGTTCTTTCTGATGAAGTCATTGTTTGCTTGTTAGACATCTTCTGGCTTACAAAAGTCATTGATATGCATGTAAAAATAAGGTTAAAAATGGGTGCAGCGTCCGCCGCCTGCTCGCATGTCACTTAGCTTTGGGTCTATAAAGTCGTTGCCTCGCTAGGAATAGTGTTGTTATCGCACAGATAGGTTGTGTAGGAATTTCTCTTATAATTAAGGACTTATGGCTGAGAAATAACAATCGGGGTCTTACCGTTCTGGGCTCCCGCTCTGACCGTCCAGGGAGGACATGCCATGCTTAATATGTGAGCGTTGCAGCCAGTCATTAGCTGCCAGGATGGTTGTTACACCTCAGCTGTGGCCTAGGTAGCAGTGAGTGAGTAGATAAGTGTCTGTCATTTCTAGCCTATCCCCTTAATATGATAAGAGCCAGATTACTTATTGCAGCGTCTGACCATTTTTGTTTTTATTTTATCATTTCTTGCAGAAGAAAAAAAAAAAAAAAAATAAAACAAATAAAAAAAAAATTAAAAAAAATAAAAATGGATTCAAAACTTTACAGGGATTTTCTAGAAGAACAATATTCATAACACTGGCGACGTCACAGCTTCAAATAGCTGATTGTTGGGGGTTTGCCAAGAGTTAACTGTCATTAATCAGATACTGATAAACTATCCTCAGGACAGGTCATCAATATCTGATTGGTGACAGCGCAACTCTTGGCACCCTTGCCTATCACTTGTTTAAAGCTGTGACATAACATTTATCAGTCACATGGCCTATGTACAGCTCAGTCCCATCCAAATGAATGGGCTTGGGCTGCAATACTGTAAAATATATGGCATTTGATATTCTGTGAGGAGGCCGCAGCGTTCACTGGAGTGCTTCTTCGAACAGCTGATCAGTAGTGGTGGCAGACCACCATCAATTAGATACTGATGACCTATCCTGAAGATATTTCATCAATATTATACTCTCTGAAAAGCCCTTTAACAATGCTCAACTCGTATCACAGGGTGGTTTGGTTTATCTCATTTTAAAGGGTTTATCCAAACCTGGTAAAAACCCACAAAAAATGCCTGGGCCCATCATATAGAGAATACTTACTTGGTCTCCGATGCCTGTGTCCTTCCAGATCCCCCGCTGCATCTCCCCGGCGCGCAGATAACATCCGTCGACGGAGGTGCAGATAATGACCTGCCCCATTGCGTCACATGGCGTTGAGGACCACCAGGCAGGTACTCTCTGTATGAGGGGCATTGTGGGTAAGTTTTCCAGGTTTGGATAACCCCTTTGATGCCACAGGTTGCTAAACTGCAGCCTAATAGCCAAACCCCCCGCCCTCCGGAGCTCAGACCAAAGAGCTGCCCAAAATAGTAAAAAATAGGTGGACATGCAGAATTTTTAGGACCATGAAAGGGCTGGGTCCAAAAGGCAGTAATCTAATAGAATGGATATGTCGTAGAGTTAAAACATAGAGATGTCATAGAGTTAAAACACACCGACACTACAGATGCCTAAGCTGCCATTCATGTCACTGTGACTGCTGAGGTCTGTCATTGGTTGCAGCAGTCATGGGACCAAGGCGCCTCCTGGTGGACAGGTGAATTGGTTTTTTTAAGTTCAGGGGAACATGGGAGGTCCCCAGTAGTCATCTACTCCAAGGTCGGACAAATCTTTTAAGGGAAACCTGCCATGTGAGTTTCACCTCCCAAATTGTACTGTATTTCATTTACAGTAGAGTAAAGAGAGCTATTCCCCATCAATGGTATTTTAAAAGTATGTCACATTGTAAGCAATTGTAAGCAAAGTTTGTCCAATCGTAAGCAAAGTTTTCCCATGTCACATGTAAATATGCATGAGACCGGCAACTGGTTGTTTTAGACATAGGAGGAGTCAAGAGCTTCCATGAGCTTGTGAAGCATCTCTGCTTCTATCTAGTTGACTGCACAGGTGTGGTTGGCTGCTGACCCACGGGGGTCAGAGACACCGGTGCAAAACACCGAGGGATGAGATAAAATTTGTGGTCAGTGGCAAGCTGAGGTCAAGGCAGGCAAGCCACTATACAATGTTGCTAATCTCCAGGAAGGCTGCATGGCTCACAGGAGCGCATATGCCTTTTTAAACAGCTGACCGATGGGGTCCTAGGTTTCGGACCCCCACAGATCAGATAAGGATAGGTCATCAGTATTTAAATCTCAGAAAACCCTTTTAAGCCTAATGTTCTTTGAGAAAAGTCAGACCTTATCTCTGCAGTTACAATCAGCAACTCTCTTCATACGGGCAGAGGCCGGAGTTCTTGAAAGACTCTGCAGAAGGTTGCTGGGAACTTTTGCTGATTACTGCTCACTGGATCATTTCTCCCTCATAGTGGGTTAGTCTAGGTAAGGGCCTCTCCAGACAGCAGTAAACTCAAAAATGTCACCTTGCTCCGATTGGTGGGGAACTTGTGGGGCTGCAACTCAAAGTAGATAGCACATTGATTGATAAATCCACAACACAGCTGGGGGTATGCATCATAAAAAACAGGAAGTGACAGGCGATGATCAGAACCTCCTGGGGGATCCAGATGGAGGTGGAGTTACCATTACTGCGTCTGCTGTTTGAGGATGCAGTAACACTGTAGCAGTTGTTAGGTCAATAAGACGGGTGGATATACTTCTCTTGATGGTCACACTGTTGAGCCAGTTCTTGATATACTTCTGGTACATCCATTCAGGGTGGTCCAGCAGGATTCATGGCCTGTGCAAACTGTTACAGACAGTGGATGTACATCCAGTGTGCTAACTAACTGGACAGACTGGGGCTATTCCTGAGGGTGTTATCCTGGTGGTCCCCTGCTTTTCAACTGTTAACCATGAATCTGGCTTTTTCTGCAGGGGAGCCACCAGGTCAATATCTTTTGGACTAGTCCCAGTGTGGTTGGCTGCTGACTCACAGGGGTCAGAGAAACCAGTGCAAAGCATTGAAGAATCAGGCAAAGCTCATGCTCAGTGGCACACTGAAGTCAGGGCAGGCAGAATTTAATCAAATCTGAAAACCAGTCAAGGGTCAGGGAAGGTGGGACAGGGTCAGATCAGAGAACAGGCATGGGTCAGTGAAGTTCAAAATATAAAACACTTGATCACCAGTCCAAAAATATTTGCGCTGCGAGTCCGATGGGTGTTGCAGGATGAAACACACTTTCACAATTTATACATGGGTCAGGGAAGGAAGTAGAGTGTCAGAATACAAAAATCAGGCAGCAATCAGTACACAGGCAGACAAATGGATTACAGCACCTTTGCAGGATCTAGTAAGCTAGAGAAACCTTGGGAAAGGTACCAACAGGTGTCCAGCCATTGCTTGGTGAAGATTGGTGTACAGGTGCACTGGCCTTTTAAGATCTAGGAAGTGCATATGTGCCCCATGGGTCATGGAAAGAGGCCTAGCAGCCAGATGCAGGCTGTGACCTCCAACTAGGTACTCTGGCAGCTGGCCCTAGAATGATCAGGGAAGGATCATAGGGGCTCGGACTGCAGGCAGCAGCAAGGTGAGTGATGCAGAGTCCATGTCCACCCCGGATGGCAGGAGAGTGCCAGGCTCGGAGCACTGCCATGACACCAAGTAATTTCCATAAGACATAGAGCATATTTAAAGATGACCTCTAAACACAAAATGCAGTGCAATCTGCAGGCAGTATGTTATAGAACAGGAGGAGATGAGCAATATTGATATACAGTTTTATGGGAAAAGATTCTGTAAAATGTGTAATTTATACATTTAAAGCAGAGATAAAATTGTATAAATTACAAGTTTTACTGAATCTTTTCCGACAAGATTATATATCATTCTCATTGGCTTCTCCTGCTCTATAACATACTAACTGTAGATTTCACTGCATTTTGTGGTGACAGGTCTTCTTTAAAAAACAACAAAGTAGCCAGACTATTGCTCCTTTAGTCTACATGATAGTCTTAACGGTACAAAATGGACATGACAAGGTACCTTTAATTCTACGTCTATGAAAGAGATCTGGCGTTCTGTATCAGCAAAAAAGCAAGTTCTAACCCCTATAAAGAATTTAATCGCCACAGAAATTTTGACTCATTAAAAAAAAAAAATAATAAATACAACTGAGATAATCCCCATGGTCATCTTCCATGCCAACAAATAAGAAACACCAAGGAACCAACAGCTGTTTCAACTATATATAAGAACCCAAGAGCCAAAGCACAAGCATGAACACATGGTGGGAACGCAATCTAATTAGACTTTTGTAGGTAAAAGTAGGACATTTCCTACAAGTGATAGCTTGTAAATAAGAACTCAGTGGAACCATCACAGTGTGTCAAGCCAATGAGAACATCTCTCCAAAAATCTCTATCATGGGCACTTAGTGACTAAGAGGCAGAAGCACACGCATGAACACATGGTGGGAGTTTAATCTAATTAGACATTTTAAGACAGAAGTAGGAAATGTTCTACAAGTGATATATTGTATATAAGAATTCACTAGAACCATCTTGGTGTGTCAAGCCAATAAAAACATATCTCTTGAAATATCTAGCATGGGCAGCTGATGCCCAAGAGAAAGAAGCACATGCATGGCCATATGGGAGGAGTGGGATCTAATTAGACCTTATTAGGCAGAAGTCGTGTATTTCCTACAAGTGATATCTTGTATATAAGAACTCACTGGAACCATCATGGTGTGTCAAGCCAATAAGTAAATCTCTCCAAAAATCTTTTACATGTACACCTGGTGACCAAGAGACAGAAGCATATGCACAACCATATGGTGGAAGTGCAATATAATTAGTAAATATAATGGGTCCAGACATTATGAAATAACAAGCAGGTTATGTAGGGCATAGTGCACGTAGGTAATATTGCTTACTAGTTTGTCTGGGCACCGCTCCGTTCACCGCTCCTGCCTGGTATGCTAATGAATAGTATCGGTACAGGTAGAAGAAGACTGCCCTGTTTCTCAATGGGCGTCTCCTTCTCCCCGGCTGTAGCGCTGTCCAATCGCAGCGAAGAGCGCCACAGCCAGGGAAAAGAAAAAACTCACCTTCTCTCTGGCTGTGACGCTCTCTGCTGTGATTGGATCATGCTACAGAGGGAGAAGGAGACGCCCATTGAGAAACAGGGCAGTCTCCTCCTCCCTGTACTGATGCTATTAATTAGCATACCAGGCGGGAGAAGTGAACAGGTGGCACAGCGGGCTAATGGAGCGGCCCCCAGACAAACCAGTAAGCGATATTACATCCCTGCACTGTGCCCTACATAACCTGCTAGTTATTTCATAATGTCTGGACCCATGAAAGGTCCTCTTTAAGAACACTTTCTAAATATCCTTTCCTCTTCTTAAGAATTTCCCCACTATGCCCTTTGTTCTCTAATGCTCCAGACAGCCATATTTCTTATTTCTCAGCACCACCACCTGAAACTTAAAACATATCACTATGCAAAAGCTTTCTGAAATGAAAGGCGTCCTTTAAGGTTTCGCAAATCCAGTCTTGAGAAGCTCTGATACATAACTTAATAAACCAAAGAGAAACCTAAACAATGTACTATACATTATTGTACAAAACATGACACTTGTCACTTATTGTATTGTTCTCTTTATGGGAATGTCTGACTTGAACACACCTTTTTACTTAAAAGGGACACTTATGATAAGCAGTTGGGAATCCAGCAGAATTTACTTTAACCTATAACCTATATATTGCCCCAGGACGGTGGAGGGCTAATGAAACATTCTACAGTTGAAATCAGTGGCGATTTCATATCATATATGGACATGCCAGGTCCTCCAGACTGGGTGACATTCTTCAAAGCTGCTCTTTACTCTAATATAGAATGGTCTCCTCTACTATTTCTGAACACCAAGGGAGTTGAAAGTTGGTTTTCTAAGGTGGATAATCCCTTTAACTAGTATATGAAAACTCTGCTGGATCATATATGGGCTGCTGCTTTATCAATATCGCTTTATCAACAGAATGGAAGGAACAATAATGGCAATGTAAACCGATAATTTTTGGGGGAGTTTCCCTTTAAGTTTTGATTCAGACTCAAAATCAATGAGTGACTGCATTATTGCTGTGCTCTGTAGCTACATGAAGCCATTGAATCATTCTGTTAAATCAATTTTGGATAACAAAGTGTTACATTTGCTTGGTGAATGAGAATGGCACCACTGTGAACCTTACCTTGATCAGTCCTAATCAGCTTTGGGCAGAATCTGTATCAAAGCATCTAGACGTAGGACGGTTGAAAGATGTGAGTTATAGTTTCTATACAAGACTCGTCACTGTCCCAGAGGGGGGTCTATATCTGTGCCACCTGCAAATCAAGGAGAAATATATTGGGATGAACATTATAATGCTTAGGAACTTGAAACTTGGTGTCTGCCCTAAGGGTATTTTTGTTCTGACTTGTGGGAATAAAATACCTCAGCATATGAAATTTGTCTCTTCATTATACGGAAATCTCAACAAGAGGAGAGAACATACTGCAAGAGATTTTTGTGGGTCACCTTCAAAGGCCTAGATATTTTAAAACATATGAGGAACATTTGCAAATCACTTCTATGTATCTTTTGTGTCAGTTTTAAATTCTTTTAATTAACCTTGTAAAGTGACATCAAGACATTGCTTATATTACCATTTTATTTGTGGTGATAACTGAATGCTAAACATGAAGATATAGAGTAAAGGTTGTCCTATAGCAAAAATGATGATGGGGCCCCAATCATGTCAATACTCTCCTAATTCCACGGGTCTGGTTTTGTCCTCCTCACTTTCCTCTGATTTGCAGGTAAGAAGGGTAACTGCAATCTTCAATCTAGTCCACCACCCTGCTAATATTACAGTTGGAGAAATTCTGGTGCATGCTCAGATTGTCCATGGGAAAAGTTGACAGGATCATCTGAAAAATGGTCTCTACAGCAGTTGGTGGGCCTGACAATTTTGTACCTATGGCCCTTAAACATTTCCAGTCCAATGAGGTCATCCAATCAGAATAACTTCTGTTTATATGCACTACTGATCCATTCTCCTAGCAACAGTGGCTTCTACTCAACTTTCTTTGGCCACAACTTTGAGGATTAAAGCAGGTGGACACTCAGGAACCAGCTATCATGATGTCAGTCGTCATACGAAATATACCCTTTAGAGGAATTTGACACCTGTTTTACAACATACATTAATTTGCAGATCTCATCTTTGCATTGTACATGACAGAGCAGTATGTACTGGTGAAATTCTCCTGTAGAAGCAATGCCTCTTGGGCCAAATACTACATTTGGCCACATGTAATACTACATTTCCCCTGTAGTGGAAGTAAGGAAACTGGTGGCAATCTGCTGTTTGCCAGAGCGCTGGTATGTTAAAGGGTCATCTGGGATAAACTCTCCTAGAACAGCCAAACAGTTAATAATAATACATGGGAAGCAGGTACATGAGTCAGTGCCATGGACTTAGATGATTTCTATTCTATACTGTTCCTTCACTTTATATTATAATCCTATCCTTATATAATAACATTTTAAACCGAAGAACAAACTATCTAAGATGACCTTCTTGATAAGCCACAAGGACGCAAGAGACTAAAACTATAGAATTGCATTTATTTCTCTTTGGCACGAAGAGGACACTGAGTGTGTGTTCAGTATGAAAAATAAAACTTAAAGGAGGTTCATTTAGGGACAATTGTGGTATCCTACTTGCTGATAATTCATACCATAGAATAATTTCTTTCTCCTTTCTTGCAGTAAATTTGACCTGTGGGGGGGAGGTTTGAGCAACAATTATTATCTTCTGATATGACACAGGAATTTTGTAGGATGCGGAAAACATGCGGTTTAATTGCTTGATTTAGATTTCATTGGCAAAAAAAATTCGCAGAAACATTACTTTTAATTATGTTAATTCATATCTAAAACTGAATTTACAAAAAGTAATAGCATTAATTATTTATGTGCCTATTAAGACTGAGTATATATTATGAGGTTAATTGACTGACAGCATTGTGCTTATGAGTATATTCATGCTGTTGTGATAAGTTCACGTTTCCCCTGCACCCTTCTCAGCTGTCACTTACTTCCAACGTCTGTCAATCAAATCTACAGAGCTGTGGCAAAAAGCAAAATAATGGAAGCTGAGAACACAGGGAGATATTTAAATTCACACATGACACCATACAAGGAGGTAAGGGAGGAGGCAAGATTCTGCTTTTTTTTATTTTTATGCTGTATTATTGTGATAAAGGATTTTAGAAGTATTTCCGACTAAAGTTATTATATTCCAACACAGAATTCTCTGAACTCCATATTATAATTTAAATAATAAATTTTAAGTAATGGACCTAAGTCATGGATGGTATTACATATACATTAAATTGAATTAAACTAGGGATAACAAGAGGAGGACCTCTATATTCTGGTTACAATTAAAGTGCCTCTGTCAGCATGATCAGCCCTATTAAAACAGGCATACTGCCTAAAAGGGTTGATCATGCTCATTAAAATTATACCTTTCTTTTGTCTATGTGTTAAACAGCTGCAGAGATATCTGTATTTTAATTCATAAGCAAATTAGCATATTGAAAAACCAGGGAGCAGGACTGAATCCTTGGAGCACTTCTTTTGTAACACCCCTGTGATCTGCACACTCCACACTCTCCTTGATGGTTAGGTCACCAGTCAGCAGTAATATGTACTAGCTTTCTAACTAATGAAAACCACTCTTCTCAATATGATAAGGCTGTAGCCTGGAGGTAGATGTACCAGGTTCAAATCCCAGGATAGAATTCTAGATTTTTCTTCATTAGTTATTTTTTTCTCCCTCATTTCACCCATAATAATACTCTATAGCAGGGGTCAGCAACCTCCGGCACTCCAGGTGTTGTAAAACTACATTTCCCATCATGCACACTTGCTTGGCTGCTCTCTAAACTCCCACACAAGTGGAAAGAGCATGCTGGGAGTTGTAGTTCCACAACAGCTGCAGTGCCAAAGGTTGCTAATCCCTACTCTATAGCCTTACCATTTTGAAAATAGAAGTTTTCTATGCTTAACCTAGTATATACAATATAACTGGTTTATTCAAAGGCATAAAATATGATTATAAAGACACCAGTAATCCATGTATCTTTTAACTTTCTATGTATAAAAAACCTCCTTTCACAATATGGTAAGGCCTTTTTTATTGGCTAAATGAGGGAGACAAAAAAAATAACTAAAGGAGTCGTCTCTCCTAGGATTTGAATCTGGGACATCTACATGCAAGGTTGACCACTTATCTCCAGGCTACAGCCTTATCATAATCAGAGATGTGGTTTTCTATACTAAGAAAGCTAATACATATTACTGGTTTCCTTAACCTCTTAAGGACGAAGGGCGTACATGTACGCCCTTCGTCCGCACTTTAAAGATGGCGCCCGCTCCCGCACGGAGCGGGCGCCCGAGCTGCGGGTAAACGCTTGATTCATCAAGCTGACACCCGCAGCTCATGTCCGCGACCGGCAGCGATGCCGATCGTGGACATTTAACCCCTCAGATGCCGTGGTCAATCCTGACTACGGCATCTGATCAGCGAAAACCGAAAGTTTCACTTTGCGGTTTGCTCGGCTCCCTGATGGCCACAAGGGGAGCCGGAGCATGCATGAGTACCCTAGGTTTCTGTGAATGAAACCTAGGGTACTACACAGTATTCCTATGGAGCCTATGACTGTAATAGGCTCCATAGGAAATATGCGATTTTCTCATATATTCCAATGCTATTGCATTGGAATATATGAGAATAGCAATCTGATGATTGCATCTTATAGTTCCTATGGGAACTATAAGAAAGTGGTAAAAAAAAAAAAAAAAGTTTAAAAATAAAAATTAAATAAAAAATATAAAAATTCAAATCACCCCCTTTCCCCAAAATGAAAATAAAATAAATAAAAAATCAAAAATTACACATAATGGGTGTCGCAATGTGCGAAACGCCCATACTATAATAATATAAAAAATATTCACCATACGGTAACATAAAACGGAAAGAAAGCGTCCAAATGGCTAATTCGCCATTTTTGGACGCTTCATTTCCTAAAAAAATGAATAAAAAGTGATCAAAACATCATACGCACCCCATAATGGTATCAATTAAAAGTTCAGATTGCCCGCAAAAATGAGCCCCTACACTGCTCCATACGCATAATTACAAAAAGTTATAGGGGTCAAAACATGGCGACAAAAAATAAAATAAAAAATTCCCACTTTTAATTTTTTTTCACTATCAAAACGCAAGAAAAACTATACATATTAGGTATTGCCGATTCGTACTGACCTGAAGAATAAAATTAACCAGTCAGTTTTATCGCAAATCGAACGTTGTAATTTAAAAACCCGTAAAACTGTGGTGAAATTGCTTTTTTTTTGCAATTTCACCCCATTTGGAATTTTTTTCCCGTTTCCCACTACATCACATGCAAAAATAAATGGTAGCGTTAAAAAGTACAACTTGTCCCGCAAAAAATAAGCCGTCATATGGCTATGTGAGCGGAAATATTAAAATGTTATGGCTTTTGGAAGGCAGGGAGCGCAAAACAAAAACGCAAAAATCCCAAAACCCCCGGTCCTTAAGGGGTTAAAATCATACATTGTGCCTGTGAATAAATCAGTAATATGTACTAGCTTTCTAAGTATAGAAAACCTCTAGTCTCTTTTCTCCCTCATCTAACCTATAATAATACTCTGGCAAAGCTATTGTAAGAAGGGTATATAATATGTACATGGTATAACTCAACTGTAGGACACAGATCTGCTCTTATCATGCTGATGTCTAGCCCTGTCAATCAAGGTGGGGTAGGAGTGTGCAGATCATAGGGGTGTTACAAAAGCAGTGCTCTAAAAAAAGTATGCTTTTAACCAGCATGATCAACCCTACCAGTCAGTATACTTGGATTAATAGGGTTAATCGTACTGATAGAGGATCTTAAAGTAAGCAACAGTACTCAATGCCAAGCAGCAGCTGCAAAAGCAACTAGGAATTTAGGGTGTATAAAAATAGAGATATCAACTGGCGATCCCAAGGTAATATTACCTCTCTGTAAAAACCTTGTAGGACCACATCTCTAATATAAGATTCAGCTTTGGGTTCCAAATTAGAAAAAGGATGTAGGAAAGCTATAGAGGACTCAAAGGTAGGCAAGGAGATTAATAAATGGGACAGAAAGTCTCTCTTACTATGTAATCAAAAGATTTGACAAATTCAAAAAAAAGACCTTAGAAATGGTCTCACCTACATTTATAATTATAGGTGTGATGAATACCAAGAACTGGCACATGATTTATTCATTCCAATTACTAGAATGAAGGACCAGGAGACATTTATTACATGAGGAGGCAGGTTGATTCAGACATCAAAAAAGCAAAGTGTTCTTTACAGTTAAAGTAGTAAAACTACAGATTCAGAATCTGGACCTGACCCCTGTATAAGAGTAAACCATAAATATGCTATTAGATATCATATATACTTGTACAGCTTATTGGGCCACATAGGCCCTTTAAAAGGATTCTAAAAAAAATAGTTGCTGTATACTGGAAAGTTACAAAACTTTCCCACATACTATGGGAATCAATTCCTCGCTATTTTTAAGATTTCGACCCTACTTGAGGTCGTTGCATGAAAGTTTGTTACCAGTGGCTCAATGCAGGTAAATTGTATCAGCTTGAAATCCAAAGCTATTTAGCTATTGTTCCTGGGTTATTTCAAACAGAGGAATGAGAATCTGCCCTGCGAAAGACAGAAGACACCTTAAAGGGTATCTAAATCTTCATGCAAAGCTTCTCAGAGCAGTCTGCACCTTAAAGATGCAGACACAGACAGAACTACTTCCCTATCTCTTCTTTGGAGGTGACATAAGCACAGGTAGAATAGTCTTCTCATCTCTCCCTGTAAATGATATGAGCACATACATCTGCTTCTTGACTCTTATGTGTGTTGATTACTGCTGCGGCCACTCTCATTTATTTACTTGGCAATGCAAGCATGACATTTCTGATTGAGAAGTCATTGAGTAAAGACATGGCTGCTAGACTGAGACGCTGAAAAATTACCACTTCATTAAGAAAGCTCATTATTAATTAACATATAACTGTTAAGCAAGCACGACCTATGTTGCAAATTTAGGCTTTTTTGTAGTACGTAAAGTACGGTAAATCTGCATTTCCCTATTTAAAATCTGGAAAAGGGGAATAATTAGTGTTCTCATACCCTCCCTGTGTTTAGATAAGCATTTAGGTGGACATTTATAATTTGCGGTTGTTTTCAAAAGTGTTGTGCAGTGATTTTTTTATTGATGACCTATCCTGAACATGGATACATGTAGTCTCCCCTGGAACTGCGGCGTAGTGTAATTATAAGTAATCGCTTCATTCAAGTGAATAAAGCAATTACTCATCATTACACTGCACTTCCGAGACAAAGTGCAGGGTAATGAACATCAAGCAGCGGTTGCATGGAGCGCCACCTTCTCTTCAAACACCTGGGACCCCACCGATCTGACATATATTTGGCGTAAGTGCAATGTGGTTGACACCTATATATGTATAGTACACCAGGGGGTTGTCTGGCGCGGAGATGCGACTTGTTGGTGACTTTTACAAAAGTCACACATAGTCAATGTGCACACGACCGTATGTATTTTCCGTTTACGTTCCGTCTTTTTTGCGTTCCCTATATATGAAACCATTAATTTCAATGGATCCGCAAAAAAAAATGGAAGTTACACCGAATGCTTTCCGTTTCCGTTTTTCCGTACCGTTCAAAGAGAGAACATGTCCTATTATTGTCCGCATAACGGACAAGGATAGTACTGTTCTATCAGGGGCCAGCTGTTCCGTTCCACAAAAAATGGAATGCGCACAGATTTCATCGGTATTTTTTGCAGATCCGTTTTTTGCGGACCACAAAATACTGAAAAAGCCATACGGTTGTGTGCATAGAAACATAGAAACATAGAAACATAGAATGTGTCGGCAGATAAGAACCATTTGGCCCATCTAGTCTGCCCAATAGACTGAATACTATGAATAGCCCCAGGCCCTATCTTATATGAAGGATGGCCTTATGCCTATCCCATGCATGCTTAAACTCCTTCACTGTATTTGCAGCTACCACTTCTGCAGGAAGGCTATTCCATGCGTCCACTACTCTCTCAGTAAAGTAATTCTTCCTGATATTACCTTTAAACCTTTGCCCCTCTAATTTAAAACTATGTCCTCTTGTAGCAGTTTTTCTTCTTTTAAATATTCTCTCCTCTTTTACCGTGATGATTCCCTTTATGTATTTAAAAGTTTCTATCATATCCCCTCTGTCTCTTCTTACTTCCAAGCTATACATGTTAAGGTCGTTTAACCTTTCCTGGTAAGTTTTGTCCTGCAATCCATGTACTAGTTTAGTAGCTCTTCTCTGAACTCTCTCCAAAGTTTCAATATCCTTCTGCAGATATGGTCTCCAGTACTGCACACAATACTCCAAATGAGGTCTCACTAGTGCTCTGTAGAGCGGCACGAGCACCTCCCTCTTTCTACTGGTAATGCCTCTCCCTATACACCCAAGCATTCTGCTGGCATTACCTGCTGCTCTATGACATTGTCTGCCCACCTTTAGGTCGTCTGATATAATGACCCCTAAATCCCTTTCCTCAGATACTGAGGTTAGTACTGTATCACTGATTTTATATTCTGCTCTTGGGTTTTTACGCCCCAGGTGCATTATCTTGCACTTCTTGCATTATCACTCTTGCATTATCTTGCATGAGCCCTTAATCCAGGTCTTATCTCACTTTTAGCTCTTAAACATAGACCACTTTGAAAAGTGGCGAGGAACACCAAATGTTGAAAAAATTGACCAAATGTCACAGAAAACGTCGCAATTGCCATGCCTTGAGTTTTTTTTTTAAAGCCAGAAACTAACAACTGATTTGATAAATGTCCCCCATAGCTTCTATGCACAAGGTGTAACATAAAATAATATGTATATAATATGGGGTGGGAATAAGTATCGGCAAAGTGCTATTCACACATTATGAAGACACGTTTCCTTCTCCCAAAAGATAACAGGTCTAATAGCTCAAAGTCATCTCATAAAACTAATATCAGTAACCACATATACCATACCATACAAAGACTCACAATATAATGTAAAAACCCGAAGACTTCAGTGGCGCCTCCATTGGTGTGCATATTGTGCCTTATGTCATTCATTCATATGTGATACTCTACAGATTTCTGCGTAGTCTAGTTCAGAGTTAATATTACTCCTTTTGGCACAACAGTCTGGATCAACATGCTGTTCTTTCAGTTATAATGATGATTACCATTATTAGCAGTCATTTATATTGCACTGTGTTATTCTGTGGGAAGCTTTAAATGACATATGGAAACAGAAGAACCAGATGGAACGCTTTTCCTATACATTCATGACAGTCAGGTGTAACTATATTTCACAAGTTATTCGAGCATCAGTTTACCACTAGACTCACACATACTCATGTACAGTATGTCTTCTACAATGTACCCATTGTGCATTGTATACATTATGCTTATGTGGATCACATGTAAATAGCACATTAGACCCTGCTGACATCACAGCTTCTGCTGATATTCGACTATGACAGTTATACTGCATCCATTTTCAAGCAGATCCTGACGATTCTTGACGGATCTCATTAAGTTATAATGAAATCAGCCAAGCTTCCGGTATTCTTGACAGCATAGCAGTATCCTATTCTGAGTTATCTTAGGCTACTTTCACACCTCCTATGTGAAATCTGGCCGGCTATTCCAGCAGAAAACGGCCTACTAGAATTCACTGGATGTGGCAGTACCGGATGCGGTCGAAATGTCCGACTGCCTCCGTTATGTAGAATAGAGTCCGGCAGACAAGGGTGGATTGGCAATAGACCTTGCAGGGATGTTTCCCGGTGGGCCGATGGCCAGGGGGCCTCCTGAGCCCTCCTCACGGCCGGCCAGTGGAAGTTTCGATCTGCTGGAAGTATTTTGTTATGGACTGTGGTATTTGACTCTGTTGGGGTGGTATAATGTGCCACAATATGGTATTGATGACCCTGCCTTCTATCAATTTGGACCTGACTACAAGACGGGGCCATTTTTAGTATTTTTTCCAGGGCCATTTTAAGTTCCCAGTCCACCCCTGCCGGCAGAGATCTGGGAGACTGGGGACGGAGGTCAGGGTTGCCAATGTCCAGAAATTTCTGGACAGTCCGTAAAAAAAGTTAACTTTTTCGTTTGTCCGTGAAAGAAAGATAGATATGTCCGTGAAAAAGAAATAGATATGTCCGTGATTTTTTTGAGCCTGGTGGTACGAGACTAGATTACTTTGGTGGAAATTATCATCACAGTTCACAGTAAATGCTGGTGATGAGTTCTTATCTGTATATTGAGCTAAAGACATGGATTACTTATAATCTTTATCATTCATTATGGTTTTCTAATTTGTCCGTAATTTTTTTTAGATGTCTGTGATTTTGGGATCATTTGTCCAGAAAAAAGAAAAAATCTAGTTTACAAACCTGTCGGAGGTTCACCTTCCAACAGGACAACACCCTTAAACATACAGCCAGAGCTACAATGGAATGGTTTAGATCAAAGCATATTTATGAGTTAGAATGGCCCAAAGTCCAGACTAAATCCCATTGAGCATCTGTGGCAAGACTTGAAAATTGCTGTTCACAGACGTTCCCTATCCAATTCGACTGAGCTTGAGCTGTTTTGCAAAGATATTAGCCTCTAGATGTGCAAAGCTGGTAGAGATTTACCCCAAAATACTTGCAGCTGTGATGGCAGTGAAAGGTGGTACTACAAAGTATTGACTCAGGGGGCTGAATACAAATGCACGCCACACTTTACAGATTTTTATGTATTAAAAACTTTTCACTTCACGCATACTTACTACTTTGTGTTGGTCTAAGTTTGAGGGCATAGTATGAAAATATGTGGAAAAGTTCAAGGGGTATGAATACTTTTCATAGGCACTGTGTGTATATATATATATATATATATATATATATATATATATATATATATACATATATTTGTATGATCCCTTTAAAACAAATAGTTATGCAAACACTGCATTGTACTAAACTATTTGCTTGATGTTTCTTAGTATGGAGCACAATTAGGGAAAAGAACGCGTTATAACCATTAGCTTGTGGTGCTGAATTTTCTCATGAATATTTTAACATTTCAGCAATGAAATCTGGGGAGGATATTCTATGTCACATGCTGAGCCCAAATAGTCATGCAAAAGAGGACTAATTAGAGAGGTGAGATGCAGGAAAGCCATAGTAACACATTACAGGAGGTTCAGCTACCACTCTATGTTGTACCATTATAACATAATGCACAATACATTTGGATCTTCAAAAACAGCACATATCCAATCAGATTGTTTGAATCTATCTAGTCCAATAAAATATCTGCAGGACCATATTTTACATTACAGTGTTTCTCAAAAACAAATTGGACCATATGGGGTTATGTGCTTTCAGTGTCAGAATAATATTCCTAAGTCTCAACAGGGGAGATGTTTATGATGGCCACCACCCATCAATTCAAAAGATGTGCATGTCCATTTTTAATTGCATGGTAATTTTTGCTGATGCCATTGTACACACAGGACAGATCATCAGTAAGATTGTATAGGTTACTTGTAAATCTACAAATACAAAATAAATCCTAGAAATCTGTAGTGGGCTCAACTCTAAATGGGGTTGTATTCTGCTGGTCCTTTCTGGCCTCTTACTGAGCCACGGTCTTTGCCTACCTTCTGGTACACTGGTGGGCTAGTTGGACAGCTCGTACTCTATTATATGTCCACATGAAACATGTCAATGAAAGAGGAATATATACCAAGAACCCTTAGCACAGTTGTTTCCTTCATGATTGCAAATGTGCTTCATATAATCAAATGCAGTAGCATTTCACAGCATCTACTATTTTTCTGAGACCAACCAAAAACCTCTTTAAATTGAGTTTTCTGACAATCAGAATACTTTCTAAACTCTCCAACAGGAATACAATGTGTATAGCCTCACAGTACTTCTGACACTGGCCTCAGATAATCCCATCACTCTTGTATTATAATAGTCCATAATGACATTGTGGCACATGACCACGGAGTCCCATCAGTGTCAGACAAAGTGACATTTACATTACAGTAATGTAGTGTCCCTTGGCAAAATGTAGTCCCTGGGGTCAATTGATGGATCCACACAAAGCAGTAATGGGTTGTGCTGCTAAACCTCATGGGCTGTCTTGCTAAGGTGCTGGCGGATGGTGAGCTACGGTAGTTGGATCTGTGGTACAGTAGTTGAGTATTGTAATTTTCTAGGCGTACCAACGTTTCTAGCTTCCTTTGTGTGAGAATGGATCTGTGGTACACCCTAATCAATCTGGCTTCATGCCATCTAAGTCTATGGCCGTGAATTTATGAAGGCTTTTTCTAAATCTCCAAGAGGCCCAGGATGGCCCCATGGCAAGGCTATCCTATCATTAGATGCCACTAAGGCAGTTGACACTGTTGATTGGGGTTATCTGTGGGTTGTCTTGGAGAAACTGGGCTCATCTTTCATTCAATTAGTGAAAGTTTTGTATGTGGCTCGCGTGGCTAGGATAAGAGTGAACAATGCTTTATCAACCTCATTCTCTTTAGACCATGGCAACGTTGCTAATTGCTTTGGCATTTGAGCCCTTGGAGGCCATTTTATGGTCATGTCCGGGGGTAGTGGGATTTAAAAATGGAGTTAGAGAGGTGTGTGTATCGCTTTATGAGGATAATTCATTATTATTTGTGCATGACCTTTAGCTCTTCCTTTATATTATGGATATCATAGATGGCTTTGGTAAATACTCGGGTCTTACCATTAATTTGTCATAATCAGCACTTTTGCCCCAGTTGCCAGCTGATAACATAACACATACGGTAATTCCATTGGTGGATAAGTTCCAATATTTGGGCATTTGAGTTTTCTCTAGTATTCAGTATTATGTTAAATTAAACCTAATACCCCTGTTTGATAGAATGTACTCTAAGTTAGAAGCATGGGTCAAATTGCCTTTGTCGGTAATGGTGCTCGCTAATTCAATTAAAATGATTGTGATGCCGCAATTACTTTATATTTTACATAATTCCCCCCTTTGCCTTCCTTCTTATTTATTTAAAGGGTTTCTGTCACCAGAAATACCTAAAATAAACTGGCTGACATTAGCGATGTGCTCAGCTGAACCTAACTAGCCTATTCCTAGTTTTATCCATGCCCCCGTTACTCCATAAATGTAACTTTATAATATGCAAATTCGCCTCTAGGAGCAGGGGGGGGGGGGTGTTGCTCCTGCTCCTAGAGGCTCCATTCTCCCACCTCTGTTACCTCCCTCCAAGTCTTAAATGACAGGGCCAGGCAGCATTCGCATCCTCCTGCTCGTCCTGAGTGCATAGTAAATTTCGTGCCTGCGCCATGCCGTTCATTAATCAGCGCAGGCGCAGTAAGGAAGTCAGCAGCCAGTGAGCATTCTTCCTTCCCTATGCGACAAATACTGAACGGCACAGCGCAGGTGTAATATTTAACATACTCTCAGGGCCGGTAGGAGGATGCGAACGCTGCCTGGCCCTGTCAATCATGACTTGGAGGGAGGTGACAGAGGTGGGAGAATGGAGCCTCTAGGAGCTTAGCTGTTGACAGTGGCTCTAGACAATGGATATTGAGACATGTTTTGAAGAATACAAATAATCTATTAATGAGACTGGCTCTCAACAAATGACCTGTATTTTATTAATTCACTATTAGTTTAAACATTCATTAAAATATTATTAAAAGATACATCAAAATATTGTACATTGATTATTGACCCAGGTATATTGATGTACAATATTTTGATGTATCTTTTAATAATATTTATATAAATGTTTATACAAATGGTGAATTATTAAAATACAGGCGATTTGTTGAGAGCCCTTCCCATTAACAGATTATTTGTTTTCCTTGGCACCGTAGGGTGAAGGCAGATTGTGCTCCACAATAGCTGGTGAGTTATCTCAAAGTGTTATATTTAAATATGTTTTGAAGAATGATAACCTAGTAGGATCCCTGGAAGCCCATAGATTTAAATTGGTAACACCTTCTATGCCCACTCTTTTACCAATACATAAGATCTGGTGTAAAATCAAAGCTCATAGGTGGTACCAAATATACCACCAACCCTCATCTATATGGGAGCTGTTTACTTTAGCGGGCTTTGATAGTTGGGAACAGAAAGTGATTAAATATGTCAATTAGCTATACAATAACAGTATTCACAAATAATTTCAGGCTGTGCAGGTCAAGTTTGGATTGTCATACTCAGTTTTTCATCAATACTTGCAACTACGACATGTCACTCGATGTCATGGATGCACTGGTTATGTCTGTTTCTGCTACGGGAGCTCTTGATCAAGTAGTTATGGCTTCTATAGCTAAAGCTTTTATTTATTTCTATGGTGTTCTTTTAAAGGTCATAAGAATAAATTGGAGGTAGATGTGGGACCTATTTCTGATACTCAATGGGAATATATTTTGGCCTACACTCCGTCACTTTCATTGTGTGTGGTGCATTGGTCAGAGTATTACTTCTGCATTGGGCATATAGAATTCCCTATCTACTGTTCAAAATGGATTTAAGATTAGAAACTGATGCTAAATGTCCTAGGTGTACACTTAGAGCCCAATATTGTGCATATGCTTTGGTCTTGCCCGATATTGGGAGAAATATGGTCTGCTGTGTTTACTCCTCTGGAAAGAGTTTATGCTGTTCAATTGTCGATAGTCCCAAGGGTTGGAATTTTAGACCAAGTGGCAGATATCCCAACGGATGGCATGTTTGAAGAGGGGTGCCCTTGGGAAATTTGAGAAACAATGGAATGGATGGATAACCAAGCTACAATTGGTTTCTATGGCTTTGATGTGTTTGCAATTATGGTTTCTGTGTTGATGAGAGCTTTCTAGGGTTCAGTAGCCCTTTCGGGTGACTGTGCAGAGGGGAAGTAGGAGGGGTATAATGGGGATGTGTCTTTTGTTTTGTACAGTTTTCTCTTTCTTTTTCTATTTGAAAATTTCGGATCTAAAAAAAGAACTCTCTTCTTGGATCTCATGGGCAGTCTTGTTGTGGTTACTCTGCTTTTTAGGCCCTGTTATCATGTCAGAGAATGGTTCATGTAGAACATCTTTTGGCAGACCATCCCAAGAATTATATGTGCTCAAATAAATCTCATAGTACTTGATCACAAGCTGTGTTGAAAAACTGTAGGAATAAAAACCTAAAACGTTCGGCCCTTAAATTATTCTACTTTCCAATTCCATTAAATTAAGGATCTGTGATCTCTTCAGAGCTTTTATGTTTTCTCAATGAAGACAAACATCCTATAAGAACACTTGATGAAGCTCATGAGGCCTTTAGCACCACAAGGTTTCCAACTATCTATCATTTCATTTATAAAGAAACCTGTCATTTACCACATGAAGAGCTGTTGAAATAATGTAGTTGTCTTCAAGTGTACACTTCAGGTAAAAGTCTTGGAGGTTTTGCAAATACAGCTTGGAACACTATAATTTCCTCCATGGAGGAATTAGGTCAAAAAATAGTTTCTAAATGCATGCAGGACATTCAGTACTCTTTGTAATGTCTACATGAAAGGCAGAAATGTTGGTAATTTTTTTTGCTAAAAAAAAAATCAAGTGTGTTCCTTCTGGCTTTAAAGGGTTGCCCAGCTCTTTAACACTTTTTTGTTCTCCTAGTGAACCTGTTAAAGGAAGCATAGTAACCTGCTCGCCATCCCTTACAGTCATTGGCTGCAGTGACACATGTGACTCCTGTCTGTGCTGGAAGGTTAAAAGCGGGGACAGTGGTGGACTGTGGAGCAGGTAAGTATAATTCCATCCACAGGTCTGGGGGAAGGGGGAGACAAAAATGTGCTAAAAAGCTGGACAGCCTTTTAAGCGCACTAATAGTTTGATATAAATGGTCACCAAACAACTAGATTGGTCAGCATATTTCCAACAGTGCCTATACTGAGGAATTCAGTCATTATCTTCATCAGGCAGATTGAGATTCCTGGTCCCATGTGTGAATAACTCAGAAGATTCCTGGGTGGGGTTGAGCGAACCCGAACTGCAAGTGGTGAGCCTGGTGATGTCACCGCAGGTCTTTCTATCTTCATTCAGCAGGACCTGCAATGACATCACCGGCTGTGCGATCAAGTGGATGAGGTGAGTTTTTTTATTTTTTTTAACCCCTCAATGGCCATTTTATTTAGCAATCTGTCTTAAGAATGACATTATTTTCCGTTATAACCATGTTATAACCGAAAATAATAAAATAATAAAGTAAAGTTCGGGTCCCTATTGACTCTATTGGGGTCCGGGTTCGGGGTCAAGTTTGGGTCCCGAACCCAAACTTTGACCTGAAGTTCGCTCATCCCTATTCCTGGGCCCACATGTGAATGCAACCACTGCACCTCTTATAGTTATATCACTACCTAGTTCAGCCTATTATCCTACAGTGGGCAGTTAGGTCATCAATATCTGAAAATCGGGACTCCAACAGGCTTGCCGATCAGCTGCACCAGAAATGTGGGAGCACTGCTGCAGTCACCACAATGGACGGAGCTGTGCAGTTTAAGGACCAACTTCCAGAACTGAAGCTACTCTAAAACAGCATATCGGCAGGGATGAAGGGTGTCAGAACCTCAGTGATCAGATATTGATAGCCTTTTCTGAGGATAGGCCATCAATATTAAAATCCCGGACAACCCAATGTAAGGTCTTTTTAAAACAGCAGCTGCATGGCATTGATTGCTACAGATGGTGTGAAGTCTGCTAACATACCCCAAGTCCTTTTTCATGTATTTTTTACAAAGTGTTTTCCTGTCAGGAGATTATTTTGTATGTCTGTATAAGGAGAGACCTGTCAATCAATCCATGTCAGGCCCAGACAAGCCGGGTGGGGAAAAGATCTTGCGGACCCGTCCAAATGAATCTTCTCCCCGTTCCCAGCCTTTTTTTAATGTTTTTCTGTTACAACACTATCTGTATTGTGGGAGAGTGTAAGCATTTCATACTGTCCTGTCTTTTAGGGAGCATGAAGGTATCCTTGAAGTATGTAAGGCTGTTGTCACACATAGTGGCATGCTCGGACTGGCCCACTGGGGAGGCAGGGGATTCCTCGGTAGGCCCCCAGTCTCCTGTGCCCAGAGATAAGACAGAGGAGTAATTATTTCTCTTGTTTCTCAGGAGAGATAATTATTCTAGCCACTAGGTAGCAGCATCACACAGTGATGCAGCCTTCTACTGGTGTAAATTGTAAAGGAGGCCCTGACGTATTTTCTAAGCTTCCCGAGCTGCTGGCAGTGAAGGAGGAGACAACATGTCTGGCCATCCTCCTGCCCTCCCTGCTGGAGAGAAGGACTCCTCTGTGGTGCTGGGCTGATTTCTCAGGTGTTTGACAGTAGTGAGCTGTAGGAGACTGTAAGGGGGAAATAGGGGATTTGTTTATAGTAGACTCAGATCTGTGTATGTGTTCTGCTCTCTGCAGAGTTTAGCGTGGCATTAGGGGGACTCTGTCCTAGGCCCCTTAATACCTCAGCCTAAGGTGCACCTCAATTAGAGCCCCAGCTCCAGATGCCCCCCAATGCCCCCACTCTAAATGCACCCCTAATATTGCCTCTTCTACAGTTGCCCCCCCCCCCCCAATACCTCTACTCCAGGATCACCACTATTACCCTGCCTCAGGCGACCCTAATGCCTCTGCTTCAGGTGCATTCCTATAAATGCCCCAGCATCAGATGCCCCCACTCTAATATTGCCTCTTCTCCAGTTACCCCGGCTCCAGGATTCCCACTATTACCCTGCCTCAGGTGACCCTAATGCCTCTGTTTCAGTTATGACCCTCTGTTTGTGCCCTTTGCTCACATTGCTCCTCTAGCACCTTTGCTTGGGCTTTGTTAAAGGTTATAACCTGCAAAGGGGGTTGAACTTATGACTGAAAAATTCTGCACAGGGCATCATATTCTCCAATATTGACACGTATGGTTTACATGGCGGCAGTGATGATATTCCGTATTTACAGGCATCACTGCTGCCATGTAAAGAGATACTGGTGGTGGAGTGGTGGAGGATTTAAAGAGGTTGTCCAGGTTTTCAAGTTATCCTCTCCAAATCACACGGCACAACTATATGATTAGTGGGGTCTGATTATGCGACCCCCACTGATCCCAGGAACGGGTCCTGTTTCCCCTCTTTGATGGTGTGGCAGGCAACACATATGCCCTGGTGGTCCAGTTATTCTCTTTGGGACAACTGGAAATAGCCAGCGCTGTACTCTGCCATCTCCAGTGACCCCATAGAGAATGGATGGAGAGGCAGGGCATATGCTCGTCCTGCCACTCAATCAAGAAGGGGGATCAGTGGGGGCTCCAGAGTTCAAACCCCCACGGATCACTTAGTGATTCCCGATCCTGTGGATAGAGGATAACTAGAAAAGTGGACATAGGTCCTTTAACAGGTGGGCATTTCTATTTTAGTTTGACACATATGTTGGGCCAGATTTTTAATTTTTATCTTTTTTATTTAATTTTTTTACACACAAATAAAACCATTAAGAATAGGGAACATGAAAAGGTCCAACAGGTATGACACGACAGGTGATAATTGTCTGGTGGGAGTCTGACTGCTGGGACCCCCATGATCAAGGGAACGTGGTCCTGAGACCCTTGTGTACATAGATTGGTGGTAATGTAGCTGAATGTCTCAGGACCCCTTTTTCATGATCAGTGGGTGTTCCAGCAGTCAGACCCCAGCAATCTGATATTTATCACCTATCCTGTAGATCGCCAATAGGTTATTATGGTAGGACAACCCTTTTAATTATAATGTAGATTATGTACAATATGATTACTTAAGTAAATGGCATTTATTGTGCAGTTAATACAAGGCACTTACTAATGTATTGTGATTGTCCATATTGCCTCCTTTTTATCACATTATACACAGCAGGTGTCCGTGGTTATAACCACAGTGTAACCCAGCAGTGGTTGCTGTGCTTACACACTATAGGGAAAGGTTGGAGTTGAGCATAGGCCAACACCTTTACCTATAGTGTGCAAGCATGGCCACCGCTGCTGGATTACACGGTGGTAATGGATACGTGTTGTGTATAATGTGATGGAAAATAGTCAATATGGACAATCACAATACATTAGTAAGTGCCTTGTATTAACTTTCTCTTCATGATAAATACCAATTGCTGAAGTGAGACAACCCCTTTAACCTCTTTAAGAGTGCTACACTTAATAGGGTTAGGCATAAATGTCTTGGTGTGTGCATTGTGTGTTTCCTATGTGTGATTGGTGTGTGCTATATATGTTCTATGTATCAGTGGTGTGTGTGCAGTATGTGACATATGCATCAGTGGCATGTGAGCCATGTATAAGTGTCTTGTGTGCCACATCTGTCCAATAAGTGATTGGTGTGTGCTGCATGTGTTATGTTACTGACTGACTTAAGTGCAGGACATTCATATATGTGTAAATTCTGTCACATGTATGTTTCTGCATTATGCTCTGAATGTCTGCCATCATACTTCATCTTTAATATTTCACACTAAAAGAATAAGTTAGTGTGCAGGAGCCCTAAGATGGGCCCCTAGAATCAGTTACACTGGTGGGCCCTAAGTACCCCAGTCCGACACTGCATAGGGGGATCAAGAATCTGCACAGGTCTTGATATTCAATGCACTGCCAGAGGAGGCACCACATTTGTGATGAGGCACATGCCTAGTCTTAAATAAGGGCACATCCTCCAGCAGTCCATGGGCTATACAAAAGCTTAGAGTTACTGTAGATTTTTTGCTTAATTTGTTCCAGGAAAACCGGTTTAAATTAATTTTGGAAAAGTGGCGAGGGCAGTGTAAAACTGCCCTTTTTGACTATTTTTTTAAGTTTTAAAAAGTCACTTTTCTGGCACAAGGAGATGATAAATCTCCCCCATACTCTTTTTTTAATTTTATTTTTATTTAGTTTTTTTGGTGCATTTTTGCTGCTTACTAAAAATAATATAATGCCAGCTCCAGATGTTACATTGAAGTCTATGGGATGTATTAAATGCAGCACAAACAAGGGGTATTTGTACTGTGTTTTTTGACACTTTGTTTTTAGATCAATGGCATTTTTTAAAAACAACATCATTCTGTGGGCGGGGCAGTTCCCCCCCCCCCCATTATTTGGCATGTTTGTCCCTTAGACAACCATTGTTGGTTCGGGGTTAAAAAATGCAATGCAAGTGGCAATTTGCGTTGTATTTTTTTAACAATATAATATTTTTTTTTATTTTTTACCAAAGTATTTTTTTCATACAGTTCTATAGAGGAAGTGACATTACAATACTTTCTTACATAAAAATGGAAGGCATGGCATGCAAAAAAAGTCATTAAAAACGCAACTGCTCAAAACACTATTAGTCACAAAAACACTTTTGTGCAAATAAAAGCACCACAAAAAAACCTAAGCCTAAGGTGAAATGTATATTCACTTCTCAACAGCATAGCCTTACATTTGCAAATCTAAAGAATGACACTCCTGCTTCCTATAACACCCACAACAAAAATAATAATCCTAAAGGTTCCATAAATGTTAGTGCATGGGGCCATTTTAACAACATAATGAATGAAAAGACATATAATTTTGAGACATCTGTGAGTATTAATCTTGGGGAGGCTAAATACTGTATAATGGAGCGTCTCGTTTTGGTCATTTGAAGTCTACAGACGTATGTTCATGACATTGCTTCTTAAATTACTAGCTTAGAAGAGATGGAAGCGAGAAGCAACAAGCATCTTATATGTGCTAATTATTCCAATGTGTTTGTGCAGTCAGTGTTCTGTCCTATTCATGGGACATCTTATGGGTAATAGAGATTACTTCATACTTCTTGTCGCCGGGGAGATAATGCTTATATCTCAGGGTCGTTGTTACTTTAAATATCTATCTCAAAGTAAAATAGGAAAGACTAACACAGTACAGGACACTGCAAAATACAAGGAATTATATGATTTACTAAGGGGATGACCACTTTGGACAAGCCCCATAGGGTGTCCTGCTAATGGAACCACTAGTGATCACATGTAATATGTGGGGAGACTTGGTAGTAAGGTAAAGTTCACACTTCAGTTATTTGATCAGTTTCCATCAGTGATTATGAGTCAAAACCAGTTGCGGGTCAAAAATTTAGAACAGGTTCCAATCGTTCCATTATACCTTATCTCTGTGTAGGCTTCATCACTGGTTTTGGTGCACATTAACTGATGGAAATAACTGACCAAGTGTGAACTTGGCCTCTACAGCGCCACCACAGGGTGAATGAAGCATTGCACAGTGTGTTCATTGTAATCAGAGATTTAAGCCATATGTGTAATGGATGGACACGTTGGGTTGAGACATGATGTATATATTCAGCAAGCTGAAAGAGACTGTATAGGTTAGGAGTAGTTGTGATCCCAGTTTTTTCCCTGTTGGGGCTCCTGCCTGATGTTAGGTGGGGTGCCCTTGGTGGTGTTATGTTTTGAGGTGCAAGGCAGGGTTCCCTGAAGTGCTTTGATAGTAATACAGATGTTGATGCACAAAATAATAAGGCTGGATTTTAGTTTTCTACTGAGGCTATTTTTGGGTGATTCCCATGAGCGCTGTACACATTAAATGCAGTTTTTACAGTTGGCATACATAATTCCAGAGGCTGTGTATAAGAGGCTGGTCTTTCTATCTTTCAGTCCGGCTGGATGATGTCTCTTTTCCTGGCCTAAGGGGTGCACTTTCTCTATCTTCAGATGTATACATATGTAATGACCCAGAGTACCATTACCACCTCTTTTGCACCCCCACTATCTGTAATGTCTGTTCCTGTGTCATCATAGATATATTTATTGGCATATCCTGCAATGTGTGTATGTATTTTCTTATAAACTGCGATTTACATGTCATGTGCCTGGTTCACCAGCAGGTGGCGACAGGTCTGTGCAGAGCTAGTTTCTCTGGAGCGGAACCTTCTAGTTCCACTCCAGACCTTTCTAGAGAGAGAGAGGAGTTTAGTTAGTAGGTCAGTCTAACCTACTTCATCTTGGGGAGAGGTTGAGAGGTTGTGTGTCGGTCGGCAAAGCACTGTCTTTGCTGGGCCTTCAGGCCCTGCCTGCATAAGTCCTTAATGGTTGCTTGTCCCCTCCTGGGCTTGCATTGCCTTAATCCCAAGATAAGTGAGCTTGATGCCAGGAAGAAGTTTCTAGGATTAAAGATAAAGTAAGAGACAGACTACATACAGCTAAATTCTAGCAGAAGAGGAAAAGGTTCCCATTTACCCAGCCAGCATAGCAAAGCTGAGAGAGCTACTGCATTGCAGAGCTGAGATTGTTGCAGAAGTGTTTGCCTGCCAGAGTTAAGCCAATACCTGTTGATGACCAATATAAAGTTTGGAAATTGTTTGGATTACCGTTTATGCTAAGTAAAGCTGTGTTCAATGTTACTACAAGGTATGGACTCCATTTATTCTACCTATTCATCACCCAAGTTCAACAACCCCTTTTTGCACTTGCTTCGGACTACACCTCGCATGGGATCCAAGGATATCCAGGTAGGAGCACCGTGACACCGGTCTATAACAGCTACAGAGACATTGTAGGCCACTCTACACCCCTCTGGCAATCCTACCCCTGGGTACCACCAATACCATCTACAAAATGGGACTCCAAGTCCTCGTTGCTTAACTGCAACTGGCATCACGACTACTTGCCCTAACAGAGGGACATATAATCATAAATACCTCTTAAGCGGCAAGGGATCCCCAGGCACTGGCAATAGGCTGCTGCACATATATCCCGAATATCCTTAGAAGAATACAATCTCTGAACAGAGGGCCCTTTCTGTTCTATTGATAAGATGAAGATCCTGGAGCTTGCTACCACCACATGCAGAGGTGTCGTAACCTCAATGTATATGCATTACCATTTTCTGACAAATGTTCTTTCCCTTAAATCTGGCATATAAACTGTCACTTTTGCTTCTTGTAAGGGCTCATGCACATGAACATATTTTCTTTCTGTGTCCGTTCAGTTTTTTTTGTGGTCCGCAAAAAAAATGGAAGTTATTCCGTGTGCATTCCATTTCCGTATGTCCATTCCGCAAAATATAGAACATGTCCTATTATCATCCACATTGCAGACGAGCATAGTACTATTCTATTAGGGGCCAGCTGTTCCGTTCTGAAAAATACGGAATGCAAAATACATACGGTTGTGTGTATTAGGTCTGATCCACAGGGTAAGACGGTTTCCCTGTTAGCATTGCTCCTTAGCTGTGCACTATTCTACAGATCACACTAAACTAAACTCACTTCCTCCTAGAGAGGAAGGGGTGGACCCAGCCCTGCCTAGCCACTAGGGAACCTCATACTCCATACACAGCCCAGGGGACATAAAATACGGTGACATTAACCCTTTAACCCCTTTAGCCACCGTGAAGTACCAGTGGCTGAGGCAATATATGGAGCGGGCAGCTGCAGTGAGGTTGCAATGCAGGCTGCAGGTTTCCTCCCACACTCCAAAGACATATTGATGGGGAACTTAGATTGTGAGCCCCATTGGGGACAGCGTGATGATAATGTCTGTAAAGCCCTGTGGAATATGTCAGTGCTATATAAGTGCATAAAATAAATAAATAATAAAATAAATAAAAATTTTATGACCTATCCTCGTAGTAGTAAATTCGCTGTTTGAGAAGGCACCGGCTCTCCTGTGAGCGCTGTGGCCTTCTGCGTGGTTATCATGCACAACATATATTGTACAGAGGCTGTGCTTGGTATCGCAGCTGAGCCTCATTCACTTCTAAAGGGCTGAGCTGCGCCTAGAACACGTGACTGATGACCGTGTCACTCGGCCTAGGTAAGGCAGTGAGAAGGCCGCAGCACTACTGTGAGCGCTGCTGCCTTCTCAAACAGCTGATCAAAGAGGGTCCCCCACCTGCTCTGCTGCTCCACTCCCGGTCAGGCTGTCTTCCTAGCCCACATCTCTTCTCAGGGCCCGCTCTGCTGTCACCTGACCCCCTGTACGTCCTGACGCTGCAGATAGCAAGGACACTGTAGAGCGGGCCCCGGTAAGAGTAAGCAGGAGGAGGGGTAAGTACTGTACAGCGCTCACAGTGCTTTTCTCCCCCTCCTCCTGCAGACTAGTGAGCGCTTCCATAATGCAAGCGCTCACTAGTATTCCCTTTATAAGATGCATTGCATATCATTAAGGGAAATATACAGCATCACTGGCAAGGGGGGCCCTCTAGGCCCCCCTGGCTTAGGTGCCCGGTCGCAACTGCGACCACTATAATTACGCCAGTGATTAAAGTACATGATGCAATTCACATGTCAATTTTTTAGCTCAGATCATTGGGAAGTGCAGAGAAACCTACAGCAAGATATAGGCCATAGGATGTCAGTGTATGGCAGATGGTAATCGAAAAAAGCTAAAGAATATTGCGTTGAGAGAAAGTAGGCTCAAGTGGGTAAAAGAAAAGTAGTGGAGGTGGAAGGATAAAAGAGAGAAAACAGAAGCTAAAAGAAAATGGATTAGAAAGAAGGGGACAAATTTGATGATAGAAGGACAGGTATTTAAGTCATGGACCAGAGAAAATAAACAGTAATAAAGTGTACAACTATAAAGAGTTTTGAGTCTTTACTCAAGGCAACACAAGACCTAACCAGCTGGGGCTCAGCCTTTCCAGCAGGAGTAAGAAGAGTGCAATTGCAAGGCTGTAGATAAGGTGCTACATATTAAATATTAGACAGTCGTGATGCTGAGGAACAAAAGAGAGCCTGAAGGTCAAGTTCAAAGTCTAGAAGTTCAATAGGAGTGAGATGGAGAGATAACATGAAATAATGCCAGAAAGGTACATAATATATACCATTATAAACCTTTTCTACAATTCACGCTGAAAATAGAAAAAAACAAATCTATATATATAAAGAAGGACGTATGTATGTATGTTCCGCGATAACTCAAAAACGCAACCATAGATTTCAATGAAACTTAGTATACCCATCCCTTGCTACCTGGAAAGAAATTTTGTGGGGGTCACAGCTCTCTAGGACGTACCTTTCCTGAGATATTCCCCAAAAATGACCTGCATTAGCCAATACAAGCCTGCAAGTCTTTCTTTTCATATCCCAACTGACCTACACACAGTCAAATGTCCCTTATCAGCCAATAGAAGCTTGCAGACCCTTAGTCTCCACATACACACAGTTTTACTCCAGGTTTCCATAACAACCCAGCCATTTCTCTTCACTGCTGTAGGTCAGCTTTAGGCTAGGGCTACACGATGACAATAAGTCGCACGACACATAGGCCACAACTACACTGCTACATGCATCCATCTTGGATGGATTTTTTGCGACTGTCGTGTCGCAGTCGCAGCATGTAGCAGTGAGACACCATAGCCTATCATTCGAAAAATTGTTGCGCGACATTGCTATGACAAAATGTTGCGCAACACATGTCGTCATGAAGCCTTAGCCTTTAAGGGGCAGGACGCTGTGGAGGTCACTGTTAAGGGGGCAGAGGCCACTATTAAAGGGGCAGGGCGTTGTGGAGGACACTGTTAAGTTGGCAGGGGCCACTATTAAAGGGGCAGGCCGCTGTGGAGGTCACTGTTAAAGGGGCGAGCACTGTTGAGTTCACTTTTAAGGGGGCAGGGGCCACTATTGAAGGGGCAGCTGCTGTGGAGGTCACTGTTAAAGAGACGTTTACTGTGGAGGTCACGGTTAAGAGGGTAGGCCGCTTTGGAGGTCACTGTTAAAGGGGCGGGCACTGTGGAGGTCACTGTAAAGGGGGCAGGGACACTATTAAAGGAGCAGCTGCTGTGGAGGTCACTGTTAAGGCAGCAGGGTACTGTGAGGTCACTGTTAAGGGAGCAGGATACTGTGGAGGTCACTGTTAAAGGGACGGGTGCTGTGGAGGTCACTGTTAATGGGGCAGGGGCCACTATTAAAGGGGCAGGCCGCTGTGGAGGTCACTGTTAAACGGGCTGGCACTGTGGAGTTCACTGTTAAGGGGGCAGGGGCCATTATTGAAAGAGAAGCTGCTGGGGAGGTCACTGTTAAATGGACTGGCACTGTGGAGGTCACTGTTAAAGGGGCGTTCACTGTGGAGGTCACTGTAAGGGGGCAGGCTGCTGTGGAGGTCACTGTTAAAGGGGCGGGCACTGTGGAGGTCACTGTTAAGGGGGCAGGGGCCACTATTAAAGAGCAGCTGCTGTGGAGGTCACTGTTAAGGCACCAGGGTACTGTGAGGTCACTGTTAAGGGAGCGGTGTATTGTGGAGGTCAGTGTTAAAGGGACAGGTGCTGTGGAGGTCTCTGTTAAAGGGACAGGAAACAGTGGAGGACACAGATAAGGGGACGGTCCCCTATGGAGTTCAGTATTAAGGGGCGGGGTGCTGTAGAGGTCACTGTTAATGGGTGTGCCCCTGAAGAGGTCACTGTCTAGGGAGTGGGGTGCTGTGAAACTCACTGATAAAGGGTGGGCTGCTGTGAAGGTCAAAGTTAAGGGGATGGGCTTCTTTGGAGGTCCCATTTTAAGAAGGCTGAGCACTGTGGGGGGGGGGCAGTGTTAAGGGGTGGGGGGGCTATTGAGTTCACTGTTATGGGGGATACTATCGATATCTTTTAACAACACACACAAACATTAAGTGAAACAGATGAAATATACCCGTGCGAAGCCATGTCCTTCTGC
Source organism: Bufotes viridis (assembly GCA_033119425.1). Classification (NCBI taxonomy): domain Eukaryota; kingdom Metazoa; phylum Chordata; class Amphibia; order Anura; family Bufonidae; genus Bufotes; species Bufotes viridis. Next base: position 413,853,097 of record CM065590.1, on the reverse strand, counting down.
TAGTATATATATATAGGTAAGAGGGAGAATGAGAAAAATGTGCGTGGTTTTAATTTGTGATTACAGTATGGGGTCCAGGGGTCCAGGGGTCCACTGGGAGCTGACAGCCCTCCAGTGAGGAATTGTATACAGAACCTGCTGACTCCACAAGAGGGATTAAGAAAGCGATGGCAATAATGCAGGTTTTGAGCATTGGGAAGAAGAAGGGAGGTGGCCTTACAGGCTGAGAAAAAAACACTTTAAATATACAAGTACAGTCAATATTGTATATATTTTGGTGCAAGAATTAATTATGTACTGCCCAATGAACTGCAGTATAAAAGATTCTGCAGGATGCTGTGAGTACGTGGGCCGTGAGAGCATAATTGATGATGTCTATAGGACAAAAAGAGTAGCTAGCTTTCTACAGGACCAAAAAGCAACTAGCTTGTCACAAGATGATGACATTATATATACGTATAATATCCTCCCATGACGTGTCATCAATATTAATGGGACCATAGCTTGACTTCTGAGGCAAGGAGCCAATTTTAACTCTACCACTCAAGTAGGCATCTATGGCAAGCATTCTAGAGGGCTACTTGAGTGCATCTGAGGCACTGTAAGGAGTTATTTATGCAACATCTGTGGCTCTTCCACATTAGGAAGGGAGAAGATAATGGAGAAGAAACAGAAAGAATCTTCAGCAGTGCTGTATTTAGAGCAATCGACCACCGGCTGGGTACACTGGGTGATGATGTATTGTAAAAACAACGCGTTTCAGAGCCATATTGCCTCCTTTGTCAGGTCAGTGATTGACATTACTATGGGAACACTAGGACTAAAAAAAAGGGGGGGTGGGTGGATAAAAATACAATAAAAACACCACAATACATAATTACTCTCATGAAATCTTTGCACTAGATCTGCCATTTAATTGAGTAGCTGAAACTTTAATAAGACAATTTTAATGGCAAGCAGATCGGTGTTCCAGCAACAATCCAGCATCCTCATATATTCCATTGGCAGTTATAATTAATAGTCCATGGAAAAAACTAAGATCTATTCTGAACTTCATTGTTTCTAACAAACTTGTTAATTTTGATAAACACCCCCATTAGTATCTTGTGACAACATGTTAATGTACTGTCCGCTTTCATTTCCTACCTCATTCCTATATGTCCTTGGACCACAAGCATTAAAGACGTTACTTTGGCATAGAGAACACTTTGTAGTAAAATCATGATGCCACCTTTGAAGGAGCCTTATCGCCAGGACAGGCCCTTTCATAATAACCCATTCAGGACGGAGCCAATTTTGAAAATTACATTTTTGTTTTTTCATTCTCCCCTTCCAAGGTCCATAACTTTTTTATTTTTCCATTGACACAATGGCACTATTTAATATTCCATATAATGTATTGTACTGTAAAAAAATATTTATGATGAGATGAAAGAAAGGTAAAATGATCCAGTTAAAAATGACATGACAACTGTATTCTGCAGGTCACTGTGATTACGGCAATACCAATTTTATCTAGTTTTATGATATTGGACTTTAACCTATGATAGTTTGATCAATTGCACTATTCACAAAAATACTTCTATATTACTGTGAATAAATTGTGATTTTGCCACCATTCTACTACATCCATCCTCTGTCTAACCTCTCAAATCCTGCGGTCGCTATTTACTGCAAAATTTGAAGGGTTAAAGGGGATGTCCTTCAATACTTGTAATTACTCTACGCCACCGCTCCACAGGAGATGACGCACAGTGGAATGAACAGGAAGCAGCGCTTGCATGGAGCACTGCCTCCTTTTCAAACAGCTGATCGGCGGGGGTGCCAGGGTCAGACCCCCGCCGGTCAGATGTTGATGCCCTATACTGATGACAGGTCATCTATATAAATGTCAGGACAACCCCTTTAAACACTGCCCACGAGCCTGCTCCATATACTCTTTGCACACCTCGGCCATACAGCACCACCAGCTGTGTAAACCTCTTAAATGAAGAGGGGATATACACCCAAGGACAGAAGTCCCAGCGTACTAGCAGCTGCTAGTATGTCAGGTATTCCCATGCTCTACATGGAGCCAGGTATCAATGGTGCTCTCTCCTGGATTCCCCTCTCACTGTGCCACCAGGAGCTCCCCAAAATGGCTACCTCCTAAATCTAACTCCTCTGCCTTCAGTCCATACCCTAAACCAAAACAGAGCACACATAGAAAAGGCAGACGTGGACAGGGGCACACACTGCATCACGAAAGACAGCAGACCCCCACTGGACATTAATATTTCACAAAGTATATATCGTCCTCACATGCAGCCATCTGCGGGTACTACCATACGGTCAGTTTCTGCTTGCAGTTTTGAAAGTGAAAACCAGGAGTGAATTAAAAACAGAGGAGACATCATATGTGTCCTGTATACTTTCTCTCCTTTTATGATCAACTCCTGATATTGGCTTCCAAAACAGCATGCAGAAATCTGAGCGTGTGGTCGTAACTGTGAGAGTAGCAGGACCCAAGAATCGGCAGACTGGTGCCACAGTAAGGCTACTTTCACATCTGCACTTTCCCTTTCTGCTATTGAGATCCGTCACAGGATCTCAATACTGGGGGAAAACGCTTCAGTTTTGTTTCCATTCATTGTCAATGGACAATGGGGACAAAACTGAACTGAAGGGAATAGAGTCACCAGAATGGATTCCTTTCCATTTATTGCGTTCCCATGACGCACAGTGCGTCCTGGGATGCAGAGCAAGACAATGTAAGTCAATGGAGAGGGATCCGTTTTCTGACATAAAAGAAAACTGATCCATCCCCTATTCACTTACAATGGTTTTTGCTCAGCACTGGATTCGATAAGAGGTGATCCAGTGCTGAGCCACGCCCCCTGCACTGATCACATGATGGTGACGTCACCCCAGGTCCTTAGGGTTGTCCAAGGTTCGGGTTCAATGAAGCAGCCCCTTATGGAGTCCGAATGCCGTTATGGAATCCATAACGGGATGCTACGATAACTCGAACCTGAACATTATTATGCAATAGAAATTATGCAAAAGAAGCCGAACTTTGGACGTCGAACTAAAAATAGAAGTTCGCTCCTCTCTATCCATAACGGGATTCTTCGATAACCCAAACCCGAACATTATTATGCAATAGAAATGATGCAAAAGAAGCCGAACTTTGGACGCCGAACTAAAAATAGAAGTTCGCTCATCTCTAATGACGGATCCAGCGAAAACACAGGTGTAAAAGTAGCCTAAGTCAATTGGTTCATTTACTATGCATTGCCAAGCTAATCTCAATATTTAAGTAAAACCAGAGGCCACAGTGTACTCAGATCTCATTGGGCCCCATAGAAAAAACTTGTATGGCCCCATCCAGTATCCCTGAACCCATGTGGAATGCAAAATGCAACTCCCCAGATTCTGACAAATTGAAGATTAAAAAAAATAATAATAATTGTAATGACAAGTCTCACTCACGTTATCCAACTTTTATGTCAGAAAAAGTGGAACAGATGCTTCAAAAATATGACGCTTTTTCTGAACGCCATATTTCTCAATGTATTTCTCAGAGAAATGGCATAAATGCAGTGATTAACCTTCTACTTCCCTTCACTATGTTGTAAAACTGACTACCTGTAAGGGTGCAATGGAGCTGTAAAAATTTCCGCTGTTGGAAAATGCAGTGAATCTATGTTGGGAACAGGAGAAGCAGTTCAGCACTGGGTCCTCATCAGGGCCTATAGCAGTCATGTGGTCTGCCTCTATGGCAGGTATTTCACTGACCAGGGGCTTACTTTAAGCAGACACCAGTATTATAAATAGCACATAACAAGTGGAGGCCATTACAGAATTTGCATTAGTACCCAGGAGTTTCAAGATGCATCTCTGCTGTTCGATCTGCTAAAGTTTCGGCAATAGGGGTCACACCAGGACATATCGTAGTGCCCCTCTCGTCAGCAATCACTCTTGCTTACTTGGCTGACCCAAGAGGAATAATTAGCCAAACCAATGACCTGAGAATAATCATGGAATAAATGTGGTGACAATTCAACAAACACCAAACAAAGTCCACACATATAATATAACAACACATTTTCATTGAGTATCATACAACATATAAATTAATTGACAATTATAAAATAGCAGCAATTGCAGGTGATGTTGCGACAAAAAGGTGCCCCCCTGAACTCACTAGATACCATATGAACATAACTGGATCTACGCCATAATACAATACTCCTTTAGCAATAGAAAGCGGCTACAAACTATTCTAACCCAGCATAAGTATTGCACATGGGACAGTGATTGCTCAACATATTTTAACCAATTTAAAGTACACGCAACCTTTCCATAATCATATACAGAGAGATGTAAGGAAAAGAAGGTTCCTGGAATCCACTGCTTTGCTTTCTTGTATCTTTATTTCACAACTCAAATTACAGAATGCGGTTTGCCAGTTGTAGATAAGTATAACAACGTTTCGGCGGTAATCGCCTTCATCAGGAAACTGGACGTGCCGCACTGTGTAGAAATTCGGTATAGATAAAGTATGAGGCTCTATGGCTCGCTAAACATCGGCACCGATCCCATACAGCTTAGCCCAGCGAAGAAGATAGTTAGCATGGGATCGGTGCCGATGTTCCCTTAGCTGCCATAGCTAAACATCGGCACCGATCCCATACAGCTTAGCCCAGCGAGCCATAGAGCCTCATACTTTATCTACACCGAATTTCTACACAGTGCGGCACGTCCAGTTTCCTGATGAAGGCGATTACCGCCGAAACATTGTTATACTTATCTACAACTGGCAAACCGCATTCTGTAATTTGAGTTGTGAAATAAAGATACAAGAAAGCAAAGCAGTGGAGTCCAGGAAACTTCTTTTCCTTACATATATACTTGGCCTGGGAACCATTTCCTGTGACCCACACCATTCAGGTGGAGCACCACCCAACCTATCTAAAACATATACAGAGAGAGAACGCTACATCATCTCTGTCACCAAGACAGTTTGACACCAATAGTAAAGATATAACATATAATGCTGGTGATCATACAGATCCGGAGTTCAGCAGGAGCACCACCCAGTCGCGTTTCACTTCCACTTCCTCTTGGGCGTTATCAATTCTATATATGCTTATGGGAGGGTTGCGTGTACTTTAAATTGGTTTAAAAATGTTGAGTAATCACTGTCCCATGTGCAATACTTATGCTGGGTTAGGATCGTTTGTAGCCACTTACTGTTTATGGCGTAGATCCAGTTGTGTTCATATGGTATCTAGTGAGTTCAGGGGGGCACCTTTTTGTCTTTAACATCACTTGCAAACGCTGCTATTTTATAATTGTTGATTCATTTATATGTTGTATGATGATCAATAAAAAATTGCTGTTATATTATATGTGTGGACTTTGTTTGGTGTTTTTTGACCCAAGAGGAATCAAATGCCTGGATAACTATCTTCTGTGCTCCCAAAAAATATTTCAAATGTCACAAGATCCCTCACAACGTTGTTGGCTAATTGTAAAGGATCATTGTAAAGAGCAAAGCCGCCTCTCATGCTCATTAACAAACTTTCGGGAGAGCTAGAGCATACTCAGCCACAAAGAGTCTGTCGCTCTGGAGGACCCGGCATGTCTATGAATTAAGCGGACCGCACTTTGATTTCATTAGGAAATGTGTAATGCCTTAATTCCCCTGTGGCGGTGCTGCCAAGAAACTGAACATCTACAGTTGAGCTTTCCTACATATGGTAGTCTCAGCAGCAGACTCTTCTGATAAAAAGGCTTGTCCAAAGAGGATAACCTCATTAACGTTCTGTTGGTAATTCTTTTCTTTCACGTGTTCATTGAAATCTTATGGACAAATAGTTTCTATCCAGTATGGAAGCCTGTTGGACCCATGTAAGTCAAGAGAATCATAGAATACAGCTAATAATCAGCACTTGATAACTATTCCTACATTACTGTCTGGTGATGTTCTTCAAACTTTTTATTCCAGGTAATAAAGGCTAGATTAAAGTTTCTGATTCAAGCGAACAAAAGAAGCTTTAACAAATAACATACTCTGCAAAATCACATAATTCACAAGGTCACATGAGGAGAAAGAAGACCATTCTGCATTAGTGAGGATCTGCACTACATATTGTGACCATTGTATTGAAATGCTTCATTATTTTTAATACAGACGAGGCAGTAGATTAACATAAAGTACAAAGTAGCTCAAGGTCAGACCTGGTGGATTGTGTAGTTTGCCCACTGCAGGTAAGCTGCACTTGACCTACTGGCAGAGACCTTTAATGTAGACAACGCATGCTAAAAAATTCAATGGGAAAACAATACATAAAATAGCACCTCCTTTTCTGTCTCGATTCACAATGTAAATGGCCTATGTGTACCTATACAGGTTTTGTTTCAAGCAAAATGGCTATTGATGGCCCTATCGTTTTAGTGGAGCAGAAGAATAATTGTTGTGGGTGAAGTTGCTCTCACAGATCATGAAAAGAAGAACTCCTTCACAATTTTCCCTGTCCTGTGATGCTCTGTGCAGGGGTTTGAAGCACCAGAATAGGTAGGGGTCCCGGCAGTCATACATCCATGATCAGAAAGTGATGACATATTGCAGCGGTATGCTATAATGTTATGAGATGGTAAAGCCTTACAGAGGAGTTTTTGAATAGGACATAAATGTTGGACTGGCAGGGTCCAACCCCTGGTTCCACCATGATCAGTATAAAGAACTCACTAGAGAACTGATGTCTCTTCATTGCTATAGCTCCACTCATGTCAATGCTGGTTCAGAAGCTAAGCCCTAGTTTAGCTTTTTTGACATGAACGGGGCTGACTCTGAGTTTCAGTACCAGACATAGCCACCCAGACATGCATGGCGCTAATCTGGCTACAGCAATAAGGGTGCCAGGGTCCCTTCACGATGCTTTGACTATGCTGAATCCTGAAAAAAACTTTAATAGCTTTATTTTCCATTTTACCATCTGTACCCACATTAGATACATAGGAAAATTGTTTCATTTTTATTTCAATTGCCTCCACCTCCCTTTAAATTTGGAGGAATGCAGCTTATGCATATAAGCAATCAAAACTGGCAAAATAGTAAGTTATCATAACCTCTGGAGAAAAATCCATTATTCCCCGCCGTGACCTCAAGCACAAATCAGCATCTACAGCAGTTTGGGAAAATGTCACCTATGTCCTAGCCCGGGTCCCTGGTGCCACTGCTAGATTGTATGAAAACAAGTAGAGTTCTCCAGAGCCTGCTCAAAATTCAAACATTTCCGACTGTGTATAACAAAGAAGTCAGCGGATGTGAAAACCTCCACAAAACTAATAAATAACATTATTCCTGTGACTGGAGGGACCAGTGCGGAGCTACACTGGCATCAATGAGTTACTGGTGATGTATAATATGTTCATGTCCTTGGAAAGAAACTTTACACTACTACCAGTCAACAATAAAATGGGGCAAAATCCAAAAATTGTCATTTGATCTGAGCTTGGCAAAATGATTAGCAGTATAAGATCTCTATATGTGCCACTGAAGCATACACAGCAACGTACAGTACACTGCTGGAAAGAGTGGAGTATGCTGGCAAACACAGTATTAAAGACACTATTGAAGGACCATCCCCTACAAGACAGAAATGAGAGTTCCTGTAAGACCACCACAATCATGTAATATATAATTGCATCTGTAACTGACTGGGTGCGATGTAAAACTATATGCATTGCCAAACAAAGGTACTAAATCTATTAGCTACAGTTCAACTACCGATGCAGTAGGTAGACTACAATTTACTGTCAGTATTTATTACCTGTGGATGGCAATTTTAAGAATTTGGGAAGTTAGGATGACCCATTCACCTGGGATTTAGATACAATATTAAATAGCAATAAATACACGATCAACAGGGGCCTGACTGTTGAGACTTCCACTGTAGGGCTTGTGTTGATCTATGCTTTCGATATTCCCCAAATGTTATAAAACCCCCTCAACAAAACTCTACAGTGATGGCGATGTCTAAGTGGACCCCTCGTTCTTTACGATATGTCTGATAGTGAGGATAGACTTCCCCGTGGGGTACACCAGGTTCTACCTGTGAGGAAGGCTGGAACACGAGGGAACAGAACCTGAGTGTTGACCTGCTTGGAGGCCAGAGGCCAATCAGGCAGTGGCAAAGTCAGAGTACAAGGTCCGAGGTCAGGGCTGGCGGCAGTATGGTGTAGTCCGTAAATGAGGTACGAGGGCAGGCAGCAATATAGCAAGGTCCATAAATGATGTACAAGGTCAGGGGCAGGCGGCAGACAGGCAGATTCCGTTAAACAAGATGCAAGGTTCGGTTCACAGTACTGGTGAGAATCACAGAAACACCTTCGCTAAACAGGAACTACACTAGGCTAGGAACCAAAGTTGTTCAGGTGCCTTCCTGTAGAAGGAGGCACCTTTAAATACATCCTGCAGACTAGTTATAGGCTGGGGAAGATAGGAGGTATGCGTGTGCTGCCTCATATAAGGAGGAGAGACACGCCCGCACACTCCCTATTTGCACGCAAGGAACTCTGAGCTAGAGTGAAAGCTCTGCTCAGAACCAGGAAGGTGATGCCAGTGGCAGGAGTGCAGACCACAGGTAAGAAACCCCGCTGTGGGCACTTGTCAGCATGGCATGCAACAGGGCGAAGGAATGAGGGAGCCTGGCGCCCATACCGGTGTGTGGGGACAGAATCACAGCATGATCTGCTCTCCACAAACGATGATTGGCGGTGCCTGCACGAACGACAGGATCACCCAATGAACAAGCACTTTGCTCATTCATAGGGGGATTGGAAGCACATTTACATGGGCAGATTATCGGGAACGATCATTCCAGATAATCTGGATGATTATTGGTTTGTCTAAACCCACCTTAAGACCATCAAAGCAACTAAATGTAATAAAAGCTACAGTAGTTCAAGTCTTCTTAACAAGATTGGGATATGAACCACGGTCTCCACAGATGGGGCTGGACCTTAGTAGAAATCTTTTATTCTACCCAAGCATAAAAAGGCAAATAAATAAATCATATTAAAACAAGAGAACCAAAGATCCAGACAGAACAATACAATGTTATGGAATTAACAACCACCTTGGCAGGAGGTAAGAAAACCTTCTAGATATATCCGAAACACAAATGAACATGAGCAAATTAAAAATTAATGTAAAAATTACATTTAAGAAAGAAGAGGCTATAAAACCAGGATCTTCATTGTGTTCTTTGTTTACTATAATCTTTAAAAGCCAAGAGCGCAGCCATACAGTATATTAGTCTGGAGACGGCGAGTGAAAACTCCGGTCTTGATGTAGATGGAGAGAGCTTTCCCAGTGAACAAAATTGCATTAGCATATCAAAGCTATAAGACAGAAATCCAACAGAGCAACAGACAGAGATGTAACCCCTTCTCCACCAGAGGGGACAAACCCAGTTGTACAGGGCTGCCTTGGGAATCCCTCCCCTGCTTTGAAATTTCAAATATTAATAAATAGGGAGGAGACTTGTCACATGGAAACCCGTCAATCAACGCAGCACAGTCCATGGAGCTATCCCTACCATGCCCATAAAGCCAGAGTAATTGCTAAATAGCGTTCTGACACTTATCCCCACGGTTTCAGTATTTAAACAGAGCAGATAAAATATGCAAATACCGTCAGTAGGAGAGATGACGTCTGAAAATGAAGAAAGCAGGCTTAGGAAATGAGCACACCATGCAATGCAAATTTACTTGCAAATAAATTAGCAGAGCTATTAGAAAATCCATCAATTGTAACACAACATGATTTCATCAAGCATTAATTAAGGGAGATTGAGATGTACGGAGCAGAAGAGAAAGAGAATTGAATAGTAATAATAGATACACGACAAAAACAACGTAGGCGCAAAAAAACAAACAAAATATACAAGTTGACTAAACAAACCATTCCCATTTTTAGAGCTCCTTGAGTCCTTGTGGCCAAAAACTTAGCCACCTGTGCCAGACACCATGGTTTGTACTATGACGTAGTGGGCTTCCACTTTCAATACAGTCATAGGTATAGTATTAGTTAGAAACAAACCTCATTTTTTAAGTTTTCCTTCAGGCAGGAGCTCAAAAAGTATACTTAAAGGGGTTTTCCCATCTTGGACATTGGGGGCATATTGCTAGGATATGCCCCCAATGTCTGATTGGTGTGAATTCCATCCTACTAGAATGGAGCACCGCGTATGCATGACTGCCCTCAATTCATTTCTATGAGGCTGCTGAAAATAGCGCTGGCTCGGCTATTTCCTAAGCCCCATAGAAGTGAATGGAGCGGTAGCCACTCTTGCGCTGTGCACTTCCCATTCATTTTAATGGGATTTCCAAAAATAACCGATCAAGTCACTCTAGCGATATGCCCCCGATTTCCAAGATGGGACAACTCTGTTAAGGCAGTATCTACTAGGAATGATTACGTGAAATTTCTTAAAAAATATCCAATGGCTGGCCATTTTTAAGTAGTTCAGGAAGTACAGGATGCCTCTGGCTGGTCAATACGGGAATGTATTTGCGCCTCAAATTTGTGAGGTTGGATATTTGTGTAAGCCGCAAGGTATACAGCATCACAGAATGTGGCTCACATTATGGGAACGTTGACTGGAAATTGGAGCACTATAGCTGAAACTAGGGTTACTGGGGGAGATTTATCAAACTGGTGTAAAGTAGAACTGGCTTAGTTACCCATAGCAACCAATCAGATTCCACCTTTCATTTTGCAAAGGAGCGGGGAAAAATGAAATGTGGAATCTGATTGGTTGCTATGGGCACTTTACACCAGTTTGATAAATATCCCCCGCTGTGTCTTACTTTGTACTGTGAGGCAAAGTGGCTGACTTTGGAAGCACCATGACTGGCATGACTGGCTAGAAATAAGGGCACAGTGGCATTTTGGGTGGCACTATCATGAAGTGTACCATATCTACATGTCATACATACAGCTCTGCAATACCAGTATCTAATCAATACCATCCAATTTGCCAAGTACCTCATTTTTTTTTTTTATAGTGACTATAGAATCAGTCCATATAGTATGTTTGCAGAGTGCTGTTGCATTGTATTTGCTTTTACTTTTGTAGTTTCATCCATAGTGATGGGAACCTATGTATTTACGCCATTTTGCAGGAAGTGCTGACTAATATTTGCCTTTTGTCTTTGTAGTAAGGATTTTTAGGTGTGGCAGTCTTCATTTTGGTGCTGCGCTCCTTACTAACCCGTTTTAATAAGTGCAGTATATATAGCGGTATTCTGCTCTCCCTGAATTCAGAGGCCTGCTGGCACAGAGCGGGGTAATAAATGGTGCAGACACAGTATATATGTGGGGCCTACTCCCCCTACATCAAAAGCCATTTGGCACATATCATAGAATAATTCCCATCCAGTAAGAGGTTACCTTGCCGTGGTGGATGGGCACAAATGATTTTGATCAAAATCGATTTGCCAAGTACCTCATATACATTTTATATATCGAGTATAGCATTAGTCCATATATTCTATGTTTACAGAGTGCTGTTGCATTGTGTTTACTTTGACTTTTGTCTTTTGTTGTTCTCATCATACACCTATTCATATGAACTTTATGAAAATATATTAAAGCAGCAATTTAGCAACAGTTTCCCTTGAACTCATTTGCTGTCTAAGCTCTTTGCACAGAAGTTTCACAGCGGAACAGAAGACACTGGCACACTGCGGCACACTTGAAGTATGGAGGTTGACGCTGACTGATTTCTTCATTTAAGGCTCGTGCTATGTAGCGATACCTTGAAATAAATCAGTAAGTCAGGTCTGTCACACAGATTGTAGCAGAGGATTTCAGATTCTTTTTTAACATTTCTAAGTGTGGCGTTCAGGGAAAGAACAGTGAGACATATGTGTCCATACATTTTAGTGAATAGGGTATTTAATAGGTATAATATTTCCTCATTTACACTGACGAGCAAAAGGGTAACAATGTTTTGAACTTTTGACTTTCAGGCTCCATATCTCACCATCCACTACAGCTTCGAACGTGAGACCACCATCATTTTATAGACAATCTTCTTGGCTACCTCATACTTAAATTGGAAATGCAACTATTTAGCATATGATTAGTTATGCAGATTCTGCATTGTTAGTGTTTTGCACTAACTTCTATTATAAAATTAAGTAATATAATGATTTTTAAATTTTTTAAAAATATTAATACACTATTTGTTGCTCATAGGTTTCTATATAAGCATCCACTCTATTTTATCATGCTATATTTTTAGTTATCTACGGAAAATTAATTTTTGCCTGTTATTTTGTGATTTTTGCCCTTTATATTTTTATTCTATATGTACCTTTTAGACTTGAAAAAGGAGCTCTGTTGCTCCGAAACACGTTGTCAGCTCTTTGAAATAAAAAAATAATCTTACTAATCCTGTGGTCGTCAAGTTGCGCCAAAAGAAGTGTCAGAGTCACGTGGGCTAAGTCTCGCCCACACCCCTCCTGCTATTATTGAAAGCCAAGAGGTGGACGTGCAGGCAAAATATCGGAGTCAACAAGTCGGCTCATAACAAGGTCCGTCAGTTCTGCACGGCACTGGAGGTGGCTCGTATGCTTCATAATGGTGAGATCACAGATGTCCATGCAAGCACCGTATGTAAGTCAACAGACTGGGCTCTGCTGGGTGCAAATGGGTTCTGGAAGAAACAAGGGAAAAGGGGGCTAACGATTGAGAAATTGATGGAACTGTCAAATTCGGTGGAGGAAGCCTGATGACATGGGGTTGTTTCGGAACCAAAGGCATTGGATACTTGACCAGGATCATTGGTGGTCTCAATGCTGAGCTATATGTGAGTATCCTACAAGATGAGTTACTTTGTACACTGAAGTACTATGGGGATAAAAAGGACGACATAGTGTTACAGCAGGACAACGACTCAAAGCATGCGTCAAGATTGGCAAAGAAATGGTTCAATGACAATGAAGTAGAGGTGCTGGATTGGCCCCCACAGTGCCTAGACCATAACCCAATCGAACACTTGTGGGTAGAGTTTAAAAAAAAAGCTGTATTCGTATCCAAAAATAATAAGTATAGGTGCTATAAATAGAAAAGGTGCTATAAATAAATATATATAAATCGATGGTCCACAGTATTTAGTAAGGTGAAGAATCAATTGATCCAATAGCCTGATTCCAACTGTCCATCAGGAATTCATAGTTCTTGAACATATACTAAAAATTGGGCAGCCAGCTAAAATTCATCCATGTCCGTGTGCAATATTAATGTGAAGGCATTTCAACAGTAGCAGTCCATACACCTAAAGCATGGATAGCATGGATCAATTGATTCTTCACCTTACCAAATACTGTGGACCCTCGATTTATATATTTTTATTTATAGCACCTTATCCATTTATAGCACCTATACTTATTATTTTTTTGGATTTTTTTGAGTTTGTATTTTTATTTAATAAAATGAAATTCTATGGTACCGAATATTAGAGAGTGCCATACTGCTACTTTTTGATACTAACAAAATAATAAAAATGAAAATTTTGAATTTTAGGAGCAAAACAGTACCAATGCAGTTATATGACAAGAATCTGCATTACTAATCATATGCTAAATAATTGCAAGTCCAATTTATGTATGAGATAACCAAGAAGCTGTAGTGGATGGTGAGATATAAAGCCTGAAAGTCAAACGTTCAAAACATTGTTACCCTTATGCTCGTCAGTGTATATAAACTGGCATGGAGTATATTGGTTCATGTGTACGGTGGATCTCTAGGCTTCCATGGATGATTAATCCAATGGAAACTAAGTAGCTTGTCCAGTAAACGGCTCAGAATCAACTCTAACTCGGATTACCAAGTATTGTGATATTTCAGCTCTCATTTAGGCGTCTTTCACAAATCAATTAATTGCAGATGTGGCTGTCCATGGTCTCCACAGAGAGCTACATGAGCCCCAGTGTCTTACATTGCACAATGCACTGCACTTAAAGAATTCTGGAGCATCTATTATCATTATTCTATATTGTGCAAATTCTTCTATTATTCCTTCAAGAAGTTTATGAATGTATTACCAGCAGTCTGCATTAAGTGTCCATCTTGGGGGTGACAGCACTGATTGTATAGTGTCATATTTTGCCCCGACACACCTCCAACTGGTAACACCCAGATGGACCTTTATTGCAGACTGCTAGGAATTCCATTATAAACTTCTAGCAGGAAAAATAGAGCGATGGCACAACATAGTTATATGAAAAGACACTGAAAGATTGTTATTACATGAGGAATGGTCACCTCCACTGCTGCAATCAACTACTGGCTTCAGTAGTGTAGTGTCTCTTGTGGACACGGCACTGCTGAAGCCAGTCATTGGCTGCAGTGGAACAGGTGACCATGCCCATGAGGAAGTAAACAAGCTGGATGATGGACACCACTGAGACAGCCAGCAGGACCAGAGAGGTGAGGAGCAGGTAAGTATGAATCTTCCATAGCATAGACAGACTGTAGGCATAAATTAAAGGTTAGGTATTCTCGGACAACCCAAACGTTTTCTGCATGCAACTCTGAGCTCCAAGACTAGTATAAATATTGGCATATACAGTACAGTGGGTTATAAAGTGAAAACCTGAAATCATGGCATTGGTCAAGGAACACTCTGCTCCTTTGACCACTCTCCTTTACATTAGCACCCCTGTCGATCAGTTATTTGAAGAGGCTGTGGCGCTCTAGTGAGCAGGCCAGTGACATCATATTCATTGGTCTATGTGCAGCTCAGTCCCATTGAAGGTATTGGGCCTGGGCTGCAATACCAAGCTGTACTATGCTTGGTATACTGTGCGGAGGCTCGCTGGTGACACAGCCTCTTCAAACCAATCACATATTGATGACCTGGGGACTCCTTTAAACTCCTTTAATTTCTACCCTTGAGATGGGTGAAGTTTTAACATTTATAATTTTAAAGAATCTGTGCTGATCAGTTACTTAATAAAACTTTATAGCAGCTGGCGACTTATGAGTGACATAGAGCTCCAAATCACCCGTACAGGCATACATTATATATTTAAAGAGAGTCTGTCACCACGATATTGGAGTATTATCTCCAGTGCTACATGAGTAGTACTGCAGATAAACACTCCAGATAAGTATTTTTTATTTTATTCTGCCCCCGTTCCCTTGTTGTCAGCACTCAAAGCTGTGCTGGAATATGCAGTCTGGACCCCCGAGACTGGACCACCGAGACTGCACCGAATATACTGTATTTCAGTACAGCATTGAACACTAACAATGGGGAAAAGAAAAAGTTTAAAAATAAAAATGATTGATTTGGAATCCTTATCTGCTGTACTACTCATAGTTTACAGCATATAATACTCCACAATTATAGCTATCTGCAGCCACCACTAGGGGGAGCTTAGAGCATAATGTTATACTCTGAACTCAAAAATGAGAAACCATGCAGCAAGCTCCTAAGCTCCCCCTAGTGGCAGCTGCAGGCAGCCAGAATTTCTTTCTATGCAGGGACTTTAGCGCCTTTTATCATAAAAATAAGTACAAATTGCAATAAAGATATATTAAGAAATTAATCAGCACATAATTTTAGAGTTAAATAGAACACTTAAAGGGATTATCCCATGACTAATGTAAAAAATGAAAATCAGACATCATATAGTACATGACAACCTCTTTTTGAGAAATCTAGAACCTGCCCTGTACCTCACATGGATCCAGAGATCTCCCTATTGGTTGCTCTGCTAGATTTATACCAAGCCAACAGCTCAAGGGGAGTGTCTTTTCTGCTGCAGCTAAGGGGGCGTGTCCATGATCTACCTATCACTGCTCAGGGGAGTGTCTTTTCTGCTGTAGCTCAGGGGGCGTGTCCATGATCTACCTATCACTGATCAGGGGAGTGTCTTTTCTGCTGTAGCTCAGGGGGCGTGTCCATGATCTACCTATCACTGATCAGGGGAGTGTCTTTTTTGCTGCAGCTAAGGGGGCGTGTCCATGATCTACCTATCACTGATCAGGGGAGTGTCTTTTCTGCTGTAGCTCAGGGGGCGTGTCCATGATCTACCTATCACAACTCAGGAGGCAGTTGAAGGATGAAACTGAGCATGTGCGTCCATCTCAGTGTGCAGGACAAAGAAATATACAGATACATTTTATTGAATAACTCAGTGGCTTTACAAAATGTTTAATTACACGCAATTACAAAAGAATTCAGATCCAGGTGCTGGTTTGATAACTGAAGCATATTCTTCATGGGACAACCCCTTTAAAATGTGGACTTTCACTTTAAGATAAGCGAATAGAGTAAACAGGTGCCAGTGTTAAGAGTGGGACTTTTATGTAGCTTTGTCATGTCCTTGTTGGTGTGTGTTTTTTTTGCTTTTATGTCCATGATCCTGTACGTACCTTTGAGACATGACATAAATATCAGTACTAGACAAGTGAAGCAAAGTAATTTGCATATTTATATGATAAATTATGGCAGGATCTGTCTTCAAAATGTGTACTAAGCAACCATTATGGTGATGCATTCGCCTGTCAATCACTGAGCTGTGTCCAAGATAATTTGTAAAAAACAAACAAAAAAAAAACGTAGTAAGTATGAGATTCTCTGAAACATGCGACACATGATCACCAAGCTTCCTCCTGTTAATGACATACGCTGAAATGACCCACTTTACCCCTCCCCCCGGAAAAACAGAATCAGCACTAATTAAATAGATGGAAAATCTTTTTAATATATTTTTATTCTCAAGGCAATTCAGTAAAAATACTGAAAAATGACTACTAATACTGGAAAAAAAAATGACTACTCATTAAAAAACAAACGCAGCATGGGACTTTGGCTCGACATGCGCCGGGGCTATGTTCTCCTGGCTGACATAGATTTTAGAAATCAATCATATTCTGTAAGGGTGAGGGATACATAACTAAGGAGCTCATTGCTGTGATGGATTTGAGAAATCTGCCTGTATCTGTGCCACTTTTTATATTTTCTAATGCAACATTTTAGAAGAGGCTTTGAATTAAAATCCTGGATGAGATGTTACCGTGAGAAAAGAGCGTATCCGTGTCTGAGAAGCGGCTTCATGAATGTAATCTGGGATTCCTGCCATTTGGCCAAGATCTCACTAAATCCGAATGATATCCTGATGCTTGTTGACTCCAAGGGTGATCATAAAGCAGGCGATTCATGTCATTATATTAAGAAGTTATTATGTTTTTGTATTTTTTCATATATTTTTATTTTATGATTCTGTATATTTTTTAAGCCTTGATTCATATTCCAGCAAAAATGTACCAAGCAGAGGAAATAGCATAGAAAGTAAATTAATAATTGTACCGTGTAACGTGATTCCTTAATTACAGGAAATTAGTAGTCAAAGGGAAAATAAAAACATTTAGCAGAGGGATATAAAGAAATTAGGAGAATTCGGAGTGAAAACAATGAGGCATTCGTCATTCTTTATTCCGTTCCATTCCTTTGGACAGCCCCTGCTGAGGACTCATAGATGCTCTGCCGTTTATGGGCCCCACTCCCCTCTACGTTCCTGAACGAAAATCAGCTACAAAGCTCTAGTGGACCTGGCCATTCCTCAGCTGATGATTGACTTCTAACACTTGGATCTGAATACTTTTGTAATTGCATGTAATTGAGACTTTAGTATAGCCACCTGCATCTGTATAGCGCCACCTGCTGGTTGTTCTTTTTCTTATTTCTCCATACACCTTGGTAACTTGGCTGAGGTGGACGCACGGTTCAGTCCTTCAGCTGCCACCAGAGGTATCTTCTACTAGAAGCTGTGGATATAGCTGCAGCAGAATGAACATGCCCCCTGAGCTGCAGAAGGAAGGATATGCCACCTGAGAAAGGACATGCCTGAATAAAATCTAGCAGAACAATTGGAGCAATGAATGAGGAGATCTTTGGAACCATGTGAGATACAGGGCTGGTTCTAGCTTTGTTAGAAAGAGGTTGTCATGTCCTATATGATGTCTGATCTTCATTTTTTACATTAGTCATGGGATAACCCTTTTTGATGTCACGATATGAGCCTTTAGTTGGCGTCTGCTTGTCTGAGAGGACTTTCCTAATTGGCCTTCTGCAATTCTTTTTTATATAATTTTCATCCCCTTAATAACACAGTGACAGGTTGTGTTCAAAGAGCAATTCCAGGAAGATACATACATTTTCAACCAGTTAAACTTATTTTCATCCATAGGGAGCACGATTACCTAATATAATAGAGATTTCCCACTTCCAGTGGTTGAACTGGTGACGCCGCTTTTCCGGGCCAGAGATCTTCCCAAATAACTGGTCACCTCCCTTCCCCTACTTCTTTTGCCAGTTCATGTAAAGTGCCATACTCTGCAGGGGGGCAGCAATGAGCAAAGAGAAAAACAAGAAGAGCTTTACAATAATTGGAGAATTGGTCTTATTTTCTAACTCCTCTCCACATTATTGTTACCTGTGCAGACAAACCTGACACCGCAAGATGCATTTGCTCAGATTTGGACTAATGTGGATGAGAGGAAGCTCTCTACTGCTGAGAGGGCTCTGGGGAGGGGGAAAGGATTACATAGATGTTTATATTAGTGTCTCTATGCCTCAACAAATTATCATTTATGACGGTAGCTGTCATTTTGTATTTTTTCCCCTTTATTGCTCCTATCTTCTGTTCTGGGCTGTGGTCACATGACCTTGTCCATGAAGCTCTTTATTATTTTCTGTGATGTTATGTCCATGAGGGTATCAAAGCAAAAGCAGGGGCAGTGCTAGGGGATTGTCTATGTAACTAGCTGGGTGGGAGGAGCTATAGACTAGCTGGGTGTTAAGGGCAGTGATAGGGGAGTGCCTATGTTAATAGCTGGGTGGGAGGAGCTATAAACTAGCTGGGTGTTGTTAGGGGCAGTGATAGCGGAGCGTCTATGTGACCAATGGAGAGAGCAATAAATTAACTGGGTGTTAGGGGTGGTGATAGTGGAGTGTCTGTGACCAGTGGAGAGAGCTATAAACTAGCTGGGTGTTAGGGGTGGTGATAGGGGAGTGTTTATGTGACTAGCTGGGTGGGAGGAGCTATAAACTAGCTGGGCGTTAGGGGCAGTGATAGCGGAGTGTCTATGTGACCAGTGGAGAGAACTATAAACTAGCTGGGTGTTAGGGGTGGTGAATGGGGGGTGTCTATGTGACTAGATGGGTGGGAGGAGCCATAGACTAGCTGGGTGTTAAGGGCAGTGATAGGGGAGTTCCTATGTTAATAGCTGGGTGGGAGGAGCTATAAACTAGCTGGGTGTTGTTAGGGGCAGTGATAGCGGAGTGTCTATGTGACCAATGGAGGGAGCAATAAATTAACTGGGTGTTAGGGGTGGTGATAACGGAGTGTCTATGTGACCAGTGGAGAGAGCTATAAACCACCCGGGTGTTAGAGGTGGTGATAGGGGAGTGTTTATGTGACCAGTGGAGAGAGCTATAAACCACCCGGGTGTTAGGGGTGGTGATAACGGAGTGTCTATGTGACCAGTGGAGAGAGCTATAAACCACCCGGGTGTTAGGGGTGGTGATAGGGGAGTGCTTATGTGACTAGCTGGGTGGGAGGAGCTATAAACTAGCTGGGTGTTAGGGGCAGTGATAGGGGAGGGTCTATGTAACTAGCTGGGTGGGAGGAGCTATAAACTAGCAGGGTGTTAGGGGCAGTGATAGCGGAGTGTCTATGTGACCAGTGGAGAGAGCTATAAACTAGCTGGGTGTTATGGGTGGTGAATGGGGGGTGTCTATGTGGGAGGAGCTATATACTTGTTGGGTGGGAGGAGCTATATACTAGCTGGGTACTGTTAGGGATAGTGTTGGAGCTGTGGCAGAGAAGTGCATCATGGGTTTGGTTGGATACAGCAACAGGAAGTGCTAGATACAGGAAGTAAACAAACCAGAGTGATTGGTTTACATGGTGAAAACGGGTGAGGAGAATCCAAATAGGAAAAAAAGCATGGGTAGGATGTTCATGAGATAAGCAATGACATGAGCATATCTATTAAACACCATAGTAATCCAGGAAAACCCATTTAAGATTCTCATTCACAGTAAGTGCAAAGGCAATCAAACTCACCAATTTTGGCACAACTGGATGATATGCCGACTATCTCCCACTGGCAGATGTTGGAAAGTAGGGCTAGGCAAGCTAACTTCCACAAGTCTGATTCTTTGTTTTCACAAGAGATGAGCCCAGAACAGATATATCTGGCAATGGTTTATTCCCCTCTGCCTATTGAGAACACAGGCATGCTAGGCCAAACTGAGTGTGCATGTGTTTGGGGGAGTTAGGAAGAATACCTGCTGGCCAAACAAGTCTTTCAGCCTACAGCTATTGAAGCTGTATGGCCACTTTAAGGGCTAATTCACATGGTGGTTTTTGTCCATGGAATTTATTGCATATTCTGCAGAGAAAAATGTTTTCAAAGGAAAGCTGTGCCGTGTCAAGAAAGGTCATGTCCTTTCTTGGCGCAGTGTCCACACATATACCATTTTAACTGTGGCGGGCTGTGGTTTAACTCTATTCAATAGGTCCGCTGCATTCAAACTCAAAATATCTGCAGCGTATTCCCCGGCAAAAACCCTGCTCTGATAAAAGGCTAAATCCTCCTGTAAGCTATCCCGTAGGTTGCTTTCACAAAGTGTTTGTTCAGTGGCTTCCATCAGTGATTCTGAACCAAAACCAGAAGTGGGTCAAAAATACAGAACAGATGAAAATCTTTTTATTATACCTTATATAAGTGAAGGCTTCACTACTGGTTTTGACTCTTCAATACGGATCCTTCGAATTTCTCCCAAAAATCCAATTCAATCCGAATTCATCATGAAGCGCGTTATAATTCAGCTATTTCCCGACTGCAAGGAGCATGTATCTCGGTGTACATCACTGTGCATTGCAGAAACATGCATAGCTAGTCCGTTGTGGTAGTGAAATAGTTACTGTGAGCCAGTATTACGGAGCTGAGAGGTGTATCTCTTAGACTCAGTTCATAGTTCACCTATTTGGTCAGTTACGGGTCCAAAACTGACCAAAAAACTGAAGTGTGAACTTAGCCTTGCAGGTCGATGTTAGCGTCAGGTATAATGGACTTAACTGTGCAGTGGGCCAAGATTGTACTATAGAGTGAAAGAGCGCACTCCTTTTACACCCTCGTCAGCTGATTCCACATAGATGTCTACAGAGCCTGTTCTATTAAACGCCTATACAAGTAGAGCCCCCCGACAGAGTGGAGAGGGTGTCAGCAGTAAGTTTGTGTTCAAGTCACTGTTTATTTTTCCGTTCTTCTGATCTGTCACAAGAACAAGTGCTGTCCCTGAACTGTCCAAACTAAAATTTTTAGAAATAAAGGCTTTCCTAATCACTGTCCCTAGCACCTGTCACATCTCTCCCTGCACTACAGTAAGTTCACTGGCAAATGGCGTAAACGGGATGGCGGGATGAGGCTTTTTATAGGGCTGTAACATCACAGGGGCTGGCTATCTGCTGATTGGCTATATGCACGGCATTATGGGTGATCCCTCATTTCCGGGCTTCTTACTTTGTAACACGTGCTGAAGCTATTTTAGAAAAATTCTGATTTATTACTACAAAGAGACAGAAAATTCGGATTTGTAAAGAATTGAATTTTTCCTGAAATTCCGATCGAATTCCACTTCGTTAACTTCGCTTCGCTCAACACTACTCACAATTATTGAGGGATGTAACCGCTCAATGTTCATTAATTACGACTTGTCACCTGGAAATCATAAAACATATGAAATCTTTTTGATAAATTTTATATATTATTAATTATATTTATAATAAATAATTTAAAGCCTTGACTTTGTTGCAGTAAAGTAGTGACCCCAATTTAACACCGTAGCCTAGATTTAACCCCTTACCTGGCAAAATTTCAAGCTTATCCTCGCTGCCAAAGAACAATCTGTTTCCTGGACGAAAAAAAGCATTCGAGTGCATTGCGTGCGCACAAACAGTATGTCTTATTGTTGCCTGTTTTTTACAAAAATACATTGCTCGCCAAACGAAGAGTATTTGCTAATTAAAGTGTAAACAAAGAATAAAAGTGCCAGCTGTGGAAGACGGATAATTGGTTTCAGAAACAAGATGCTCCATTTTAATTAATAAAATGACAGAAAATCAGAGATGTCTTGTTGGATTCTGTAAAGGAAATTTGCAATATTTTAAAAATGTTGCCCTACAAAAGCAGGTAGCAGAAAGCAACACACAAGATGCTTTATGTGGGAGGAGGTTCCTGCAGTCCCTGAGGCCCTTTACTAAAGAGCCAAAGGCATTTTTTGTGCTGCTATATTGTGTTTTTATGTTAAGCCTTAGGCCTCTTTCACACGTCAGTTAACCGTGGACATGTGCGGTCTGTGGCCTCCACAGACTACTCATGCATTCATCGACTTTAATGTTTGCATTCACACATCAGTGGTTTTCCATGAACCGTGGGTCCGTGGTGACACCACAGAGGTATGCCCTTCAACTGCTATCTGTGTTTGGTCTGTGGTTTGCACGGCTAGTAAAATGCTCTGGAAATTAAAGGGAACCTGTCATCAACTTTATGCTGACTGTACTGAGGGCAGTATAAAGTAGTAACAGAAATGCTGATTTCATAGATGTCACTCATGAGCTAAAAGTAAGTGGTTGCCGAGAACCAGCATCATAATCATTGCAGCCCGGGCCTTGAAAAGAGTCAAATCTACCTGAGAAGAGTCATGGTTATTCATAATCTCCTGCTCTCCCGCCCATCTGCTGATGATTGGCAGTTGTCTCTTAAAGAGAAAGAGAGAAAACTAGATAGAAGACTGTCAGTCATAGGCAGGCGAGTGGGGGAGCAGGAATTTATGAATAACCAGGACTCTTCTCAGGTAGCCATGACTCTTTTCCAGGCCCAGTCTGTAATGATTGTGATGTTGGTTCTCGGCAACCACTTACTTTTTACTTTTAAATGATAGACCGCTGAAATCAACTGACGTGTCTCTACTTTATTCTGACATTAGTATGGGTAGCATAAAGGTAATGACAGGTTCCCTTTCATTTTCAGCCTAGTGCTATATGTGGAATATGCATGACATGAAGGACAGAAAACGGACACATGGACCAAATACGGATCATTCACATTTGAACCACGCACCATCTGTACATGTGAAAGAGGCCTACTTATGAGGTAATTCCCCACCTGGACGCAAAACTTTGAAGGACGCACAGCACTATAATAAGACATTAGATGGAGAAAGCCACAAGTGGTATAGTAGGGTCCGTAGAAATGCATGGGTGCTGTATTATGACCTGGGGTAAGTGAGAAATTTCAGCCACTTTTATGCAATTTAATGTGAGTCCTTTGTAAGGCCACATTGTGTAATTCAGTGTTTTTTATGACCATAACAGATGTTGGATTTTGCACAGTGTTACGTATCTAAACTCACTGTTCTTCTCGCTACTGGAGTGTCTAAACATGGAGCTCAACCCTAGACATGTCTGCTGAGTTTAAACGAATCACATATTCCGTGGTTCTGTCAAAAGACTTCTACAACTTTTGATTTTATTCACTGGTTCCTTTCATTATTTTGTCAATGATCAACCAATGACATTGTACAGTGCACAATACTGGCTCCAAATTTGTCTTTATTAAATCTCAATAATCGTTATAATAATCATTAATCAAGTCCACAAGTCATTGATCTGCAAAGTATGGATATAGGGGGTCAGTTATTAAGACCAGCTTAATGGTTCTTTAGATAATGGTATATCCGCCAAAGTTATGTGGTGGCCTCTACATAACTTTGGCGTATACTTGCTGGCTTACATTTAGACTATTTTCTACACTTTAAACAGGTGTAGAAAATGATGAATGAGACAATCCTGCCGGCCCTTCCCCACCCACTTTTTTAGACCTCGCATGAGCAGGGAAAAGTTGCAGATTGCGGCGCAAATAACCTTTGCACCACAATCTGCACCAGAAATACACCTAATATAGGCTTATTTTTGATCATAAATGACCCCCATAGTCTGTGTTGTGTCCTTTTTTTGCAGACCCATTGACTTCGATGGGTCCATTGGCTGCATTTTGCGTCTGAGAAAAGGACATGGTCTATCCTTTGCGGAACTGACATACAGATGTGAAAAGCACACAGATGACGTCCTTAGCACAAAAGGTGGAACATGTCCTATTCTCAGCCACAAAATGCAACCCATGGACCCATTGAAGTCAATGGATCTGCAAAAAATGCAGTCACAACATGGACAGTATCTGTATTTTGCGGATCCGAGATTTACAGACCACAAAAGACATACAGTCATGTGCATGAGCCCTAAGTCCTACTTTCCAAGACACCCATAGATCAGACCAAGTACTTCAGATGTACTTCAGAACTGTTTTAGCTGTTTTAACAAAAACGTTCAAAGCTATGAAACCTCTTTACCAAATACACAGGTTGACGTAAACTCACCTCTTCAAGTACTATCAATGTGTCACCCAAAATAAACTGTACCAAGATACGTACATGAGAAAAGATGGAGATCTCAGGGAATTTGTTTGGTAGTCTAAGAAAAAGACCAATCTACAGCTCTATAACGTTTTAAAGTTTGCCTCTCAAGTCCTGGTTTTCAATAGAATTTTTCTTTACATGTCCAAAGTTAAAATGAGAGCTTTGGCGAAAAAGATTCTGTACATGTACACATGAATTCTAGAGCATTGTGAAGTTTCCATTTTTTGTCTGGAGGCACACTTGTATCTATAGGAGGTACAGAGGTAGCAGCTACACCTGGGCCCTGGTGTCTAAGGGCGTCCAAACCCTGCTCCAATGTCTCATGAGAATACACCAGTTTTTTAAATGGTACATGGTAGCGATGACCCTAGTAAACATTTAACATTGGGGCCTAGGAGCTTCAAATTACAGCTCTAGCTGCAGGCATTTTATTCGCTGCCATGTCAAACCACAGATGAAGTTTTTCCATGCACATCTGTAGAACTTTCCCTAATTTTGGGTGGGAAAAAAGATTTCTGACTCTAAACAAGGTACCATTTCTCAAAAGGGGAGATAAGGTCGGAGTTCTTCAATTTCTTGTTTCCATCCAGAATAGATGATGCAAAAAGAAAACCTCCATCAGTTTTGCAAACCATTTCACCGCCAGCAACAAAACTAACACACAAAGTACTCCCTCCATCTTCATAAATGAGCAGGTCAATTTAAGCTCTTTACTTCACGTTTGCAATAGATTTAGTCAATTTTACACCTTCTCATTGCAGTTCTCCTTATCCCACCAATAAAATGCCTCGGGTCTAGTTCTTGACTGTCCACAGACCTTGGCACAATGAGTACGACTGAGACAAGAGCCATTTTCATAAAATGCACTGAGGTGTCTTGCATTCATTTTATACTCTTTCGGCAACACTGACTCGGTCATCATAAGATAACTTGCTCTATTAAGGCTCTTATCTCGGGATTTGCACAATTTGTAAAAAATAAAAAGTACTGGCTCCGACATCAAGTAGCCGTATCCAGATACAAAAATTGGAATGGGATATAGGATGAAGATAGGATGAGATAAGTTTTTCTTTTAAATTATTGCTAGTGATTCTGTGACTAAAGTGGGCATCCAGACAGAAATATTCCTGGCCTGCTTTACAAGAGTTTTATGTGAAATGTACAGAAGTGTATTTAATTTGACGGAAGCTTCAGTAGCGTGAAATACAGAATAATAGTAATACACACTTCAATCCACTTGCTAACATTGGCCACTTGGTAGTATAATTTCGAATCTGGGAATCAGTAACTCGTCCATTAAGCAGAAAATAGTGTACAGCTCCTATGTATTATAATGAAGAGAAAAGGTCCGTAATGAATGCAGCGTGTCTGAACTGTTCTCTCTAATGTAAAGCAGTGCACTTAATTTGATGCGCTTCTTTCAAAGTTAAGCATCATGAACGCTCCTTTTGACGTCACTGGAATATTAACAAGAAGCAGCCTTGCTGGGAGTAATAGCACTGGGGTGACGTCTACACAGCATGATTCCAATGATTCATGATCAGGATGGGCACCAAGAATGGATGAGCAACTTCCACACACCTCAAGATGCATTGATATTTTCATCCTGCGCTGTGACGTGATAATCAAGTCAAAATATAAAAGTCACTTTAGAGAAATCTAGACATCTGTTCCATTAAAAAAATAATGGTGGGCTCCTCTATACCAAAAATACAGCTCTAGAGTTAACTGATGGATGTAGTCACATGACTGATGGACGTGATGACAGAGTATTGGACAGCATGTGATTTCAGCCATGTAGGCCAGTTGAGCTTCTGATAAGGTGGGATTGGGATGGAATACATTATTAAAGGATATCTCCAGTTTAAAAAATAAAAAAACTTAATATTCTTTTTATTTAAATAATATGATATACAACTTCAGCTAACAAATGTGACCTGGTCTCTCCCTCCTGGTGCATTGTTTTCCTTTAGTAGGATTGAAGCTGGCAATAGACATGAGACAACCGTTGGACGGATGAGCTGAGCATGCTTGCGCTATGAATGGGAGAGGGGGAGGAAGCCACTGTATGACACCTCTGGAGGGGATTCCTGAGAACAAAGGACTGAGTGTGGTAAAATCCAACAAGCTCGACCTTTCTCTTGCCCGACAGCTGATGTCGTTAGGCCTCCATACACATTCGATGGTAGGTCAATCCCAACAAAATCATAGGGTTCACCCAATAAGCATCTATTCTGGAGCTTACTATCATCATTTGACTTTAGGGTCTATCTTTCATGTGGTGGCCAACAAAAAAGGTACTAGAATTTATTGGTGATCACAGCAAAGTTTACGGCGCTATTAAAACTGAAAATGCATATATTCTGCATAGCTGTAGTCTAGGCCCTTGGAATTGTTTCCTCTGCTGGGCCCAAGTACTCCTCCTTAGATGGGGCACAGCTACATTTTTGCAAACTCGGAAATTCGAAATCCATTGTAATTAATTATTATCCCTAGAATCCATTTTTTTGGGGGGAAAATCTGACCAGTAAGTATTTTTTTATTTATACTATCAGGAGAAATGAAGATCTATCATTTACACACAGAGAATTGTATCAAAGCTCATTTCAGAGTACATGAAACTGAATAGTCCCCCATATGTAACAAACCCTTCTCACTCAAATTATATTTTTGTTCTGGTCGCACAAAACCAATTCTGAACGTCTCATTATTTGAATTTCATTTTTAATAGTAATCTACTTAGAAAATAAAAAAGAAACAGAACTGGTTAAATAATGGAGGTAAGAGCACCAGAGAGATTAGTTTTCATAACCTAATAACATAGCCATGCTCATGTATGATTAATGTAGTCACTAAAATAGCCCCGACTTTATTAACTTCCTTTCCTCGTCCATTTCAATTCCATCTGCTGAACTAAAGTTTTAACCTTCTCAGCATGGCCTGTGGGACTTTTAGGACAGGCTGCGGCCTTGCCAACCATCGGACATTTTTATGATAATCCTCAGATTTTCCGCATATAATTGCAAATATTATACACTTTATTGTGACAGCTAAAATTCTGACTAATATTTCTGACAACTTGGATATGTAAAAAATTGTCTAGTTAAAAAAATCTAATATCATATTAGAATATTCTACAGACCATCTGCACTACAGAGGTTTTACCCACTGATTTCAATTTACTGTATATTGCTTCATTTCTCCTGTGGAGGCGCTGTAGGGACATTGAACACTTACTGGAGAATGTGTCCAAAGGTGATTGCAGGTCACCACATGATCAGCTTATGGTCAGGGAATACTTCTGACAAAAAAAATGGACCGTCTAAAACAGACACCCTGGATAACTATGACAATGGGCAAGAGTTAAGTCATCCAAAACTAGTATGTACTAGTAAAAATAAGTAGACATAATTAATTATATTTTTATTCATATCAAAACTATTCCATGGCATGAAGATTTGAAAACTAAGCACATTGAATGTATATTAACAGTAAATAAAGGGGTCAGTCATCAGGTACCACTCTGCTGGGACCCGCTTTATTAAAGGGTTGTCTGGTTTCAGAGCTGGACCTGGACATAAGCTCCTTTTCACTAATTTACCACGTATGAGAGGAGCATCAGAGCATTTCTAGCTCCAATGCTCCACCTTGCCCTGCGCTGCATAGCACAGGACAAGGGCTGTTTTTTACTGCCAGTGATGTACCCGGTTTTTCTGAGTATGCTAGGCAGAGTCTTTCACCTAGCAGTGATATTACCAGTACTAATGGGTGGTCTTTAGCACCTCCTCACCCATTTATTCCAGTACTAGGCAGAAGTCTCTAACTAGCATACCCATATGAAGCCCGGTATATCACCATTAGTAAAGAATAAGCTCTTACCCTTGCAATGCAGGGCAAAGGGAAGCATCGGAGCAAGAAATGCTCTGATGCTCCACTCAGACATGGTAAATGAGTAAAGGCGAGCTTATGTCCAGGTTCAGCTCGGACAACCCCTTTAAACTATGAGTAGATAATCTTGGCAGCAAGTGTTCTATTTACCTGCAGTGCCACCACTGGAAAGAGTAAGCACTACACAGCTAGCGTTTGGTCTGTCCTTGCAGGGATGCGCTGGGTCCTCCAGAGTGAGAGACATTCTTTTGTAGCTAGTCCATCCTGATTAATAGATGAGGTTCCCTCTATTAAATCAAAATTCCTTAAAGGGGCACTTTCGTCAGACAGGGGTATTTTTTTTAACTTAATATGCATATAAAAAAAATTTAAGATCCAAGTTTACTTTTACTGTGACTGGAAAATATTATCTGTTAGTATGTTAGTACATTAGTAGAATTAGAATACCTATTACAGCTCTTGATTTCTGGATAGGCCTAGATAAAGATGTTCACAGAAGCGCATTACAGCTTGATGCTCTAATTGAGTCGCTTATCCAGGGGTGCACCTAGCCTTTCTGCTACCTGAAGTGAACACTGAAACGGCACCCCAACCCCCAATGCCTATTTCTTAACCTAACCTCTTCTCTCCAGCTCTACTGTTAAAGACATACTTGGAAAACATTACATATAGCTCTAAAGACCATACAGGGTAATACAGTGTCACATACTGTGCCCACTGTGCTTTCCAATACTATTCTGCAGAAACAGATAATCCCCCTTCTGCTGCCCCCTTCTTGCCCCTATCTGGTGTTGCCTGAGACAATCACCTCGCCTCATTAGTGGTGCACCCCTGCGCTCATCCCCTTTCCTCTCTGGCCGCAGTGAATGGTCTGACTGAGAAAGTCAAGTGAAGCTGTTTGCTGTGCTAAAAGTCCAAACAAAGGAGGAAGTTAAAGAGCCAGGAGAGGAAGTAGAATGCATGGAATGACTTATTACATACAATATACACAAACAGGCTGTTAATATGTGAGAAAAATTAATAAGTGAAATGTTCTAAATTATATTTTCTACATATTTTCTAAACTAGACAACCCCTTTAATTCCTAGGCAGACAAGGGACAGTGCACTTGAGGCTTTTGTGCATTTGTGGCTCCTTTGAAATAAGTGGCCCCTCTGGGGCCTTGACTCTCTGTAGTTTATCTGCTCACTAATTAAATACTACTGTAAGGCAGATGTGCGTGGCAAGAGTGTCCCCTATGTCATATTTTATTTAAAGTTAAAGGGGTATTCCTATCTGGTACACTGATGGCATATTGCTAGGGGACCACCTCACATCTCCAGGACAGGACCCCCAAAGTGAACAGATAGCAGCCTCACATGTGTAGTTCCCTGCTGTGGGTTTTCTGATACTAGCTGAGCACATACAGTCCCAGTCCCATAGAAATGAAAGAAGAGGTAGCCTCGTTTGCGCAGTGCGCTCTCCATTCATTGCTATGGGATTGGCTATTTTCTGAACTCCCATAGCGATGAACGGAGACCACACTATGCATGTGTGGTGTGCTCTCCTTCACTTAAGGGGCCCAACTGTGTAGATAGGTCTAGCCTTAACCTCACATTAATGGAATATTTTAACAATAAGACATCAATGTCCCAGATGAGCCAACCCCTTTAAGATAGAGGTTTTGGAAGCTAAAAGAAAAAAGAAAAAACAATGATTGCTGACTAAAGTTATGTACTTTTAACATTGAAATGTTTTGCCACCAGAAAACAATGACCACTGTTTCAACATAATTGTACAGTTCCACTGTGACCCTTATGTTGCTGTAGAAGTAGTGTGTTATGCACACTTACTGCATAACACTAATATTAAATTCTTCGGAGAAAGTAAGAACCTGCAAACGACGTAAATGCAAAAAGTGAAATGTCAGTGGTAGCTCAGAATAGCAGGATTACAGGGAGCAAAAAACCTATAGGAGGAAACTGTTCCCCTGACTCCAGAAGGTCAACACTATGGCAGCATTTTCCTTGGCTCTTCTGCTCCCGGAGGATCCCACAATGGGCTAAATCTAGCAGTAAGCATTTTGAGAGATAAATAAGCCTAGCTGAACATATAGTAGCAGAAAAAGCTGACATTCTGAGAAAAAAAAACGCTGTCCTTTCAGAGGATTATAAATGTAATATTTTTATAGGTGTCCATATATCAGAATTAGTGATGAGCGAATTTCTCAAAAATTCGATTCGGTCGGAATTCATTTGTGGCGAATCGCGGTAAAAACAGCTATTTCCTGGCTTCAGATAGCCTTTATAGGGGTGTAGAACACTGGCCTTGCAGTAACACGCATAGGAAGTCTGCTGTAGTAGTGAAACAATACTGTGAGTCAGTATGACACGCAGGTGACAGGCATCGCTCTTAGAATCACTGCACACTTCACTTATTTGGGCAGTTACGGGGCCAAAACTGACCAAATAACTCAATTGTGAACTTTGGTCAGTGATCCTTCAGTATTGCTAATGCCAAAAAAAACAGGAGTGGATCCAAAACAGAGATGACACGTGAATGGAATATTTGCATGTCTTCTGTGTTTTGTACCAACTCCTGCTTTTGGCTACCAAGCCAATTCTGATGGGATCATATAGGCCTTACAGCTGCTACATAGACAGAATCCGTTGTGTGTCTCATTTTTCTTTCCTTCTGACAGATCTGATTCATCATGACAAAGCTCCGTCTCTCCACATTTCGGGTGGACAGGCAAGTTCTCCTTGGGGTAACTATGGCTCCCGCCGCACTAAAAACCCGCTCTGATGCCACACTACTGGCCCGGCAGTACAGCTTTTCCAGGGCAAACTCGTCCAGTTGCGGCCACAAATCCAGTTTAGCTGCCTAGTAGTCCAGCGGATCTTCACCGACAGCTGGCAGAGTGCACTCCAAGTATTCCACAACCTGGTGATTAGTTTCTTCACTAGGCGGATGCTGATGTAGCTGCTACTGTTCCTGCCATGGGCGTAGCTATAGGGGGTGCAGAGGTAGCAGTCGCTACTGGGCCCAGGAGCCTGAGGGGGCCCAAAGACACTTGTCCCGCATAAGACGACACACAAAGCACTGAGGGAAGGGGGCCCAAGCTGAGCTCTTGCACCAGGGCCCATGAGCCGTTAGCTACGCCCCTGGTTCCTGCCCCCCTCCTCCCCCAGCAGTCATTGCAGTGGAATGTGAGCGCAGAAGGGCCCCCCAGGTCAGACCTGTGAGAGGATGGACGATGGTGCAGACTGGTAGCGAGGGTCCAACAAGGTTGAGAGCCAGAAGTCATCCCTCTGCCGGGGGACCATTTAAATGTTTGCTCATGTCTTCACCTTTCTATCCTGCTGCTCACATTGATAAAGGCACTTGCATGTGCCGAAACGCGCGTCACCTTCTATGAGTGGCGAAAAAACCTGGTATAATTGCAGTACAAAGGAGTGTCAGTTCCTTCATTCGTTCAAGAATCAGGAGTGACGTCCACTAACTGCACACCCACACCTTCATGCAGTGCCGTCCGACCATCCGTAACCCTCTGCCGAATGGTGACAATTTGGCAGTCACTACGTAAGCAAGGGAACATGCATCGGTCCATTTGTGCAAGTGACTCAGAGGGACTCCCTACCTCCATCTCCACTGCATACACTGTGTCTGGGTCCTCTGTCTTGCCTTCCTCATCGCCCTGTAGCTCCTCTGTCGTCTCCTGCTCCTCCTCTCCTGTCAGCTAATTAGAAAAACTACCCATTTCGCTACACATTGCCTGTGCTGCAATGTCCTCCTCCCCCTTCTTCTCCCCTTCCAGTTCAGCCCCCACAGGGCTCATGTGACCATGAGATCTAGGCGCCACGTCTCCTGTCCCCTGACCAGCCATTTTTTGCCACTAATACACACCAAAAAGGTCTGTAATTTTCTCACTACAGGGCTTTAGAACATATAACTGCGGCCGTGAACAACAAATAACACTTCTTTTTGCCACTAATACACACCAAAAAGGGCTTTCATTTTCTCACTTCACCACACAAGGGCTAATAAGCCCTTTTTCTTTTTCCCCACTAACACACGCCAAAAAAAGACTTTAGAACATATTACTGCGGCCAAGAATGGCAAATAAACATTTTTTTTGCCACTTATACACGCCAAAAAGGGCTGTAATTCTCTCACTTCAACACACAATGGCTAATAAGCCCCTTTTTCCCCCCTACTAATACGTGACAAAAAAAAGGCTTTAGAACATATATATAACTGCACTGCACAAGGGCTTATAAGACCCCAATAACAAGAACGGTTTACCAGAATTATAGAGGTATTGCAAACCTGAAATGAGCAGCAGTATAATGGCAATTTGGATCCGCAGTCAGTACAGAAAAGTGTAATAAGATTGTTACTATTACCCAGGCTGTAAACACCCCTATTGAACCCTGTTCTGCTTCAATACTATGGGATAATTCCTCCCTATCCTTTCCCTATATTTCTAATGCTCTTTACCTGAACTTCTATTGAGCAAAATATAAGTTTTCAAATCTTTCCTAGCACTGTCCCTAGCGCCTGCTAAGGTCTCTCCCTGCACTAAGTACACTGGAAAATGGCAGAACCCAAGATGGCGGAGGCTATTTTTATGGCTGTGACATCACAGGGCTGGCTGGCTGCTGATTGGCTGCATGCATGGCATTGTGGGTGATCCCTCATTCCCAGAGTTCCTTGTTCCATGTCCTAACATGTACAGCAGCCATTTTAGGAGAAAATGCAATTCGATACCAGGAAGCGTGAGAAAATTCGTATTCGGTGCGAATCGAATAATTCCTGAAATTCGGATCAAATTCCACTTCATCAGCTTCGATTTGCTCATCTCTAATCAGAATGTAAGAAGAGCAGCTGTAGTTCACAGCATACACATCCCATCACTTACAGCAGGTATGTAGATACATGGAGTGAGCTAGTGAGTCCAGCTTTAGCCAAACCTCACCCATGCACACGAAAGCTGACAACTTTACCTGTATACAAGTTTGCTATGCAAATTACAGAAATGTTGGCAGAACCTGCCAGGGTTTGCAGGACTTACCAATCATTTAATGTGTATAGTGACCTCCTGACACTCCACTGATGGCAAATATGGGGAAGACAAGGATTGAGGAGATAGATTTCGACTGCAGGATCCTTTTGTTCTCAGGAAGATAAGCCACTGTCAGAGCTGTTTGGCAACAGCATTCTCCCCTCTCTCCATTCACAAGACCTGCATACTCGGCTCCGCTGAGTTGTGTATGTTGGAAGGGGTGTCAGGAGATAAAGCTGTCCGGAAACACATAGTCCATGCGTGTGGCTAACCCTACACTATTAATCAGAGCCCGTAATTGTAGAATGTGGACTCACAAGCCCCAATTTAAAGGAATACTCCAGACTCCAGGTTGATATGACAGGGATTTTCTTTTTGGTGTTTTTTCTTTTTATCCATTTGTCATGCTCCACCCTTGCAGAACCTGTATTTGTATTGCCCAAAGGCTTCCACTGAAGTGTTTTTTATGTTAATATATATATATATATATATATATATATATATATATATATATATATTTAACTGTGCCAGTATTGGAAATGAGAGACCTTGATTAGTAAAATTACTTTTCCGTTTGGAAATCCCTTCTCCATAGAATACACAGTGGTGCTTAAAAATTTGTGAACCCTTCAAAAGTTTCTATATTTCTGCATAAATTTTACTTAAATCCACATCAGATTTTCACACAAGTTCTAGCGGATAAAGATCAAAAAATAGGTCAACAATATTAGACTTGGTCATTTATGTATTGAGCAAAATTTTTCAATACCACATATGAGTGGCAAAATTATGTTACCCTTTCCTTTCGATATTTGTGTGATCCTCTTGTGCAGCAATAACTACTTAATGTTTCTGATAATTCAAAATTCATTGTTCTATCAATGATGGCAAACCTTTCTGGCCTAGATGCAGCACAACAGGCCCAAACCATGATACGACCGCCACAGTGTTTCCTGGAATGTTGTGTTTTCTTTTTTCCAAACAAAAGGTTTCTCATTTAAATTCTATTTTCGTCTTAATAATTTATAAAACACTGTTCCAATAGCCATCTGCCTTGTCTTTAGCAATCTGCAGATGGGCAGTAATATTCTCTTTGGAGATCAGTGGCTTTCTCCTTACAATCCTGCCATGTACACCATTGTTCAGTATCCTCTTGATGGTGGACGCAAGAACATTAAAAGGGTTCTCTCCTCTCATTTTATCAGTATGAAATCAGTCGGGGTCGGACTCCTGGTACCCCTGCTGATCAGCTGTTTAAGAAGCCCAACAGAAGCGCCAAGGCCTCCTCACAACTTACTTCAAGCATAGAGCTATAAGTCATCAATATATAAATCTTTGTTGATTGACCACACCTGGGGAGGATAATATTCATCTTGAATTTTCTCCATATGTACACAATATGTCTGACTCTGGATTGGTGAAGTCTAA
The DNA here is from genome assembly GCA_033119425.1 of Bufotes viridis. Lineage (NCBI taxonomy): Eukaryota > Metazoa > Chordata > Amphibia > Anura > Bufonidae > Bufotes > Bufotes viridis. The sequence goes on along the minus strand of CM065590.1, from coordinate 413,818,180 downwards.
ACTCTTCTAGAGATGTTTTTGAACCTTTTCCAGCCTGATGAGCATCATCAACTTTTTTTCTTAGGTCCTCAAAAATCTCTTTTGTTCGTACCATGATACACTACCACAAATGTGTCGTGATGGTCAGACTTCAATAGACCCCTGTTCTTTAAATAAAACAGATCACCTATTCACACCTGATTGTCATCCCTCTGATTGAAAACACCTATAATTTCACCTTCAAATTATATGCAAAGCCTAAAGGTTCACATACTTTTGCGACTCATAGACATGTGATATTGGATCGTTTTCTCAATACATAAATGACCAAGTTTAATATTTTTCCCTCATCTGTGTGATATGGGTATCTTTATCTATTTTGGAAAAATCTGATTCAATTTTAGGTCAAGTTTATGCAGAAATATAGAAAATCCTGACATTTCAAGCACCACTGTATGTTCCAATAGAACCCAGTATGGTGTAGACATATAAGATCAATCCTTTCTTGATAAAAGTGAGCAGGTTGTTTGGTGTCAGGAAAAAAACAGAGAACCCCTGCGATCTACCTGAACTTAAAAAACAGGTAAATATAAGATTTTGTCGCAAAAAACTTCTGTAAGTGAAAGTCAGTTCCATTCACCTCAATGGGGTTCTTTTGGCGGGAATCACATGGAATATTGCAAGCCCCAAATCTGCCATGTTTTTTGGACACTTTATTTTAATAAATAAAACTTTTTTGTTGTTGGGATGGCATGTTTCGTGAATAATGAATTTTTTTTGTCAGACCATCTCATACACATAGGGGGTCATTTATCAACTCAGGGGGTCATTTATCAACTTATGTACATCCCATAAAGGAAACAGGTTCTTGGCAATAGCCAAAGACAATTACCTTTCCCAACTAGTTCAGGACCCCACTAGAGGGACGGCCATACTGGACTTAGTATTAACCAATAGACCTGACAGAGCAACAGATGTGCAGGTCGGGGGACACCAAGGAAATAGTGACCATAAAGAAATAACCTTCCAATTATTCTTCAAACGAGAGTTTCTAAAGGGAGGAACAAAGATACCAAACTTCAAAAAAGCAAAATTTAGCCAACTAAGCGAGGCCATAGGTCTAACTAACTGGGACAAAGTCCTCAAGAATAAAAATACAACCACAAAATGGGAGATTTTTAAAAGCATTGTAACATCTAATTGTGAGAGGTACATACCTTATATGAATAAAAGGCTAAGAAACAATAAGAAACCAATGTGGATAAATAGAACCGTAAAGAAAGCAATAAATGACAAAAAGAAAGCATATAAATCACTAAAACAGGAGGGGAGCCAGGAAGCACTGATAAACTATAAGGAAAAAATTAGAATATGTAAAAAACTAATAAAAATTGCCTAACTAGAGACCGAGAGATTAATTGCCAAAGAGAGTAAAACTAACCATAAAATGTTCTTAAATTATATAAATGGTAAAAAATATAAATCTGAAGGAGTCGGCCCTCTACATAGCAATGAGGGGGGTGTTGCAGAGAGCGACGAGGATAAAGCAAAACTATTAAATATTTTTTTCACCACTATATTCACTGAGGAAAATAAACTGTCAGATGAAATGCAGAATGTAAAAGTAAATTCCCCATTAAAAGTGCCCTGTCTGACCCAGGAAGATGTACAACAGCGAATTAAAAAGATTAAAATAGACAAATCGCCAGGACCGGATGGCATACACCCCCGTATTCTAAGGGAATTAAGTGATGTCATAGCCAGACCATTATTTCTGATATTTACGAGCTCTATACTGACAGGGAATGTTCCACAGGATTGGCACATAGCAAATGTGATGGCAATATTCAAAAAGGGTCCAAAAACAGAGCCTGGAAATTATAGGCCGGTAAGTTTAACATCTGTTGTTGGTAAACTGTTTGAAGGGTTTCTAAGAGATGCTATTTTGGACTATCTCAATGAAAATAGGCAAATAACGCCATATCAGCATGGCTTCATGAGGGATCGGTCATGCCAAACAAATTTAATCAGTTTCTATGAGGAGGTAAGTTCTAGACTTGACAGCGGCGAATCAATGGATGTCATATATCTGTACTTCTCCAAAGCATTTGACACTGTACCTCATAAAAGGTTAGTATATAAAATGAGGATGCTCGGACTGGGAGAAAATGTCTGTAAGTGGGTAAGTAACTGGCTGAGTGACAGAAAACAGAGGGTGGTTATTAACGGTAGATACTCAGATTGGGTCGCTGTAACTAGTGGGGTACCTCAGGGGTCAGTATTGGGCCCTATTCTTTCAATATATTTATTAATGATCTTGTAGAAGGTTTGCACAGTAAAATATCTATTTTTGCAGATGACACTAAACTGTGTAAAGTAATTAACACTGAAGAGGACAGTTTTCTGCTACAGAGGGATCTGGATAGATTGGAGGCTTGGGCAGAGAAATGGCAGATGAGGTTTAACACTAACAAATGTAAAGTTATGCACATGGGAAGGAATATTGCAAGTCACCCGTACATATTAAATGGTAAAACACTCGGTAACACTGACATGGAAAAGGATCTAGGAATTTTAATAAACAGCAAACTTCACACTTGCGTTGGTGCGGATCCGTCTGTTTATTTGCACAGACGGATCCGCAACTATAATGCAAACGTTTGTATCCGTTCAGAATGGATCCGTTTGCATTAGTTAAAAGAAAAATGACAAAGTCCACCATATTGAGTAATTGAAAACGGATCCGTCCGCATTGACTTACATTGTAATTAAAAACGGATCGGTTAGTCTCCGCCTCTTCAGACGGACACCAAAATGCTGCATGCTGCATTTTGGTGTCCGCCTCCAAAACAGAATAGAAGCGGAACGGAGCCTAACTGATGCATTCTGAACGGATCCTTATCTACTCAGAATGCATTAGGGCTTAATTGATCCGTTTTGGACCGCTTGTGAGAGCCCTGAAACGGATCTCACAAACGGAATCCAAAACGCTAGTGTAAAAGTACCCTAAGCTGTAAAAACCAGTGTCAGGCAGCTGCCACCAAGGCCAATAAGATAATGGGTTGCATCAAAAGGGGCATAGATGCCCGTGATGAGAACATAGTCCTACCACTTTACAAATCTCTAGTCAGACCACACATGGAGTACTGTGTACAGTTCTGGGCTCCTGTGAACAAGGCAGACATAGCAGAGCTGGAGAGGGTTCAGAATAGGGCAACTAAAGTAATAACTGGAATGGGGAAACTACAGTACCCTGAAAGATTATCTAAATTAGGGTTATTCACCTTAGAAAAAAGACGACTGAGGGGAGATCTAATATCTATGTATAAATATATCAGGGGTCAGTACAGAGGTCTCTCCCATCATCTATTTATCCCCAGGACTGTGACTGTGACGAGGGGACATCCTCTGCGTCTGGAGGAAAGAAGGTTTGTACACAAAAATAGAAAAGGATTCTTCACGGTAAGAGCAGTGAGACTATGGAACTCTCTGCCTGAGGAGGTGGTGATGGTGAGTACAATAAAGGAATTCAAGAGGGGACTGGATTTATTTCTGGAGTGTAATAATATTACAGGCTACAGCTACTAGAGAGGGGTCGTTGATCCAGGGAGTTATTCTGATTGCCTGATTGGAGTCGGGAAGGAATTTTTTCCTCTTAAGTGGGGAAAATTGGCTTCTGCCTTACAGGGGTTTTTTGCCTTCCTCTGGATCAACTTTTAGGAAACAGGCTGAACTGGATGGACAAATGTCTTTTTTCGGTTTTATATACTATGTTACTATGTTACTAGTTGTGTGGTCTAAAAAAGTTGCAAGTCAATGGGACTACAACACTTTCTGTAACATTAGGTCATTTTTGCAACATTTGGTGTTCTTCTCTGCCAGACAACCCCCTGGTCTACGTTTGTACTTAAAGGTGTATACCAAATTGCACTCACACCAGATATATTATTGAGGTGTGCTAGATCATAAATTTGGTGCAGGCACACAAAACAAAGCCAGATTTAAGACTGACACAAAAACAACTTTAAAAGATAAATTACCCCATAATGTGTGCTTTCTATAAGCATTTTTAGACAGTTTGAAAAAAAATTTAAAATATGCTTTTTCACAGTTATTATTTTCCTGGCTATAATACAATATTACACAAAAAGTCTTTTTGAGGGTTATTTATTAAGACCAGCGTTTTTTAGCATTCAGTTCTTGTAGTACTTTTTCTAGGGAGCTGTGGTTCGATGTTATAAAATAGCTCCACATACTCTCCCACACACATCCAGGTGGTTTTTTAAAACTTTCCCTGGGCAAAACCATTCTACATTTCCTTTGCTGAATCAAATGGTTAACATATAATCTTATCAGATGAGTCCTGCCCTCCAGCTAATCCATTCGGTGACCAGAGCTAGATGGGTCCAGATTCATTTTTAGTCTCTTTAAAAAAAAGTCAAGATGGAGCCTAACAATCCCATAATCTTCCACTCCCTTGCCAAGTAACAGAGAAGGAATGTGAGGGCATAACCTAGCGTCCAGTGGACTACAATTCGGCCATTAACTGTTTGAAACATTAAGCATGAATATAGGAAACACAAAGAGTCAATTACAAATGTCTTAGGTTCATCACACCTATAAAGAAGGTAATAGCTGTGCACCTAAGTAAGCAGCAAGGTTACCAATCCTTTCACAAACAGTCCATGAAAAATTTGATCATTAGGTGCCAAGACAGGCCCGTAATGACCTCATTTTTCTCACGCTGTTCATGAAAAAGTGGACAGGTTAGCAACTAGATAGTGCTATATAAGATCATTTAATTGTTCACTATTGCAGATAAATAGAAAATGGTCCTAAATTGTCCTTAGCATGGTTGACCCCCTCAATGTGATACCTCCATTTGGAATGCAATCTATCTCTAAAATCAAATACGGACTAGATAAATTCTGTCAGGCACACACTGAGACATTTCCATGCAGGCATTGTATGATAACACAGAACCAAAGATTTAGCAAGTGCCAAGAATAATGAGCAACCTGACCCAATGTACTGAATGATTCACACATTTACAAATGCCTGAACGACAGCCATGAATCTGCAGAAAATTGCAGATCTTAATCAGAGACACAAAAGTTTAGTCACTTAATAGTCACCTGAAATAATAATGACTAAAACCGAGCACTGTTTATTGCTCTAGCTGAGAAATGAAACGCGCATCTCCTGTCACTACCACCCCCACCCCATGTAGTGTACCCTTGCCAATCTCAGCATTTATACCAAGGTGCAGAGCAGTCAAGAATATAAATGGTCTGCAGAGACAACAAGGTACATTTCTCTAAATGGCAAGCTGATTTTTGAAAGGTGCGCACCTTCTTGGCTGTGCTTTATAAGCCTCTTCACAGAGCTTGGGATAGACACACTTCCCAGAGACAGTGACAAATGGACCCTGGTGCCACGCTAACACACTACATAAATACTTTTACACTATGTCTCGAGTGTCTGCTAAATTGCCAAGATTTGTTCTGCTCAAAGTGAAGTGTAATGATTCAATTCCATCCGTAGAAAGACTAAATTAATTCCGTATGGTGCAACAAAACCTTGTAGGATTCCCCCATCTAGAAGAGACCCAAGATCATCACCGGCTTCATAAACGACTTCTTCTGCCATTAAATCTATTCCGATGGGGCAAATTGAATACAGTATGATTATCTGTATTACTTATCTTTGTCTTTTAGCCAAGTAGCAATGTCTATCATCACCTTTCGGTTGATGTACGTGTAATGGTAATAATTTACCCTCTATGTCTTTTCAGAAAGGTTGTCACTAATTTACCTCCTACCTAATGGAAAAATAATCTTGAAGGAAAATTGGGAGTATTGTAGATCGTAGCTGGTGACAGATGTGGACAAAAATATTTCACAGTGCTATGTGCAATATGTGTGCACAGACAAATTATAGTATTTTTACAAAAATCTGAGTATCAGAAGGATATAGAGGAAAGTAGTGAGGTTCATGTAGTGTCAAGTCTCCTTACCCTTTCATTTTCTTAGCTCAGATTGTTGAAGTCAAGACCTAAATAATGTGACAGTCTTGTTGCTATGGACATGCTTCTTTGGCAACCCCATCTAAACCTAGTAACTTGACTTTCTAAACAGTTGGTACTGTGGCAGCGTTCAAGCCATGCCATTCACCACATCAGCCTATGTGATCTAACAGATATTTATAAAATTTGGGGCAGTCATAATAAACATGATTGTAAGCATTTATTTTACTACCTGCTTTACCACTCACATGTCACACCCTAAGGCCTCATGCACACGACCGTTGTTTTGGTCCGCGTCCGAGCCGCATATGTTGCGGCTCAGGCGCGGACCCATTCACTTCAATGGGGCCGCAAAAGATGCGGACAGCACTCCGTGTGCTGTCCGCATCCATTGCTCCTTTCCGTTGCCCCGCAAAAAAAAAATAGAGCATGTCTAATTCTTGTCCATTTTGCGAACAAGAATAGGCATTTCTACAATGGGCCGCGTTCCGTTCCGCAATTTCACGGACCGCAAAACACATACGGTGGTGTGCATTAGGCCTAACAGTAGAAGAGAATCATGTGGAAGTGTGGAGAAGATGATGGCAAAGCTATGTCCTTATGGGGCTATGCAGCTGATTATTATGGAAGCATTATGGATGGCCCTATTATGAGGCACTGTGGCTGCATCTGTAAGAATTACTGCAACAGCTGTTGAGCAAACTGGCTATTATTCAGACAATTCTGCTATAACAATGGACTATTGTGACATGATTACTTAAAGGCATACTAAATGTGGAGCAATTTATTCTGATGTCACTACTGGATGTTGTCTAGGAGGAAAAAAAGTAGTTTCCCCCCCCCCCCCAAAATAGTGCCGCAACTGCAGCGAGCCCCTGCAAAGCCTTCGCAGAGGATGGGAGTGGTGGTGGCGCTGATCAGATATCGTGTCATAGTGTACTCCCCCAGGCCGTTGCTCCCTGGGGATCGGAGCAGCGGAAAGGTAGTTTGAAAAATCAGGACAGAAGTAAAAATATAAAAATCTTTCTTTATTTAGTGTAAAATAAAACTTGTGGCATATCCAGCAGTATTAGGTACAAAGTGCATTTTCTAGCACCAGATGAGAAGTAGTGGCTGGTTGGGTGGCAATTTTAATAGGACAAGCAGACACTTGTGGATATAGGTGTCCACTGTAATACATGCTTGGAGTTAGTCTGACCTGGAGGTGATTTGGGCGATGGGTGTCTAAGTCATAGCCCCTCACATTGCAGTAGTGTCTGTAAATCTCTATTTTCGCTGATCACTCTGTTGTCTTGTCACACTGATGCTTTTTATAAGCAGTGTTCTTGATACTGATGATTTCTCTGGAGGATGGTCTCACAGGAGAATCGGACACAGTTCTTAGGAGTAGAAGCACTGACATGTGCTTCCTCTCCATTTGCTGTCTACTCAGCAACCCCCACTCCTGGCAGAAAGTAAGACCAGACAACCTCTACCAAAAGGGGAGGAACAGGATGGCTAGCCCTGTTCCTGCCAACCATTGCCAATCATACCTTCCCTTCAGAAAAAACGGCCAAAACATGAAAATAACATGACATGCCAATAACAGTACATTATATAGTACAACAAAATATTTTACACATACCCCCGGGTCTGGGGTACTGCACATCTGCCTATGGGCTCTGTATGATTCAACTATGATCATTTGAATAAGGTTGAGATTTAATACCAGTCACAGCCCATGGACAGATGTGGCCTTGTTTCTGGAAAAAAAATTTTTTTTCTAAACCTGGATACCCCATTTCCTCAGGATAGGTCATCAATATCTGATCAGTGGGGGTCCAACACCCGCCGATCAGCTCTTTGAGAATGCAGCGGCACTGCTGTGTGCGCCGTGGCCTTGTCTCTGCTTTTCCTAGGCTGAATGACGACACGTTCATGTGTCACATGGCGTAGGAGCAGCTTATTCAAGTGAAAGGGGCTGAGTGCAATACCAAGCACAGCCACTATACAATGTATGGCACTGTGCTTGGTAAGCTGCGAGAAGGCAGCGGCACTCACAGGAGCACCACGGCCTTCTCTAAACGGCTGATTGTCAGGGGTTCCAGATGTGGAACCTCCACTGATCAGATACTGATGACCTACTCAGAGGATAGGTCATCAGTAAAAAAAAATCCTGAAAAACCCTTTGTAGACTTGTACTGCTGGACTGAGACACAGTATTGTCTAATGAGACTGCACTGGAATTCAATAAATAAAGGGGCATTGTTAGAGTTACAGGGAGCATCTATGCATGAACAATTTAACAAAAAAGTACTCTAAAATTTCTACCTTTTATTATCATGTCATTAATAGCTTCAAATTTCAGTGCTGGTTCATTTCTAAATTTATCTTTATAGTATTCACAGTTTGTTTGTTTTTTAGCTCCAAATGACCTACAAACACATAGAATTAGAAGATAAAATTCTGATAACTTGCAGTCACCACTAGAGGGAGCTTAGAAGCATACTGTAATGCATTATTATTATATTCAATGTATAGTCAGTACACAGATTAGACTGCATTCACATAGCATCTTAGCCCATTACAGGGCTTTCCCCCATTGTGGGTGTATGTCTTAATCCCCCAAGACAGCATTCAGATGCACACCATGATGGGCACATTGACTTTAAAGAATTTCAAAGAATTAATTTTCGGAGTCCATGTCATCTGATTTACATTTTTGATGGACAGAACAGGGAGATTTAAGTGGTGCAAAGGAAAACTGGCTTAGAATCCCACAGCAACCAATGAGATTCTACCTTTCATTTTGCAGAGATCCTTTGGAAACTGAAAGTATCAATGTGATTGATACCATTGGGCAACTAAGACAGTTTTCCTTTGGAACACTTGATAAATCTACTCCTATGTGCATACAGCTTTATAGATGATGTGTGTCAGGTTTTCTGAAAGTCTTCCACAGAGCATCTATATACTACACAGTGGTATGACTGCTACCCACTGGGTACGTCAAGAACTTCTATAGTGTTTTTACTAAACTCAACAAATTTTCATGTTGTCTAAGCGTGAATAGTCTAACTAAATAATTTCTGGAATCCAGCTAGGAACGAGCCATCCTTTCTGGCACTGTTGATTTTCCTCTGTAAGCTAGAAATGTATTCTGAATTTATCATCAGAGCATTTAATTACTGGTAGTATACTACTTGTCAGACATCTATTAAATACATACTGTATATTCTCACTATACTAATATATAACATGTGGATCAGTCTTGAGCGGTGATTTAAATTGAAGGGTGACTGCATTGTTAACTTTTTTTCACTTTGATTGCTACATGTGGAAGATAAAATACTTAGCAGGAAGTTTGATACAAATGGCTATGTGCCATTATAATAGGGTATATTAGAATAAACTACTACATCCTGAGATGTGTTGATCTGGAATCTATCCAGCTGGCTTGAAAAATTATGGTATAGCTGTAATGTCTGAGGTTATATAGAGTCTAAACTATAGGCAACCACAAAAAGTAACCATATCCCATTAAAACTGGCCATAAGCAGATGACAGTTTTGATGGGGTTGCTCATTGGTAAATGAGAAAACATACTGTAGGAAGCTATACTAGAGTTATTGATGATAATTAAGGGCGGCCCGGGAACTTAAAGTGTCCCTGGAAAAAATACTAAAATGGACCCATTTTGTAGTTGGATTCAAATTGATGGAAGATAGGACCATCAATACCATATTGTGGCACATTATACCACCTTAACAGAGCCAAATACCACAGTCCATCACAAAATACATCCCTAAAAACTTCCACTGCCAGACTGTGAGGAGGATCCAGGCAGCCCCCGGGCATCGAAATTGTCCTGTAAGCTCTATGGCCAATGTGCCCCTGATGGTAATGATTCGCTTCTTGAACTGGACAAATGGTAAATTCGACCCATTAAATAGGCTATCAGATGCATAAAGAGGGAGGGCAGTTCTCAGGTTGGCATATTCATATTTACCATGATTTAAGGCCATAAAATTGCCTTTTCTACTACAAATTCTAAGAGGAACGTACAAGTCCCTTCTGGAGAGAAATGGGTGGCTGGGTCAATTTCAACCTGAGGATGGGAGGGGGCCCAAATCAAAGCATTAATGTCATTTATTTTGGTGCTGGGAAAAACATTGGAAAAGAACTTGGCTCCCTAGCCATCATGGGTGCAAACTTCCTCATCAGCTGTAGACATAAGGGCTGTAGACAACTTGGGCATTCAATTTGTGAAGAAAAAAATTAGAACAGCATTATGACTGGTTTTAAAGAGTGAGAACTTCACATTTCCTTTTGAATTAGTTATCCTAAGATCCATGGTATGGTTGCATATTAGGGTTCATATTACATTTGCAACAAGTAGACCCCATATGGTCCTATTGAAGGGTTCTATTGTAATATAAATATGCCTTGGTAGAACTGCACATGTCCAAGTACTGCAGTCATAATACAGACTCCAATATATGGATAATTTCTGAATGGCCTAAACTAGTGTTTCTCTTGCATGTCAAAAGAACATTTAGCATGCCAAAAGTGGTGTAAATATGTTGCAAGTCTTGGCGCACGGCTTATGTGCCTCAAAACTTGCGACTTTTCCCTGCTCATGCCACTTTTTCAAAGTGGTAAAAAAAAAGGGGGGGTAACATGGGCAGGGAAGCGGGCAGGCTTGGCTCATTTATAATTTTCTGTGCTGGTGTTTGACGTGGAAAATAGTTTAAACCTACACCAGCAAGATCGCTGACATAGAGTTAAAGGGCTTATCTGGGAAATTATAATGATGCCCTATCCTCAGGATAGTGAAACAAATAGTATGTAGAGCAGCACTCATATACCTTCTAGACTCCTTCAGACATGCAACAGCCAATCCAAAGCACCAGATCCACAGTGCTTCATAGATATTTAAAACAGAAGGTGATAGTAGCAAAAAAGGAGCAAAGTTTCGACTAACACCTAGTCTTTGTCAAGGCTTGACGAAGACTAGCTGTTAGTTGAAACTTTACTGCTTTTTATGTATCTTTTTGCACATGTTCTTATGGAATAACTGCTAAATAAAGGTTATTTGGATGAAAATGCTGCGATCACCTTCTATTTTGAATATTTATCCTCAGGATAGGTCATCATTATAACAGCAGGAGTATGAGTCCTGGCACCCCCATAGATCAGCTGTTTCAAGGGGCCACAATGCTCCCGAGAGCTCTGGCGAGTGCCGTGGCCTCCAGGCAACTTGCCAAGCACAGTACCATACATTGTATAGCAGCTGTGTTTGCTATTGCTTGGTATTCATTGACTTGAATAGGGCTGAGCTGCAAATAGGCCATGTGACTGATGTATGGTGACATCACTGGGCTAGGAAGAGGCCACAGCGCTCAATGAGCACTTGGCCTCTTCTAACAGCTGATTGGCGGGGACCTGAGGTAGGTCATCAATATCTTTTCCTGGATATTCCCTTTAAGTCTGTTGCACTGCCCGCTGGACGAAGTGCCAAACCTATGTAGAGGCCTGCGCCTCTAACATAACTTTGTCGCTTGCTCCGGCAGTGAAGAGGGACCCGAGACTGGCGTGAGGACGAAGGAGTTTTATAGAACTCTTAATCAGTTCCATCATAATCTGTGTCAATGAGGGATGGATTCGAAATATTCTTAGTCAAGGAGCAAAACATACTATAAAGCATATAAATGTGAACCCAGCCTTAGCAAATGTTATAGACTGTATAATGGTAATAATAAGATTTGCTTATGAAATTGTCACTGGAAATCTTGTGAATGGTAGTGCCAATCGAAAACTATATTAGAATGTTGTGTTGGAAATTTCCAGACCAGAATTGGCTTAGCCACTCTAAAGAGCACAGTAGTCCTTTAATTGGTGAAGCCATTACCACCACCACTGTCCACTTCTGACATGCTGTTATGCTATTCTTGTTTCGTGCAGCCTTTATTATAATCTGTTTTTTACAAACATTTTAACGAATAAAAAAAAGTAAAATTATATAAAAGGAGACAACTGTGGAAGATTACAAAACTTGGCAGAAATACAGAGGACAAGCCAAGGTATGCACTTTTGTAAATTGCAGCACTAAATGTTGGCGTGATTTCAAGGCATTAAAGGTTAAAATCTGCCTTTCAGAGCGTACACAGAGCAATTTCTGGGATATTCAAAACTAGCATTCAGAATAGAGTTAACCCAGCCTGATAACAGTGTCACTGTGGAGGTTAGTGAGCAGAGCAAGTGGTGCATATATAAGAAATTAGGGAAATATGGTCTAGGTTCTATATACAGTCACAACTAGCTGGTCTACTCAGATGTGGTATTTGAAACATTTACAGCTTATTGCATTGGTGGTCCTGATAGACTGATCTCAGAACTTTCTAGGCTAAACAATTGGCTTTAAAGGGGATGTTCTCCAAATTTATATTCTCAGATCCAAGTTGTGAAATATAGTTACACTGTATTTCCTAGCAGTTGGTCCAAACATGGTACCACACATGATGAGGTAAGAGTAGCATGGTCCATGGTTATTCCGTTAACACTTTTATTTATTTTTGACAGATGTTTCAGAAGAAACTTTCTTAGTATTAATGAGTGTTTCTGATTATAGGAGGAAACCGGACAACACAGCGGATCCACATACAATAAAGAAGTAAGCATTACTTACCCGGCAGATCTGCACTGCCGTGAAGTTTCACCTCGACACTACAGCCAATTACTGGCCTCAGCGGTGCACCAAAGAGAGCAGTTACTGGTTGTAGCAGTCACATGTTGTTCTTGTGAGGTCACCACTGCAGTTGGGTGGACAGATCCTGGGCAGAACTACAGCAGCAACACTGGATCTGTCAGGTAAGTAACTTGTTTATTGCATAGATCTCTTGTGTTGTCCAGTTTCCTTCTGAAATAGGACAACCCCTTTAAATATAACAACCTCTCTTCTATACATAAAAATAAGTTAAAGGTTGTCATACATCCACACCTTATACAGCAACAGCATCATAATACAGTTAAACTTCTTTCAGATGCCCACCTACAGTCTTCTAGAAGGGTTGTCTGAGAAGAATATTACCTCTGGGATCTGCATCCACCTCTAAAACAAGGCCCACTCAATCCATTTCCACCTGGATTCTGTGGCCAGAGATGGTCCAAATTACAGAAAAGGTTTATAGAGCTGTGCTATGGTGTTTCCAATTCAGTTGTATAGGAGATATGGAAAGAAGTGTAGCTTAACCCACCTGGCTGTTTCCATAGTTCTGACTCCCTCTAGCTGCTGAATCAAAGTGGGACCTCTCTATCAATCATAATAGCATATTATGTGATGGAACTTAGATAAAGAGGTGTTCTGCTACAACTACAAGGTCTCCCTAGGTTCCATTGAATTTAGTTTAGTGGAAAATTCCAATGCAGAGACATTACGGTACAGGCTATAGAGAAAAGTGGAATCCAGCTCACCCGTTCAATCACTCCAACTATGTTCCCCTGATGCACGGAGATGTAGGTAAGACCTGGGTACGACAGTAAGGAAAACGAAGGAAACTCCAGCATCTGATTCACGAGTGTCTTCTCTTTATTGGCAGTGTCGGAAATACAGCGGCAATAAAATATATCTTCTCACATCCTTAGACAGTCAACTCGTTTCGAAAAAGTTCTTAATCATGACTGGTCATGATTAAGAACTTTTTCGAAACGCGTTGACTGTCTAAGGATGTGAGAAGATATATTTTTTTGCTGCTGTATTTCCGACACTGCCAATAAAGAGAAGACACTCGTGAATCAGATGCTGGAGTTTCCTTCGTTTTCCTTACATTACGGTACAGGCGTCAGATTTCAATCTCTCCATTTTTAGATGAATCCCACGTGTGTATACTTCTGCATTCAAATTGCTAGAAGTTATAACTAGAAGTTGAGCCAGAACCTATTAGCTCAGGATATTAGTGGAGATTCTAGTTCCCAGAATCCTACAACAAGAGCAATGGAAATATCAGAGATTCTCATCATGTAAATGACCTGTGAAGTAGTTCAACTCACCAACATAACTTCTTAAGATACAGTCCCAAATGCTGATCTTGGCTGTATACTAGTCAATGGATTCTCCAGGGAGTTCCCATAAATAGTGTTCCCTTCAACTAAGGACCCCATGAAAAGCAAGAGATAAAATCTTGCCGTTAGTTACCAAGGGCTATTTTGGCCAACTTGACTCATTTAATCCTAATATATAACCCATATAAACCATGGAATATAAAAAGTATCCCTATTGTCTGATCCCCTCTATGTGGCTTTGCCTAAAGACATCCTCTTCATAAAACATGCTTTTCAAATTCCTACTGGGAAGCACAGAACTGAAATAAAACATCAAGGTTCCAAATAACAGGCTCCCCTTTTTACGGTAACTGCAGGGTGCCTAACTGACTATGATTTGCTCAGAGATACCTGTACATTATAATGAATCGTGCATCTTTTGATAGTATTTAAAATATAGCTTCCTACTGGGTGCACTGAGAAATTTTGTACTTATCTGGAAAAAAAAAGTTTTGTGCAAGGATCTTTGACAGGTTTTGATCACTAGAGCTCTTCTTGGTGACACTGATGAAGCTGGGCAGGTGGCAAACTTGTCACACTATGCCAGGTAAGATTGATCAGTACATGATGCAGAGTGACAGGCAATGCCAGCTTCTCTGCAACATCAAGAAAATCTTAAAGAATAGACAGGTCTACAGTTTAAAGAAGAAATGTGCTGTTCTAGCTATCCAAGACTGGGAAGAGGCTGGAATATTTGCCGATTCTGTCCCCATAATCTCATATGTCCACTTCTTAGAACATCCAAGAATATTAAAGGGGTATTTCCGTCTAAGACATTTATGGCATGTCCAAAGAATATACCATAAGTGTCTGATAGATATGGGTACCATTTCCAGAATGAGGGACCTCCAACCCCAAATCACCTCAATGCTTTGGCCAGAGGTGGTTCGAACTACAAAAACGGCCCAGAGTACATACGCGTGAATGATATTAGCAGTTGTTCTCAGGAACTGTATCTTTTCTTAGCTCTGGACTTGAGACCGATTGTTTCTTTAAAAATGAATTAAGAATTTATAGCTACTCATTTGTATTCTGTGGAGTAAGCTGTCAGACTGTCTTAGGGCAGTATCTAAAACTCTGCTTGTGACACACAGAAAGGAAGGAAAAACCTGACTTCTTTGTTACCTGTGAAGCACACGTGAAGACTTCAGTGTAGAGTATGAAGCATGCAGAGATGTGCCAGCTAAAGATTTTCTTGAATGTAGCCCAAAAACCTTTTTTCCACTGCTACGTCGGCTCCAGCTTTGGAAACCTAGAAACATTCACTGCAATATTCAGTTTTGTATTTTTAAAAAGTATCTGAATAACATGAGCACTTTGGGGGTCATTTATTATCCTGAAATACGCCTATATTAGCCGTATTTCAGGTGCAATCTGCAACTTTTCCCTGCTCCCACCAGGTCTAAGGAAGCTGTCTTACATTTAGACTGGCGCTGAATAAGACTGGAGCCTCTTCATAACTTCGGCAATCCACCACCTGATATAGGGGTTATTAAGACACTGACAGAGAGGGTTGGATAGAAGTACTATGGGTCCACTCATGGTTGTAGCTAGAGAGCATGCAGACATTGCATAAGGGCCTAGTGCCCAAGGGGTCCAAAAGGCTGTTATGCCACGTAAAAAATCCTCATTATTACAAATGGCCCATGATAGGTGTGGGTGGGGAGGTCTTGTTAAAGATTTTTCATCAGAGCCTAGACACTGTTCCTTCTAAACAATCTACTCTGCTGTTGGCTTCAGGAAGAATATCTTTCTGCTCATGGACCAATTATCATGCCATAGAATCTTCCCTAGAGGTCCATTCATGTTCCTGCGTAGAAAGCACATGAAATTTGGAAATACTAGGTTCTTTTATACGTTTGACATTTATACTTGACCAGTTCCCTAAAATAATCTTCAGACTGACCCAATGTTTTCTTTTTTAATATCCACTACAGTGAACCCTACAGGAGGCATCTTTTTCCTAAATGATTCTTTAGTTTTATTCCTGAATACTACACTGTGACGTTTAGTATTTGGCTTAGACGCTGTAAGGCAGTCGGCGAGCATCCGTTCTTCACTACGTGCAGGCATAAGATTTACCCGGCACTCAGGGCCGGCAAGGGGAAGACGAACGCTGGCCTGGCCCTGTCATTCAATACTTGGAGGGCGTGGAATGAGGTGGGAGAACGGATCCTCTAGGTGCAGGAGCAACGTCCACCCGAAGACCAAAAATTGCAAATAAAATACAGTATAGAGGGTCACTCAATACACCAAATCCACAGACCAGGAGTATCTAAATTGTAAATTTAAAAAGTTATTGACCATAGTAATTAATCATGATGAAAAATTCATCAAGGTAAACCATATCAAATTATATAAAAATATAAAAGAACACCAATAATTCATATAAAAAGTTCATATAGTAGTTTAACCCAAACCTTAGTTGTTGTAAAGCAGGGTGTGATAGGTGAATTGTCTCATATGGACTGGGTATATAGCAGAAACTAGAAAATTTTAAATATAATTAAGATTAAAAAAAATAACATAATAAAGTAACAGAATTAGGATGTATTTCTACAGTGGACAGAATCTTCAGTGCAACTGAAAAAGGTTAAGGGGCAAAGAACCCCCTTCAAAAACATCAAAAACACTGGAGTATCATACTGTTAATTTCACTTTCTGACCTCATGCCTGCTGACCACATTGGCTCTCAAACTGTGGCAGATCTCAATGACATCAATGAGTGCAAAGTACTTAGTAGAAACACCCAACTGTTCAAATGGATTACACAGTGTTTTTCAAAAAGCAGTCTGAACTAGCGAGCCATGCTTCCTCTTACAGCGGGATTATCTTGCCCTGCGCTGAAGTACAATAACGCCACATCTTTCTAATGCACTTTGAGCTAGACACAGAGAGAACGAGTGTGAGAGGGCGAGAAAGCATTGCCTCGCATGATATTAAATAAATCTACCTTTATTACAGGCCTTCTATTCAAAACAAGGTTATCTGGTGTTCTTTTTCATTAAAATGGGGAAAGTCATGACACGTATAAAAGATTAGCTTCTTCATGTAGCCGCCTCTTGACGAGAGAGCCCCGGCATAATAACATTTAATCAGATCCTAAGTGCAATAATAATGAACACAGGGGTTGGCTTGTCGCTGATTTCTTTTCGTAGTCATACAGTAAAGCAGTTGCAGTCTCTTAAAAGCTTTGAAGGTAAACAGCAGTGGCTCATTTACTCTGAATATTGCTAAAATGTTTAGCCATGGCGATAGAACCAGTGGAGAACTAACTGTACCTCATTACCAGCATCACTGAAAGTTGTTCCTGCACAATTCCTCTCCTAAAGACGCAGGTTCTGTATGTCTACGACACTTTGTATAAACCACTGAAGCCTGGAATATGTTTCTGAAATTCAGAGGCCTTGAATTTCTGGCCAGGTCAAACCATAAAAAACACTTGACTTTGCATACATCAGTCAATTAAGTCACCGGTCATAGCAGACAAAATCTTCACACATGGAGGGAAGAAATTATGTTGTTGGGACCTTGGAAATAAGTCGCAAATTGATAATTGAAGACATTCATGGCATATCCACAGCTTGATAGATGTGGGTCCCACCACTGTCACCCACTCTATTCTTCAAGTTGGGGGGCCCAGAGCCCATGCTCTGTCTACTTAGATGGCCTGTGGTGAACAGTGAATGGAGAGAAGGGTACACATGTCTGCAGCCATCTCCACTTTTTATATAAGCCACGGAAATAGCCTAGTACATTGTGGATATGCCATTAATGACTAAGGTGGGAATACACCTTGAAGAAGAATGTACTGATCTGAATTCTCTGGGTGAAGTGACTAGAGGCTGCCACATGCAGGCAGGGGTTAAACAGAGAGGTCATCTCTCCATATCAAGGTCTATGCAAGTTATGAAGTCCAATCTATCATAATTAGTCGGAGCTGTTTCTATAACTCTCATGGCCACATGTGCAGCCATTTCTCCACTAATTTAGGAGAACCATTTTTAATACTAGAGAACCCCTTAAGGCCATGATGGCTAACCTCCGGCACTCCAGCTGTGGTGAAACTATGACTCCCAGTTTGGAGTTTTGAAAAGTAAATGTGCACCTTGGGAGTGTAGTTTTACCACAGCTGGAGTGCCCGAATAAAAATGCTAGCAACAGATTTATGGAGTAAACATTTTAAACACAAACTTAAAGAGCATTTGTCCGTATGATCAGTATGATCAACCCTGTAAGGTGAGGCATATTGCCTGGTAGGGTTGACCATTCTTATTAAAACAGTACCTTAGTTATGTTTGTATGTAGAAGGGATCCTGAGATATCTGTTGTTTTTTTATTATTATTACTACACAAAATAGCTCTTTTGAGCACCAAGGAGCTGGTCAGAAGGCTCAAAGCACTAGTATTGTAACACCTATCTCCTCTGTGCACTCTCCCTTCCCTGTGATCAACAGGGCTAGACATCTTGTCTAGCTCTGTATTCTTTTGTTGAGTACCATGGCTCAGTGACTCCTGTGCTCAGTGCATGCGCAGTCGGAATCTGCGCTGCTTGGGAGGCAGAAGCAGATCAAGTGTGCAAGCACTGGGTGACTGAGCCACAGCACAGGTGTAAAAATACAGGGCCAGACGAAATATCTAGCCCTGTCAATGCCATGGGAGGGGGAGTGCACAGAGAAGATGGGCGGTACAATAACAGTGCTCCAAACCTTCTACCCGCCCCCTGGGGCTCGAAAAAGTGAATGTGCATAATTTTAAAAACGGATATCTCAGGAACGCTTCTATGTACAAAGACAGATGCTCTTTAAAATTAAACAGCAAAAATAGTAAAAAAAAAAAAAAAATAAAAAAAAAAAAAAATATATATATATATATATATATATATATATATATATATATATAACTAATATGCTCGATTTTATGTATGCCAACTATAGCACCAATGTTCATGAAAGTAGGAGCTTCAGCAAGGGATAAGATTTAATTCTACCAGCCAGGACCCGTGACAACAGCTGCTCAGAAGTAATGTCTCTGCTCCAGCCCTTCTATTCATTACTGGATATTATGGATCTAATTAGTAAAAGGAGTCGAATCTGTATTCATTGCAATGCAAAGAAACAGAAAAATTGCTTTGTTTTCTCTCCAATGTAGAAGGGTTTTAATTGGAAGTATCAAGCTGACACGAGTATCAATATCAGTATTTTCCTTGTCCATAAATAATGAGACAAGAAGGTGAGAGTTGCACAGGGTAACATGAAACCTCTTTAAAGAGCAATCAGTCTGCAGATCCATGCTCCAAGGAGCCTTCACACAGGAATCACGATCAGGTTCTCGCTTAATCAGCTCAGAAAGAGAGCAAATTAACTTGTCCTACCTGAAGGAGGGCGTCTGTACAAAAGAAAACAGCCAGCACAAGCAATACAAAACCCCAAGCAAGGCTGCATTTCCCATTGCTGTCTACCTACCCAAGGGAACTTCCATTTAAAGAGGACCTCTCAGCTCTCCTCACATCTGTACTTGTCCATGGGGTATATCCATACACACTGGAACACTCTCTAATCATGGTCCGACTGCATAGGGTGTGTAGTGACAAAATAAAAAATTATCTTAATGTTATCCCAGGAGGAAAAACAGAGGATTGGCACAATGCAGAATTAAAGTAAAGTTGCTCCAGACAAAACTTGACATGTCAGAAGAGCTGAGAGGTTGTCTTTAAAGTAAATTTCTCCCAAATGTGAATAAGTCAAATCATGGATGTTTTGAAATAAACATATATTTGCAAATACCTTTAGCTTTGTTTTGTCAACCCCTTTTAGTCATGTTGAGGCGTCGGCTGATAGTTGATATTGTACGAAGTATGTGGTCCTGAACGGAAGCAGGTGACAAACAATGAATAGGACTGCCCACTGTAATCATAAAGGTGGCCATATACTTAGTCTTTTGTGAGCTGAACCAGCCAAAAAATGCAGGTTCGGCTGACACTCTAATGTGTGTGGGGAGCTCCCAACTCTCCCCCTGAGAGATGATGTCGGGGAAGACAAGGGTTAGACTAAAGGAATATTATCGTTTGAACCTTTTGTTCTCCTGAGATATAAGCCACCGTCAGAAGTGTCTGGCAGAGGTTTTCTCTCCTCTCTCTATTGAATACACAGATATGCTTTGCCAAGAGAAACGTGTATGCGTATGGTGAAGTCAATAGTCGGCCGACAGTCATTAAATGTGTATGGGCAGCTTAAGTCCTGAACAAGCAGGAATTCATATCAATAGATTCCAATTTGTACTAAAGCTCTACCTATCCAAAGATATATGAATCTGCTCAGTTCCCCGTGACATTCCATAACATGCTGCCAGCAGATAAGACAGCAAATTCTGTGTGACAGGTTTACTTTAAGTCAAGACTTTTTTTGTTGACAAAAACTGCAAGGGTATGTCACTTTGTGAATATTTTAATTGACTATGTTAGGGTACTTTCACACTAGCGTTAAAGTTTTCCGGTATTGAGTTCCGTCCTTGAGGCTCAATACCAGAAAAAAACTAATCAGTTTTATCCTAATGCATTTTTAATGGAGAGCAATCCGTTCAATATGCATCAGAATGTCTTCAGTTCAGTCACTGTACGGTTTTTGGATAGAGAAAATACTGCAGCATGCTGCGGTATTTTCTCCATTCGAAATTCCGGAACACTTGCTGGAATGCTGGATCCGGCATTACTTTGCATTGAAATGCATTAATGCCAGATCCGGCACCAAGTGTTCCTTAAAAAAGGATCTGGTTTTCCAGTCTGCGCATCCGCAGACCTTTAAAAATGTGATCCGTTTTTCTGGATGACATCTGAAAGACAGATCAGGTGTTTCAATCCATTTGTCAGACTGATCAGGATCTTGATCAGTCTGCAAATGACATACGTTTGCATACAGTTAGGGTACGTTCACACGACAACATTTGTCGCGCGACAATTTTTATAATGGGAGTCTATGGTGTCGCATTGCAACATGCGACATGCTGCGACTGCGACAGTCGCAAAAAATCCATTCAAGATGGATTTTTCTGCGACTGTCGTGTCGCAGTCGCAGCATGTCACATGTCGCAATGCGACACTATAGACTCCCATTTTTAAAAATTGTTGCGCGACATTAGTGCGACAAAATGTCGCGCGACAAATGTTGCAGTGAGTCGCGTGAACGTACCCTAATCCTGATTGGGCAGGCAGTTCAGGCAATGGAACTGCCTGCCGGAATCCAACAACGCAAGTGTGAAAGTACCCTAAGAACACATCTTGCTTCCAGAACCCATAGTACTAAACATACAGAAAAGGACCATTTTGTAACAGCGGTCCCGAGTCCCGACATACAGAAATAGACCATAGCAAATGTATCTAGAAAATTTGTACAAACTTTCGGCAAACTCCTAAGGTTCAGAAACTTATACATTAAATTAGTGGTACACAAGGCGAAGTGAAGATCTTGTTTATCAAGGTCACCACAGAAGATCAGTGACCTTCTTCCATTATTCTTCATGTTCAGAGCAGCAGAGGTAAATCCAGCTTTTATCATAAAGTAGCTACAGAGAAGCCAGATGCTGGAGTTAATAACATCTTCTGCTTTCAGTCACATGCATCACACTCAGGAGAAATGTAACTCATGGACTATGTAAGAAAACATCTTGCTTCCAGAACCCATAGGTCCCGACATACAGAAATAGACCATAGCAAATGTATCTAGAGAATTTGTAACAAACTTTCGGCAAATTCCTAAGGTTCCGAAACTTATACATTAAATAAGTGGCACACAAGGCGAAGTGAAGATCTTGTTTACCAAGGTCACCACAGAAGATCAGTGACCTTCTTCCATTATTCTTCATGTTCAGAGCAGCAGTGGCAAATCCAGCTTTTATCATAAAGTAGCTACAGAGAAGCCAGATAATTTGTTTTCCCTTAGTCCTAACAGCAGCACAGATGGGGTTAACCACCCCCCGTGGACTGGCAGGACCGGCGGAATGTTTAATGAGCCCAAGACTAATAACTCAATTTAACAATTAAGTATCTCCTTAAAAGGAAGAAGTCAACCCCCAGCCCACTGTGTTTATAGCAAGAAGAAAACTAGACTTACTAGGGTGGGAAATTTGTGTGCTGCTGTTAGGACTAAGGGAAAACAAATTATCGTTAGAAATTAACGATTCCCTTACGTCCTACCAGCAGCACAGATGGGGAGATAGCAAGAAAAAACCCCTAGGGAGGGCCTTCCTGCCTGGCAGAACTAAGAAAAAAGTCTGCCCAAAGGCCGAAAACTCAGCTAGACTGGCATCTAGTCTATAATGGGAGATGAATGTCGATTCAGAGCTCCAGGAGGCAGCTTTGCAAATCATGTTGAGAGGCAGAAGACTCCTCTCGGCAAAAGAAGTAGCCACAACTCTAGTAGAGTGGGCCTTCACGAATCCCGGAGGGTCCAGAGATTGTGGAAACAAAGGATTCCTTAATAGCCTCCTCAATCCACCGACTGATGGAAGGTTTGGATGCCTTATAGCCTTTAAACTTACCGGCAACAGGATTAGCAGATTCTCATCTTTCCTGAACTCCTTGATCTATCCACATAGATCCGGAGACATCTCGAGACGTCCAGAGGATGTCTAGCAGGTTCCTAGGAGGAGGTGGTAGATGTCGACAGAACCGGGAGGAATATCACCTGGTTGATGTTCTGGAAGGAAGGAACTTTAGGCCTACAATACGGGAGGAATCTAAGAAGGTCCCGGTCATGTAAGAATAGGGCTCATGTGCTGAGAGAGCTTGAAGCTCAGAGACCCTCTTGGCCAAAGTCACTGCAAGGAGAAACACAAACTTCCAAGTGACGAACTTGATGTCCACCTCCTCTAACGGTTCAAAGGGGGAGATGCTAACCCCTGAGAACTACTGAAAACCCATTGAAAAAAAGGGGTCTCAGTACTGTAGGCTTTAATCTTTCAGCTCCTTTAAGGAACCGTTTGATCAGCGGGTCCTGAGAAAAAGCCTGTTAAGGCAAGCTGAGATGGCTGAAACTTGAATCTTCAGAGTAAAGGGCAAGGCCTCTATCAAGGCCGTTTTGCAGGAACTGAAGGATAGCGGAGAGGGGCGGATCTGCAGACGCCTCCTCAGTTGAGGTACAACAGGATGAGAATATCCTCATAATACAAGAGTAGGCTCTCTTGGTAGGGTCCGCTCTAGAATGAGACAGCGTTCTCAGGACCGACTCTGAAAGCCCTTCTATTCCGGGAAGGGACTGATCAACCTCCAGGCTGTCAGGTTGAATCTGTGCAGATCTGAGCAGAGGTGAGTGTCCCACGACACCAGGGTCTGCTGTGGGGAGCCTCCAATATTGTCCTCGACTCAACTGGGTGAGCTAGGTAAACCAGGATCTCTTCGGCCAAAACAGTATGATGGCTATCACCGAGGCCTGATCCTGACGGATTTTCATCAATACCCTCGGTATCATGGAAAAGGGAGGGAAGATGTAAGCCAGCCTGAACCTCCAGGATATTGACAGAGCGTCTAACGCCAGGGGTTGTCCTCCCTGTAGAGGGAGCAGAACCTCTCCACCTTGGCATTGAACCTTGTTGCCATGAGATCCACCTCTGGCATACCCACTTGAGGACTATCTGCTTGATTCTCCGGATGTAAAGACCACTCTACCGACGGAAGACCGCGGCTCAGCCGCTATCATATTGAGGGAGCCTTGGATGTGGATCGCAGATAAGTGGGAAGGTACAACTCTGTCTAATCCAGAATCACCCCGATCTCTGACAAGAGGGGAAGTGATCTTGTGCCTCCCTGCTGGTTGATGTAAAGTACCGCAGTCACATTGTCTGACTGGACTTTCACCGCTTTGCCCCGGATCTGAGGGGCTAAGTGAAGGAGGGCTAGCCGGATAGCCTGAATCTCGCGGAGATTGGATGAAAGAAGCCACTCCTGAGGAAACCAGGTCCCGTGAACTGGAGTGTCGTCTAGGTGAGCGTCCCAGCCTACTTAGGACGCATCCGTAGTCAATATGACCCAGACTGGCTGGGTCATAGACTTCCTGTCTAAAAGATGGCACCACCATCTGAGGGAATACCGAGTTTGCCAAGTCAGGGAGCACAGGGAGTTTAGCCCAGCAGGGCTGCCATTCCATTAGGAGAGGACCTCCGACTGTAGAGGGCGGAGGTGCCATAGAGCCCAAGGGACTGCTTCCGCAGACGCTGACATGAGCCCCAACATCTTCATGAGAGTCCGGATTGGAACTCGCCGGGAAAGGAACTTGCCGTGTTCTGAACCCGGAATCTTCTTTCTGGAGTCAACTGGAGCGACATCCCAGCGGAGTCGGTTATGAAGCCTAGATATCTTACTGAAGTCGACGGGCTCACGTTCGACTTCTACCAGCTGATGATCCAACCTAGGTGGAACAGAAAGGAGATTGTTACCTGAAGAAGTTGGGTTAGGACCGCTAGAGCAGAGGCTTTCAAAGCCAGTCGTCCAGATAAGGAATGATGGTCAGTCCTTGAAGCCTCAAAGCCGCCACCACAGAACCACCACCTTGGTAAAAGTGTGAGGGGCAGAAGAAATGCCAAAGAGAAGGGCAACAGAAGATGCTTGACGACACCGGACACCTGGACCGTGATCCTGATATACTTCCTGGAACCAGGATGGATCGGGATGTGCAGATATGCATTCTTGAGGTCCAGGGTTGCCATCACGTCTCCAGGATTGACGACGTGAACTACTGACCTGATGGTTTCTACACGAAACTTCACCTTCCTTATAAATCGATTGAAATATCTCAGATCGATAATCATCCGGAGATCTCCTGAAGCCTTGGGAACCAGAAAAACTGGTGAATAGATCCCTAGGCCCCGTTCTCCTGCCGGAACCTCCTCCAGAGCCCTTTTGCAAATGTAGTCCTGAATGTAGGCCTCTAGGATCGCCTCCTTGGCAGCTTGTAGAAGGTTGATCTTGACAAACCTGTCCAGTGGAATAGAGGTGTTGTTGACTAAATAACCGTTGAAAATGATATTCAGGACCCAGGGATCCGAGATCTCTTGGATCCATTCTTCTCAGAAGTGGGAGAGACGACTCCGACGGGTACATGAAGCTTATTGGCAGGACGGCAGGAGTAACGGGAATTAAGCAAGAGCCTCGAAGAGGCCCGTAGTCAGGAGGTGGATTTTCCATCCTTGGCTCCTCCAAATGGAATATGGGCTGCCGATCTCAGGGCCATGCTATATATAGGCCCCTGACATTATTTGATAGTATTGTTACAGGGTGCCAAAGGCACACTTGGTCTCCCATGAGCCACAGACCTGCTGCTTAGCTTCAAGAGCAAGGATCTGTGTTTGGCCTCATACCCAGGACTTGCTTTGCTAGCGGGAAGCTCCTCGCTAGCTTCAACTGGGGCTGTGCGGTATCGCACAAGAAGTCCGTAGCCAGGTTGATGGTCTTGAAAGCATCTGGTTCAAACCTCTGGTTCACATCAACTTGAATTTGATCCAGGCGAGATCGGAGGAACGTAGAGACTTCAAAAAGCCGCTATGGCTGTGGAAGCGGAAGCCGCAGCTGCCGTAACACCCCGTCTTAGTGTGCACTCTGCAAGGGGGTCCTGCAGCTAGACCCATCGTCTGCAGGAACCAGAGTGCGCTTGGACAACTTGGCAATAGCCATATCCACCTTGGGAATGGATCCCCACGAATCCACCAAGGGTTAAGCCATCGGAAACATGGATTTAAACTTCTTTGTTAAAACCGGACCTTTTCCAGGTTTTTTTCACTCTATATCATGACAGAGAGGAGGGTCTCATCCGCTTTGAAGACACGATGTGCCTGAGTAGCGGGAACGGGAGGCTCCCCCCCGAGTCAACATCATGGTCCCACGACCTGATGGACTTGAGCAACTTCTGTGTCTTTCCAGGGGAGAAAACACAATAACATGACAGAGAGGAGGGTCTCATCCGCTTTGAAGACACGATGTGCCCGAGTAGCGGGAACGGGAGACCCCCCCCCGAGTCAACATCATGGTCCCACGACCTGATGGACTTGAGCAACTTCTGTGTCTTTCCAGGGGAGAAAACACAACGTCAGCTCCTCCTCATCCGAGGAGGAAGAAACTAAGGAGACCAAGAAGGTCTCTACCGGGACAGAGGTCTCCAAAGGGGCCTGGGCACGAATAGGAAGCCTTTCCATCCAGCAGGCCTATGACTCCTTTAACAGAGCCATTGATACATATCCTGCAACATAGGTTCACTAGGGGTCAGAAACCTCTAACCGCAGCTGTAACCCCAGGTGTAGGTTAAGTCAACACACCCAGGGATTCCCAACCGGTCTCCCAAGCTGGTCTTAGCCCAGCCTAAAGCTGCTTAGCTTCTGCGATCTTACGAGTGCAGGTATGATCAGCTTACAATAACCGTTGACTGCTGCAATGGTAGCAGGATAGATGCTTCCTCTTGGAATCCACTTTCCTGCCTTCCGAATCCCGCGGAGGAGACATCACTGCGGGAAAAAAGGGACAAATAAAACATTTGTAAACCACCTATCTATGCAGGAAAGGAAGAAAAACAGACCGGAGGCAGCTGAGGAAAAAAACACCACAAGTGGAACAACACCAATTTTAGGACTCTGGGAGCTAGCTGAAAAAGCATATGTAGCCAGAGACTGAACTGGAGCACACAGCCTCCCAAAATAGGGGAAGGGGAGGGATAGCCAATCCACCCTTCCCCAGTAAATCCTCCACAGGAAGATGCATAAAAAAATCGCATCTATAAAAAAATCGTGCCTGTGAAAAATCACGGCCGGATTACCCGGAGGTGATGCAAAAGGAGAGTCCCGCGTCACCTCCGGGAAGATGGCGGCGCACAGGGACCGGGAATCCTGGACCAAGGACGCCGCCAAAATACTCCCAGCCAGGCGCAACTGCTGGGGCCGGCAGCAAATAAGCTGCCGGCCAAACTGACAAGGTACCTAGGAAAAAGGGCAACGCCGTTACCCAAACGAAAAGAAGGCTCCCCGCACCTTCCATAAGAAAGGGGGGAACAAACCGCCTAGTCCACCTGTCCAGGAGGACAGAAAAAAACACAGTGGGCTGGGGGTTGACTTCCTCCTTTTAAGGAGATACTTAATTGTTAAATTGAGTTATTAGTCTTGGGCTCATTAAACATTCCGCCGGTCCTGCCAGTCCACGGGGGGTGGTTAACCCCATCTGTGCTGCTGGTAGGACGTAAGGGAATAACATCTTCTGCTGTCAGTCACATGCATCACACTCAGGACAAAGGTATCTGGAAGGGAGAGACTGCAGCAGAACTGTTACTTACACCTCAAGAAAGACGTTCCTTCTTATCAAGCCAAATAAATATTTGCAGCGAGCTGGGGCTGGAATTAAGCCTCTTAGTGCTATGGCTGCATGGTACTCTATAAATGACCTAGTTTGTTGACTCATCCTAAGACATTTAAAGCTGCAAACTAGAGATTGTCTGGTGTATGGTGAGAGGCATCTGCAGTGAACAGCACGGTTTCTGCTGGCTCCATCACTAGCTTACTGATTCTGTAATTCCAGAAGGGGATAATAAGGAGTGAAATGCGAAATACGACCAGCGAATTCTAAAAAAACTACTCAGCTATGTTATTCCAAACATTGTTTGATAGATGGTTATCGAGATCATCAGCTTAATGGAATTGGAAGAATACATCCTTCCTAAAAGAAACTGTCCACTATTTAACACCGTGTCATTTTCCAGTACAAAATTCTGCATTTTAATATCAAAATAATAACCCTTTCAATCCTGAAGGTTTTTGAAATTTTCATTTTTTTTACTCCAAGCCTTCCTGGAGCTGTAATTTTTTTTTTTTATTTCTCCGTTCACATAGCTGTATGTGGGCTTGTTTTTTGCTGAGCAAGTTATATTTTCTATTGACACCATTTACTGTGGGAATCTGGAAAAAAATTCCAAATGGGGTGGAAGTCGGAAAACAAAAGGCAACTCTGCCACAGTTTTACGGGCTTTGTTGTTATGGCATTCCTTGTGCAGTAGAATTGACCTGTTCCCTTTGTTCTTCAGGTCAGTACGATTACGGCAATACTACATTTACATAGTTTTTCTTGTGCTTTAATATCTAAGAAAAATAAAAAGTTTGAAAAAAAACGAATTCTTTTTTTGCATCGCCATACTCTAACCGTATAACTTTTTTTATCTCTATGGAACTGTGTGATGATTTTTTTTTTTTTGCAGGGCGATTTGTACCATAAAACCATTTTGAGGTGTGTAGAATTTTTTGATCACTTTTTATCGTTTCAAATTTTTGGGGGGAAGTGAAGCGACGAAAAAACAACGAATTGGCCTATTTTTTTTTTTTTTTAGTAAAACAGGCGTTTTCTAACACAGCAGTGTTTATTGTTTTTTATATGGTTTATTTATTCATTTTAATTTTGGTGAAAGGGGGCAATTTACATTTTTATATACTTTATATTTTTTATATTTCTAAAAAAAAATTTTTCAACTTTTCTGAAAGAGGTTGTCCAGCTGTTTGAAGCTGATCATTACACTATGTCTTGTCTCCAGTGTAGCACTGGCGTAGTGTTAATCACTACGCCATACAATGTAAACAGCTTGACAATCTCTTTCAGAAAACCTTTTAAAAAAAAGTAAAAAAATATATATAAAAAATAAAAAAGCACTCAGTCCATTCACTTGACTGGAGCGGGTATTATACTGCACTTCGGAGACGAAGTACAGTGTACTGAAGAGGAAGCAGTGTTTGCTTGCAGCACCGTCTCATCTTCAAACAGCTGATATTGATGACCTATCCCGACGATAGGTCATCAATATTAAAAGCTGGACAACCCCTTTAAGTCACCCTTGCTGACTATAGCATGCAATAATTAGATTGCGATTTGTATTCTGTAATTTTTTTTTTGGTATTCTGTATATTCCAATGCAATGCAGTGCTGCCACCTGCAGGCCAGCATTACAATATACTAGTAATAGGCCTGGAAGTCTTGTACAGGCTCAGGCCTATCAATACTATGGAACAGCTTCTGCAATCTCAGCCAGGGGAAGGAGTCCCAGGCAGAAAAATGTGCACTTCTGGTTTTAGAGGAGATTCTAGAGGCATATAAGTGGTCAAATGGTGGCAATCAGTGTTATCACCGATTGCAGACATTAGCCCTGGGTGTTTGCTTTTGAAAACAGCAGGCAACTCGTGGCTATAGGGCTCTCTGTGTTCAGGGGCACCCTGCACTTCTGCTGTACATGTGTAGTGCTGGGAGTGAAGGGGTTAAATTAATTTAGATACAAGGCTCCAAATCAAAAAATACTAATATGAGCAAATATATAACACAGAGTTAATACGGTTCTCTGGGATTTTTATTTTGATGGCCTATCCTCAGGATAAGCTATCCATACCAGATCGGCAGGGTTCTGACTACCCTGACCCCTGCCAATTAGCTGTTCAGCTAGAAATAGGCCCAGTACTACACAGCTCAGTCTACTTCAATAAAAGTCCGCCTGTTGGAACACCCCCCCCCCCCCCATCAAAACTGTTACCACCAGAAGCATACCTTAACAAGAAAGGGTACCACAGTAAAAAATATAGGTCGCTGCTGCCAGTATTGGTTCACGTGACAGGAGAACTCTGCAACTGTTCATGCTTCACATTCCTTGCAGCAGAAAAGAGCCATATGACTGTCAAGGCAGTTTTCTTCTCCTTTGTAGACCACAGGAGCTTTACTTAGGTTTACACAGCTAAAAGGTAAGCGGCTAGTACTAACCTGAGTTGGGGCCTGCCCTTCATGGGCACAATAACAGCTACAACCTGTTTCACCTCATCCCACTAGCTGGAATCAAAATGGTTAAGACAACATTCTTCTTCAGTGAAAGATATATATTTTTACTCCCCATCCAGCCGGCAAGGTGGCGAGGTCCTATCAGCTTAATTTATTCTATCTCAACTATATAAAGACATTGGGAATTTGAATTTTAAGTATTATTATTGACTACCTTCATTAATCACTCCAAAGGACCTTGACACAGTTTTGAACAGTGCGGATCTACAAGGCTTAGGCAATATTTTTTTCCTCACTGTACTTTTCCTCACTATTCCTTATAGGAGCCTAATTAGACTTGTGCAAAATCACCAATTTTTGTTGTGCTTTACAAAAGTCAGGTACAACCAGTAGCTATGCCTGGCATTCGGGGTGTACAACCTGTGTAGCCACACAGGATGCAGCAGACACCTTGCCCAACCACCACAAACTATAATTTTAATTGTATAGCACTGCTATTATATTACTTAGAGATGTTATTTAAGTGGCTCACCGAATCACTGATAGATCGATAGGTGCACAACCCTTGGTGGTAACAAGCAGTGAGAGACCTAAAGAGTGCAGATCCAGCCATATTATATATATTTAATGCATGGACATTCATGCTAATTAAGACTGATATCAAGGGATTCAGTTGCGGAACTTCTATATCCGGCATTTAGGACCCAGAGTGTGCTTAAACTCACGAGTCACGTGAGCGCTTCTAGCCTTTGAGTCACGTGGGATGCCACGGGGAGAGCAGCGGACCACGTGGGACGCCTCGTAGGTCCTTGTAGCTTAGAGGAATAACCAAACTCTCCAACGTCTTAGATATTTCCAGCGGAGAAGATCCTCTGCAGGATGGAATAATACCCACCGACGAAGAGTGGTAAAGTACTATATGCACGGAACCTTTCTGCAATATACATCTATATGACATTAAGATCATAGATCTGGGCGGACCTGATAAATAGTGACAGGTGCAATTGCTCAACATCTTCTGAGGGGATGAAACACATATGAAGAGCAACTGACATCACATATATATAGGTGGATTACATAGATCGTGGACTGTGCCCAGTGAATACAGGGGCATATTTTATCCATCATAACGTTTTTAGTTAGCATTGGCGAATCGGCATAGACAGCAGCAGTGGCAATACTGTTTTATATGTACTTCTATAATTTTATATAAGATGTTTATAGATTGATTTTAACTGTTGGTACACATTGTTAATAAATTGTTCACTGTACCTGCATTGGTCCATATATTTTAAGATTCTGAGTGCCCCCCTGTCATATACTTTGTTCTTATTATATTACTTTATCTATGAAGGTGCTGGGTCATATTATTGAGTACTCTGTGATGCATTTACTTAGGCACAGTACAGTGTATCTTCTTTTGCAGTGTGTGGTGGTGGGGGAACTGTATGGCTTTGTAAATTAGGTAACTATATGAAAAATGTATTTGGCCAGAGTATCTGGCACCATCTGGGTACAATAATGTAAGGAAATGGTGCAATGAGAAGCTGAAATGTTTGCTGTGAACATGGGTGAATAAATCCACATTGTTTTCACTTCATTAATGGGTGATATAATTTCAAGGTGGATGAATCCACCCTTTAAGCAGGATGTACCCTTATCTTGGTGACTGTCTACTTACATTGCTGCCCCTTTACTATTTGACTATTCTCTAACAGATAGCTCCTAGATGGGACAAACCCAGACACTCAGCATATACACAGATATAATACAAAAATGTATATACAAAAATGTATCCCTATTGAAATCGATAAAACAAATAAATAGATGCATAAATTGGCAAAGGCAGACACAACCACAAGGCTCCCACTCCCCCGGAGGAAGCTGACATGAAAGCCGGGTCTGTATTGTGCATATGTTGTGAATCATGTCTTTTTTTTATATAGGTGGGGGAGCCACATGGTTTGATTTTGTATTTATCTATACTTGTTTTTCCATCCCACCTTTTCCATTACTTGTAATGCTATAACTTGATGTCCCGACGTATTGTGTGCACTCTCCATGTGGTTGTGTCTGCCTTTGCCAATTTATGCATCTATTTATTTGTTTTGTCGATTTCAATAAAGATACATTTTTGTATATACATTTTTGTACATTATATCTGTGTATATGCTGAGTGTCTGGTTTTGTCCAATCAAGGAGCTATACATTTTTGACACTTACGTTCTATTTGTGTTGTACAGTCGCATTCCGATTTTGTGTTTTATTGCTTATTGTTATCTCCTATTCTCTAACAGTGATGAGCTCCTAATCTGCTGATCCCTGTTCTGTAATATATACTAGGAGTTCTTTTTTTGAATTATTGTATAGAACCGGTCAAGACTACACAGAATGTAACTCACCATAGCAAGCTTTGCACACACCATGAACAAATAGGGATTGATCAGGAAACAAATTTAGAAGCTTGTGGATGAGGACTGACAATAAAACATTAGTACAAAGCAAATAAAACAAAATATCTGCAAAGGTGTCACAAGTGACAAAGGTATATACACCGATTAGCCAAAACATTAAAGGTGAAGTAAAACATTGTGTTGGAAGCATGACAAAATAACAAACATAATGATATGAGTGAATCTGGCAAAATCATGTTGGCTACATGACTGAGTTAGCATATATCCAAAATGGCAGGTCTTGTGGAGTGTTCCAATAGCCAGTGGTTATCATCCACCTATAGTGGTCCAAGGAAGTGGAGAACCAGTTACAGGGTCATGGTAACCCAAGACTAAATGATGCACATGGGAGTTATGGCTAGCCCATCTGACACGTTCCCACAGAAGATCGACTGTAGCACAATTGCTGAAAAAGTTTGTGATGGCTATGACACAAAGATGTCACAACAAACAGTCCATTTCAGCTTGGTCTCCAGACTGGTGAGAGTGCCCATGCTGTCTCTTGTCCACCACTACCAAAAGTGTCTACACTGGGCACATGAGCATTAGAAACTGAACATAAAGTGAACCCATGGAAGATGAATCAAGTTTTCTTTTACATAATGTGGATGACCGAGTTACGTGTGCTCTGCTTACCTGGACAAGACATTGCACCAGGATGCACTATGGTAAAAAGGTAAGATACCGATGGTAGAGTTATGCTCTGGGAAATGCTCTGCTGGAAAACCTTGGATCCTGGTATTCTTGTGGATGTGACATCTACAGTACCATATACCTAAACATTGTACAGAGTACCAATTTTCTAATGGCAGTGGTCTCTTTTTAGAAGGATATGTGCCCAAAAATTGTTCAGGAATGGTTTGAGGAACATAGCAAAGATTTTAAGGTGTTGGCTTGTCTCCAAATTCCCTAGATCCCAATCAAATTGAACATTTGTGGGATGTGCTAGAGGCCCCACTGCACAATTTACAGGATTAAAAAGTATCGACTGCTAAGTTCTTGCTGTCAGATACCACAGAATACATTCAGAGGTCTTGTATTCATGCCTAGCTTTTAATATTATCAAGGATCAGTATATATATATAAAGTATATCATTATTTTATATAGTTTTACTCTGAAAGGTGAGAGGTTAAGGCTACTTTCACAGATGCGGTAAAGCTATCCGGCAGGTTGTCCCAGCAGAGGGTTGCGCACTGCCAAAGCTCATTGACTATAATGGGATCCAGAAGGTATTCGGCTGGTTTCCGGCATGAGTTCTGAGTTTTGGCCGGACAAAAACTCCGGTGGGCTCTGGAGGTGAATGGCAGAGTCTGGCTATGCAAGTTATGGTGATCTCCAGCAGGCTGTTCTTCTGTTGGAACAGCCTGCTGGATAGCTTTACTGCAGGTGTGAAACTAGCCTAAGGATGAAATTTGCTCAAGTGAATTTTCGAGTTCAGCTGGTCAGATTTACACTGTTAAAAAAAGCAATGAAGGCAACTGTAGCATAGGTGGAACATTAATTCAATTTCAGTGGTTGGAAGCAGCGGGTGAGAACTAATATCAGCTTATCTCTTTTGTCTGATCATCAAGCTGTGACTAGAAGAGAAAATGGCCAAGACAGACTTTAGTATAAGAGTCCAACATAAAAAAAAACTACAGAAAATCATCTAAATGAGCAAAAACTATGTAACAAAATAATAAAATTTGGATATGTACAGATTTGTGCCAGAGGCACTGCAAATTCCACCGTATACTATATGACAGAAAGAATAACATATGATGTAGTGTTATTCTTCCTTTTAAAAGTAGGCACGCCACCATGGAACTCCAAGGGACCAAATTATACGTCAAAATAATAATAAAAAAAACTTTATTAAGAAGAGGCAGGTATACCCATAAATGAACAGGGAAAAAAACACTCAACAGTCTATAAGCCTAAAAACGGTTCTCACTACTGCTGGTTCAGGGGGTGAGGTCACACTTGTGCTTAGAAGCCGAAGGGGTCCATCTGCCCTACAGAGAAGACTAGTAATATAAATAACACAAGATAGTTGGTGAGTGATTTTTCACTGGGACCCAGAAGCACAAGAGATAACAGCGGTGTATGATAACACATATAGCCTGCAGAGCAAAAATTACCAATAATTCCCATATCTGTAGTGTGTTGCCCAGGAACAACCAACTGGCTTACTGACAAAAAGTTTTCTAGGAAACTATGAGATAAAATCAGTGTGTGGTTGCAGGACCTGCTTGATTCAAGCTTCGTTGTAATGGCTTCTGTCCAAGCCTCATTTCCACACTCCAAAAAACAATACCGGCAGGCATAGCATGGCCAATCAATAGAACGTTGGAATTTCATCAGAGCTCAAACTGGTATCTGCTTTGTGCTCTGCAAAAAAACAGGAACAGTTTATTGATCTGCCCTCTATGGTTTGAGGAAGTTGCAACACTGCATTGATTAAATATGCTCTGCTATGAAATTGTAACATTTCATGTTCCGAATGGGTGAAGGGTATCTTGATTCACACATACTTATTTGGCAGCAGTCACACAGTTCAAATTGCACCTTTAAGGTGTTTTTAATTTCTGATTGTTGATTTATTACATTTTGTTTCCTTATGGCCTGCCTGAGTTGAAACAGCATTTAGAGATATACTTTACAGCAGCCACATGGACCATGAAAACCATAAGCAGGAGATATGCATTGATTTCTATGGGAGGGTTCTAGACATGCTGTGTGACCTGTATAGATGTCAATGTGCGGGGAGGGGTAGTAGATAAGCTGTGTCCATCACCTATTGTGAATGATGGATCCTATTGTGTTATCCATACATAGGGTTTATCTTTCATTGTGATCCTGTCTGTGATGATAATGAGATGACAGTTGAAAATTGATCTCTACAGAACAGAAATTGTCTACATATTTCATTAGGCTTAGTGGCCAGTATGAAAACTAAAGTTTTTATTTTATTATTTTCTCTAAATAAGATAGGAACATGGAAAATGTAAAACAATATCACCAAAAATTTGAAAACATTATGCCATGTTTTATGACTCATTTTCTTTAAAGGGGTTGTATGAGATTAGAAAAAAGGGGGTGCTGCAGAAATAGTACCACTCTTGTTTAAGTACCATGTCTGGTATTGTATCTCAATACACAAATAGGGGGGCACACTAGAATAATTTAGAGTGCTGGTCAATACCGTAGTTTATACAAACCATATAATTCCACAAATACCAGAACGACTATACAAACAGACCGCACATACAAAAATAATTAGAATATAAATGAACTATACTAGCCCCACACGTAAAAACCTCAGGGAAGTTGGTTTTACCGGCGATACACGTTGGGCCAGTATTGTGTGCTCACCACCCTTTACTTCCATTGCTGCATTATTGGTATTTTTATTTCTAGTTTTTTATTGGATGTCATGTTATAATCTCTGTATGGATTTATATTATGTAGGGAGTCAAGGTGTGCACACATTTATATGAGGGCATATAAAGTCTATTGTATTTTAATGTTGTGGTCCTAAATAAAGATTAATTTATATTTGAAATATTTTTGGATGTGCGGTCTGTTTGTATAATCTTTCTGGTATTTGCGGAACTATATCTGTCTTATTCACTTGCAATACCATACACAGCCCACAGACAAGAGTAGCACTGGTTTTGAAAATCAGCATGACTTTTTTTTCTAATTTCATACAACCATTTTAGAAAGTCAGCTAAGAACCACTTGTGGCTATTGACCCCCTTGCATGTAACTGGCAGTGGCAGATGTTATTGTCCAGCAATGGCTCTAAGGATGTCATAGTATTGCGAATACTTGGCACCAAGTAACAGTTATTTGGGTCAGGATGATATAAAATGATGCAACCTGCACTGTGGATCTATGCACTAATACAATGTCAAAGTCATTTGAT
The DNA here is from genome assembly GCA_033119425.1 of Bufotes viridis. Lineage (NCBI taxonomy): Eukaryota > Metazoa > Chordata > Amphibia > Anura > Bufonidae > Bufotes > Bufotes viridis. Next base: position 413,781,961 of record CM065590.1, on the reverse strand, counting down.
ATTTCCACAGAATTTTGTTTTTGTTATTTCATTTGTTGTTTTTAAGAGGTAGTTGCATATTGTTCATAAAAGCATAATATTGTAAAGTCAGTTAAGTTTGATAATAGCCACATTACTGACCGTGTTTAGTCCTATTAATTTAGTCTATGATGCCTTATTCAAGACTTGTCCTTGGACTATACCATTCTAAAAAGCAGAGAAAGAGTCTACTGCACTGGTATAAGAAAGGTATGAAAGAAGTTGAAATATATACTAGAAAATTGTAAGGTTCTCTATTCTATAAATAAGTATTAAAAACATAAAAATCAGAATACCCCTTTAATACAGTGTGTGGCAAGCTTTATTTTTAGCGGTTCTTTTCCTTTAATTATTACTTTTAAATAGTAACCTTTTAACGTATTGATATTCCTTAAAATTCAGTTAGTGAGATGATACAGGTCCATATTGTTCTATAGTCATGAGGACTGGCACTTGGTCCAGGCCACATTCTTAAGGGCTGAGGTAACTGGTAACTGTACATGCTACTGCACCCTGAAGAACTTTAGGAGGGGCTAGGATGGGCCAGGAATCTAGAAAGTTTAAACTTCTACGTATGTAACAAAGCGCTCAGCTCCACTGATAACATTGATTGGGTAAGATATCTTAGGACTATCTCTCTTTGTTTCACCATGGGTGTTGGCCAGTTGCCATGTTGAGAACTGATCAACGAGAAGCTTGCTTACTTGATTGAAGGCTAAGTGACCTGTTACTTTACTTTACTTTGTATGTGATTTGTTTGTATATATCTTTTACACATTTGTTCAGAATACCCCTTTAATACAGTGTGTGGCAAGCTTTATTTTTAGCGGTTCTTTTCCTTTAATTATTACTTTTAAATAGTACCCTTTTAACGTATTGATATTCCTTAAAATTCAGTTAGTGAGAAGATACAGGTCCATATTGTTCTACAGTCATGAGGACTGGCACTTAGTCCAGGCCACATTCTTAAGGGCTGAGGTAACTGGTAACTGTACATGCTACTGCACCCTGAAGAACTTTAGGAGGGGCTAGGATGGGCCAGGAATCTAGAAAGTTTAAACTTCTACGTATGTAACAAAGAGCTCAGCTCCACTGATAACATTGATCAGGTAAGATATCTTATGACTATCTCTCTTTGTATCACCATGGGTGTTGGCCAGTTGCCATGTTGAGAACTGATCAATGAGGAGCTTGCTTACTTGATTGAAGGTTAAGTGACCTGTTACTTTACTTTACTTTGTATGTGATTTTTTGTATATATCTTTTACACATTTGTTCACTGTTTAGTCAACCTTTTATGCATCTTAGCCTTCTTAAGCCTACTTTATTCCCAAGGGTCCTAGAATTCATGGTAAAACATACAGCTACAAACATAGTTACACTGTTGTACATTATTCAGGTAAGACATGCGGAACAGAGACTTTACAGATGGGTTTTCTTATTATAAAACAATTTCTGACCAGCTCTAAATCAAATACGAAGAAGAACCCAAAACAACTTCTTTCAAGTGCCAGGTCTGCGAGGATGGTAATTTTGGAAAATTGTTAGCTTCCCTGTTATCATTCACAGATTAGACCTGCTGCTCTCATTATAAGCTTGCAGCCATAGCTTTTCTCAAACAGAGAAAAGAGTACTTCAATAAAAGTCTTCTTACTCCATTTTCTCCAGCTGGGATTTCTTATTTGGGAAGCTAACTCTAAAAAATAGACTCCATAAAGTTTCCAATTACAAATCAACCATTGCCATAGGAACAAATTAAGCTAAATTCACCAGGAATAGAGAAATGTACCTGTTGTCTATCAGTACTCTCATTGGGGGGCACAGATATATAAAGAATTATGGCTTCATGGCCTAACCAATAGGGGGGGGGGAGTCAATAACAGAGTCCATGCACACTGGTCACCCTGCAGCCAATCATTGGTATCAGTAATATAATGAATGCCACCACTGCAGCCAGAAAAACAGCGGTGGGGAGGACCAAAGCACAGAACAGGAAGAATCAGGGGAGAAAAGGGGTTAGTATTGCAATTCCATCCTTTGTGGTCTGCCATCCTTTAGAATCTTTCCATATTTTTTCCATATCACCCTTACTAGCTACCAACTGCCAAGCCAATACATTGAATACATACACAGAAATAGAAATGTTTAGGGAAATAAAACATTGAAACCAATCTATCCATGTAGTTAAAATAAGTATATACTGCATATAATTCCTGCTTTAAAACACGCCTTACAGCTCCTAAGTGTTGGTTGTTATAAGAGGTGTCTACCAGGAATGCTAGAGGCAATCAGATGTGTGGGCTCCAGAGATGAACAGTATAGAGGGATATGGCCACAAAGGACCTAGTCAGGGTTCTGTGCACAATTTAATAAGTATAAAACCGCCAGTGAGTTGCACCCAATTCAAAATACATATACCGGGTTACTATAGGTAAGGCTCTTTTCTTGCATGGATTTCACGAAACATATCATAAAATATATGTATAAATAAAAGTATCCATATAGTAAAAACAAAGCTTTGAATGTTGGTTCATATATGGAAATGTATGGATAGATAGTGAGCAAACAGCACTGCTGTTCACAGACACTAAACCATGCTTGAGGAAATCTCGTCTGCATCTCCAGTTATACAGTTAGAGCCATATATTTTTGGACACTGATGCAAATTTAGTTTTTTTTTTGCCTGTTTACTAAAACATATTAAAGTTATAGTTATATAATGGACATGGACATAAAGTCCAGACTTTTAGCTTTCATTTAAGGGTATCCACATTAAAATTGGATGAAGGGTTTAGGAGATTCAGCTCCTTTACACGTGGCACTCTGTTTTTAAAGGGATCAAAAGTAATTAGACATTTGACTAAAATGTTGTTTCATGGGCAGGTGTTGGTAATTCCTTCATTTTTTCATTTTCAATTAAGCACATAAAAGGCCTGGAGTTGATTTGAGGTGTGGTGCTTGCATTTTGAAGATTTTGCTGAGAAGTAAACATGGGGTCAACTGAGCCCTCCATGCAGGTGAAACAAGCTATCCTTCATCTGCAAAAGTAGTAAAAAAAACATCCAAGAAATTGCTACACTATTAGGAGTGGCAAAATCGACACTTTAGTACATCCTGAGAAAGAAAGAAAACACTGGTGACCTCAACAATTCAAAAAGACCTGGACGCCTACGGACGACAACAGTGGTGGATGACCGCAGAATAATTACCATGGTGAAGAGAAACTTCTTCACAACAGCCAACCAACAACACTCTCCAGGATATAGAAGTATCAATGTCCAAATCTACCATAAAGAGAAGACTGCATGAAAGTAAATACAGAGGGTTTACTGCACGGTGCAAGCTACTCATAAGCCTCAAGAATAAGAACGGCTAGATTGGACTTTGCTAAAAAGACATCTTAAAAAACCAGCACACTTCTGGAAGAACATTCTTTGGACAGATGAAACCAAGATCAACCTCTACCATCATCTGTAAAACACGACGGAGGCAGTGTGATGGCTTGGGCATGCATGGCTGCCAGTGGCATTGGGTCCCTAGTGTTTATTGAAGATGTGACACAGGACAGAAGCAGCCGGACGAATTCTGGGGTTTTCAGAGACATACTGTGTGCTCAAATCCAGCCAAATGCAGCCAAAATGATCTAATCTAAAGGCGTTTCATAATACAGATGGACAATGACTAAAAACATAAAGCCAAAGCAACCCAGGAGTTTATTAAAGAAAAGAAGTGGAATATTCTTGAATGGCCAAGTCAGTCGCCTGATCTGAACCCAATAGAGCATTTCACTTGTTACAGACTAAAGTTCAGACAGAAAGGCCCACAAACAATCAGCAACTGGAAACCGCAGCAGTAAAGACCTGGCAGGGCATTAAAAAGAAGGAAACACAGCGTCTGGTGATGTCCATGAGTTCAAGACTTCAGGCAGTCATTGCCAACAAAGTGTTTTCAACCAAGTATTAGAAATTAACATTTTATTTACAATTATTTAATTTGTCCAATTACTTTTGAGCCCCTGAAATGAAGGGATTGAGTTTAAAAATGCTTTAGTTCCTCACATTTTTATGCAATCATTTTGTTCAACCCATTGATTTAAAGCTGAAAGTCTGAACTTCAACTGCATCTGAATTGTTTTGTTCAAAATCCACTGTGGTAATGTACAAAAATTAGAAAAATGTTGTCTTTGTCCAAATATATATGGACCTAACTGTATGTGAGAACCCAAAATAAGGTTCAGATGATCCACATAGTTTAAATAAATATAACCATGAATAGAAAGCTTCTATGGATAAATAAGAAACTGTAGTTACTGTTACAAAGAACAAAGGGTATATACCGAATATATAAAAATGGACCAAGATCATTACAGCTTTTATTTCTTAGCTGCCATCATACTGGTGGGATAATCTATTCTACCCCGTAACTAAATTATATTACAGTATAATTTCTATGATTTTGTTTAGCGTTAGGGACATAGGGGGAGATTTATCAAGACAGGTGCTTTCAGCGCTGTCTTGATATCCCCTGCACTGCCGGAGGATGCAACAAAATTTATGACAAGGCGTAATCCTCATCATAAATTAGGCTCATTCTCCAGCAGTCCATGCGCCTAAACTGAAATCTACGATGGTTAGGAGCTACCGTAGGTGTCTGTCTTCATTTGCACCAGAAAACTTGCATATTGTAAATGAAAATTATTTAGTCTCGACTATTGGTCACACTCCTTTCCTGCCCTTGCCACGTCCCTTTTGGAAAAGTGACAAGGGCGGCATAAAATGGAGCACTTGGGTTTTTTTTTTTTTTTCAAAAAGTCACATTTAAAAAGTCACAAACTCACAGCTCATGACTATTTAAAGTCTATTAAATATCTATTCTATATCTAGCTATTAAATATTTTTTTCTCCACTGTATTCACTGAGGAAAATAAACTGTCAGATGAAATGCAGAATGTGAAAGTAAATTCCCCATTAAAAGTGCCCTGTCTGACCCAGGAAGGAGTACAGCGGCATCTTAAAAAGATTAAAATAGACAAATCGCTTGGACCAGGTGTCATAGCTGTACCCTTATTTCTGTTATTTAAGGACTCTATACTGACAGGGAGTTTTCCACGGGATTGGCACACAGCAAATGTGGTGCCAATATTCAAAAAGGAGAAACTATAGACGGTAAGGTTAACATCCGTCGTGGGTAAACTGTTTAAAGGTTTTCTAAGAGATGCTATCTTGGAGTACCTCAATGAAAATAAGCAAATAACGCCATATCAGCATGGCTTCATGAGGGATCGGTCATGCCAAACTAATTTAATCAGTTTCTATGAGGAGGATCAATGGATGTCATATATCTGGACTTCTGCAAAGCATTTGAAACTGTACCTCATAAAAGGTTAGTATATAAAATGAGAATGCTCGGACTGGGAAAAAATACCTGTATGTGGGTAAGTATTAGTGATGAGCTGCAGGGGCAATATTCGAATTCGCGATATTTTGCAAATATTTGGGCGAATATTCGCCATATATTCGAAAATTCGCAAATTCGTAATCTCCAGACATTATTTTCTTGTTTGCGAAAATTAGCATAAAAATGCGCATAAATTAGTATAAAAATTCGCATGAACTGGCATTTAATATACCTTTTAAATACCAGCTTATGCGAATTTTTATGCAAATGTATGCAATTTTTTATGCTAATTTATGCAAAAAAAATATGCGAATTTTCGCAAACAAGAAAATAATGACATTTTCTTGCTTGCGAAAATTTGCATATAAAAAATTCGCATAAAACGAATATTCGCAATTGCGAATATATTTTGCGATATTCTAAATATTCGCAAATTCTCAAAGTGCTGATATTCGCGATTAAAATTCGTAATTCGAAAATTCGTGATCAACACTAGTAAGTAACTGGCTCAGTAATAGAAAACAGAGGGTGGTTATTAATGGTACACACTCAGATTGTATCACTGTAACTAGTGGGGTACCTCAGGGGTCAGTATTGGGCCCTATTCTCTTCAATATATTTATTAATGATCTTGTAGAAGGCATGCACAGTAAAATATCAATTTTTGCATATGACACTAAACTGTGTAAAGTAATTAACACGTAAGAGGACAGTTTTCTGCTACAGAGGGATCTGGATAGATTGGAGGCTTGGGCAGATAAATGGCAGATGAGGTTTAACACATACAAATGTAAGCTTATGCACATGGGAAGGAATAATGCAAGTCACCCGTACATACTAAATGGCAAAACACTCGGTAACACTGGCATAGAAAAGGACCTAGGAATTTTAGTGAACAGCAAACTAAGCTGTAGAAACCAGTGTCAGGCAGTTGCTGCCAAGGCCAATAAGATAATGGAACGCATCAAAAGGGGCATAGATGCCCGTGATGAGAACATAGTCCTACCACTTTACAAATCACTAGTCAGACCACATATGGAGTACTGTGTACAGTTCTGGGCTCCTGTGAAAAAGGCAGACATAGCAGAGCTTGAGAGGGTTCAGAGGAGGGCAACTAAAGTAATAACTGGAATGGGGCAACTACAGTACCCTGAAAGGTTATCAAAATTAGGGTTATTCACTTTAGAAAAAAGACGACTGAGGGGAGATCTAATAACTATGTATAAATATATCAGGGGTCAGTACAGAGATCTGTCCCATCATCTATTTATCCCCAGGACTGTGACTGTGACGAGGGGACATCCTCTGCGTCTGGAGGAAAGAAGGTTTGTACACAAACATAGAAAAGGATTCTTTACGGTAAGAGCAGTAAGACTATGGAACTCTCTGCCTGAGCAGGTGGTGATGGTGAGTACAATAAAGGAATTCAAGAGGGGACTGGATTTATTTCTGGAGTGTAATAATATTACAGGGTATAGCTACTAGAGATCCTTTTTATTCTGATTGCCTGATTGGAGTCAGGAAGAAAATTTTTTCCCCTTAAGGCCCCATTCACACGTCCACAATTCTGTTCCACATTTTGCGGAACGGAATTGCGGACCCATCAATTTCTATGGGGACAGACTTTGTCCTGCTCGGGTCCGCACTTCCGTTCCTCAAAAATATAGGACATGTCCTATCCTTGTCCGCAATTGCGGACAACAAAAGGCATTTTCTATATAGTTCTGGCAATGTGTGGATCTGCAAAATGCGGAAAGCACATTGCCGGTGTCCGTGTTTTGCTGATCCGCGGATCCGTGGATCCGCAAAACACATACGGACGTCTGAATGAAGCCAAAGTGGGGGAAATTGGCTTCTACCTCACAGGATTTTTTTTGCCTTCCTCTGGATTAACTTGTAGGAAACAGGCCGAACTGGATGGACAAATGTCTTTTTTCGGCCTTATAAACTATCTTACTATGTTACTTTTCTGGCACAAGGAAAATGATAAATCTCCCCCATAACTTGAACATCTAGTAATGTATGTGTCTTGTTTTTTCAGAACTTCAAGCCTGTGTCATTTTGTGGGACATGGCCAGATGGAATGATTTAAATGGGGTTTTCATCACCCATACGTTTAAAGGTACAGTGCGCAAATATTCTATATTACTAATATATCAGTTATTACTCTTCCATTTACTACAATGTATACTGGTAAGGAGCCAAGAAAGATCTCCAGCTGTAGTCAGGGGACCAAACAAACATGCCTAAATAGATGTTGTACCTGTCAGCACAGCAGGTATTGGTGAGTGCACCACCATTTGAATGTGCAGAATTACTAAACCTGTAGATGTAAACTTAGACAGACTGTCTTGACTTGCATCAGATTTATCACAGTGGCTCTGGTATAAGGTTAGACAATTTAGTCTAACAGTATACCAACTACCGGTTGGCTTAGAATTGTGGTGCAAAATGGCACATCTTAGGACCCTTCCCATGAAGCCATGACTATTTCTGTTAAGCCATGACCCTTTTTCAGACTAGCTGCAGAAACGTTCTCTAAAACCAGATGCGCTGTGACTCTTTCTGATGCAATTTACACCCAAATTTAGGTGCACTACTCACATTAGTAAATATGGGCCAATGTAGGTTACTCTCCTGCCTTTGAGTGCACCTGCTTGTTTTTGTCTTCCATATGGCGTTGCAGGAGAAAAAGTAGACATGCATCGATCGATATTTTTAATTATGGCATGGACATTGACTACTGGAGATCCTCAGGCACAGTTTATCTTCTTTTTTGAGTACTTCCCCCAACCTTATGCTTCTTTTACTTGCCTTTCAGTTCCTAGCATCTCAACCTGTTTAATGTTTCCTCTAGGAGGTAAATGCCATGCCAGGAGCGGTAAATCTAAACAATGATGATAAAGGAAACAGAAGATACATTTCCCAATCAGTTTGTCAGTCTTCAGTATTTTCTGTATGTTGCTGAAGCTAAATCTATAATACAAATTCTGCTAAAAAAACAAGGATAAATCTCCTTATCATCTATTCTATTTCTCTTGGGAAATGACTAAGGGGGTGGGGCTTAGGCAGGTTCACGTCAAGTTTTTCCCATCCATTTATTGTATACAAATAGAGTACACGTTAAACGGATGCCTCCGACTGATGCCATACAGTAGCATCTGTTCACCATAGAGTTCCTTCCATTGTAAAAAAAAAAAAAAAAAAAGGTATATGTTTTTTTTACCGGACTGTGCAGGATACAAGAACGCGGTGTGCTGTGTTTTTGGATCTTTTTTTTTTATAACGTATGCATCAAACGGAGGCCTAACACATGATGTGAACCCACTACTAACAGTCTCTTTTTTCCTACTGCATACAGAGCAGAGGGCGGAGGCTACTGCTGCAGCCAGTTGTCTTATAGGGAATCTGTCACCATGAAAATACAATGTAACCTGTAGGCAGCATGTTATAGAGCAGGAGGAGCTGAGCAGATTGATACATAGTTTTGTGAGTAAAGATTCAGTATAACTTGTCATTATTACATTTAAATTCCTGCTCATTCTTTGCTTTGAAGTAAAGGAGACGTCCTATCAGTGATTGACAGCTATCTCTGTGTACACAGTCATAGAGGGAAGGCTGTCAATCACTGATAGGACCTCCTCCTCCTTACAGCTATCTCTGTATACACAGTCATAGAGGGAAGGCTGTCATCACTGATAGGACCTCCTCCTTCTCCATACAGCTCTCTCTGTATACACAGTCATAGAGAGAAGACTGTCATCACTGATAGGACCTCCTCCTCCATACAGCTCTCTGTATACACAGTCATAGAGGGAAGACTGTCATCACTGATAGGACCTCCTCCTCCTTACAGCTATCTCTGTATACACAGTCATAGAGGGAAGGCTGTCATCACTGATAGGACCTACTCCACCATACAGCTCTCTGTATACATAGTCATAGAGGGAAGGCTGTCATCACTGATAGGACCTCCTCCTCCATACAGCTATCTCTGTATACACAGTCAAAGAGAGAAGGCTGTCATCACTGATAGGACCTCCTCCACCATACAGCTATCTCTGTATACAGTCATAGAGGGAAGGAGGTCAGTCACTGATAGGACCTCCTCCATACAGCTATCTCTGTATGCACAGTCAGAGGGAAGGCTGTCATCATTGATAGGACCTCCTCCTCCATACAGCTATCTCTGTATACACAGTCAAAGAGAGAAGGCTGTCATCACTGATAGGACCTCCTCCTCCTCCATACAGCAATCTCTGTATACACAGTCATAGAGAGAAGGCTGTCATCACTGATAGGACCTCCTCCTCCATACAGCTCTCTCTGTATACACAGTCATAGAGGGAAGGCTGTCATCACTGATAGGACCTCCTCCTCCTCCATACAGCTATCTCTGTATACACAGTCATAGAGGGAAGGCTGTCAATCACTGATAGGACCTCGTCCTCCATACAGCTATCTCTGTGTACACAGTCATAGAGGGAAGGCTGTCAATCACTGATAGGGCCTCCTCCTCCATACAGCAATCTCTGTATACACAGTCATAGAGAGAAGGCTGTCAATCACTGATAGGACCTCCTCCTCCATACAGCTCTCTCTGTATACACAGTCATAGAGGGAAGGCTGTAAATCACTGATAGGACCTCCTCCTCCTCCATACAGCTACCTCTGTATACACAGTCATAGAGGGAAGGCTGTCATCACTGATAGGACCTCCTCCTCCATACAGCTATCTCTGTATAGACAGTCATAGAGGGAAGGCTGTCATCACTGATAGGACCTCCTCCTCCATACAGCTATCTCTGTATACACAGTCATAGAGGGAAGGCTGTCAATCACTGATAGGACCTCCTCCTCCTCCATACAGCTATCTCTGTATACACAGTCATAGAGGGAAGGCTGTCATCACTGATAGGACCTCCTCCTCCATACAGCTATCTCTGTATACACAGTCATAGAGGAAGGCTGTCATCACTGATAGGACCTCCTCCTCCATACAGCTCTCTCTGTATACACAGTCATAGAGAGAAGACTGTCATCACTGATAGAACCTCCTCCTCCATACAGCTATCTCTGTATACACAGTCATAGAGGGAAGGCTGTCATCACTGATAGGACCTCCTCCTCCATACAGCTATCTCTGTATACACAGTCATAGAGGGAAGGCTGTCATCACTGATAGGACCTCCTCCTCCATACAGCTCTCTCTGTATACACAGTCATAGAGAGAAGACTGTCATCACTGATAGGACCTCCTCCTCCATACAGCTCTCTCTGTATACACAGTCATAGAGGGAAGGCTGTCATCACTGATAGGACTGCCTCCTCCATACAGCTCTCTCTGTATACACAGTCATAGAGGGAAGGCTGTCATCACTGATAGGACTGCCTCCTCCATACAGCTACCTCTGTATACACAGTCATAGAGGGAAGGCTGTCAATCACTGATAGGACCTCCTCCTCCATACAGCTCTCTCTGTATACACAGTCATAGAGGGAAGGCTGTCATCACTGATAGGTCTACCTCCTCCATACAGCTATCTCTGTATACACAGTCATAGAGGGAAGACTGTCATCTCTGATAGGACCTCCTCCTCCATACAGCTACCTCTTTATACAGTCATAGAGGGAAGGCTGTCATCACTGATAGGACCTCCTCCTCCATACAGCTCTCTCTGTATACACAGTCATAGAGGGAAGGCTGTCATCACTGATAGGTCTACCTCCTCCATACAGCTATCTCTGTATACACAGTCATAGAGGGAAGACTGTCATCTCTGATAGGACCTCCGCCTCCATACAGCTACCTCTTTATACAGTCATAGAGGGAAGGCTGTCATCACTGATAGGACCTCCTCCTCCATACAGCTATCTCTGTATACACAGTCAAAGAGGGGAGGCTGTCATCACTGATAGGACCTCCTCCTCCATACAGCTATCTCTGTATACTGTGGGGAGTCGCTCTGGTAGACAGCGGTGCGGGTGCAGTTTAGAGGCAAAACAAGGAGTCCAGATGGTGCATCAACCAGCGTTTTATTCACACTTGCACACCATAAATGAAAAGCAGTCTCTTGGTGACAGTTCACACACAACGGAAATACTGTGGCAAAACAAAAACAGGCCAACACAGGGTCCAGTCACCTTGGGTGGTTTAGGTGCGGGTTCACACCTAGCAGTCGGCTCAGCCGCAGGCGATTCCACCTTCAGGTCGCAGGGAAACACCACCTTGCTGAGCTCCTTCCTCCAGGACAGAGAATTCCTCAGCCCTGTTTGCAGGCTCCAGGATAATCACACCCTCAGACACAGCTGCTGGCTGCGTTTATACCCAGCCCAAAACATGGACTGGACCGTGGGAGCAGCCACCCACCCTACTCTTTAGCTGCTCCCAGTAAGAGCCGGCCCGGATCGGCTTTGCAGCCATGCTATTTAACAGAGCAGCACTAGCTGCTGCAGACCAAAAACCCGGCTCTTACCTCACCGAGGCCAGCAACCTCGGTGACACGTACCTGCTATCAAAACAACACCTTGCACCTCTTACACACCCCTTTGTTCCAGCCCTGAGGGTGAACACACGTGAGGCAGTGGACGCGGGACAGGGCATCTGCGTTGCCCTGCAAGCGGCCTGCCCTGTGTTCCACGAAGAATTTGAAATTCTGAAGAGATAGGAACCACCTGGTGACCCGAGCATTCCTCTCCTTGGCCTGACTCATCCATTTGAGGGAATGGTCGGTCACCAGACGGAACCTCCTCCCTAACAAGTAGTAGCGGAGAGATTCGAGTGCCCACTTGATAGCCAGGCACTCCCTCTCCACTATACTATATCTGGACTCGGCGGGATTGAGCTTACGGCTCAGGAAGACAACGGGATGTTCTTCCCCGTTGACCTCCTGAGACAGTACCGCACCGAGGCCTACCTCCGAGGCGTCGGTCTGTACGACAAACTCCTTGTTGAAGTCGGGTGTCACCAAAACCGGGGACCCACACAGGGCCGACTTCAACGCGGCGAAAGCCTCCTCCGCCTTCTCACTCCAGCTAACCCTCCCAGACTTTCGCCCCTTCAACAGGTCTGTCAACGGCGCTGCTATTGTGGCAAAGTGGGGCACAAACCTCATGTAGTAACCTACAATCCCCAGGAACGACTTTACCTGCCTGGTGGTGACCGGTCGGGGCCAGTTACGAATGGCCTCTACCTTGGTTACCTGAGGTTTGATGACTCCCAGCCCAATTACATATCCCAGATATTTTGTCTCCTCTAACCCTATGGAGCACTTCTTTGGGTTAGCGGTCAGTCCGGCTTTCCTCAGGGCATCCACTACCGCCTGCACCTTGGGTAAATGGCTTTCCCAGTCGGTGCTGTGGATGACTACATCATCTAAGTAGGCCGAGGCGTACCGACGATGTGGTCGCAGCACTATGTCCATTAACCTTTGGAAAGTGGCGGGCGCCATGCAGGCCAAAGGGTAACACCTTGTAGTGATACAGGCCCTGCGGGTAACAAATGCGGTTTTTCCTTAGCCGACTCCGTTAAGGGTACCTGCCAGTACCCTTTGGTGAGGTCTAGCACAGAAAAATAACGGGCTTGCCCTAAACTCTCAACAAGCTCGTCTACCCGGGGCATGGGATACGCATCAAACTTGGACACTTCATTTAACTTGCGAAAATCGTTGCAGAACCGTAGCGTCCCATCCGGCTTGGGTATTAGGACTATGGGACTGGCCCACTCACTCTTCGACTCCTCAATGACATCGAGCTTCAACATTAACTGTACTTCCTCCGCGATGGCCCGTCGCCGAGCCTCGGGTACCGGTATGGTTTTAACCGGATCTTGGCCTGAGGCTCAGTGGCGATGTCATGTTGGATGAGAGGCGTGCGGCCAGGGAGGTCCGAGAACACATCCGTGTTCCGACTGATGAACTCCTGACTTCCTGAACTTGTTTGGAAGACAGGCTGTCTGCAATTTTACCGTGGTTACTGCTTCACAGGCCTCGAACTGTGGGGCTGGACCCTTTCACCTAGAAGCCCTGGCCGGGGGCTGTGGTCGTCGGCCGTGTCCCTATCTTTCCACGGCTTAAGTAAATTCACGTGGTACACCTGCTCCGGCTTGCGCCGCCTGGCTGGTGTACTTTGTAATTACTTCCCCTACCTTCTCGATCACCTCATAGGGGCCCTGCCACCTAGCTAGGAATTTGCTGTCAAGGGTGGGTACCAGAACCAACACTCGATCTCCCGGATTGAAGCCCCGTACCCGAGCCTGACGATTATACACCCTACTCTGGGCTTGTTGTGCTGCCTCCATATGCTCCCGGACCAGCGGCAACACCCTTTCTATCCGTTCCTGCATCTGGGTGACATACTCAATGACACTTTTGTGGGGGACAGGCTGTTGTTCCCATGCTTCCTTGGCGATATCCAACAGGCCCCGAGGGTGTCTGCCATAAAGCAGTTCGAAGGGCGAGAACCCAGTAGAGGCCTGGGGTACCTCTCGCACTGCGAACATGAGATAGGGCAGAAGCAGGTCCCAGTCCTTCCCATCTCTAGACACCACCCTCTTTAACATATTTTTAGAGTTTGGTTAAACCTCTCAACAAGACCGTCTGTTTGCGGATGGTAAACGGACGTCCGTAACTGCTTTATACGCAACAATTTACACAGTTCCCTCATTACTTTGGACATAAAGGGGTCCCTTGGTCTGTCAGAACCTCTTTTGGCAGGCCCACACGGGAAAACATCTCCATTAACTCTTTGGCAATGAGCTTAGCTGAGGTATGTCGCAGAGGCACCGCCTCCGGATACCGAGTGGCATAGTCGAGAACTACCAGAATGTGTTGGTGGCCCCTGGCAGAACTTTGGTACAGGCCCAATTAAATCCATAGCGATTCGCTCAAGCGGTACTTCAATAATTGGCAGAGGTACCAGAGGACTACGGAAATGTGGCTGGGGCTAGTTATCTGACAGGTCGGACAGGACTTACAATAATTCTCTACCTCCTTGAACACACTGGGCCAATAAAACCGCTGCAGTATGCGGTCCTGGGTTTTCTGCCACCCCAGGTGTCCCCAAGAACATGTTGGTGGGCAAGCTCCATGACAAGCTTGCGATGCGCTGTGGGCACCACCAACTGTTCAACAGGTTCACCTCGGATTTGGTTCACCCGATACAACATATCCTGCAGAACAATAAATCGTGGGAACATTAATTCAGCCCCTGGTTTCTGACGATGTCATGTTGGATGAGAGACGCGGCGCCAGGAGGTCCGAGAACACATCCGTGTTCCGACTGATGAACTCCCTGACTTCCTGAACTTGTTTGGAAGACAGGCTGTCTGCAATTTTTACCGTGGTTACTGCTTCACAGGCCTCGAACTGTGGGGCTGGACCCTTTCACCTAGAAGCCCTGGCCGGGGGCTGTGGTCGCCGGCCGTGTCCCTATCTTTCCACGGCTTAAGTAGTCCACGTGGTACACCTGCCTCGGCTTGCGCCGCCCTGGCTGGTGTACTTTGTAATTTACTTCCCTACCTTCTCGATCACCTCATAGGGGCCCTGCCACCTAGCTAGGAATTTGCTGTCAAGGGTGGGTACCAGAACCAAAACTCGATCTCCCGGATTGAAGCCCCGCACCTGAGCCTGACGATTATACACCCTACTCTGGGCTTGTTGTGCTGCCTCCATATGCTCCCGGACCAGCGGCAACACCCTTTCTATCCGTTCCTGCATCTGGGTGACATACTCAATGACACTTTTGTGGGGACAGGCTGTTGTTCCCATGCTTCCTTGGCGATATCCAACAGGCCCCGAGGGTGTCTGCCATAAAGCAGTTCGAAGGGCGAGAACCCAGTAGAGGCCTGGGGTACCTCTCGCACTGCGAACATGAGATAGGGCAGAAGCAGGTCCCAGTCCTTCCCATCTCTAGACACCACCCTCTTTAACATATTTTTTAGAGTTTGGTTAAACCTCTCAACAAGACCGTCTGTTTATGGATGGTAAACGGACGTCCGTAACTGCTTTATACGCAACAATTTACACAGTTCCTCATTACTTTGGACATAAAGGGGTCCCTTGGTCTGTCAGAACCTCTTTTGGCAGGCCCACACGGGAAAACATCTCCATTAACTCTTGGCAATGAGCTTAGCTGAGGTATGTCGCAGAGGCACCGCCTCCGGATACCGAGTGGCATAGTCGAGAACTACCAGAATGTGTTGGTGGCCCTGGCAGACTTTTGGTACAGGCCCAATTAAATCCATAGCGATTCGCTCAAACGGTACTTCAATAATTGGCAGAGGTACCAGAGGACTACGGAAATGTGGCTGGGGGCTAGTTATCTGACAGGTCGGACAGGACTTACAATAATTCTCTACCTCCTTGAACACACTGGGCCAATAAAACCGCTGCAGTATGCGGTCCTGGGTTTTCTGCCACCCCAGGTGTCCCCAAGAACATGTTGGTGGGCAAGCTCCATGACAAGCTTATGATACGCTGTGGGCACCACCAACTGTTCAACAGGTTCACCTCGGATTTGGTCTCACCCGATACAACATATCCTGCAGAACAATAAATCGTGGGAACATTAATTCAGCCCCTGGTTTCTGGGGTTTACCATCAATTTCCAGCACATTCTCCCAGGCCCTGGTTAGGGTTTGGTCCCGGTGTTGTGCGGTCCCAAAATTTTCCCCGAGACATTGAGGTCTGCCAACTCAGGCCCCGGTGGCAAGTCCTCCGTGTCTCCCACCATTACACTCAGTGGGGTTGTCTCCCACTACCGCTGCAGCAGTGGTCACCCCTACCGCTGGCCCTTCAGACTCGGGCCCCAGGGTTCTGGCCTTCCAGGGTATCAGGCCACTCTGCTAGGGTTACTCCTGTCTCAGGGCTATTAGTCACTTTCATCTCAGGCCACAGTGACGGAAAACCAGGGAAGTCTCTCCCAACTATTAGTTCATAGGGCAGCTTTGTGGAGATCGCCACTTCACAAGTCCAGGTGCCGCCGCCGTGGACAGAGACATTACAGCCGTGGATAGTCCTTTAAGTCTCCGTGTATACACACCACACCAACTCTCCGGCCCAGATACTGGGTGGGCTGTACCAGGGCAGCACTTACCAGGGTTACCAGGCTCCCTGAGTCCAACAGCGCCACTGCCAGGTTATCCCCGATTTGGCACCTGGCACAGATGTCGATTGTCTATTGTCTCGGGGTGCCGGTCGCACAGTCTCCGGGCATAGCATGGAAGCCCGTACCATAGCTAATCTCCATGGGTTCCCCACTGTGGACAGTCGGTCTACGTGGCCAGGCTCGTGACACCGCCAGCAGACTACTGGGGAGGATCTGCAAGGTACATCCCGGCGGGTTTGGCCGGCCGCCGGACTGGGGTGGAGGTTTCCGGGCTTGACTGGCCTCTCCCAAAGAACCCCTGCAGGTCTCTGGTGGCCTCTATATCGCTCCACCAGGTCGACCATCTCAAGGGCATTGGTGGGGATACCTGGCCGATCCAGTGCTGAGAGGGTATGGCAAAGACCCTCCAGAATACATCTGCTAACAGACGGTCGAGCATAGCAGTGGGAGTCAGTATGTCTGGCTGCAGCCATTTTGCAAACCTGATGTAGCAGGTCATAGTATTGTGGTCTGGGCGGTCCAGCCGGTTAGAGTCTGCACTGATGCAGTCCCGCTGGGCTCCGGACCAAAACATTCACCCCCCAGTCTTGCTAGAATCTCACCTTTCACGTCGGGTAGTCAGCTGCCTGGACATCTGCCAAATCTGAAAACTTGCTGGGGTCCGGCTGCCAGGAACGGGAGCAACCACCTCGGCCCACCTGGTCACGGGGTAACCTTTTCCCTCACAGCGACCTTTCTCAAAGACGGCTAGGTATGTCCCACGCCGCTCATGGGGGTCATCTTTGGGATCGCCACATGTACCGCTTCCGGCATCATGGACGTGGTGACGCCTCCTGCCACCTGTAATGCCATCACACGTTGCAGCAACAACTGGTTGGTCTCCTCGCTGCTGCACGTTAGCCTCTATGGAGGGGCTTCCACAGCAGCTCCATGTTGCCAGAAATCACAGGCTGCAACTTTGCCGGCCTAATATAGGACATACACTTTTGCCCAGCAAACAAAAGCTTCGTGCGTCACGCCAGCCTCACTGCGCATGCCCGCATCCTCCACCAAATGTGGGGAGTCGTCTGTAGACAGCTAAAGCGGGTGCAGTTTAGAGGCAAAACAAGGAGTCCAGATGGTGCATCAAACAGCGTTTTATTCACACTTGCACACCATAAATGAAAAGCAGTCTCTTGGTGACAGTTCACACACAACGGAAATACTGTGGCAAAACAAAAACAGGCCAACACAGGGTCCAGTCACCTTGGTGGTTTAGGTGCGGGTTCACACCTAGCAGTCGGCTCAGCCGCAGGCGATTCCACCTTCAGGTCGCAGGGAACACCACCTGCTGAGCTCCTTCCTCCAGGACAAGAGAATTCCTCAGCCCTGTTTGCAGGCTCCAGGATAATCACACCTCAGACACAGCTGCTGGCTGTGCTTTATACCCAGCCCAAAACATGGACTGGACCGTGGGAGCAGCCACCCACCCTACTTTTAGCTGCTCTCAGTAAGAGCCGGCCCGATCGGCTTTGCAGCCATGCTATTTAACAGAGCAGCACTAGCTGCTGCAGACCAAAAACCCCGGTTCTACCTCACCGAGGCCAGCAACCTCGGTGACACGCACTGCTATCAAATACAACACCTTGCACCCTCTTACAATACACAGACATAAAGAGAGAAGGCACATCACTTATAGGACCTCCCCTCCATTCAGCCATCTCTGTATACATATTAGTCAAAGAGGGGAGGCTGTCATCACTGATAGGACCTCCTCCCTCCATACAGCTATCTCTGTATACACAGTCATAGAGGTGGGAAGGCTGTCACACCACTGGATAGGACCTCCTCCTCCATACAGCTCTCTGTATACACAGTCATAGAGGGAAGGCTGTCGTAATCACTGATAGGACCTCCTCCTCCTCCATACAGCTATCTCTGTATACACAGTCATAGAGGGAAGGCTGTCAATCACTGATAGGACCTCCTCCCCGCCATACAGCCATATCTCTGTATACACAGTCATAGAGGAAGGCTGTCACTGATAGGACCTCCTCCTCCATACAGCTCTCTCTGTATACACAGTCATAGAGAGAAGACTATCATCACTGATAGGACCTCCTCCTCCATACAGCTCTCTCTGTATACACAGTCATAGAGGGGACGGTCACATGATAGCATGTATCACGAGACGTGCCAGAATCTCACCTTTCACGGTCGGGTAGTCAGCTGCCTGGACATCTGCCAAATCGAAAAAACTTGCTGGGGTCCGGCTGCCAGGAACGGAGCAACCACCTCGGCCCACTGGTCACGGGGTAACTTTTCCCTCACAGCGACCTTCTCAAAGACGGCTAGGTATGTCTCCACGTCGTCTGCGGGGGTCATCTTTGGGATCGCCGCACGGACCGCTTTCCGGGCATCATGGACGTGGTGGGACGCTCCTGCCACCTGTAATGCCATCACATGTTGCAGCAATAACTGGTTGGTCTCCCGCTGCTGCACGTTAGCCTCTATGAGGGCTTTCACAGCAGCCTCCATGTTGCCAGAAATCACAGGCTGCAACTTTGCCGGCCTAATATAGGACATACACTTTTGCTCAGCAAACAAAGTTCGGCGTTCACGCCAGCCTCACTGCGCATGCCCGCATCCTCCACCAAATGTGGGGAGTCGCTCTGGTAGACAGCGGTGCGGGTGCAGTTTAGAGGCAAAACAAGGAGTCCAGATGGTGCATCAACCAGCGTTTTATTCACACTTGCACACCATAAATGAAAAGCAGTCTCTTGGTGACAGTTCACACACAACGGAAATACTGTGGCAAAACAAAAACAGGCCAACACAGGGTCCAGTCACCTTGGGTGGTTTAGGTGCGGGTTCACACCTAGCAGTCGGCTCAGCCGCAGGCGATTCCACCTTCAGGTCGCAGGGAAACACCACCTTGCTGAGCTCCTTCCTCCAGGACAGAGAATTCCTCAGCCCTGTTTGCAGGCTCCAGGATAATCACACCCTCAGACACAGCTGCTGGCTGCGTTTTATACCCAGCCCAAAACATGGACTGGACCGTGGGGAGCAGCCACCCACCCTACTCTTTAGCTGCTCCCAGTAAGAGCCGGCCCGGATCGGCTTTGCAGCCATGCTATTTAACAGAGCAGCACTAGCTGCTGCAGACCAAAAACCCCGGCTCTTACCTCACTGAGGCCAGCAACCTCGGTGACACGTACCTGCTATCAAAAACAACACCTTGCACCCTCTTACAATACACAGACATAAAGAGAAGGCTGTCATCACTTATAGGACCTCCTCCTCCATTCAGCTATCTCTGTATACACAGTCAAAGAGGGGAGGCTGTCATCACTGATAGGACCTCCTCCTCCATACAGCTATCTCTGTATACACAGTCATAGAGGGAAGGCTGTCAATCACTGATAGGACCTCCTCCTCCATACAGCTCTCTGTATACACAGTCATAGAGGGAAGGCTGTCAATCACTGATAGGACCTCCTCCTCCTCCATACAGCTATCTCTGTATACACAGTCATAGAGGGAAGGCTGTCAATCACTGATAGGACCTCCTCCTCCATACAGCTATCTCTGTATACACAGTCATAGAGGGAAGGCTGTCATCACTGATAGGACCTCCTCCTCCATACAGCTCTCTCTGTATACACAGTCATAGAGAGAAGACTGTCATCACTGATAGGACCTCCTCCTCCATACAGCTCTCTCTGTATACACAGTCATAGAGGGAAGGCTGTCATCACTGATAGCTGTATGGAGGAGGCAGTCCTATCAGTGATGACAGCCTTCCTCTATGACTGTGTATACAGAGAGAGCTGTATGGAGGAGGAGGTCTATCAGTGATGACAGCCTTCCTCTATGACTGTATACAGAGATAGCTGTATGGAGGAGGCAGTCCTATCTCTGTATACAGTCATAGAGGGAAGGCTGTCATCACTGATAGGACCTCCTCCTCCATACAGCTCTCTCTGTATACACAGTCATAGAGGGAAGGCTGTCATCACTGATAGGACTGCCTCCTCCATACAGCTCTCTCTGTATACACAGTCAAAGAGGGGAGTCTGTCATCACTGATAGGACCTCCTCCTCCATACAGCTATCTCTGTATACACAGTCATAGAGGGAAGGCTGTCAATCACTGATAGGACCTCCTCCTCCATACAGCTCTCTGTATACACAGTCATAGAAGGAAGGCTGTCAATCACTGATAGGACCTCCTCCTCCTCCATACAGCTATCTCTGTATACACAGTCATAGAGGGAAGGCTGTCATCACTGATAGGACCTCCTCCTCCATACAGCTATCTCTGTATACATAGTCATAGAGGGAAGGCTGTCATCACTGATAGGACCTCCTCCTCCATACAGCTCTCTCTGTATACACAGTCATAGAGGGAAGACTGTCATCACTGATAGGACCTCCTCCTCCATACAGCTCTCTCTGTATACACAGTCATAGAGGGAAGGCTGTCATCACTGATAGGGCCACCTCCTCCATACAGCTATCTCTCTGTATACACAGTCATAGAGGGAAGGCTGTCAGTCACTGATAGGACCTCCTCCTCCATACAGCTCTCTCTGTATACACAGTCATAGAGGGAAGGCTGTCATCACTGATAGGACTGCCTCCTCCATACAGCTATCTCTGTATACAGTCATAGAGGGAAGGCTGTCATCACTGATAGGACCTCCTCCTCCATACAGCTATCTCTGTATACACAGTCATAGAGGGAAGGCTGTCATCACTGATAGGACCTCCTCCTCCATACAGCTATCTCTGTATACACAGTCATAGAGGGAAGGCTGTGAATCACTGATAGGAGCGCCTCCTCCATACAGCTATCTCTGTATACACAGTCATAGAGGGAAGGCTGTCATCACTGATAGAACCTCCTCCTCCATACAGCTATCTCTGTAGAATGAGCATTTATATAAATAAATGTTGCGGCCTGCAAAACACTGATCCGCAAACAATACGCATTACGTCCTTTTGGCATCCGTACTGCATCCGTTTTTTTTTTTTGCAGATCCATCGTAACAATGTCTATCCTTGTCCACAAAAACTGACAAGAATAGGACATGCTCTGTTTTTTTTTGCGTGGCTACGAAACGGACATACGGATGCGGACAGCACACGGTGTGCTGTCTGCATTTTTTGCGGACCCACTGAAATGAATGGGTCCTTATCCAATCCGCAGTGAAAAAAAAACTGAATGGACCCGGAAAAAAAATAATTCATGTAAATGTAGCATTATACTAAATATTTTCCCACAACGTATATACTGTATCAGTCTGCTCTGCTCCTCCTGCTCTCTAATATGCTGCTGGCAGGTTACATTGCATTTCACAGTGACAGATGCCTTTGAAATCCAGGCACAGGACAGTGAGGAGAAGGAGATGTGTATTCCTGAACTTCTGGTACATATAGAGAAGATTTCTTTATATATTATTGAGTTTTAATTGTAATATGAGACAAAATATCATCAAAGGAAGGGGAGAAAGTGTTGGGATATATTTATTTTATTTTATTATTTATTGTACATTTTCTATGTTTAGTGTTCCTTTTATTCCTCCCAAGTATTTTGCTTAAGTAGGGGTTAGGCTACTTTCACACTAGCGGCACGGACCTCCGGCAGGCTGTTCTGTTGGGTGAACAGCCTGTCGGATCCGCCCTGACGCTAGTGAACGTTTGCCCCCGGACTACTGACTATAAAGGGGATGGGGCGGAGTTCCGGCAGAGGCACGGCAGCGCACGCTAGTCAATGGGGCCGGAGCGGTAGTCGTCACTAGTGGCAGGATGGATCCGACAGGCTGCCGGAGGTCCGTGCCGCTAATGTGAAAGTAGCCTTAGACGGCATAAGAAACACTGCTTTAGATTATAGATTTCTCTCTTTACTTTATCTTGCAACTTCCATTTTGCATTATTCCTGTAATCTAAACAACTGTCTATGGAAAAATGTATGGTCAGGACAAACAAGCATGAACAAGTGAAAAAATATCGGAGCAGTCATCCAAGGGAGAATATACTTTTATATCTATTGCTATTTATGCAAACGGTGGATACACAGTTGCAGGCATACATGGAAGAAGATAATGCATCAGAGGAACAAGATGTACTCAGAGACATAAAGTACTTGCTACAGCTTACTGTATTAGTCCTGTGTCGGCAAAGTTATCTTCAAATAAATATTGGATTAGAAGATCCGGGAATGTATTAAATTAAAAGGTAATAGTCAATGGAAGATATGGCATTAGCGGAGGACAGATAAAATGAACACGACATAACACATTAACACAGAGCTGGCAGCTGGTATAATAGATTAAATTTGCATAAGATACATGCTGATATTAAACTAACAGTGAAAATATGCGACTTGTTGAAGACTTTGAATTAGCCCAGAATAAACATAGTGTCTATAAATATTACACTGCCACATGACAGACAGCATATGCGGCTTCTGAATTACACTCATTGACAAAAAAGAAATCACACAGATAGAAAGGATAGGGTCTTTCCATAGGAGGGAGTAAAAGTGCTTCCCCTGTTGCCCTATAAAAGGGCTCTCAGGGGCTACTTTTGGGTAGTGTACCTCTTGGAGAGCGTTCATTGACTGCTAGACATGCCTCTATGACACTCAGAAATAGTAATTTGCCTGTTTACAGACTTTGAGAACAGGCACATTGGTGGGATGAAAGAAACAGGATGGCTGTCACGACAGGCTATACAGGATGCAAGTTGGCACTGTTTTAGGGTCCATTCACACATCCGTAGTGTATTGCGGATGCGCACTACACAGGGCCGGTACTCCAATAGGAATGCCTATTCTTATCCGCTATTGCAAACAAGAATAGGACATGTTCTATTTTTTTCGAGAGCCACGGACCGGAAGATCGGGGCCGTGCACCGGAAATGTGGATGCGGACAGCACACTGTGTGCTGTCCGCATCTCTTCCGGCCCCATTGAAAATGAATGGGCCCGGATCCCTTCCGCAACATTGCGGAACGGATCCAGACCCATTCTACGGACTTGTGAATGGACCCTTAGGCCTCCTGCACACGACCGTATGGTTTTGCGATCCGTTTTAAACGGATCCGTTTTTCTTTTTTTTCTTTTTTTGTTTCAGTACTGTTTTTGTTTCCGTTCTACTTCTGTTCTGTTTTTCCGTTTGGTTTCCGTTCGTAATCCGTTTTTTGCAAACGGAAACAGAAGCATACAATAATGTTTAAACAGTAAGTTCATAAAAAAAAATTGGGCTGGGCATAACATTTTCAATACATAGTTCCTTAAAAACGGAACAGATACGGAAGACAAGCGGATGCATTCCATTCCGTTTTTTTTGCGGACCCATTGACTTGAATGGAACCACGGAATGTGATTTGTGGGCAATAATAGGACATCTTTGAACAGAACGGAAATACGAAAACGGAAGGCATACGGAGTGCCTTCCATTTTTTTGCAGATCCATTGAAATGAATGGTTCCGAATACGGAACCATCAGGAATTCTAAAGATTATAAGTAATCCATGTCTATAGCGCAACATAGTGATAAGAACTCATCACCAGCACTTACTGTGAGCTGTAAAATGATGATAATTACCCTCAAAATCTAGTCAAGTACCGCCAGCCTAAAAAAACAGACATATCTATTTATCTTCACGGACACAGGAAAAAAGTTGCCTATTTTTATAGACTATTCAGGAATTTCTGGACGGTTGGCAACGCTGACCTGCTTAGATCACCAGCAATCAGATGAAATTTGTGGGAGAACCGGAAGCTGGTATCACATTCTTCTGCAGCGACAACACAGGAGGAATTCAGCATTACATGGTGCCCATTGCAATTATTGGACTGTTATACGCTGTGGATGATGGTGCTGATTGTATTGCCGATATGTCTCTTACCAATTAAAAAGAGATACTGAAACATAATATTTAGTTGTAATCTGTTTTATTTTCTGATTGTAGATTTTCAAATTTTATGTATATGATTATTAGGGGCAGCCGTCTTTACCGAGCCACAGCATTTACAAATATCATCAAGCCACATGGACTAGTGTTGAGCGAACTGAGCTGTCCCGTCTCCGTACAGCATTAAGATGTATGCCCTCCGGCAAGGCGAAGTGAGTTATTTCGGCCATCGATTTTTAAACATCAAAACTATTTTTAAACATGGATCCGAAGTCGGCTTTGGTAGCGGCTGGTACCTCATTACCAAAGCCGACTTTGGATTCATGTTTTAAAATGGTTTTAAAGTTAGAAAGTCAAATCCCGGAAAAAAGTCAAATCCCGAAGAATATTATTTCTATGTGGAGACTTTTTAAGCTGCGATCATCATCTATTGCCAATCGTGGCTCCTGTGTTATCTAAACAGATCTGTTATCTGTTATTGTAATCCCGCCTGGGTGATGTATAAACATCAGGAAGTGTGGGCATATTATTAGGCTTAGTGGCCAGTTTGAAAACTGCAGGGTTTTAGGAATTATTTTAAAATATAAATAATAACATGAAAAATAAAAAATAAATTGCTCAAAAAATTCTAAAAAAAAGTTTAACATAACAACTTAAATAGATCATTTTCTGATGACACTTTTCGCAGAAATCAGAATTTCCTAATATTGTACTTGAAATATATTTTTTCCAAACCAATCACTTTACGGATTGCGCGAAGATTTGCTATAAATAGAGGTAACAAATAACATACAGAGAATAAAATTTGAACTGCTTAAAGAAGACAACTCGAGGACTCATGTATGATTTTTTTCTGAGGCAGATGAATTCTAAAGGACTTGTCCATGTCAGCTAACCTTTGCTGGTCTCCAGCAATCAAGTTCCCAGCATCAAGACCCACAATCATCTGTTATTGTTCTCAATGGTTGCTTGAGGTTCTCCAGAGCAGAAAGCCATGCCATACATAGTTATTGGCTATGGCTTAAAAAAGAGGGACGTGAACAGAAGAACCTGCTATATTTACTCAGCATGTTCTAATAGGATATATAAAGAGTCAAAAATTGAGCAATCATAGGAAAATATATTTTCTTCTATGGCAGTCCAATTCTTATGGGAATATTCTTCCTACTGTCAGGAACTGTATCTAACTGGGTTACGTCCCCATTAGTCTGTGGACTCCTATTGTCCTTCATCAGGATTTGATTCATCGTTTAATACACAAGTTTACATATGAATTGACCTGATCGCAAAGAAAAAAACATACGGTTGCAATTTTCTTCCACTTATGAGTGTGGTAAGCACACAGGATGTGGTGACGGCATAATTCTAGGCTCTTATATTGTTCCATGTTTGTAAAATTTATCCTGATAGTGTATTTGGCCCACTTACAATTCTCCGATCATGTCTTATATTCTGATTGCTTGTTAAATTTGCCTCTAGCATCAGACTACGGTGCAGCCGGTTTCATTGTCCAAAGCACAGAGATACTGGATGGTGGTCCAGAAGGAGGGTCGTAATGGAACGCAAACCCAATGGATATGAAAATATATCCTTTGACCACATTCTTAAGATTTTTCTTCTTCTTTTTAAATCCATGGGCTAATTTAATACCGGTGCATTAATGTGCAATATGGTAACCTGACACCCGCATTGTCATGTCAGTGCTCCTGTATCAGCCTGTAGTTCCAAAATACCTTCTGATGCTAAAAACAGAATTTGCAAATATCACAGTTCACCAACACGTCACACACAGGGACACAATTATCGCTATTGAGCCATTTAAATATGAATGGAAATGTCAGAACAAGACAATATGTAGGCATTAGCAATGCTAGCTAGTTTCAGGGCTCTGGATACTTTTCTTACCTTATTAAAACCATTTCTCCGCCATGGTTTCTTACTCTTGGTGACACACACTTATATGTGCCACCAACTTTTTCCTGCACTATAATAAGTGACACCACCAGATCTTCAAAGGATGAAGCAATCCAGCAGCATCATCTGCACATAAAGACCTTTGCTATGTGATCACTCACTTCATGTGCTGTAAATAAAGCAAGCAACTTTTTGAATAGTCCTGTTCTGTGTATATTGCTCCTTTGAAGATGTATATATCTCCATGGTCACAGACTACAAACACTGTGTAAATCACCTACAACAAACCTACAACATGTACATAAATATATCAGAAAATAAAGCAAACCATACGTACAATATGCCTCAGAAAGGCTTAACTATCATGTAAGCTGCAACAACCCGAGAATAATTTCCGCTGGTGGCCACAGAACCTCATTGCTATACTGCATGACTCTATCCGTTATGTGGTCTGCAAATTACAGATCGGCAAAATAAGAATGGGGAGAGCACATGGGTGACATCCATGTGTTGTCCGCAATTTTTGCGGCCCCATAGAAATGAATGGGTCTGTGTGCGATCCGCAAAAGATGAGGATCAGATGTGGACCGAAAATACGGTCATATGAATGTAGCCTAAATGGGAAATCAAGTTCAGAGTAGACCCCTATTAGAGTAAGTAGGTACCAGTTTGACAAATAATGATCTGAAGCGAAAGTGACCACCATCTCAGACTGCATGTTTCTCACCTAACTTAAATATGAATTTATGCCCTCCTGCCATTCTTTCTATTTAATGACTACAAACATGTCCCCATCATCTAAGAAACCCTGTCTGACCCTGCAGTCAAGGACAACTCCATTCCATTAGAACCCTGCTTTTGTTTATATACAGATAGATGGTGTTGTGCAGGGTTGCCAAACAGAATAAATTTTTTTTTTTTTTTAGACAAGTTATCCCAAAATCACAGACAGCCAACCTTTTTTACGGGCAAATTGGAAAACCATAATGAATGATAAATTATAAATAATACAGGTCTATAACTCAATATACTCATAATAGCTGATTACCAGCATTTACTGTGAGCTGTAAAATGATGATAATTACCATCAAAATAATCTAGTCAAGTACCACCAGCCTCAAAGATCATAGACACAGGAAAAAAGTTGCCATTTTTATGGACTGTCCAGTCATTTCTGGACAGTTGGCAACCCTAGCAGATGTAAGACAGTGACACGTGACTGCAAGATCGGGGTGTGTTTGTAGTTGTAGGCTGTAACCATGGAGATGCACAAAAACTGTATATGCAAATTCAATTCGATAATTTTTTATTTTTATTGTAAAAAAGGTTAAAAAATTTATGGTTAAAAAAAATGGTTACCAAATATAACATAGCCATGGTCATACATCAATCACAGTAACCAGGAGGAACATAACCTTGCCGTATCAGAGTGCACTGAGCACATTATATTTCTCGCCAAGGTCACATCTCTACTGAGTCTGCATAAAACCAGGCTTGAGTCCTCTTCTGCTAAGGTCTCCAGGCTACTACTAATAACCCACACTGGCGTACTATATATGGCCTGATGTGATTCTGAATATGCCTTTTCCTTATATAAATTATCTTATAGGCACTAGAAGTTTAGAATGATGTTTGAAATGTTGCCGTAGTGAGTGCTAGAGCATGCAGAAAATTTGATACATATAGCGATTTAGAAAAAAATGTATATTCACATGTCTAAACGTATGTAGGGCAATAGGAGAGCAGATGGGAGAAGTGAAGCGCAGTGTTAGCAGAATTGCATATTAAGGAGGGCATGCGTGTGATACCATGTGGAGACATTTTCAGGTAGCACATTATATTAGGAACTGTCATCTCAGTCAGTGATGTTTTTCAATTTGCATACAAGAAATGTCTCATCTGCAATAAAGGGCAGAGCAGTCAACAAAGCTCATCTCACAAGTGTGATGGACCAGTAACAAGTAGTGTCCTAGTATCAGCAAACTTCCTTCCATCTTACCCAATTTAGAAAATATCACACTGAAATAATAACAGGAGGGTAACAAACCAGTTTGGACTACATCACAATCTCCTGGGGTATCATTATGACCTCTTTTAATCGTATTCTAAACTGAGGAGGCATCTTCTAAACATTATGGTCCATGTCATGGTTGGGCCTTGTCAGAACATGAGTCTATCCAAAGTTTCCCAGCTAAGCCAATCTGACCTTGATTGTATGTATCGCAAATTGTGTAGTTGGAACCTGGTGGCATTTCCAGAGCATCTGTCCAGCCATTATATCCAACTTTATGTTGAATAAAGCCATAATTCCTACACACAAATAGGTGCAACTACTTTATCTGTGTTCTCTCACAAAGACAACCACTTTCAAAGTTGGCCCAACCATCAGCCCACCAGACGGCGGTCAATCAAATGAATGGCTGACTAAATAATACATGGAAGGGCTGAGAGGCTATCAACTTATAGAGGGGAATCTGGGACCTCCTTCTATGACATTCATATGTCCTTGTAGGTCATATGGACAGGAGTTGTCTTGATGTCATGACAAAACCATAAAAACGCCATGAAAATTTCCCCAAAAACAATTGATTTACAAAAATGCTATGTGTGAAACCAGTCTATAACCAGTCAGGATGTTGCTGACTTATCATAAACTGTTCTTCTGGTTACTTTGAACACTGATTATAAGAATTTACTATCACTGACACTAAGCCCCAATGAGTTCTTCATCACCTCTAAGTGAACCTTCATTGCACCAGTCCCCAGCAAAGCCATCTTGGCTGTCAAAATATCTTTAGCTCCTGCTCACTTAAAGGTCGATATTCTGTCATACTTTTGTACCATCATGTAACTGCATCTAAGATTTTATTTCTTAAGTAGCCTATTGGTCGCAGACTCAGGCTGTCTCAGAGTATTAGGATCAGGGCTCAGAACTATCGTATTATGTTTTATCATCATCTCTGAGCTCATACAAATGTGCAGCTGACTGTGATAACTTTTAATTCTGGCTGGTGAGCCGAGCAGTTTTCAGTATTGGAGAAGATGACTTGTGTATTTCAAGAAAATGACGCCTTGCTAATAAATAAGTGCGGTGATAAGTAAGGAAATCAAGTCATAGGCATGAGTAATATTATGTATCAAGAAAGAAGTGAATAGCTCACCCGTTCGTAACAATGATTCAAGGGTGCTCTAGCCAAAATGGAACACCCTAACAGTCCACAAAGATACAATGAATATAAAAGGCTGGCACACCTGTCCGTGTGGTTTACAATTTATTTGGAAAATCACTTAAAATCTGCAATTAATGTAATATAGATAAAAAATGTCCCACAATAATTCACTCTATGCAGATAAATTTCAAGTATGGGGATCACTCTAAGAGCTAAATTAGTAGCTGAGGATAATTGGGAAGAGCTTTTGTAGATATTAAATATATGCCGGTACCTATAAACAGGTGCTGTATGTTACAGCGTATTTAAATAATTCTGTGACATGTGAAAAGATAATACTGTTGAAAAAATTGTGCAATGTGCAAGGAGTTAATTGTGCAAACTCAGCAATGTGCAAATAACAGCATAAAGAGTTAATAAAGAAAAAATTGAAATGGTAGTAAGCAACACAATAATGTGATATAAAAAATGTGATGTAAAATCATACAATCAAAAAAAGGGAGGGGGCGGTAGGTCCCAAATAGTCCTGTGAAAAAATAAAAAAGGAAAAAAAATTAAAAAAGAAGAAAAAAAAAAGGAAGAAAAAAATCCAAGGTGTTATGGCACCTTAATGGTTAATCACAGTAGTTCTTCCTTTATCTGATTATTTATAACATAGATGTTTTGTGAAATTTCCTCAGTTCCTTTATAAAGAGAAAGTTGCTCGGTTTGTTTATATAATTGATAGTCTTAAATTATGTTGAAAAGGTCTCTATTAAAAGATTATGATGTCAGTCATATAGGATATCTTCAGAGCGAATGCTGCTGTTAAATCGCTCTGCTCCCTTCCGTGCGGGATCTGAAAAACGAGAAGGTTGCGGCTCAGTGCCGATTCAACTTACATATTCTGCCGGCCGGCAATGTACTGTCCTGTCTTCACCTCTCTCGGCGTCCGCGCGCCAGCCCTGCACGTGGTGAAGCTCGGCGTTTGCGGAGAGGAGGGTTCAGGGTTAGATGCGATGTTCTGTGTTCTCTCCTGCGGATGTTAGAATCTTTGATCCAGGATATCCTTTGTAGGTGTATAAGGGCAAACTCCCAAGCGCGTTTCGGGACTCCTTTCCCTTCCCCACTGATGAAGGGGAAAGGAGTCCCCGAACGCGCTTGGAGTTTGCCCATACACCTACAAAGGATATCCTGGATCAAAGATTCTAACATCCGCAGGAGAGAACACAGAGCATCGCATCTAACCCTGAACCCTCCTCTCGCAAACGCCGAGCTTCACCACGTGCAGGGCTGCGCGGACGCCGAGAGAGTGAAGACAGGACAGTACATTGCCGGCCGGCAGAATATGTAAGCTGAATCGGCACTGACCGCAACCTTCTGTTTTCAGATCCGCACGGAAGGGAGCAGAGCGATTTAACAGCAGCATCGCTCTGAAGATATCCTATATGACTGACATCATAATCTTTAATAGAGACCTTTTCAACATAATTTAAGACTATCAATTATATAAACAAACCGAGCAACTTTCTCTTTATAAAGGAACTGAGGAAATTTCACAAAACATCTATGTTATAAATAATCAGATAAAGGAAGAACTACTGTGATTAACCATTAAGGTGCCATAACACCTGGATTTTTCTTCCTTTTTTTTCTTCTTTAATTTTTTCCTTTTATTTTTCACAGGACTATTTGGGACCTACCGCCCTCCCTTTTTTGATTGTATGATTTTACATCACATTTTTTATATCACATTATTGTGTTGCTTACTACCATTTCAATTTTTCTTTATTAACTCTTTATGCTGTTATTTGCACATTGCTGAGTTTGCACAATTAACTCCTTGCACATTGCACAATTTTTTCAACAGTATTATCTTTTCACATGTCACAGAATTATTTAAATACGCTGTAACATACAGCACCTGTTTATAGGTACCGGCATATATTTAATATCTACAAAAGCTCTTCCCAATTATCCTCAGCTACTAATTTAGCTCTTAGAGTGATCCCCATACTTGAAATTTATCTGCATAGAGTGAATTATTGTGGGACATTTTTTTATCTATATTACATTAATTGCAGATTTTAAGTGATTTTCCAAATAAATTGTAAACCACACGGACAGGTGTGCCAGCCTTTTATATTCATGAGTAATATTATAAACCAAGTACAAATGGGATCAGGCTAATAGAACTCAAACCACTAGCACATAGAAATTAGAATATTTGAAGCATGGTATTTTGCAATTGTGTATTCTACATTGTATCCAATGAATTACATTCTTAAAGGGGTTCTGCAGTTTGTCTAAACTGATGATCTATCCTCTGGATAGATCATCAGCATCTGATCGGCGGGAGTCCGACACCCGGGACCCCCGCGGATCAGCTATTTGAGAAGGCAGCGGCGCTTCTGGAGCGCCGCGGCCTTCTCACTGTTTACCGCAGGCCCAGTGACGTCGCGACTTGTATCAACTGGCCTGGGCACGGCAAAGCTCCATTCAAGTGAACAGAGTTTAGCCGCCCCCAGGCCAGTTGATACAAGTCGTGACTTCACTGGGCCAGCGGTAAACAGTGAGAAGGCCGCGGCACACCAGGAGCGCCGCTACCTTCTCCAACAGCTGATCGGCGGGGGTCCCGGGTGTCGGACTTCCACCGATCAGATACTAATGATCTATGCAGAGGATAGATCATCAGTTAAAACAAACTGCAGAACCCCTTTAAGGTATGCTATGTTCGGACATACTGTATGTTCAGACCCCATTGAATTATAATCGGGTCTGTC
Source organism: Bufotes viridis (assembly GCA_033119425.1). Lineage (NCBI taxonomy): Eukaryota > Metazoa > Chordata > Amphibia > Anura > Bufonidae > Bufotes > Bufotes viridis. The sequence goes on along the minus strand of CM065590.1, from coordinate 413,749,692 downwards.
AAAGTTACTACCAATTTGACTGCAGATATTTAAAGGCTTTAAACAAAACCCTGAATAGTAGTATGAATATTACCTTATATACATGTGGCTCGCACCATTCTAGATAGTGTTCATGCGTACAGCAAAGCCTCACTGATCCAAGCACTAATGGAGGGGGCACAATTTATGCATTACAAGAAAATTACATTGCTCTGTCTTTCAATTTCTTTGTAGAAAGAAGCAGACACTGTCACCAAGAGGCAGATAATACTAAAAGCTTTGCGGTCTGATGTCTATTTAACTCCTTAGTGACCACCAATATGCCTTTTTACTGCGGTCACGGTGGCCCGGTCTAAGTGCTGCATGGGTCCCCCGTGCAGCGGAGAGTGGAATCTTGGCTCTCACATGAGAATCACGTTTCTGCTCTAACAGCCCTGAACCGGCAGGCTGTTTAACCCCTTACATGGGGTTAACCCCTTACATGCCACTGGCAATGGTGCCGCCACATGTAAGCTCTGTCTCCCATCGGCACCCTGAAAATGCAAATGCAATCAAGAGGTGCCGATGTGTATGAAGGGTGGCTGGTACCTAGTATAGGCCCTAGGCCTGTCTTAAGTGTTTTCCAGCAGGTTGCGCATCTCTAGCACAGCCTGCTGGTCAAAATTTTTTGGAATTGTTCATTTATTTTTACTTGACACTGAAAAAACATAATAACAAGCAATCAAAAAGCGTAATTTACCCCAAAATGATACTAATGAAAACTACAAGTCATCCCCAAAAATCAAGCCCTCTCACAACTCCATAGAAAGAAAAATTCAAAAGTTATGGGTCTTGGGAAGCGGAAATGCAAAAAGATTTTCTTCTTTTTAAAAAAGGGGGTTTTATTGCACAACAGTAGAAAAACATAACAAAATATATGTACGGTATTTGGTATTGCTGTAATCATACTGACCAACAGAATAAAGATATTTATGTTCTTTATACAGAAATGTGAATGTTGTAAAATGTATAATGTAAAAACTCAGTGGCAGATTTGCTATTTCTTCCCATCTCCCTCCCAGAAACAGTTAAAAAAAGTTGATGGGGTTGTCAGTATAGGTCATCGATATCAGGTCGACGGGGGTCTGACTGCTGGTACCCCCACCCATCAGCTGTATGAGGAGACGGAGAACGCAGTGCGCACGTGCTGTCTCCCTTCTCGTCCGCTGCTACTGTCTAAGGTCTTTGCCACAGACATACAGCGGAGAACAGGAAGAAAGAGGGGAGATGGCATGTGCGATGTCTCCTCATCCAGCTGATCGGCGGGGTGCAAGCAGCAGGAACCCTGCAAATCTGATATTGGTGAACTATACTTAGGAACAATGCTCCTCTGGAATGAACTCGCAGCATCATAATGATTTATGATGCTATGAATTCACGTCTTACCGTGGGTCTGCTGATATGTAGTGTTGAGCGCGAATATTCGTATTGCGAATTTTTATTGCGAATATCGCAACTTCGATAATTCGCGAATATTATATATTCACAATTTCGAATATTCGTTTTTTTTGTTTTTTTTTAGTTGTTAATCTTTATTGCTCTCTCGTTGTCTTCCCACTTCCCAAAATCTGTTCTTACCTGTCCGGAGTATTCCTGGCTCCCTGCTCACTCCAGTTAATGCCTGTTGCCGCTTCTGCTGACTTCCTGTGTGCATGGAGCGTCCCTATCCCAATGGGAACACCTCCATGCTAAAATGTACTGTCGGATGTGAGAATCACAATCTCACAAATTTGACTAAGTTGTAATCGCAATGCGATTAATATAACCTGAATTATTAGCATTGCGATATTCGTTATATTCTAGCAATACAACCATTAGGAACCCAGCATTAAGTTGAATTCGCAATCCGAACATATACTCGCATTGCGAAATCAACTTAGATCTGAGTTCCTAATGGCTGTATTGCTAGAATATAAGGAAGATTGAGAAATATAGTGCTATATTTGTGAATTCGTGATATTCGTCATCTTCGTTATATTCTAGCAATACAACCATTAGGAACTTAGCTCTAAGATCAATTCACAATGCGAGTATATGTTTGCTTCGCGAATGAAACTTAGGGCTGGGTTCCTAATGGTTATATTGCTAGAATATAACGATGATTGAGAATATAGCGCTATATTCGTCATCTTCATTATATTCTAGCAATACAACCATTAGGAACTCAGATCTTAGTTGTAATTGCAATGCGATTAATATAACCTGTATTAATCGCATTGCGATTACAACTTAGATCTGATTTTCCATTGGTTGTATTGCTAGAATATAACGAAGATGACAAATATAGCGCTATATTCTCAATCTTCGTTATATATTCTAGCAATACAACCATTAGGAAGTTGGATTCGCAATGCGATTAATGCAGGTTATATTAATCGCATTGCAAATTAAACTTAGATCTGAGTTCCTAATGGTTGTATTGCTAAAATATAATGAAGATTGAGAATATAGCGCTATATCCGTGATATTCGTTATCTTCGTCAATTCTAGCAATAGAATTACAACCATTAGAAACTCAGCTTTAAGTTTAATTCGCGATGCGAATATAAATTCGCGTAACATTCGCAATATATAGAAGAATGACGAATATTCGATTTCGACGAATATATGACGAATATTCAAGCAAATATTCGCAAAATATCGCGAAATCGAATATGGCACCTCCCGCTCATCACTACTGATGTGTAGTCATTGCATTAACTGTGACTACAGTTCAGTTGACCTGTGGTGAGATGAAAATTCACAGCATCATAAATCATTATGATGCTGCAAGTTTACTTCAGAGGAGCAGGAGCAGTCCAGAACATATTGCTCCCACATGGAGTGTGTTTCCAAGACTGAATACACTCATGTAAAACTGACCTAGATGTTGGGAGATGCATAAACTGTATACACATAGGATCAGACTTACTAATGTCTAAAAGTAAGACCAGACAGTCTTAAACTGCGCTCGTGGCTGATGCTGCATCCATAGATTGTCTAATCAAACTTTACACCGCCTACCGGCTTAGTTTACGACAAACTTTGATGCCTCTATTTCTAAGCCATGCCTCTTTCCTCAAAAAGCCACATTGCCTTTCCACTAAGCCACGCCTCTCATCCACGGTGGAAAATGTGTCTAAAATGGTTAATAAATGTGGTGCAAGGCAATTCTGAAACTTTCAACAGTAAGTCCCCACTGTGCACTGTTTTAGGTCAAGATTACAAAGGTCTAATAATATAACTTTTTGTTCCTTTTTTTGTTCCTGGAAGAAGTATCTTTGTAAAGCTATTTTGAACTAAAATGGCATTGAAAGCATCCCTGTGTGATCAGGAAACATTTCAATCAGAAATCTGAACATTAGTAACATAGTGATGGAAGGAAAATGAAAAAAGGAGAAAGCCCTGAGACAAGGACTCCTATAAGGTTAAATAATGGTGCCTTGATGCCACAGACCATGACATTCAGGTCCATTACTTGGATAATGATGGCCCCTCATATACATTGTCTATGAACAGTATTATTTCTTAGCGTTTTGGATTCCGTTTGTGAGATCCGTTTCAGGGTTCTCACATACGGTCCAAAACGGATCAGTTCAGCCCCAATGCATTCTGAATGGATAAGGATCCGTTCAGAAGGCATCAGTTAGGCTCCGTTCCGCTTCTATTCCGTTTTGGAGGTAGACACCAAAACGCAGCATGCAGCATTTTGGTGTCCGTCTGAAGAGGCGGAGGCTAACAGATCCATTTTTAATTACAATGTAAGTCAATGGGGACGGATCCGTTTTCAATGACACAATATGGTGCATTTGAAATGGATACGTTCCCCATTGACTTTCAATGTAATTCAAAACGGATCCGTTTTGGACTTTTTCATTTTTCTTTTAACTAATGCAAACGGATCCGTTCTGAACGGATACAAACGTTTGCATTATAGGTGCGGATCCGTCTGTGCAAATAAACACACGGATCCGCACCAACGCAAGTGAGGCTTAAACATTTTTTGCTAAGACATCTGCCTCCTTAGGCCTCATGCACACGACCGTTTTTTTATGCTGTCCGCAAAAAGGGGTTCCGTTGTTCAGTGATCCGTGTCCGTTTTTGCCTTCCGTTGTGTTTCCGTGTGTCTTCCGTTTTTTTAGCGGACATGACCCAAAAGATTTTACCAAAAGACAGACTGACAATTTTTCCCAAGTGCCTGCCAAGGGATCCGCAAAAAAAACGGACACGGAACGCGGATGACACACAGATGGCCATCCGCATTTTTCACGGACCCATTGACTTGAATGGGTCCGTGAACCGTTTTTCACGGACAAGAATAGGACAGGTTATATTTTTTTGACGGACTGGAATCACGGACCACGGACGCGGAGGACAAACGGTGCATTTGTCGAGGTTTTCACAGACCCATTGAAAACTAATGGGTCCGCAGAAAATCACAAAAAACGGAGCAACGGACACGGAATCAAACAACGGTCGTGTGCATGAGGCCTTATTTGCACATTGTTTTTTGCTAACACAAGCCTTCTTATTTGCATATAACATCACAAAGTGACAGGACAACTGATTTCATATCCTTTTTTCTCACAGTCCATCATTATGCTAATAAATTGACCTAATTGTTCATTATAAATCAGATTATTTTCTCCTTTAGCAATCAATGAGTCGTTTCAAGGTCTAGAACACCAGCCTGGCTACTCACAATCTTCTGGATCTACTCAGCCAAAGATAATAAATGAATGACTCATCCCTGGATATCAGAAGAAATCTATAAAAATTCTTGTAGAGTATATCAATAGCAATTATTAACATGGCAACATTTGCCTCTTCCTATGTAAGCTACTTCCATACTAACATCTGTGTCAGCCTGTCTGTGTCAGAAGTCAGCCCAAGGTGTCCTGGATCTACACCTACAGTACACCTATTTTACCCAAAAGTGGCTTAAAAGTTAATTCAATTCAGTAAGGGCCGTGGAAGTGGCTATGATGTTGATGGTGCACGCAGTAAAAGAATGTAGCTGAGAGCCTCCAGGTGCGCTAACCCTCAAAAACATTATTTGAACGGGCCTTCCAGTCAGCTGACCCTCTAAAAGATCATTTGCGAATGCCTTCAGGGCAGCTGACCCTCTAAAACAGGCATCCTCAAACTGCGGCCCTCCAGCTCTTGTAAAACTACAACTCCCACAATGCGCTGCTGTAGGCTGATACCTGTAGGCTGTTCAGGCATGCTGGGAGTTGTAGTTTTGCAACAGCTGGAGGGCCGCAGTTTGAGGATGCCTGCTCTAAAACATCATTTGCGAGTGCCTTCAGGGCAGCTGACCCTGTAAAACAATATTTGTGAGGGCCTGCAGGTGAGCTGACCCTCTAAAACATTATATGTGAGGGCCTGCAGGTAAGCTGACCCTGTTAAACATTATTTGTGAGGGCCTGCAGGTGAGCTGACCCTCTAAAACATGATATGTGAGGGCCTGCAGGTGAGCCGACCCGCTCAAACATTATAGGTGAGCGCCTGCAGGTGAGCTAACGCTCTAAAACATTATATGTGAGGGCCTGCAGGTGAGCCGACCCTAAAAAACATGAATTGCAAGGGCCTGCAAGTGAGCTGACCCTCTAAAACATTATATGTGAGGCCCTGCAGGTAAGCTGACCCTGTTAAACATTATATGTGAGGGCCTGCAGGTGAGCCGACCCGCTAAAACATTATAGGTAAGCGCCTGCAGGTGAGCTAACGCTCTAAAACATTATATGTGAGGGCCTGCAGGTGAGCCGACCCAAAAAAAACATGAATTGCAAGGGCCTGCAAGTGAGCTGACCCTGTTATTATATGAGAGGGGCTGCAGGTGAGCTGACCCTGTTAAACATTATATGTGAGGGCCTGCAGGTGATCTGATGCTCGATCATCACTAATGGTTAGGTGTTCACGTATGACCCATCAACATTTTTGCTTCTTCTCCTTTCACTTCCAAGAATATATACTGTAAGACTGTGTGTTGAAATTGGCCAAAACTGCCCTGCATAAACTCCCCCAAAAGGCATTGTCTTGAAAGTTAATTCCAAAACATATTCATTAATGGTCATTGTTAATCAGATGGCAAGTCCAAGATCATCCAAAAACCACTATCAAAGGACCAAAAAGAAATTCATGTATTATTTTGAAACTGGTTTGGTGTTCACTTATGACCCATTACTGTTGCATTGCTTACCCTCCATTCAATTACAAGAACATTTAAGACTTTGTGGTCACAAGTTAGCCAGAGGTGTCCTGCATAAACTATTTTAATACAAGAGTTAATATAAAGCATGTCCATTATCATTGATGGTCGTTAATCCTAAAACAAGAAGTCTAAGGGTACTTTCACACGTGTGTTAAACTTTTCCGGTATTGAGTTCTGTCCTAGGGGCTCAATACCAGAAAAAAACTTATCAGTTTTATCCTAATGCATTCTGAATGGAGAGAAATCCGTTCAGTATGCATCAGGATGTCTTCAGTTCAGTCACTCTTACGGTATTTGGCCGGAGAAAATACCGCAACATGCTGCGGTATTTTCTCCAGCGAAAATTCCAGAACACTTGCCAGAATGCCGGATCCGGCATTATTTTTTATTAAAATGCCCTAATGCCGGCACCAAGTGTTCCAGCAAAATGGATCCGGTTTTCCGGTCTGCACATGCGCAGATCTTTTAAGATGCAAAAAATAATATATACTAGATCCGTTTTTTTTGGGTGACACCGGAGAGACGGATCTGGTGTTTCAATGCATTTGTCAGATGGAGCCGCATCTGGATCCGTCTACAAACGGATTTCCAGATCCGGCAGGCAGTTCCGGTGGTGGAACTCCCTGCCGGATCTTCACAACGCAAGTGTAAAAGTACCCTAATAACCATCAAGTCAGGCCAAAAAGAAATAAAATCAAATTCTCATAAAATTATCCAGTTCCTTAGTACATGGTTAGGGGAAACAAGGGCACCGACATGGTGCAAAGATTGGGATTCACATAGAAAGCTCTTAATCTGGACAGGTCCAAAAAATAATCGAAAACCAAAAAAAATGGGGTAACATTATGACTAACTCAAAAATGAATGTGGGTTGTCTAAGTTGATGGATTTTCTTTAAAAAGCTATTCGTATAGTATGCAGGTTCCAGGAATGTGGTGCCGTCTATGGTCTTGAGAAAACGATTAACCCCTTAACTGTCTCGAAGTACTATCTTCTAAAAAGCTGCAGGCATCTATTACAACAGCTGGGTCTGGAAGCAAATAGAATTTCATCTGTGTTCTTGCTCCATTAGATACTTTATTATCCTGAAAGAAAATAAGCAGGAAGACTAGGAAGGAGCTCATCGGCTCCCACACTCTGCTGTTTGATATACACCTCCTGTATATTACGCAGTCAGGTTTTTGTATCTGTTAAGGCATGGGGTTGTCACCAGCGGGAGCTGAATAATGAACATCGTGAGACTTTATTCATAAACAGCTTGTAATGATGAGACGGCTCCTATGCTGCATAGAAAGCAATAAGACGCTGCCTTGCTATGAGGTTTACATGAGCATCCTAAAAAAACACTAAAAGTATGTCCATAAAGCCTCATGCACACAACTATACTTTGAGTCTGCGTCCCATATGCATCTTTTGGGGCTTGCCACAAAACATGCAGACATCACATGGGTGTCATCAGTGTGCTGTCTGCATCTCAGTGTCCTATTCTTGTCTGTTTCGCAGAAATAAATAGACATTTCTATCATTGGAACTAAGATAAGTGCAGGATGCCCACCTCCAGTATCTGTATTTTGCAGATATGCAGTTTGTAGACTGCAAAACAGGAACGGGTGCATGCATGAGGCCTTATAGGGTTGTCCCATGAAAAATATTCTACAGTTTTCAAACCAGGACCTGGATTTTAATACTTTTGTTATTGCATGTAATTAAAAGTTTAGCATAACAACTGAGTTATTAAATAAATTGTATCTGTATAGCGCCACCTGCTGCTTATGTTTTTCTTATTTCTTTGACCTGCTCACTGAGATGGCCGCACATGCTCAGTTTCATCCTTCAATTGCCTCCCAATCTGTGATAGGGAGAGAGCTGCAGCAGAGAAGACACTCCCCTTTAGCTGCAGCAGAGAAGACACTCCCCTTGAGCTGTCAGCTAGATATAAATCTAGAAGAGCAATGAATGAGGAGATCTCTGGATGTATGTGAGGTACAAAAAGTGAGACCCTGCCTAAGACAATTAGCCAAAAAAATAAAAAAAACTATGGCTCTTAGAATATGGAGACACTAAAACATGTTTTTTTTTTGTTTCAAAAATGCTGTTATTGTTAAAACATAAATAAAAAAAAAAAAGTATTCATATTAGGTATTGACGAGTCCATAAGAACCTGCTGTATAAAAATATCACATGACCTAACCTCTCAGGTGAACATCGTAAAAAAAAAAGTGTAAAAAAAGCCAGTTTTTGTCGCCTTACATCACAAAAAGTGTAATGCCAAGCGATCAAAAAGTCATACGCACCTCAAAATCATACCAATCAAACCGTCATCTCATCCCGCAAAAAATGAGATCCTACCTAAGACAATCGAAAAAAAAAAAAAAAACGATGACTCTTAGAATATTGAGACACTAAAACATGATTTTTTTGGTTTAAAAAATGCTGTTATTGTGCAAAACTTAAATAAATAAAAAAAGTATACATATTAGTTATCGCCGTGTCCGTAATAACCTGCTGTAAAGTGACACTGGTCAGATTTGCAAAAAATGGCCTGGTCCTTAAGGTGAAAAATAGCAGGGTTCTGAAGGGGTTAAGGATTAAACAGGATTTCATTCACATCATCATTGACAACTAAAGGACTCTGATAATTAGACCACTTTTAGAAGGGAAATTCCAGACTGAAGTTCACAAAGTGGACTTTCGATCCAAATTTTAGGGAAAATTTGGTTCGTAGCGAAGCCGAATTTCCTCGTGCTTCGTGGTAACGAATTAATTTTTCCTAAAATGGAGGTAAATCAAAAAATAAATCATACTCACCTCATCCATCACCGCGCAAAGAGTCCTCCGTGGCCATCTTGATTGACGATGCAGCGCGAAATCTCATGCGCAGTGACGTATGTATGACATCACCATGCCGGCCACCATGATGATGTCATCACGCACCGCGTGAGATTTCTCGCTGAATCTTCAAGCAAGATGGCCACAGCGGGCTCTTCACGTTCAAACAGATAAGGTGAGTATTCCATTTTTTTAACAGATTAACCAATGACAGCCCTCAATGCTGCAATCAGTGATGAACATGGCATCTAAGAGGTTCAATGACGGGGGAGGGGGCAGCACAATCTCCGTTCTGCCTTCATTACGCCCACTACTCACAAAAAATGTGCTCCAGAGACTAAGTAGTTCATCTCTAGTTATGAAAATGGAAAGCTAGGATCCTGTCACATGTCGGCCCCTGTCACATGGTGGTTTTTGACAGCGGAATTTGGCGTGAATTCTAGGGCAAAATCTGCACCAAAAGGCCAAAGTCAGCTTTTTGATTCAAAATCCACACTAAATTCTGGTGTCAAAAACCACCGTGTGAATGGGGCCACCGATTCCAACACACAATATTGGGTTCAGCCTACTACTGAAGGACCATTGTAATAAAAAAGTATTGTCCAAAATAGTACGGCGTATTTTGGGTAGTGCAGCTCAGCCCAATTCACTCTCACAATTCACTGAACAACCTATTTAAAGGGGTTGTCTGGGTTGAGAGCTGAACCCAGAAATATCCCCATTTTCACCCCTCTGGCCCCCCTGATATGAGCATCGGAGCATTTCAGTTCTGCATTGCTTCCACCTAGCAGTGTTGCCGGTGACATCACCGGCTCTAATGGGTGGGCTTTTACAGGCTAGGGCAGTGCTAAAGCCTGCCCATCAGTGCCGGTGATGCCACCTGGCTCACTGCTAGGCGGAAGCCTCTGCCTAGCTTTCCCCATGGAGAGCCCGGTACGTCGCTGGATTTCTTAAAAAAGCCTTTGCCCTGTGCGATTCAGGAGAGCATTGGAGCATGAACTGCTCTGATGCTCATATCAGGGGCTGCCTGGGTAAAAATGGGCATATGTCCAGGTTCAGCTCTGAACCCAGGGAACCCCTTTAAAGGTTTCTTTTCTATTCTTCTACTACCCATTTGAATGTTGGCAGTTTTGAAAATGATTTTTCCATTGAATTCTAAACTCGCTTGAGAAAATGTCCACAACTGGTCGCCAATGTGGGCGCAGATCTGGGATTTTTTAAGATGATACAGACTCACTCATTCATATGTATAATTTAGATATTTTTACAATGTACAATGAAATATAACGGCTTATTTTAGCTCTGAAAATGGAAGGTCCAGGGCTGACCCCGGACAATTCCCTTTATAGAAAGTACTGAAATGAGATTCAGAATTGTGCAGGGCAGTAAAATTCTGCATACAGTAGTCAAGAACACAAAAAGAATAGCATTAAAATCTGGATATAAAACCCAGAATGAGCCTGTTATCTCCATGTAGTGGGAGCCTGCCGGGAATTGTAAAATTAAGTATGTGTCAAAAGCAGAACAGCAGAGTGCGGAGATCTGGAGGTCCCAAGTTTTCAGACAAAACTGTTGGATTTAAAGGGAACGTGTCACTGAAATATTTTTCTGCCAGTTAAACTCAGAGAGGGACACATATGCGTTTTTTTCTAACTTGTTTTTATTTTCTGATTGCTTATGTATTTATTTTATTTCCTGAACATGATTATGGGGGCTGCCATCTTGCCTGAGCTGTTCCTAAGAGCATTTGGAGAAATGCTTTACAACAGCCACTATGATCCATAGACACAATGGACAGGAGCTGACTCATTGACTTCTATGGGAGAGTTTTCTAAGCATGCTCTATGACCTGTGAAGAAGGCAGGAGGGAGAACATAAGCTGTAATATCACCTACTGTGAATGGTGGACCCTGTGTTATCTATATAGAGGTGATATCTGTCATTACAATCCTGCTTGCAATGATAAGCAGATAGATGTGATGACAGATGTGATAGGGAGAGAGCTGCAGCAGAGAAGACACTCCCCTTTAGCTGCAGCAGAGAAGACACTCCCCTTGAGCTGTCAGCTAGATATAAATCTAGAAGAGCAATGAATGAGGAGATCTCTGGATGTATGTGAGGTACAAAAAGTGAGACCCTGCCTAAGACAATTAGCCAAAAAAATAAAAAAAACTATGGCTCTTAGAATATGGAGACACTAAAACATGTTTTTTTTTTGTTTCAAAAATGCTGTTATTGTTAAAACATAAATAAAAAAAAAAAAGTATTCATATTAGGTATTGACGAGTCCATAAGAACCTGCTGTATAAAAATATCACATGACCTAACCTCTCAGGTGAACATCGTAAAAAAAAAAGTGTAAAAAAAGCCAGTTTTTGTCGCCTTACATCACAAAAAGTGTAATGCCAAGCGATCAAAAAGTCATACGCACCTCAAAATCATACCAATCAAACCGTCATCTCATCCCGCAAAAAATGAGATCCTACCTAAGACAATCGAAAAAAAAAAAAAAACGATGACTCTTAGAATATTGAGACACTAAAACATGATTTTTTTGGTTTAAAAAATGCTGTTATTGTGCAAAACTTAAATAAATAAAAAAAGTATACATATTAGTTATCGCCGTGTCCGTAATAACCTGCTGTATAAAAATATCACATGACCTAACCCCTCAGGTGAGCACCGTAGAAAATAAAAATAAAAAGTGTGTCAAAAAAGCCATTTTTTGTCACCTTACATCACAAAAAGCGTAATACCAAGCGATCAAAAAGTCATATGCACCCTAAAATAGTATCAATCAAACCGTCATCTCATACCAAAAAAAATTAGCCCCTACATAAGACAGTCGCCCAAAAAATAAAAAAATATATGGCTTTCAGAATATGGAGACACTAAAAAATCATTTTTTTTCAACAAAAATGCTTTATTATGTAAAACTGAATCAAAAAAACAAAAAGGAGTCATATTTTGTATTGTAGCGTCCGTAACAACCTGCTCTATAAAAATAGCACATGATCTTTTTTTATAAATAAAAATGAAAGTTTTTGACTCAAATCTACCACTGTCATGAAGTACAATATGTGACAAGAAAACAATCTCAGAATGGCCTGGATAAGTAAAAGCGTTTTAAAGTTATCACCACATAAAGTGACACTGGTCAGATTTGCAAAAAATGGCCTGGTCCTTAAGGTGAAAAATAGCAGGGTTCTGAAGGGGTTAAGGATTAAACAGGATTTCATTCACATCATCATTGACAACTAAAGGACTCTGATAATTAGACCACTTTTAGAAGGGAAATTCCAGACTGAAGTTCACAAAGTGGACTTTCGATCCAAATTTTAGGGAAAATTTGGTTCGTAGCGAAGCCGAATTTCCTCGTGCTTCGTGGTAACGAATTAATTTTTCCTAAAATGGAGGTAAATCAAAAAATAAATCATACTCACCTCATCCATCACCGCGCAAAGAGTCCTCCGTGGCCATCTTGATTGACGATGCCGCGCGAAATCTCATGCGCAGTGACGTATGTATGACATCACCATGCCGGCCACCATGATGATGTCATCACGCACCGCGTGAGATTTCTCGCTGAATCTTCAAGCAAGATGGCCACAGCGGGCTCTTCACGTTCAAACAGATAAGGTGAGTATTCCATTTTTTTAACAGATTAACCAATGACAGCCCTCAATGCTGCAATCAGTGATGAACATGGCATCTAAGAGGTTCAATGACGGGGGAGGGGGCAGCACAATCTCCGTTCTGCCTTCATTACGCCCACTACTCACAAAAAATGTGCTCCAGAGACTAAGTAGTTCATCTCTAGTTATGAAAATGGAAAGCTAGGATCCTGTCACATGTCGGCCCCTGTCACATGGTGGTTTTTGACAGCGGAATTTGGCGTGAATTCTGGGGCAAAATCTGCACCAGAATCCACACTAAATTCTGGTGTCAAAAACCACCGTGTGAATGGGGCCACCGATTCCAACACACAATATTGGGTTCAGCCTACTACTGAAGGACCATTGTAATAAAAAAGTATTGTCCAAAATAGTACGGCGTATTTTGGGTAGTGCAGCTCAGCCCCAATTCACTTTCTATTTAAAGGGGTTGTCTGGGTTGAGAGCGAAACCCAGAAATATCCCCATTTTTACCCCTCCGGCCCCCCTGATATGAGCATCAGATCATTTCAGTTCTGTATTGCTTCCACCTAGCAGTGTTGCCGGTGACATCACCGGCTCTAATGGGTGGGCTTTTACAGGCTAGGGCAGCGCTAAAGCCTGCCCATCAGTGCCGGTGATGCCACCTGGCTCACTGCTAGGCGGAAGCCTCTGCCTAGCTTTCCCCATGGAGAGCCCGGTACGTCGCTGGATTTCTTAAAAAAGCCTTTGCCCTGTGCGATTCAGGAGAGCATTGGAGCATGAACTGCTCTGATGCTCATATCAGGGGCTGCCTGGGTAAAAATGGGCATTTGTCCAGGTTCAGCTCTGAACCCAGGGAACCCCTTTAAAGGTTTCTTTTCTATTCTTGTACTACCCATTTGAATGTTGGCAGTTTTGAAAATGATTTTTCCATTGAATTCTAAGCTCGCTTGAGAAAATGTCCACAACTGGTCGCCAATGTGGGCGCAGATCTGGGATTTTTTAAGATGATACAGACTCACTCATTCATATGTATAATTTAGATATTTTTACAATGTACAATGAAATATAACGGCTTATTTTAGCTCTGAAAATGGAAGGTCCAGGGCTGACCCCGGACAATTCCCTTTATAGAAAGTACTGAAATGAGATTCAGAATTGTGCAGGGCAGTAAAATTCTGCATACAGTAGTCAAGAACACAAAAAGAATAGCATTAAAATCTGGATATAAAACCCAGAATGAGCCTGTTATCTCCATGTAGTGGGAGCCTGCCGGGAATTGTAAAATTAAGTATGTGTCAAAAGCAGAACAGCAGAGTGCGGAGATCTGGAGGTCCCAAGTTTTCAGACAAAACTGTTGGATTTAAAGGGAACGTGTCACTGAAATATTTTTCTGCCAGTTAAACTCAGAGAGGGACACATATGCGTTTTTTTCTAACTTGTTTTTATTTTCTGATTGCTTATGTATTTATTTTATTTCCTGAACATGATTATGGGGGCTGCCATCTTGCCTGAGCTGTTCCTAAGAGCATTTGGAGAAATGCTCTACAAAAGCCACTATGATCCATAGACACAATGGACAGGAGCTGACTCATTGACTTCTATGGGAGAGTTTTCTAAGCATGCTCTATGACCCGTGAAGAAGTCAGGAGGGAGAACATAAGCTGTAATATCACCTACTGTGAATGGTGGACCCTGTGTTATCTATACAGAGGTGATATCTGTCATTACAATCCTGCTTGCAATGATAAGCAGATAACTGCAGTAAAATGATCTGTACAAACCAAGAAGTGGCGTCTATTGTTAGACTTAGAGGCCTGTCCGAAAACTTAGGAATTTGGGGATTTTGTTTTAAAACATAGTTTTTGAAATTAAAAATATTCAACCAAAAATTCTTTAGAAAGATATGTAACATATAGATGCGATTTAAGCCACTGTTCCTCAACTCTTTTTCTCAGGGCCTACCTGCCGGTCCTGAATTTAGAATATCCCACAGAATGAATACCTGAGGTAAGTCCTGATGCACTGACACTAATTATTTCACCTGCTGAATACTAAGGAAATCCTGAAAACATGACCCGCAGGTGGGCCCTGAGGACTGGAATTGAGGAACACTGACCTAGGGGGACATGTATGCTCAGTGCACTCTCCTTCACCTGGGGGGACATGTATGCTCAGTGCACTCTCCTTCACCTAGGGGGACATGTAGGCACAGTGCACTCTCCTTCACCTAGGGGGACATGTATGCTCAGTGCACTCTCCTTAACCTAGGTGGACATGTATGCTCAGTGCACTCTCCTTCACCTAGGGGGACATGTAGGCACAGTGCACTCTCTTTCACCTAGGGGGACATGTAGGCACAGTGCACTCTCCTTCACCTAGGGGGACATGTAGGCACAGTGCACTCTCCTTCACCTAGGGGGACATGTAGGCACAGTGCTCTCTCTTTCACCTAGGGCAGTGTTTCTCAACTCCAGTCCTCAGGGCCCACCTACGGGTCATGATTTGAGAATATCCCACAGAATGAATACCTGAGGTAAGTCCTGATGCACTGACACTAATTATTTCACCTGCTGAATACTAAGGAAATCCTGAAAACATGACCCGCAGGTGGGCCCTGAGGACTGGAATTGAGGAACACTGACCTAGGGGGACATGTATGCTCAGTGCACTCTCCTTCACCTGGGGGGACATGTATGCTCAGTGCACTCTCCTTCACCTAGGGGGACATGTAGGCACAGTGCACTCTCCTTCACCTAGGGGGACATGTATGCTCAGTGCACTCTCCTTCACCTAGAGGGACATGTAGGCACAGTGCACTCTCCTTCACCTAGGGGGACATGTAGGCACAGTGCACTCTCTTTCACCTAGGGGGACATGTAGGCACCGTGCACTCTCCTTCACCTAGGGGGACATGTATGCATAGTGCTCTCTCTTTCACCTAGGGCAGTGTTTCTCAACTCCAGTCCTCAGGGCCCACCTACGGGTCATGATTTGAGAATATCCCACAGAATGAATACCTGAGGTGAGTCCTGATGCACTGACACTAATTATATCACCTGCTCAATACTAAGGAAATCCTGAGAACATGACCGGCAACAATAGATCACCTTCTGATAACTCATTTCCTTTAAGATTTATATCAATTAAGGGTACTTTTACACTTGCGGCAGGACGGATCCGGCAGGCTATTCAGCCTGCCGGATCCGTCCTGCCGCAAATGCTCGTGCAGTGCCGTGCTGCCGCTCCGTCCCCATTGACTATAATGGGGCGTGGGGCGGAGCTACGGCACTGCACAGCAAAGATCGCCGGACTGAAAAGTCGGAAATGCAGGACGTGCATTGCCATGCTGCGCCGCAGCTCCACCCCCCGCCCCATTATAGTCAATGGGGACAGAGCAGCAGCACGGGCACTTGCGGCAGGACAGATCCGGCAGGCTGAATAGCCTGCCGGATCCGTCCTGCCGCAAGTGTAAAAGTACCCTAAGTATCCATGTGAGACATATTTCAATATTCTATTGCATAAAAACAGAATATTTAATGATTTATTATTTCTGCTCCATAATAATTGTAAACTCTTAGCTTACTTTTTTATTGATTATTCCGTTAAAACACTGCCCCCAGTTTATGTTTCCAGTACACTGCAATAATCCAGTAAAGTGTGCTAAAAACCCTCAGCATTCCTTCTCATGAGAGATATTTGAGCCATTAAAGAAGTTAATACAGATCACTATTTTGAAATATCACCTGCTGATCTGTCATTCTAATCCTGCCTGTAATGATATCACCTCTGTGTATAGATAAGACAGGATCCACCATTCACAACAGGTGGTTGTCAAATGTTATCTATTCTTTCCTTGTACAATGACCTCTGCAGAGGTCATAGAGCATGCCCAGAAAACTCTCCCATAGAAGTCAATGAGGTCCCCTCCTGTCCACTGTGTATATGGCCCATGGGGCTGCCATAAAGCAATTTTCTTAATGTTTTCTAGATGCTGTTAAGAACAACTCAGGCAAGATTGCCGCCCCCATAGTCATGTTCTGGAAATAGAATAAAAAATCTGCAATCAGAAAAAAATTGATTAGAAAAAAAGGATACAAGTTGCTATCTGGTTTTAACTGGCGGAAAATATTTTTGGAGACACATTTTGAAGCCTTACTTCTTGTAGCTACAGAAATGGTAACTGCGGTGTGTAAGATGTGGGTATTACGTGTTTTATGTAATATGTGTGTGTGTCGTGTATGTTTTGCATACGTATATATCTAGACATCACTGCAGAACTACACATATACAAAAGACACAATTTTATAGAATTGTTATATGTAGAGCAAAAGCTTCGGTCAGACTGTGACCTGCTGCAGCATCGACGGCAGGGAATATAATATATAACATATATACACAAAATAGATATACAGGGGAGAATAGGCACTCCATAATTTGAAAATTAAAACTGAAAATTAAAACTGAATAAACCACTTACTTGAATTTTCAAGCAGAAAGACAGATAGATAGATAGATAGATAGATAGATAGATAGATAGAGAGATAGAGAGATAGAGAGATAGATAGATAGATAGATAGAGAGATAGAGAGATAGAGAGATAGAGAGATAGATATGAGATAGATAGATAGATATGAGATAGATAGATAGATATGAGATAGATATGAGATAGATAGATAGATAGATAGATAGATATGAGATAGAGAGATAGATATGAGATAGAGAGATAGATAGATAGATAGATAGATAGATAGATAGATAGATAGATAGATAGATAGATATGAGATAGAGAGATAGATATGAGATAGAGAGATAGATATGAGATAGATAGATATGAGATAGATAGATAGATAGATAGATATGAGATAGATAGATAGATAGATATGAGATAGATAGATAGATATGATATAGATAGATAGATAGATATGAGATAGATAGATAGATAGATAGATATGAGATAGATAGATAGATAGATAGATAGATAGATATGAGATAGATAGATAGATAGATAGATAGATAATGTATTTGCCAAGAATCTCAAATAAGCGCAGCATTATCACCAGAATATTTTCTATAATTATGGCATTATTATACTTTATTTGGTTTGCAGAGTGCTGTTACATTGTGATTTTTTTTCTTTGTGTTTCTAGCCATGGCAGCGCGCACCTGTGCATAGGGATGTGCTGACTGACCCCCTTTTTCTTTGCAGTTTGTACTGGAGTAGTGGCTGACTCCGTTTAGTCTTGCACCACTGACCAGCCTGTCTGCCCGATAGGCTGATTTTAATTACTGTAACTATAAGGGCTCATGCACACAAACATGTGCTGCCTGTTGTCGCATTGCAGACCGCATTTGCGGATCTGCAATACACGGGCACGGAACGGAACACTACGGAAGCACTACGCAGTGCTTCTTTGGGGTTCCGTTCCGTACTTCCGTACCGCAAAAAGATAGAACGTGTCCTATCTTTTTGTAGAACGGACGATTGCAGACCCATTCAAGTTGAATGGGTCTGGATTCATCCCGGCGGCCGTATGGAGGTTGCCCGTGCATTGTGTACCGCAAATTGCAGTCCCCAATGCACGGAACAGCCCACCTACGGCCGTGTGCATGAGCCCTAAAGCTGTAGCCTGCTTTCCCTGCACTCACTGGAAGCCTTTTGGCACCAGGAGGGGTATACTGTAGAGTGGACTCTCATTGCCTTTATTGGATGCCATCTGGCACCAGGAGAGGTATAGAGTGGTCTCAGCATGTTGGTACCTGCATTCCCTGGATTTTATGGTAGTCGTCATGGCAACTAACAGGTAGCATTTAGAGTTAGGTTAACGTCTTACAGAGATCGCCTTGACGTTTGGCAGACGGATGCCAAAATTTTTTGTACAAAATGTATTTGCCAAGAATCTCAATTTTACAAAATAAGTGTAGCATTACCACCAGAATAGTTTCCATTACTATGGCATTATTGTGCTTTATTTGGTTTGCAGAGCGCTGTTACGTTGTGATTTTTTTCTCTAGATAGATGGTGCATACCATATCTGCAGAATAATTAGCAACTTTTCATTTCTCTTGCCTCTTGTCAAAAGTGTAGAGAGAAGTAGGTGAGGCTTAACCTGAGGGGGCGTGGTCTCCAGTGCCCCAGTGAATGGTGGATCCTGTCTTATCTATACACAGAGGTGATATCATTACAGGCAGGATTAGCATGACAGATCAGCAGGTAACTGCAGTAAAGTGATCTGTACAGACCAAGAGGTGGCGCCTATTATTAAACTTAGTGGTCAATGCAAAAACTGCAGCATTTTGTGATTTTTATGTTTAAATATAGATATTGACATGGGAAATTAAAATTGGGTTCTTTATTGAATAAAATTATTATGCGTTTTATATGTTCTTTTTCACTGGTCGTGATGGGGAATAATACTTAAGAAAAACTTAGTGGGACCTCAGCATACCAAACATGGGATGCAGAATTCTGGTGCAGTGGGGGTGACTGTGCTGAATGTAAGATGCAGCGCCAGGTTTGCTGTGGAATGTCTTTTAATTGGCTGGTAGGGTGTAATAGGTTGCTCTTACAAGAGGCACCCTGCCACATTCAACTTCATTTGTATTCCGAGGATCTGGACTATTCACACACACATTGACAAAAATACCCACACAGATAGAAATGTCAGATTGCTATGCAAAACTCATCATTCACATATTTAAATGATTACAGGTATGGTCTGATTAGATACTGGGACTTGTCACAAGAGGGAGTAAAAGTGCTTCCCATGCTTACCTATAAAAAGGCTTTCAGAGGCTACTTTTGGATAGTGTACCTCTTGGTGAGAGATCGTTAGACATGCCTCTATGATGGACTTAAAGACTGCTCAGTTTACAGACTTTAAAAGCGGGCGCAACATTGGACTGAGAGAAGCAGAATGGTTGGTTCAACAAATTGCCCGCCATCTCAGCTGTTCTGACCTAGCTGTAGAAAGTGTGGGAGCAGTGGTTACATGGACAAATGCCTAACATGCTCTGGATGGTCCAGACAGATCACCAGTACCAGTAGAGAAGATGGCTTGATCCACCAATAAGCATGAGCAGTTCCCACCATCCAGATACAGGTGGCACCTTCATTGCTTACCCCTGTCTCTGCCTGCACCTTTTCCAGGCACTTAGCAGAAGGAAATCTGGTGTCACAGCATCCATTATATGTCCTGCCATTGTCAGTCAGACACCGTCGCCTTTGTTTGTAGTGGCATCATGAACGAGAAACGTGGACTGATACAGACTGGAACCGTATCATCTTTAGTGACAAATCCAGGTTCGAATTCGAAGATGATCTGGTTCGAGGAAACAGGCCTTGTGGTGAGCGCTTTGCTGCGGATCGACATACTGCCCCAACTGCTGGTGTATTGATCCGGGGAGCCATCGCATACAACAATTTTTCATCCCCAGTAGAGGTACAAGGGACACTAACAGCTCAGCGATATGTGCAGGACATCCTGCAGCCACAGGTGTCTCTCAAGGTAGGGCTTCCAACTGGCATTTTTCAGCAGGTTAATGCTTGTCCACACACAGCAAGGGTTTCCCCGAAATGTCTCCACCAGATTGTAACACTGCCCCATCACCAGATTTATTGCCAAATGTGCATTTAAGGGAACAACTGGGATGCCAGCTTTGGCAATCTATGAGTGTGCAGAATCTACAGTCCCAGCTGTAATATCTGTAAGTAAATGTGCCGCAGGATGCCATATGGAACCAGATCTCATCTGGTATCCAGGCTAGAGGTGGCCCAACAGGGTGCTAGAGCCTCCTTTTAATTGTAGAGTTTTCCTCGATAAACTTTTTCTTTTGCTCTAATATTGCAATCACTTACATATATCATTACATTCACACATACAAAGTTTCATTTAATTCCAACACCTTCTTGGTGCACATTTTTTCCCCCGTTAGATAGATACAGATAGATAGATATGGTGGGACATGTGCCTTGGTTCTTGAGATCCTGATGTTGAGACCTATGTGAGCATTGGTATTTTGCAAGTCAGCACAGTAGCTCAGTGGTCCTGAGTTCAAATCCGACCAAGGACAACATCTGCATGGAGTTTGTATGTTCTCCCCGTGTTTGTGTGGGTTTCCTTCCGGTTTCCTCCCACACTCCAGAGACATACTGATAGGGAACTTAGAGTGTGAGCTCCACTAGAGACAGCGTGATGCTAATGTCTGTAAAGCGCTGTGGGATATGTCAGCGCTATATAAGTGAGTAAAAATAAATATATAGTTTTTTTGTTTTTAGGTTCACATCATGCAGGACTTTTTTCCTGTCTAAAAAAAACGTATCTCAGATGGAAATCTCTCAGACGGATGACAACTGATGCAATAGGATCTGTTTTTTTACAGGATCCTGTTTTTTTTTCTCTCT
This sequence comes from Bufotes viridis, assembly GCA_033119425.1. Taxonomy (NCBI): domain Eukaryota; kingdom Metazoa; phylum Chordata; class Amphibia; order Anura; family Bufonidae; genus Bufotes; species Bufotes viridis. The sequence goes on along the minus strand of CM065590.1, from coordinate 413,728,613 downwards.
CTTCTCCTTCTGATGGATCGGAAAGCTAAAGGGTCATGTGAACTCAGCCTTAAAATTTTTGACTAATTTTAAATCTGATGTAGTTTTTGGTACAATTTATGCAAAAAATACAGATATAGTAATTCTGAAGGCTTCACAAAATTTCAAGCTTCACTGTATAATTTTATATCATGTTATTAAACAGCATAGGATTTTGGACCTGTTTAAATGTAGTGTTTAATGTTGGCCATTCATTTTACAGGTCAGATATGTTAATGGTCCTACATATCACTAAAGTAGCAGCTTCCACTCATGAAATCATGAAGCAAATTATTTTTGAATAGTTACCTTTAATAGTTAGCTTTAAATGAGGGACATTAAGGAGCAGAATCATTTTATCCAGAAACTATTTGTGGTGGTCACCGCCTTTACCTTGTATTCTTATGTATGGCACAATTTTGCATCAGTTTCCTTCAAGAACCCTTGGTCTGGCAAGCTTTTTCTTTTACATTCAGAAAGAATCTCATCTGTTTGATGCAGGTTCTGGCTCTGCGCTCTTTTGCTTTTTATCTCCCATGGCCAGATGTTTGCAGAGGGAACAGATGCTTATAAGAGAATGAGTAAGACTACACTAGCAAACCTGCATTTATCATGAATAAAACACTATTAATCTTCTCCGAGTCAGAATGGAGAAGCTGCAGAAAGAGAATGTATTTCTAAACATCGTACCATTTTCTCAACGCCCTACAGCGCACACACAATGCACTCGGCATGCTGCATACCTGCAAGCATTAGATGGAAATTACAGGGCCAAGGACACACAGGCAAATTTCAACAAACTGAGAAAGAACCCACGCAAGGCTGAAACCACGTTCTCTTCTCTCCTGAAAAATATTTTACATTATGGACTCTTGGTAGAAAACAACCTACCTATTAGCACCTTAAAGGGGTTATCCAATATCATACAATCCCCCCTTCCCCCATGTGCCGGGCCCCTCAGAGGGAATATACTTACCCCGCTCCGCGCATCGCTCCTGGTCCCCGCACCACCGCTGCTGCTTCTCCCTGTACACAGATTAAAACATCCGGTGTTGGCGGGGAGCAGCCAATAGCAGGTGGGGACGGGGATGAGCCTCCTTAGCATCGCGGGTGACACTAGGGAGGCTTGTCTCGGTCCCCTCCTGCCATTGGCTGCTCACCCCTGCCACCAAATGTTTTCATCTGTGTACACGGAGAGAAGCAGCAGCGGTGGTGCGGGGACCAGGAGCGATGCGGGGAGCGGGGTAAGTATATTCCCTCTGAGGGGCCCGGCACATTGGGGCGAGAGGGCTGTTTATGATATTGGATAACTCCTTTAATGGATAAATCCACAGTTGAACAACAGTTAGATATGATCTACTTAAAAGTTGTCATTTCATAAATACACTTCATTACTAATCTAGTACTGATTTTAAGCTTTAGCCTGCAATATTCTCCAGAGCTGTATTTACAATTCTGCAGGCTTTATGGCCAAAATTTGACAATTTTCATACTTTGACTCAAAAGCCTTTACATCAGGGATTGCACAGTAATCTGATGAATGAAAAGTCAAAGGGGTTAAAGGGTTTATCTGAGTGTTTAATACTGATAACCATGTGATTGGGGGATAGAGCCCTCAGTTCCCGCTGGAGCTTTCCACCAATTTAAAAAATGATTGAACAAAAAAAGGGATGTGTGTTTTCATCTGGGTCTCTGTCAAAAATCCCAGGCTCCCATAATAGAAAGGTACCCATCCACACATATGGTCGCAGCCCACCCATAAGAAGCCCTAGTCTATAGGCTATGTTTTTTTGTCAGTTCTGCAGCAAATAAATACTGTCAAACACCATAATGTTCCTAGAAACCAGTCTAACCATCTGTAAACCACAAAAGCAAAACTGGAAGAAGAATTAGGTAAGCTACTGTGGGATCTGTCTGTGTTGTGAATTAATCTAGGGGTCTTTGTCTGGGGTCTAAAATGATTTTGAGAAGAAGACTTTGGTATGAATACATATTGCATTACAAAATATTGTAGAAAGATGTAAGGGAGAGGAGCATCATCTTGACATATGGTATATATTGATCACAAGGTGGCAACTGCAATTCATACCACTAGGTAGGGACTTTATACAGTAAGGTCACAAAAGACCAGTCACATGTTGAATGAGAAATATGCCATATATAGTGCTGTGTGACCAACAGACTGGGGAAAGTATATAGCTCCTTGTATCAGGTCAGGTCATCCTTAATATTGGCTGGTTCATTGTGTCTACAGCCAACAGAGAACTTGTGTCTACATTGGTGCTATATTTTCTTATCTACTAAATGTTGCATTGTCCATAGGCATTTGGAGCTAGATATACATAATGCTGAGTCTGCAGGCTCTGAACCCTGTACACAGATCAGTCATAACATTAAAACTACATGTCCCCCTGGTATTATGTATGCCACCTTAGGCCACCAAAAAGTTCTAAATTATGTCGTCCAGGACTTCCAAGACCTCTGATGATGGCCTGTGGTATCAGGCACCAACGCTGGTTGTTCACAAGGCCGCAGAACTGATCTTCACCACCAGGACTTATCGGAGGGCTGAACGGCACAACAAATGGGCAGTCACAAAAAACTTATATGAAGCATCTATCAACACTAGCAGACAATAATGTACTGAAATAAAATCACCCATAGGTGATAGGAACCAAAATGATAGTCTCAGATAGAGGAAAATAGGAGTCTGGCAACTAAGTGGACCACATACCCCAAAATTCACTGATCAAACACAATGGACAAGAAAAGGGTATTGAATCTGGAAAGAAATGAACAATGCAACAGCCACAGAGGAAGGGCATATTAAGCCTGGCCTAGACATATAAAGGCTAAGCGATCAACAATTAACCAAGCCAAACTTGGTGATGGCCTAAAACCGATTCAGATACAAGGCAACTGTCCCAACATCGCTAGTAAATAGGCGGACATGAAGCGACATGGTTGCCTTAGCCAGAGTTTCCTGATAAACAATCACATTATATTTCCCACTTTGAACTTATATGGCCTGTGGAAGAGATTGGACTTGCATTTAGCGCAAAGAGCAGCTGAGCCTAAAGCCCCATGGACATTACTCCATACTGACTTTAGCATCTTGATTCTCTGTTTGAGCGATGGAATTTCAAAACCCATACTACCAGTAAATGAAAATGCTTTGGGCTGAAAACCATAATTACAGAAGAATGGAGAGACATTAGTAGATGCATGAGACAAATTGTTATAAGCAAACTCTGCCCAAGGCAGAAACTGAGACCAATGTAATATTGAGACATACTGTAACATTGGAGATATTGCTCTAACGTCTGGTTCACTCTTATGGCAGTGGATGATAGGCAAGGCAAGGCTCAGAGCAATACATATATTAGCACAGAAAGCTTTCCAAAACCTGGCTACAAACTGTGAACCCCTGTCAGACACAATGGGGGAGATTTATCAAACTGATGTAAAGTAGAACTGGCTTAGTTACCCATAACAACGAATCAGATTCCACCTTTTATTTTCCAAAGGAGCTGTGAAAAATGAACGGTGGAATCTCATTGGTTGCTATGGGCAACTAAGCTAGTTCTACTTTACATCAGTTTAATAAATCTCCCAAGAGTTTTCTGGTATATCATGAAGTTTCACCACTTGTTGAAGAAAGAGTCCTAGCATATCAGCAGAAGGTAAGCCAAACAAGGGTATGAAATGCACCATTTTAGTGAAACTATCTACAATGACCCAACTGATATCCCACCCAACAGTCTTGGGCAACTCTACAATAAAATCCATGGATGTGTGCGTCCATGGTCCTTGGGGGTGGGCGGTGTCTCATCTGTACAGCTCTACATGTATTATTGCAGGCACAGATGTCACATACCCCAATAAACCTTTCCATGTCTTTCCTCATAGCTGGCCACCAAACAGATCAGGACAGTAAGGTCTTACATATCTTAGGGTGAGTTCACATCAGCGTTATGAATTCTGTTATTGCTTTCCGTTAACCAGGGTTTGAAACGCACCATTTTAGTGAAACTATCCTCAATGACCCAACTGATATCCCACCCAACTGGCTTGGGCAACGCTACAATAAAATCCATGGATGTGAGCGTCCATGGTCCTTGGGGGTGGGCAGGGTCTCAACTGTACAGCTCTACATGTATTATTGCAGGCACAGATGTCACATACCCCAATAAACCTTTCCATGTCTTTCCTCATAGCTGGCCACCAAACAGATCAGGACAGTAAGGTCTTACATACCTTAGGGTGAGTTCACATCCGCGTTATGAACTCTGTTATTGCTTTCCGTTATAATGAAAAATAACGTAATTCGTAAGATGGAATTCAAAACGAAAACACTAAGAGGCATTCCGCTTTGATCCGCCATAATATAGGTCTATAGGCGAACATAACGGATCCGTCTTGACTACACCTATAGCAGTCGCCTTTCCCAGGTACCGAAAGTGTGTCTTGGTACACAGATACCCCTAGGAGTGACAGTAGGGCTGAAATGTACAACAACTGGACAATTGCAAGAAACAAATATGAAGCAGGAATCAACACTGGTAGACAATGATGTACTGGCAGAAACTCATCGATAGATGACACAAACCCAATGATGATAGCCACGGATGGAGGTGATGGGAGTCCAGCAATGAAGCAAATGGGAGATGCAATGGCATACAGCGAACGGAAATAAAGATGCGGTAAACTGACCCTGTTCTGAAATACAACCCAGCAGGACAGCCAAAAAAAAATCAATATCAACTCAGCAAACAGACCAACTTCAATGCTGACAACCATGGAAACTAGAGGACCACAAGTCCCGGGATGTCCTGGTAATACGCAAAGGACATAAACTAGCTACTAAATCTGGAAAGAAATGAACAACACATGCACCATCCCAGCAACCAGAGAAGAAAAAAAGCCTAGACATCTGAAAGCTAAGCAACAACTTCTCTCAAAATTAAACGCAATAACCTAACAACAGTGAAATCCCTAATTCAGCTATTCTAAATTCCTATGTATTGATATAGTAAAATTGATTAAAGGCTATGTACACCTTGGGGGTCAAATTTTTTTATGATTGCATTTTACTCATCTTAAACTAAAAAACATTTTTTTTAATTGCTCTTTATTAAAAATTCTCAGCAGTTTTTGTCCTACAGGGTTAAGTTTTAGCATAACTGCACAGTATATTAATTTCAGTTTTATATGTCCCGTCATGTTGCTGTCCCGACGGCTGGATGTATATCCCTTATCTCTGACATTCTGAAAGTTCATAAGCACTCATATAAGCTATATTCTTATCGGTTTGATAAGAATTTGGCTATAACAATTGCTTATGAGTAGAGATGAGCGAACTTTAAAAAAAAGTCCGGTGTTCGGCGTTCGGGTTGTGGTAAGTCGCGCATCCCGTGCGTAAGTCGCGCATCCCGAACTGTTGAACAGCCGAAGGACCTGGGGTGACGTCACCATCATGTGATCAGTGCAGGGGGCGTGGCTCAGCACGAGATCAAATCCAGTGCTGAGCCACGCCCCCTGCACTAATCACATGACAGTGACGTCACCCCAGGTCCTTCGGCTGTTCAACAGTTCGGGTTGGTGGCAGCCGCCCCTTATGGATTCCATATGCCGCTATAGTGGAATCCATAACGGGATGCGCGACTTACCACCACCCGAACGCCGAACAACTGACTTTTTTTTAAAGTTCGCTCATCTCTATTTATGAGCTTTCAGGAGTACAGAGATAAGGGATATACATCCAGCCGTCAGAACAGCAACATGACAAGACTCTGCAGCTTTGCTGAAACTTAATCCTGTCGGACAAAAACTGCAGAAAACTTTAAAAAAGACTAATTGAAGAATTATTTTAAGCCAAAAATAAGTAAAATGCAATCATAAAAAATATTGGGACTAGAAACTGCTTTACCTATGTCCCCTCTCCTGACGTCTGTTTTAGTAACTACTTGTATACTCTGTGCAATAACAGTTCAGGAGCATCTATTCTTAAGACTCTATAATGTACAATTCCTTTATTATTCCTGCTAGAAGTTTACAAATAAATTGCCAGCAGTCAGTAGTAAAGGTACGGCTGGATGTTACCAATAGTGGGTGTGTTTAGCTCTATCCAATCAGTGCTGCTGGTGCTAGACTGTGCAGGGACACCCCCCCCCCCCTAACTGGTAACACCCATCTGTACCTTTACTGCAAACTACTGCCTGTTCACTCATAAACTTCTAGTAGAAATAATAATGGAATGGTACAACATAAAGTCATAGGAATAGATGCAGTATTGTTATTACATAGGGAAAGCAAGTGGTTACTATAACAGACATGTCAGGAGAGGTGACAGGTCCTCATTAAGGTGAACGTGAGGACCCTTATTTTAAAGGGGTTGTCTCACTTCAGCAAATGGCATTTATCATGTACAGAAAATTAAAGGGTTTATCCAATGTCTAAAACATGTTCCCAAATGCCCGGGCCCCTCATATAGTTCACCCCACTCCCCACATAAGTATCACCAGCGATGCTAAGGGAGGCTCGTCCCCGACACGGCCTGCTACTGGCTGCTCCCTCATCGGCAGATGTTTTGATCCGCGCAATGGGGAGATGCAGCGGCAGCCGTGTGGGCATCAGGAGCGATGTGGGTCATGGGGATAGGAATAAGTATAATCTCTATGAGGCATTGGGGGACATGTTTTAGACATTGGATAACCCCTTTAATACAAGGCACTTACTAATGTATTGTTATTATCCATATTTCCTCCTTTGCTGGCTGGATTCATTTTGATATCACTAAATAAACTACTCATATCCAGGAGTTATGACCACCCTGCCATCCAGCCTTGGTGGTCGTGCTTGCACACTATAGGAAAGAGCACCGGCCTATGTGCACCCCTGCAGTCCGGGCCACCAGAGAAGCCTGCACCTTTTTTTGCAGTGTGCAAGCACGACCACCGCTGCTGGATTGCATGGTGGTCGTAGTGGCTGGATACGAACAGTGTATAATGGGATGGAAAGGGGCTGCAAAGGAAGCAATATGGAAAATCACAATACATTAGTAAGGGTCTTGTATTAAAGGGTTGTCTCACTGCAGCAAATGGCATTTATCATGTAGAGAAAGTTAATACAAGGCACTTACTAATGTATTGTGATTATCATATTGCTTCTTTTGCTGGCTGGATTCATTTTTCCATCACATTATATACTGCTCGTTTCCATGGTTATGACCACCTTGCAATCTAGCAGTGGTGGTCGTGCTTGCAAACTATAGGAAAAAGATCTAGCCCATGTGCGCTCCCATGGTCCCGGCCACCAGAGAGGTCGGCACTTTTTCCTTTAGTGTGCAAGCACGACCATCGCTGATGGATTGCAGGCTGGTCGTAACCATGGAAACAAGCAGCGTATTATGTGATGGTAAAATGAATCCAGCCAGCAAAGGAAGCAATATCGATAATAACAATACATTAGTAAGTGCCCAGTATTAACTTTCTCTACATGATAAATACTATTTGCTGAAGTGAGACAACCCCTTTAACAGCTGTCTGATAAATGTTTGTCATTTGGGGAAAGTCTTCTTTAGAGAAGTGAAAGGTCCTTGTGGCAAATGTCCTGAAACAGGTATCTAACATGGATTCATTCAGACTCGGGGGCTAAAAGCCGATTTTGAGACTGAGAATTCACAAAATTTAAAACATATGTTTGCAGTGCTTTGCATGCCCCCTTGCAGGCATCTAGTCCGTGGGGGGACATTTATCAGAGACCAGCATTTTAGACCAGCACTTTGAAATCTCCTGCGCTGCCGGAGGATTCGCCTAATTTATGATGAGGCACAGGCCAGAATGAAATCTACAGCAACTCAGAGCTGCCTCATTTGTCCCTCCAAACTGGTGCAAATGAAGATAAATGTGGTGGACCCGCTGGAACAGCTGTCAATACACCTCCTTTTTTAGAAAGTTGCAAAGGTAGTGCAAAAACGTAAAGTGTTATTTAAAAAGTCATAATTTTTTAATGCCAAAAAAATCACGCAAAGAGATATTAAATTTCCCCTTATGTACCTTAAGAGAATGATATACTCAAATTTAATCAAGTTTTCCTGATAGGTTAAAAGGAATCTGTCACCACATACCTTCCAATGAAACCTTCTTCCTCTTCTCCATCTGTCCGACGATCACCAGCCTTGTACTGCGCGTGCGCTGAATGCACTGCCACAAGACAACAGGGCCAAGCACGATTAAATCTAGACTAAATGGCCCTGTCAGTCACAGTGGTGGGGGCACACCCAGCAGGGAAAAAGAAGCGGGGGTTTTGGGTGCAACAACAACACCCTCATTGCACCAAGGGGCTCATTAGCCAAAACTAAAAAGGCTTATTTCTCTGAATAGGGGCCATGGATCGCGATGGCACGATGGTACTGGAATCAGAGGAGAAGCGCACATCTATACAGGGAGAAGGTTTTGTTGGAAGGTATGTGGTGACAGATTCCCTTGAATCGTTGTATGTGCTCTCTGACAAAAGCTATGGTATAAATAAAGAGGCCACCAGCCTTATGGTAAGCCATGTTGTACCCTAACACTTGTGTCTGTGTGCTTCTTTGCCTCCATCAGCTGATGCCAGTTTAATCAGGACCAGCCTCAACAGATGACCCAAAACCTACTGCACCAATATGCAGCCTCAGAAATGATTGGCCTCAATATACAGGATCACTAGTCCTTAGTCAATTGTGGACCTCTTAGGACTCATGCACACAACAATATGTATTTTGCGGTCCGCAAAACACGGTTCTGAAAAAAAATATGGATGACGTCCGCGTGCATTCCGTACTTTGCGGAACGGAACAGCTGTCCCCAAATAGAACAGTCCTCTCCGTAATACGGACAATAATAGGACATGTTATATTTTTTTGCAGGACGGACATATGGAAACAAAATGCACCCGGGGTAACTTTCGTTTTTTTTGGGGAACCCACTGTTATGAATGGTTCCGCATACGGTCCGCAAACAAACCCAAAAAGGAACGGGCACGGAAAGAAAATACATTTGTGTGCATGAGCCTTAAATATGTGAAACCTATGATGGGAATGGAGGAGCAGCACAGCCAGGCAGCAGCCCTCCCCACTCAAAACCTGCTGAGACTGAGCATCAGAAGTGAATGCTGGTTACTATAGGGACCTTCAAGTGCAAGTGACTGTCAAGCTTATGCATGTTATGGAATCTGTTGCAAGTGCTAAGACAGCGCCGATTGGCAAGTAGTATCTACTTACCTTATAATACAACATCAACACAGTAATTGGTCATACAGAAGCACAGTGATGACCTATTTTGGCACATTAGCGATGCTTCACAGTTTTCCTATTCTATAGCAGTGATTTGGCACATTAGAAAGGCACGTGATGCAACCTATGGTGAAGGTAATCTTTTTACCGGTAACTGTAGTGGTGCGTTATCTACTCCCTCCTAGTCTCCAGTTGTGTCATGTGACTGACTGACACAAAGGGGAGAATTTAACAAAGACCTGTCAGTGTTTACAGGGCTTCAAAATCTTGTATCTGATTGTCAAAAATATATTTTGTATCAATATTTCTTTTCATCTTAATATTTTCATTTAGGCCTCAAAATGTTGCTTTTTATTTTAGTGTTTTCAAGTTTCATGCCATGGGTAGAGTCTCTTGACTCTACATTAAGAGGACACAGTATAGTCTAATTATTACAAGCAGGTTCTGAGGTTATGGCTGGGATATTAAGAGGAGGGGCTTAAAGGGGTTCTCTAGGAATGATTTAAAATGGCTGGAAGCAACCTGTTCTACCTGTTCTCCACTTACAGAACTGCTTAGGGGGTGAGGCCACACTACACTGCTCTACAATAGATGGAAATGATGAGATCCTGCCTACGATATGCCATCATGGCTGAGCAGCCTGACAGGAACTCTCATAAATGTGTTATATATTGAAGTGCCAGAGTCTAGTGTGTAGTAAGGTTCCACCACTCATCCCCTAGCCAGATCTGCAAGTGGGGGCCACCAGTCCTGCTCCCATTCTAGGACAGGTTGCTGGTGGCCATTTTAAATCATTCCCAGAGGAACCCCGTTAACTATGAAGAATGCTGATGACATGTTCTCCCATATATCCTTGACTAAGCCTCCTGAACAAAAGCTACCAATTAATGGAAATCCCACATGGCATTTAGCTCCCCCTGCTAGAAATAGTATATGTAATAATATAACAGCCCTGTGAAGAATGGCCGCTCAGTAATACAGGGCAAAATAAAATAAAAAGCGTAATTGACTTGTAGTTTATTACTTAAGAAACATTCCAGGAAAAGTCAGTGAATTCCCAAGGACACCATAAGTTCAGTGTGAATATTTGATGAGAAAGTTATGCCAAATAACTCAGCCACTCTGAGGATTACAAATCTTTTTCTTATTTTTTTGCAGTCTTGAGCCTCTGCGGGGCAATCAAAAGGGGTATTCAATTACACATGCCGTTACATGTGATTGATTTTTGATGTTGTGATTGCAAGTAGGCTCATGGCAAACATACAATTGATGAATCCTTCATTACCTGTGAGGATATGCAGAAAGCCCACTCTCTATCATACACATGCGATCCATACTATGAAGATGAATGACGTGTGGGTGGAAAAAAAAAGTGGAATGTAAGATTAGCACGGCATTTCATCAATGGAATAATTATCAGCCAAACATTTGACTGAAAGGTCCCCATAACAATCCCCTTCTATTGTTAATATCAGACAGACTTAAAACGCGCTGGGTATGATGCTGGTAGAGTTAATCTCTTTGTACAAACAAATTTGAGTTAAGCACTTGTAATAGCTTGGTATACTGCTTTATCCTCAAGGGTGGTTGTAAAGCCAAATTTTTCAGAGATCTTAATTTAATAGATAATTGACTCTCTTAGCAATGTTCCTTAAAGACACAGTACAAAACAGTACAAAACAGTACAGTAAGAAAACCTGCTTTGCTTCCATTTACTGTATAGCTGAATAAAATTCATTGCTGCCTTTAAGAAGAACCTGTAACCATGAAATGACAAGCAATCTGCCTTATTTTATAACGCAGGAGGAGCTGAGCAGATTGATATATATAGTCTTGTAATTAATACATTTTACTCTCTGCTTTTCTGAGTTCACTTTTACCAGGTGGAGGTGTTATCAGTGATTGATAGCATTCTCTTTGTAAGTGTGTATACATAGATGGCTGTCAGTCACTGATAATTGTACACAGAGGGGGTGGTATCAGCAATTGAGAGCATTCTCTGTGTAAGTGTGTATACAGAGAAAGCTGTCAGTCACTGATAGTTGTACATAGGGGAGGTGTTATCAGTGATTGATAGCATTCTCTGTGTAAGTCTGCATCCATAAATAGCTGCCAGTCACTGATAGTTGTACATTGGGGAGGTGTTAGTGATTGATAGCATTCTCTGTGTAAGTGTGTGTACAGGGATAGCTGTCAGTCACTGATAGTTATACATGGGGGAGGTGTTATCAGTGATTGATAGCATTCTCTGTGTAAGTCTGCATCCATAAATAGCTGCCAGTCACTGATAGTTGTACATGAGGGAGGTGTTAGTGATTGATAGCATTCTCTGTGTAAGTGTGTATACAGAAATAGCTGTCAGTCACTAATAGCTGAACATGGGGAGGTGTTATCAGTGATTGATAGCATTCTATGTTTAAGTGTGAATGCAGAGATAGCTGTCAGTCACTGATAGCTGTACACAGGGGAGGTGTTATCAGTGATTGATAGCATTCTCTGTGTAAGTGTGTTTACAGAGATAGATATCAGTCACTGATAGTTGTACACAGGGGAGGTTTTAGTGATTGATAGCACTTTATGTTTAAGTGTGAATACAGAGATAGCTGTCAGTCACTGATAGCTGTACACAGGGGAGGTGTTATTAGCGATTGATAACATTCTCTGTGTAAGTGTGTATACAGAGATAGCTGTCAGTCACTGATAGCTGTACACAGGGGAGGTGTTAGTGATTGATAGCATTCTCTGTGTAAGTGTGTGTACAGAGATAGATGTCAGTCACTGATAGTTGTACATGGGGAGGTGTTATCAGTGATTGATAGCATTCTCTGTGTAAGTGTGTATACAGAGATAGCTGTCAGTCACTGATAGCTGTACACAGGGGAGGTGTTTTCAGTGATTGATAGCATTCTCTAAATAAGTGTGTATACAGAAATAGCTGTCAGTCACTGATAGTTGTACATTGGGGAGGTGTTAGTGATTGATAGCATTCTCTGTGTAAGTGTGTATACAGAAATAGCTGTCAGTCACTGATAGCTGTACACAGGGGAAATGTTATCAGTGATTGATAGCATTCACTGTAAATGTGTACACATAGATAGCTGTCAGTCACTGATAGTTGTACACAGGGTAGGTGTTATCAGTAATTGATGGCATTTTCTTTGTAAGTATTTATACATAGCTGTCAGTCACTTATAGTTGTACAGGGGCAGTTGTAAAGGGGTCGTCCCAACTTGTCAATTACACAGTAAAATAGGACTAATCCCCAAACCCAGGTGGGCAGGCATACAGAAACTGCTGAGAGGGCCAACGCTTTACTGTTTCTTTAGCTCCCATAGCAGTGAATGGGAGCTACATAAATAGTGTGGCACAGCAAGCTATGCTGTTTCCGTAACTTGGGAGTTACAGAAGTAACGTAGCTTGATTTGAAGAGTATGGAGGTTTGAGTATGGATGCTTCATGATTAGCACTTCAATCCTGCATCAGCTGTGGAGCGACACATTGCCCCAACTGCTGCGAGGGACACTAAGATCTCAGTGATGTTTGCAGGACATCCTACAGCCACATGTTTTGCCTCTCATAGCAGGGCTTTGAATTGCCATTTTTCAGCAGGATAATGATCGTCCACACACAGAATGTCTCTGCCAGATTGCAACACTTCCTTAGCTTGTCTGCTCACCAGATTTATCGCCAATTGAGGATTTATCTGAGTAGCTAGAGCGCCGCCTTCTGCAGCCTATGAGTGTGGAAGATCTACAGTCCAGCTACAACATCTGTGTGTAAATGTGCAGCAGAATACCATACGGAACATGTATGCCTCCATGCACAACTGTATCTCATCTCATCCCAACTGTATATATATATATACATATACACACATACCCATGGAGTATGCTTCAGTCAACCAAAGGTATATGAGCTTGAGAAAAGTCCAAACATTGCAAATTAAAATATTGCAAAATGTGACTATATGACTATATATAAGCTTTCATTTGACCAGATTTTTGAAGTGCTGCTGATTTCTAACTACAGTATATGTGTATATATATATATATATATTATAAATAATATATAATAAGTTTCACTTTAGCCACTTGAGTACACAACAGACTAACATTACATTTTTTCTTCAGCTCACTTTTTCGCTTTGCTGTGTAGACTAGAGCAAAGTGGAGAATGAACATTGTATTGCTAACATATTATCTGTGATACACATAAATACTGCGAGTCTCTGTAAGTAGCTTTCTGCTGGAGTATTAATCTATGGACACCTTTCTGTCCATTAGCTTTCAGCCACCAGCAGAACCCTGCAGAAAAGTCTATACAGATATAATACAGAAAGAAAGTGTGTGTTTCCAATAAAGCAGCCCCAGGTACGTTTCTTTTTTTTTTTTTTAAACATGATGGTACGTTTCTAACTAGGCAAGCACTGTACCTTAGCAGCACTGTAACAATAGTCTACTAATAATTCCAGTTGGTCTGATAGATGGCACATTGGAAAGCGCTACAGACCTAATTATATATATATATATATATATATATATATATATATATATATATATATATACACATAACAGTTACATTACATAAATAATTCTCAGTACCTAAGGCCAAGGGTTAGCAGTGTTGTACCCTTGCTTGTATCTCTAGTCATAAGGGAATTCTTGAATTTGCATATATATTTTAACTGGGAAATTTCAAAATCAGCATAAAATCTCCATGAATTGTATGTCCCCAGTGGTATTTTAAATATGAACAAAATCTTCCATGTACAATTGTCCTCCAACCCCACATGTGGGGATAATAAATTCCAAAGGATATTCCAGGAAAGTATCATAAATGCATTTTCAACATATTCAGCATAATCTTATGCTGATCGTAATCCTTTCCAATACATGTACCACTATATACTGCCTCTCCAAGGCAACAACTAAAAACACACCCGACATAGTAACCAATCAGATTCTAGTTCTCATAAAAAAAAAATACCAAAGAATACCATGATCGAAATCATACAATACCCTTTGGGCCTTTCTTTGTGTATGAGCTGCTAATAGTGGTATAAAGTTTCTGGGTACAATGCACGTTTCTCACAGGAACTGGAGGACCCTACTCCAGATGCTTACAGGGAGGGGGTTCTTCTACAGGCTGAGGCCGGTGGCAGTCACGGTGCTCGTACATATATATTGTATTTGCTGCAGCGTCCCTTCTCTCCCCCGGGCCACTGTCACAAAGTCATCTGTAGCTCAGTGATGGCAGCTAGGGCCTACGCTTGTCCGTGATGCCTGCTCAGTAACACTTGCATACGTGTTCGTGTGTGTTTATACTATACACACAGGAGGGACTGTACAAGCAGCCGGGAGCAACGCTAGCACCTGCCTCCATCACTGCACCACCAATGTCTTAACTGGTAATCTGAGAGACTATCCCATTAGCGCTGTATTACGCCAGCCGATTGTCAGGTAGATCATTGTTAGCGATGATCTGGCAGTGTAATACTGCTGCCAATTACGAGATGATTGAGCGAAAACGCTTGTTCATTGGGCAATCGCAATCTTTCAGCAGGTTTAAAAATCATTGTGTTGTCTAATCACAGTCTGCTGCCGGCAAACAATGATTCAGTATGTGGACGAGCAATGGCATTAGCGATCACTCCTCCCCATACTGTGGAGGAGATTACTGCATGTAATAGCAGCACTCTGCTCCGCTGATGAGCAGGTCATTTCTGGGAAGGAATGTTTCCCTCCTGATAATCGTCTGCCTGATCGCCTGGTGTAACATAGCCCTTACTCTTTCTGGAGGTCTGCCCTGGAAATCTTCCAGACATTCTAGGAGAGTAGGCACATGATGTATGATGTAGCCATGACCATGACAAGATCCATTGTTGGCTGTCTGGAAACTTATTTCATGACTATACATTTTGTAGAACAAAAAAAAAAATATATATATATATATATATATATATATATATATATATATATATATATATATTTGTGGTCGTGGCTACTAAAGCAGGTGACGAGACCCCTGAAGTACCCTGCTCCCAGCGGTTGGAGTTGTGCCGTAACCGCGCATGTAGTAGGGACGCCTGAAAGAGGGCATCCCCTTCATGTAGGGTGTTTGAAAAGGGGAGGGTGGGTGGGAGAAACGCTGAGCGACGTACACAGGGGAGTGGCGCTGTCGTGCTTTATGCTAACGGCAGCGCCACGCCACAAATACAGGCCAATTAATCGGCCTTTAACACTTGTGGTCGTGGCTACTAAAGCAGGTGACGAGACCCCTGAAGTACCCTGCTCCCAGCGGTTGGAGTTGTGCCGTAACCGCGCATGTAGTAGGGACGCCTGAAAGAGGGCAAAAACCCCGCTGGTTAGGTAAGGATAGTTTTATCACAGAACTCAATCATACCCCAAAGATTCAAAAGCCAATGACATCTCGGCCTTGGGGTACACCCGTGGAGTCAGGCTGACATCTTACCAATCCTGAACGTCAATGAACAAGCCAATATTTGAGGAGCTGGACTGCAGCTGGAGTAGCGAGACCTGAACGTAAATAGTGGACGAGGTATAGTTACGCCAACATCACTCCCCTCACCCTTACGTGACAAGTACCCTTCTACCTAGCTGAAAGCTAACGCTGGACGGAACTCAAGTAAAGCTTGCACCTAGAAGCAAAACAACGGCACTGGTCAGCAAACCGGAAGCAGAATATAGAACGCTCAACATGCGCTCGTGAGAACCAACATGAACGGAAATTTCACTCTTTCCCCTTCCCTGTCTAGATGCAAGGGCCCAAAACCTCAGCTTTCTGCTGTGACTACGGTTAAACACCACGAACATTAAGGGTGTTTAAGCTAAGAGGGTGAGGAGTATGTACGGACTCCTACCCCGGCATAAGGTTAGCGAACTTTGACGGACACGTAAATGCAGCGGTGCGCACCTGCACCTATGTGACATGTCCCTCATTTCATGCCAATATTCACCGCAATATAAAACATATTATTTTTTTTTTTTCTTATATGTCCACCTTAAAATGACTACAATATCTATGCTACTTAACCATTACCCCCACATCCACCTATTCACGTCACAGCTTTATTTATTGACCCCCACATACCTACCTCTTACATTCCTTTCAACAGTTATCTTCCCTTTATAGTACCCTGCAGACAACTAAGCTGCTCCCTACTCTCCCAGACTGCCGGCACTGCTACTCTGAGCTGCCAAATGAATGAGCCTGAGGGAGGCTCTGCACTCGGATCCCTGCCTAAGTAACGGCACTGCGGCCAGTGCCAGACATTAATAGCTCGTGAGGCCGATGTGGCGGGGATACGCTCTCCCTGTGCCTCTGATGTGTCGCCACGTGGGGAGCGTGCGCAGCTCCCGGCACGGAGCTCAGTGCGGGCCGCTCCCCGTCGGTGTGGGGAAGCCGAGCCTCGCCGGCTGATGCCCCGTGCGCCGGGGAGACTGCGACACCCCTGGCAGACCGGACCGGTGCGGGGTGTCCCCTCACCAAGGGGACCGGCCCCGCCGGCCGGCAACGGAGGTGGGCTGCAGAAGGTGGCAGCAACGGACCTCTGAGGAGCTGACCCGGGATGATGATGCGATCGTTTCTTTCCACACTGCAGGTACGTCTATCGCTCTAAACGCTGAGCGACGTACCATGACCGCGACATTGACATAAACATACACCATGTAACCAGCCCATCCCGACCCCCTGCATGCATAGCCGCCATTATAGGGTAAAGTTCAACCAACGCTGAAATCTGTGGAACCCGGGATCAACCAACCTCACTCGTCCACCCATCAGCTAACCAGTGGGGGCCAAAAAAAAGGGGCAGCGAAACCTGAGTTTGACGTGGCCTCAGGAAACTAGGAGACTTACTGTATACCTCTGGAATAAAAGAGAAATACCATACTAATGCCTGAGAATGTGGTCCCACATGGAAAGTCAGCAATCGCCTGAACATCAAGGCGTAAATAAACACTTGATCCTGGAGAGAAAAACGCAAGAAACCCTTTAATCTTTACCAATGTCACTAACGTGGTATCATGGTGAACTGATGAAATAACGAGTCGAATACGTGTGAGTAAAAACGTGCGTCAAGCGTAACCCTATTCGGAATCTGGCGCCGAATCCGCAGTGCGGACCAACATCCTAACAGCGCCTCTATACATATGTATATATACACATATAAACTAAACACACATATATAGTTTTTTTTTTTTTTTGAAAACTAACACTGGAGCCTGAACTCACACTCTGCCCTGCTCTTCCAGCTATGGCCACATAGAGGGCGCCAGAGCCACAACTATGCGTGTCTGTGGAACCCAGCCAGCAGATCAGAGCGAGGGGCAGAGGTGAGTGCATGCCTGGATAGTGCGGGAAGAGATACTGACTAAAACAGACACCGTGCATCCTATGCACCCCACCTCACTAGTAGCTCTGTGTGAGGAACACACATGACAGCCGGCTGCAGAGCAGAGCTGAATACATGGTCGAGTGACCCCTGTACGCGACTCCTGTGACGTGCTTTCCACATAGAGTAACCTCACACTAAAGCCATATTAAGAAGCCTGACATACCCTGACTAGAACACTAGACTCAACGTCCCTTCCCTATAATAAATGTATGTTTTTGTTTTTCTCTGACATTTCATTTATTTTATAACACACTTTTCCTTTTTTTTTTTTTTTTTTAAACACACACTCTTCCTGAACCTTACTACTCCCCTTGCTGAGTGAATTCACCTGTGCACCCCCTGGATAGAAACAACATGCTGAAGCCTGATTTGTCCGCCCCTCCCCCGCCTGTCTAACAGCACAGCAGCCTGTGCAATACTTTATCGAGCTGGCACACACTGTGCCCTGCACCCTACGTGTCATGCCACGTGGGGAGAAGAGCGTGTCTCCCTGGCAGACGGTGCGGTGCAGCTCCCCCATACCAAGGGAGCCGACACACCGCCAGCCGGACTTAAAGTAACGATGCTGCTGGATGAGGCAGCTACTTATCTGGACCGTAGAAAGTCAGGGCCTGGAACTGCCGTGTAGCGCTGCACCCTTGTTGCTGCCTGAGGACGGTATGTAGAGCTCCAACACCAAACGCTGAGCGACGTACACAGGGGGAGTGGCGCTGTCGTGCTTTATGCTAACGGCAGCGCCACGCCCACAAATACAGGCCAATTAATCGGCCTTTAACACATATATATATATATATATATATATTTAAAAGGTTTAGAGAAAAGTTAAACACCACAAGTTTCAGGCCTCTTTTTTCTCCATACAGAACTTTGTATTATTAACAATCATATCTCAAAATCTTAACAGCCCTACAATCAGGTTACGTTTCCATCACAGGGCATAAGAGTCTCCATCCTTTACAGAGTGTGAAAGCTTTATATCATATTATCACCACTGCACAGGAAAGAATAGCAGAACACGCTGAAAGCATTGTTTCAAGCTGAAATGTTGTCATCAGAGATTTCTTCTGTTTATCGCCATTGATGCTGGATGAGCTTGAAAAAATTTCTCCACAAGATCAAAATAATATGGGCCTCATGTATAAAAACTAGAGTAGACAGAAAGTTTCCTGGTTGCTTGTAATAGCCAATCAGAAACCTGTTCTAATTTTTGTGCAAATTAGAAAATAAAGGCGTTGATTGTGATTGATTGCAACTGCTCGGAATTTTATCCAAACTGCCTTTTTATAGAAAAATTGAGAAATTTATAGGGTAACTGTCATATTTTTTTATTTGCTAGTTTATTAGAGTTAGGCATGAATGGCTGAGTTAGTCTGTCAATGACTGTCAAAAGATCTGTAATTACCTTATAATAACAGCCAGGGCCAGCTCCAGGTTCATGTGGGCCCTTGGGTGATAAATCCCAGTGGGCCCCCTTGAGGCATTTTTTTACATTTACATGTCCTTACAGACCCCCACTGGCCCCTATACAGTATAATGACTACTAGTGCCCTTTACATTGTATAATGAACCCCCCAATGCCCCCCCACACAGTATAATGACCCCCAGTGGCCCCACACACAGTATAATGACCCCACAGTGGCCCTCTATTGAGAATAATGACCCCCAGTCACCCCCCATTCCGAATAATGACCCCAGTGGCTCCCACACTGGGGCTTATACTTTATGGAGGGGGCACTGGGGGTCATTAAACTGTATGGTGGTCACTGGGGGTAATTATATTGAATGGGGGCTCTGGGGGTCATTATACTGCATGGAGGGTCATTGGGGATCATTATACTAAATGGGGGGAACTGGGGGTCATAATACTGTGTAAGGGGCCCTCACAGTGTATTGACCCCCCCCCCCCAGTGGCCCCTGACTCCCCCCCTCCCCCACGCTTTTCCTGTCCCACAGAGAAGAGACAGTAACAGTGCAGACTTACTCACAGACTGTGTTCATACTTCTGCTTCAGCCCTGCAGTCTCTCTCCTCAGGCAACACCCCTGTGTAGAGGGGACGTGTCTGTAGCTCTGCAGCAGCTGGCCTCAGAGGGCCCACCAGAAGGGGTACTGCGTAAGTGAAATGACAGCAGTGTCATTGATGGAAGTGCTCTTAGCAGCTCAGTGGGCCCCCCCAGGAGCAGGGGCCCCAGCACTTGCCCGTGTATGCCGGGTGCTGAAGCCGGCCCTGATAACAGCTATTTCATGTCCTCTGTCCCTTTCCACTGCTCCCTCTCTTGAACACGAACGTATATTCAGGTTTTTTTGCGAACTGTATGCAGAACCATTCCTTTTAAAAGGGTCCGCAAAAAAAAAAAGGAAGGTACTCTGTGTGCATTCCGCTTCCATATTTCCGTATATCCGTTCTGCTAAAAGATAGAACTTGTCCTATTATTGTCCGCATAATGGACAAGGATAGTACTGTTCTATTAAGGGCCAGCTGTTCCGTTCCGCAAAAAAGGGAATGCACAAGGATGTCATCTGTATTTTTGTGGATCTGTTTTTTGCGGACCACAAAATACATATGGTCGTGTGCAAGAGGCCTAAGAAGACAGGAAGACGGAGGGGCAGTCCTTCACACTGCATGTCTGCATTAGGCTTCAGAGTGAAGAGGCGTATCTTTCAGTAATCCAATCTGATTGGCTGGCAGGGAGCTGCTGGTTACAGCAAGTGTGTATAGGAAGTAAGGGAAAGCAGTTTTGGCCTCAGAGAACTGGCAGAGGAGCCATCTTGAGAAGGTTCTCATATTGTAAAAGTTAAACAGCCGTAACTAAGGGAAAAAGTCAAGGAAAACAGTGGTATGTGAAGAAACTAAAGATTGCTTTATGTATAATGCTGCTGCAGCAGTAACATATGCTAAAATAGATTTTTTTTTTTGATGAAAACATGACAGTTACCCTTTAAGTCCCACCCTAAAACTGTCAAGAATGTCCCAAACCCATGAAACAGTCTAAAATTTTCACTTTTGGATCCAACCCCTTTTACGCCCTAGTTTGCGGGATTGTCCTGTGAATGTTTGCTCTTACCCACCATATCATAGTTAGGTCCAACTTTGATGCCAATTCATTTTTTTTTTTCATTTTTTCATATATCTTTATAGAATAGCTGGAACACAGCTGAGGATCTTACTGCCTATCCCCCCCCCCCCCTTGCACCACATCAATTCGTCACTTAACGCAAGGTAGCCTGCTGCAGCGGACATTGGCTGCAGCGGTGTCAATCTAGATCTAGACAGTGGGGGACCTAAGTGCTGCAGCCATGGCAGGGGAGTGAAGTACTCAGTACCCAGTGGTGGAGAGCAGGTAAGTATGCTTTCCTCCAGAGGTCCAAAAGACCTCCAGAACTGAACAACCCCTATAACAAACATTATCACCTACATGCAGGATAGTTGATAAGAGTCTGATTGCTGGGAGTCCAACCCGAGGACTTCCATCGATCATCAGAACGGGAGTCCTGTGTCCCTTGTGTGAATAGAGCTTGAATACTGCCACTCCATTAAATTTTTGGGGGATGAATGATATTCTGCCCAGCTGGGTGCCCGGTTTTTATACTCATATTAAGTCAAGTTACAGGGTAGTAGGGTGAAACAACTGAACCGAGAGCACCCTGGTTGGTGAACCAGCAACCCATAGAGATGGCCCGAACTATTCGCCGGCGAACAGTTCCCGGCGAACATAGCTTGTTCGCGTTCGCCTCTGCCGGGCGAACATATGCGATGTTCGGTCCGCCCCCTATACATCATCATTGAGCAAACTTTGACCCTGTACCTCACAGTCAGCAGACACATTCCAGCCAATCAGCAGCATACCCTCCCTCCCAGACCCTCCCACCTCCTGCACAGCATCCATTTTAGATTCATTCTGAAGCTGCAGTCTTAGTGAGAGGAAGGAGAGTGTAGTAGCTGCTGATTTAATTGGGAAATTGATAGCTAGGCTAGTGAATTCAGTGTCCACTCCAGTCCTGAAAGACTCATCTGATCTCTGCTGTAAGGACAGCGTCCTGACAGCACCCCAAAAAGCCCTTTTTAGGGCTGCAACATTAGTCTGCTTTTTTTCCCTTTATATGCATATTGCAGTTGCATGGCCTGCCTGTGTGTGAGGAGCTGCAGGCCCACAGACTGTAGTGTGCCCACTGCCAGTGCCCACCCCTGTCATCCCGTGTGGTACAGGACTTTGCATCAAAAAAGGCATTTAATTTTTACACTTTAATCTAAGGTTAGTTGCCTGCCAGTGTGTGTCAGGCTGACTTCCAGTGACTGTAGTGTGCCCACTGCCAGTGCCTACCACTCATACCGGCTGGCAGAGGACTTTGCATCAAAAAGGCATTTCATTTTTACACTTTAGTGTAATTTCAGCTGCTTGCCTGCTGCTAGTGTGTGTCAGGCCGACTTCCACTGACTGTAGTGTGCCCACTGCCAGTGCCCACCCCTGTCATCCCATGTGGCACAGGACTTTGCATCAAAAAAGGCATTTAATTTTTACACTTTAATCTAAGTTTAGTTGCCTGCCAGTGTGTGTCAGGCTGACTTCCAGTGACTGTAGTGTGCCCACTGCCAGTGCCCACCCCTGTCATCCCATGTGGCACAGGACTTTGCATCAAAAAAGGCATTTAATTTTTACACTTTAATCTAAGTTTCAGTTGCCTGCCAGTGTGTGTCAGGCTGACTTCCAGTGACTGTAGTGTGCCCACTGCCAGTGCCCACCCCTGTCATCCCATGTGGCACAGGACTTTGCATCAAAAAAG
Organism: Bufotes viridis; assembly: GCA_033119425.1. NCBI lineage: Eukaryota > Metazoa > Chordata > Amphibia > Anura > Bufonidae > Bufotes > Bufotes viridis. The sequence continues at coordinate 413,706,125 of CM065590.1, read as the reverse complement.
GCATTTAATTTTTACACTTTAATCTAAGTTTAGTTGCCTGCCAGTGTGTGTCAGGCTGACTTCCAGTGACTGTAGTGTGCCCACTGCCAGTGCCTACCACTCATACCGGCTGGCAGAGGACTTTGCATCAAAATAGGCATTTAATTTTTACACTTTAGTGTAATTTCAGCTGCTTGCCTGCTGCTAGTGTGTGTCAGGCCGACTTCCACTGACTGTAGTGTGCCCACTGCCAGTGCCCACCCCTGTCATCCCGTGTGGCACAGGACTTTGCATCAAAAAAGGCATTTAATTTTTACACTTTAATCTAAGGTTAGTTGCCTGCCAGTGTGTGTCAGGCTGACTTCCAGTGACTGTAGTGTGCCCACTGCCAGTGCCTACCACTCATACCGGCTGGCACAGGACTTTGCATAAAAAAGGCATTTAATTTTTACACATTAGTCTAATTTCAGTTGCTTGCCTGCTGCCAGTGCGTGTCAGGCCCACTTCCACTGACTGTAGTGTGCCCACTGCCAGTGCCAACCACTGATACCGGGTGGCACAGTAGCTTGCCGATAAATAAGGCATTTCATTTTTACACATTAGTCTAATTTCAGTTGCTTGCCTCCTGCCAGTGTGTGTCAGGCCCACCTCCACAGACTGTAGTGTGCCCACTGCCAGTGCCAACCACTGATACCGGGTGGCACAGTAGCTTGCCGATAAATAAGGCATTTCATTTTTACACATTAGTCTAATTTCAGTTGCTTGCCTCCTGCCAGTGTGTGTCAGGCCCACCTCCACAGACTGTAGTGTGCCCACTGCCAGTGCCAACCACTGATACCGGGTGGCACAGTAGCTTGCCGATAAATAAGGCATTTCATTTTTACACATTAGTCTAATTTCAGTTGCTTGCCTGCTGCCAGTGTGTGTCAGGCCCACTTCCACAGACTGTAGTGTGCCCACTGCCAGTGCCCACCACTGATACAGGGTGGCACAGTACCACTTATCGAAAAAAAATGACAGGCAGAGGCAGGCCAGACTCGCAGGGGCCGTCGTGGTCGTGGTGCTGTGATTTCCACTGTCCCTGAATAATGCCTAGTGTTCAGAGGCCATGTACCCTGAACCCGAAAAATTCTGAGGACGTAGTTGACTGGCTTAGACAGGACACCCAATCTTCAACAGCTTCCGCTAAGAACCTTGACGCACCATCTTCCTCCAGCTCAGCTTTGGTCACCTGCTCTCAAGTTACCACGCACCCGCCCGCCGCTGATAGGAATAGTACTAGTTAAGACACCACTCATATAGGGTGTCACAGCACATTGCTCTGTGCACGCGCAGTGCCCCAATTTGGGAGTATGAGGACCGACCAAGCTGCTTTTTCCATCTCCCGGTTCCTGAAATCAATTCAGTTTGGTGTATGAGAGTTTGGTCTGTCATTGTGAAGGCAGTCGAAGGTACCAGGCCTAAATTTTTTTCACAAAAGGCAATCCCTGATATGGGATGTAACAGGGATTAAACTGATGAGAATAGTACTACAGAAAATACCACTCATATCGAGTGTGACAGTAAATTGCACGGCGCAGACGCAGTGACCGTGGATTAAAACAAAGGGGAGGGAGCCAGCGTTTTTTAACCATCTCCCCGTTCGAAAAATCAATTCAATTGACCTTTCGGGACCCTTGGTGTTGTACGTGGCTGGGTGGAGGAAGAAACCTTCAATGACATCACCGGACGTGGCTAGCTTGGTATCCAACCTTGTGCAAATGGGGAGTTTGCGGTTGTGCAAATGGACTGTTTGCGGTGCATTAAAAGAGGAGTTTGGTCTGTCAATGTCTGAGAATCGGGCGTAACCCTTACACTACCTGATCGATACAACATCATACCTGATCGTATACACACACTGGATGTTTTAAAGCATGTTATTCCAAACAATTTAGGAATGTTACGTGATTTATGCCCTTTATGGATTAAAACCCGACTCTGCGTCCACTACGTAATTTTCCATGGGAGTTTTGCCATGGATCCCCCTCCGGCATGCCACAGTCCAGGTGTTAGTCCCCTTGAAACAACTTTTCCATCACTATTGTGGCCAGAAAGAGTCCCTTTGGTTTTTAAAATTCGCCTGTCTATTGAAGTCTATGGCGGTTCGCCCGGTTCGCCTGTTCGCGAACATTTGCGGAAGTTCGCGTTCGCTGTTCGCGAACTGAAAATTTTATGTTCGCGACATCACTAGCAACCCAGTGCGTCTTACTATTATCTACTCATATTACACTTTGTTTTTGCTGCTACAATACTACTGCATTGTGGGTGGTGCACTACATGGTGGAAGGGCAAAGCATCCTGGGAAAGAGAAGTCTCCAGGACAAATCAGCAGAGATGTCCTATGCATGTCTTCTTCTCAAACTCTACCATCCTTGTAAAAGCATATCTGGTGAGAGATCAACCTTCATTTCTGGGATATTGTGTGTTGCAGAGCTGTTCAGCTAGTTGTAATTGTTACTCAGGGAGTTGCTATTACTGTTAGCTAGCCATGCAATCTTATATACAGGCAGCCATTTTACCATATGCTTCAGTGTTAATGTAATGTTATAGTACATGCTATGCTTAACACTTATCCATGTTACTTGTATTCTTGTAGATTTATCTGTTTTACCAATCAATCAATCGTATATATAATCAATCAATCAATCAATCAATCACATAAGTACGACCTGTTGACCAATAAACAAGTTAAAAATTCCAGCACTATATCAATAACAGGATATGGGGGATCCTAACAACATAGTAAACCAAATTCCAGCAAGTATAATGAATCCCTATAAAAATTAACTTTTAATCCATTAGGTTAAAATAAAGAGGTCACAAATAACCCCACAGATAACACCAAGTGAAACAAACTATTATCAGTATGATAGCTAGAGGATGATGATCATAATAGGGACTGTCAGGTGATAATGATAGTCACTATAGATCGAACAGCAGGGAGATAAGGGAACTAACCCTAGTGTACCCCTATACTAGTCCTCAGCCCGAGGACGTCCCCTGATGGTGGGGACTCCTCGTCCTCGTACCTAAGCTGGGAGCCCCTAGACAATCCCTAGTGGTCTGGACAACAGGAGGTTGTCCTATGGCAAGTTGGGCAGGTGATAGATGTAATCCTACCCAATAGGAAGTATGAAGGTACGCCACAATAAACACACCTCACAAACAAACCTTGAAGTACCAAGGTACGCCTCTAGAAGCACACCTCGCAAACACACCTCGACGCGTTTCCCCCAAAAATAAAAAGGGTTCATCAGGAGGTATTGTGTGTAAACATGTCTGTGAAACAGTCACTCAAATAATTATAGCAAACATTAGCAGATAGCGTGAGCCAGTCTGATATTGACAAGGCTTAACTTAAAATATACTTAGCAGCCCCTGTAGGCATTTATTCGCAATATGATGAAGGTCCATACATCCAAGTTTTGAGGGACCGGTGACAGGAGGAGAAGTGAAGTAGGCCCTAATTAAAGGGCAAAGTTCAAATGGACTGGTAAAGTCAGCAGACGATAATCAAGTCAGGGTAGATGTCCCTGATATAGTGTGTGGACCCAGTTTATGATGGCTAGGGTTCCTGTAAGTCGCGCTCCTCCGTGTCCACCGGTCCCTCAAAACTTGGATGTATGGACCTTCATCATATTGCGAATAAATGCCTACAGGGGCTGCTAAGTATATTTTAAGTTAAGCCTTGTCAATATCAGACTGGCTCACGCTATCTGCTAATGTTTGCTATAATTATTTGAATGATCGTTTCATAGACATGTTTACACACAATACCTCCTGATGAACCCTTTTTCATTCTTGGGGGGAAACGCGTCGAGGTGTGTTTGCGAGGTGTGCTTCTAGAGGCGTACCTTGGTACTTCAAGGTTTGTTTGTGAGGTGTGTTTATTGTGGCGTACCTTCATACTTCCTATTGGGTAGTGTGACGAGACCAATCTCGCCACATTGCATTGGAGAAACCTGGTTGCTCGCCTGCTGCCTTTGGACTATGGCCCCCTGTTAAAAGACATCTTTTTTACCTGCAGAAAAGCTTAATTCGTGCTTTTCTGCCTGGGGTTCGGTAGTTTTGGTTGAATGTGTTATACCCCAGATAGGAATCCCATGGAGCCCATTCGTATGAAACTGACTGTAAAGACTTTGGCTCCATGGCGATTAAACTGTATTCGTGTGGTCTGAGCGCCATTCACTTAATAATGTGCGCCAGACCTGAGCTATCTGGGGATATGTTAAATGTATAGTTTTAATGTAATGTGTCTTACCTGGTGTATTTTAACAGTAATGCTTGTTCTGTGTCCCCATGTGCATAATGGAGTCTTGTCTCTGAAATGTCTGTGTGTATTGTAAAGGGTGGGACATTGTGTATTGAATAGTGATGTCTGTCCTATTGTCCCCACATGTGTATTGGCGATTTCCTTTGTCCTGAGAGATAATTGAATGACTCCTCAATTGTCTCCAGGACAGAAGACATTAGGTATCTGTCTGCCTGTGATGATTGCATTACCCATGTAGGGTGATGGTATCACAGGCAGAGGGGAGGGATATGCTGGGGGTGTCTGTATTGTCCCAATGTGTGTGATTGGCTGCTGTATCCCGTGTCGCAGTCTTCCTTCTGGTCCTCTAGGGGAGTGTCCACCAGGTGGGAGATCTGGATAAATACCGGGCAGGTAGCCCTTAATAAATATAGAGAATTCCTGTTTACCATCAATACGGAGCCTCGTCTCGCTCTTGGGGGATTCACTGTATGCTGTTAGAGACTGATTGCCAGGAGTGTAAGCTGATTGTCTGCTTTTCCTGTTCGTCTGCTAGCAGCTATTTGGGAGGTTCCAGTACGGGAGTTGGAGTGCTATTTTGTATCCAGTTCGGGAGTTTGGTGTTCTGCAGTAGCTGTGCCTATATCTCTGTAAAGGGGGCCGATCGCCTAAACGGTTTTTACCCCTTGTCTGCAGAAACGGTCCGTTACAATTGGTGGCGAGCAGCGGGATCGCTCTTACAGCCAGAAGGACAGCTACAGGAGACACCATTTCCTTGGATTTACAAGTGGGGCAACGCATGTCCCAGTACAGCGACCCTAAAAGCACCAGAATGGAACCAGCAGTGTCATACGAGGAGGAGGACCTGGATGGCCGGGATGCATTAAGGAAAGGCATCTGGTACCAGGCCCTGACAATGTACAATACCAGCGGGGTGAGAGTCTCCCAGTGAAGAGCAGCGGTGGCAGAAGCAAGTGGCCCTGCGGATGCCCTTTCTGGGAGAGCAGCCCTGGATGAATGGGTGAAGGAACTAGAGCACCGGGTATGGCAGGAGCTATGGCTGGAGAATGCCTACCAGGCGCTCTGGTGGTATATGGCACAGTATATACCCTGGACAGCCGAGCATGACAAGCCAGAGGGAGAGGAGTTTGATGGTTCTGGCTTGTTATGGGAGTCCTTTGCAGAGCCTGACTTCGGGAGTCCTGCGCAGAACAGACTTCAGGACATTTTCTACGAGAGGGAGGCTAGGCATGACGGGGATGACCCCCATGAGGTAGAGCAAGACCTGGCTCACCTAGCAACCCTGGAGTGGGAACTGGAGCAGGACTACCGAGATCTCTTCCACTCCATTGGGAAGGCTCAGCAGGACAGCAAGGTGACAGATCCAGTTCCAGACCCATTCCGCTGGGAAGATATTATTGAAATTTACTGGGAGGAACCCCAGGCGGCAGGTGGAGATGGGACCGAGGTCTCTCCACCGGTATTGCAGGGAATTGGGAGCCTGAGCTCCATTCCCCAGCGGGAGATATTGCAGGGAATTGGGAGCCTGAGCTCCATTCCCCAGCGGGAGATATTGCAGGGAATTGGGAGCCTGAGCTCCATTCCCCAGCGGGAGATATTACAGGGAATTGGGAGCCTGAGCTCCATTCCCCAGCGGCAGGCTGAGCTACAGGGGGCAGAGGTAGTTGTTCCTGCCCCACAGCAGCAGCGTGATTTTTCGGGAATTGGGAGCCCGGTCTCCATTCCCCAGCGGCAGTATTATTTGTTGGGAATTGGGAGCCCGGTCTCCAGTCCCCAGCGGCAGAGTAACCAGCAGGGAACAGAGAGCCCAGTCTCCTTTCTCCAGCAGCAGGACTCTGTATTGGGAGGAGAGACAGTCGGTCTCCCTCCACTGAGGAGGAAGGAATGTATGGGAGAGGAGCTTACTACCACCTCTCCCCAGCGGCGGATCATTAATGGGCAGGGAATAGAGAGCTCAGTCTCCTTTCCCAGCAGCAGAGCTGTGTAACCGAAGGGGAGACAGTCGGTCTCCAGCAGCAGGACGGTATATCTAAAGGGGAGACAGTCGGTCTCCCTCCAACAACCAGGCTTCAACCAGGCTACCCTCCCAGTAGCGCTGGCAACAGGGCAGAGTGACGCGGGTCTCTGCCCATGCAGCACCCCACCAAGTCAGCGCATCTGCACTCCAGCACAGCCGTGGTGAGGCACCTGGACATGGACAAGCTTCTCCTCTACCCAGTTGCAGTAACTATTTATTGTGGGTGGGCTGTGCTGTTGATTGTGTTTTGTGGGTGGCTGTTGGACTAACAAGGGCACTGACCGGCAGGAGGTCAGATACCCTGTTAGTCTGTTTGGAAAAGGGGAGAGATGTGACGAGACCAATCTCGCCACATTGCATTGGAGAAACCTGGTTGCTCGCTCTGCTGCCTTTGGACTATGGCCCCTGTTAAAAGACATCTTTACCTGCAGAAAAGCTTAATTCGTGCTTTTCTGCCTGGGGTTCGGTAGTTTTGGTTGAATGTGTTATACCTCAGATAGGAATCCCATGGAGCCCATTCGTATGAAACTGACTGTAAAGACTTTGGCTCCATGGCGATTAAACTGTAGCTCGTGTGGTCTGAGCGCCATTCACTTAATAATGTGCGCTCAGACCTGAGCTATCTGGGGATATGTTAAATGTATAGTTTTAATGTAATGTGTCTTACCTGGTGTATTTTAACAGTAATGCTTGTTCTGTGTCCCCATGTGCATAATGGAGTCTTGTCTCTGAAATGTCTGTGTGTATTGTAAAGGGTGGGACATTGTGTATTGAATAGTGATGTCTGTCCTATTGTCCCCACATGTGTATTGGCGATTTCCTTGTCCTGAGAGATAATTGAATGACTCCTCAATTGTCTCCAGGACAGAAGACATTGTGTATTCGTCTGCCTGTGATGATTGCATTACCCATGTAGGGTGATGGTATCACAGGCAGAGGGGAGGGATATGCTGGGGGTGTCTGTATTGTCCCAATGTGTGTGATTGGCTGCTGTATCCCGTGTCGCAGTCTTCCTTCTGGTCCTCTAGGGGAGTGTCCACCAGGTGGGAGATCTGGATAAATACCGGGCAGGTAGCCCTTAATAAAATAGAGAATTCCTGTTTACCATCAATACGGAGCCTCGTCTCGTTCCTGGGGGGATTCACTGTATGCTGTTAGAGACTGATTGCCAGGAGTGTAAGCTGATTGTCTGCTTTTCCTGTTCGTCTGCTAGCAGCTATTTGGGAGGTTCCAGTACGGGAGTTGGAGTGCTATTTTGGATCCAGTTCGGGAGTTTGGTGTTCTGCAGTAGCTGTGCCTATATCTCTGTAAAGGGGGCCGATCGCCTAAACGGTTTTTACCCCTTGTCTGCAGAAGCGGTCCGTTACAGGTAGGATTACATCTATCACCTGCCCAACTTGCCATAGGACAACCTCCTGTTGTCCAGACCACTAGGGATTGTCTAGGGGCTCCCAGCTTAGGTACGAGGACGAGGAGTCCCCACCATCAGGGGACGTCCTCGGGCTGAGGACTAGTATAGGGGTACACTAGGGTTAGTTCCCTTATCTCCCTGCTGTTCGATCTATAGTGACTATCATTATCACCTGACAGTCCCTATTATGATCATCATCCTCTAGCTATCATACTGATAATAGTTTGTTTCACTTGGTGTTATCTGTGGGGTTTTTGTGACCTCTTTATTTTAACCTAATGGATTAAAAGTTAATTTTTATAGGGATTCATTATACTTGCTGGAATTCAATAAACAAGTTAGACTACAAAGAACAGTTCTCTTATTTGGAAGACAGGAATGGTTTATGCTGAATGTCAGACTGCACACTGTAGGCCAGATTTATCATTAGCCTAAGTCACTTTTCTGGAGTTGAAAAGTCGCAAAAAATTGCGCAAAAAGCCAAATTGCGCAATTTTTTGCGACTTTTTGGAGACTTACGCCACTCACTCCAAAACCAAGTTTATGGGCGTTTTGTCGTATGTAAATCACTTGCAAGATAGATTTATTATTGCGACTTTTTAAATAGTCGCAAAAAAGTCGCAAAAAATTGCGCAAACTCACTCCACTCATGACCATGCTTATGTTTGACAAAATCACTTTTTTAAAATGGCGACTTTTCCAAAGACAAAGCCAAAATACAACTAGGAACCAGAAATACACCAGATTTATCAACCTCTGAAAGAGCCCATGATAAATTTGACTTGACTCAAATACACATACGCCTTCTTTGAAAGTGGAGTGAACTGCAAGAGTAATGATAAATCTGGCCCTATGTGAACGTGTAAGAAGACAGAACAGATGAAGATAGTCAATCGCTGTAAGGTGTGGCAACATGGATATTTGATATATTAGACGTGCTTTGGCTTAGCAAATTATTTTTATTTTTGGCTATGACTGATGCCCAACAGATGTGGTCTGTCCCGTTCTGCCAAGGTGTTTTCATTTTCACTGGAAAGTCAAGCAAAATCTGTCAGAGATGTGAACAGATTTATATAGAATAGATCTTTAACACCTCAAAAGCAAAAGCTTACCAATACTATATGAAAAGCAAGTTTCCGAGTTCGGGAAATGTTTTTTTACAGTATAAATCAATTTCTGAAGTCATTATGCGAAGTCTCGCGAGACTTCGCAAAGTAATAACTTCGGCTCATCGGAGGCAATACATTTCAATGCTATACGGAGTGCTTGCTCCGTACAGTATTGAAATGAAGTTTTATGTGAATCGACTTTGGATGTCTCATCCGAAGTCAATTCGCTCATCACTACAAAATACAATGGAATTTTTATTTTCCAAATCGTGCAATGGGCTGTGGTTTGGAACATCCATCTAGACGGCAGTGGTAAATAGATTATAAATTAGGAGGTTATTGTAGTTAGTGGGACATTGTGAGAACAACCACTCATTAAAAATATTTTTATTTTTTCTTTCAATTTAAAAGGGGTATTCCAGGATTAGAAAAAACATCTGCTATTTTCCAGAAGCAGTGCCTCTCCATCCGTGGGCTGTGTCTATTCTGTAGTGTATTGATGCTTTATAATTCATTTAGATGTGCCACAGAAGTCAATGGAGACTGAAAAAAACTATTCTATATTTAGGAATCCATAAAACCTCTGTAATTGTAGGGTAGGAGTACTGTTCAAGGTCTATTAACTAGACTACTGATGCATCAATATTAGTATTAGCCAGAAAAAATGAAATCTCTTTGTTCTTTTATGACATTCATACTGAACTTATACAGATTTAGGGCTAATGCACACAGACATATTTTCTTTCCGTGCCCATTCCATTTTTTTGTGAACCATTCATTTCAATGAGTCCCCAAAAAACCCCGAAGTTACTCCGTGTGCATTCCGTTTCCATTTTCCATATGTCTGTATATATCCGTTCCACAAAAAAATAGAACATGTCCTATTATTGTCTGCATAACGGACAAGGATAGTACTGTTCTATTAGGGGCCAGCTGTTCCGTTCCGCAAAATACGGAATGCACATGGACATCATCCGTATTTTTTGCCGTTCCTTTTTTTGCGGACCGCAAAATACATGCGGTTCTGTGCATGAGTCCTAAAATAGAAAAACACATTGCACATGCACTACAGACTAGATGGAGCATACAATTGAAAAAAATGTACAATATATCAGATACAGACATGAGCAGTGGCATACATTTAGAAGTAAGGGCCTCATAGCAATGATCAAACGAGGTCCCCCACACAGGACAGAAGGGTTTCTGCCTAAACCATTTTCAATGACCTTTGGGCCATTTTTCCACTGCCTCGTTTGCTAAAAGTTGTTCCTTTAGAGGGTAGAGTCCAGACCAAGTTTTCACCTCCAGTGGAAGAAGAGATAATCCCAACTGGTCTGCCGCTGTGGTAGTTACGCCCCTGGACATGAGCATGAGGCTATATTGCACAAAATCAAATGTAATTTGAAAATGGGATACTTTTGAAAAAAGTACATATTAATGGAGTTTTGCGAGTGATATTGATGGCTTAGCCTCAGGATAGGTCAGATTTGTGTGGGTCGGAAAATTGACATCCCACTGATCAGCTGTTTCAGAAGGCTGCGGTGCTCTCGTGAGTGCTGAGGCCTCTTTACAGCTTACTAAGCACTGCGTCGTCCCTTGGATAGTGTTTCCCATCCTTTTAACGCGTACAAAAATGTATACGTTCAAAGGATGCCTCAGACTGATGCCATACAGTGGCATCCACTCACCATAGAGTTCCTTTATAATAAAAAAAGTATACTTTTTTACCATTGTAAAAAAAAAATTATACTTTTTTTTACCGGATTGTGCAGGAAGCAAGAACATGGTGTTCTGCGTTTTTGTATCCTTTTTTTTTTTTTTACGTATAAATATGTCAAACGGAGGCATATAACATGATGTGAACCCACCCTTAAATGGAACAGACTTGCCCCTAGGCCATATGACCAATGGATATGATGTCACTGGCTTAGGAAGAGGCCATGGCAGTCTCTTCAAACAGGTGATCGGCGGGGGTGCCATGAATCAGACCATTGCTGATCTGATATTGGTGAATGATCCTGAGGATAGGCCATCAATATTACAGTCTCAGAAAACCCTCCTGTAAGCTCTGGTAAGTGCAGCACACTGAAATACATTGACAGGACTTCTGAGCTTGCACTTTTAATAGAAGGGAACCTCTTGAGCATGCGCTCAGGAGTCCTCTCAATACATACCATCAGTACATTGCAGTGGAACACATAATAGGGGTGACTATCAACATCAACATACTAATTAGGAAACTGGAGAAAACTCACTTATTAGTGATTGCAGGAGGGGACAGACTAAACACAATTACTTGATATTTTCACAAAACCAAACATTCGGTGCAGTCAAAAGTTTCTCAGGCCCTTTTTTTGCATAGAGAAGAGCATGGCTTGGAATCAACTGCCTCCCTTTCACATCCACATATAGGAGAGGTGACAGAATATGGGAGTTATAGAGGCACCCAGGCTACTGACTCCCTAAGACTTACTTCAAAATAGAGAGCCATACTCATGAGCCGCTACCAGTTTTAGGCTAGGTAGGATCTTCTAATGGCCAGCAGGGAAGGTGGGTTTTCCAGTCCTGGAAGACATCACTAATGTGCCCTCACTATATTTATGCAATCATAATTATGGAAGAATGAAAATGAGGTCCTCCTATCTGGGACAAGTGGGTCAGTCACATAAGAAAGAAGAAACGTAGCAGGATCACCAAAGGGTACAAACAACACCGGCCAAAAGACTTGCATTGCAGATGAATGGTTTCCATTGGTTGTTTGCGCCCTATCATGATCCTGCTACATTTCTACTATATATGCTTTTGGAGAGACTGGGCTTCTACTCCTGGGCTTCTACACTACGGCTGCACACCCGGGGACTGAATACTTATTTTCTACAAATTCACGATAGTGTTGTGCCTATCTCTAGCACAACCATCTAAGGTGAGCCTCCACTTTTGTTCTATCAACTAGGTTGAACATATAGAACATACTACCCTATGGTGCGCTTTTTTTTGTATGCTTTTCTAGCTACTAAATGCCTATTTACATAAGAAAGACGGGTAACATGACACCAATTCTTTCCCACCTAGCAAAGGCTCACATTGTCTATTAGAGAAATGCATAGTCCCCCCATATCCTCTCTATACCTTGCTTATTGTATCACTTTTGGATAGATTGCCCTCGTGATGTTTAATATGCAAATTTTTGCATGGTTTTGTTGAATAATTGAGAGAATCTAATGCAAATTATGGATTCAATTTACCTCAACTCAATCAAGCAAGTATTACACCCTATAGTATGGTACTGTGCGTGAGATTTTGACTGCTGTTTATAGAACTCACTATTCACCAAGCAAATAATAGGGTTAGCTGGAAGGTTATCCAAATATGCATACTGAAGAGGAGCTCGGCAAATAAATAGGTAATTTCAGTATGGACTCATCTGCATCTGATTATTGATAAGACGTCTTAATCCCAGCATGGTATTTCAGAGTATTATCGGATTTTCAGTTCTCCTGGAGACATATATATATATGTAAGTCGCTATTATATTCCGATGACATAGCTGTCATCTGTAAATTTTCACCATCTCTGGGACAATATACACTATATTTCTATTCGGCATAAGGCCTGATGTACACGACTTTATCTGTTTTGCGGCCCGCAAAATGCAGATCTGCAAAATACGGATGCGGTCTGTGTGCAGACCCTTTGGCTTCAATGGGTTTCTGTTCTGCATTTTGCAGACATATTCTATCTTCTTGTGGAAAGGACATATGGATGTGGAAAGCACATGGATGATCGGTGTGCTGTTTATATCTGTAAGTCTGTGCCGAAAAAACATAGAACATGTCCTATACATGTCTGAAAAGGTACTCCACGCTTTCCAAAAAAAAATACATCTTTTCTTCTGCCCAGTGGAAGAAAAATAGTATGGTTAATACCCGTTAGTCATGCCGCCGATGTCGGCATCTCACCGGATGTGTGGCTTTTCTTCCTGTTCAGCTTCATTTACTAATATGCAACTGAACATGAAGACAGGCGTACACATCCGGTTGGGACCCCAGTGGAAGAGTCCGCAGCCTTTTTGAGGGCAGTGAAGACGGTGGTATCGGCAGCGTGATGAACGGGTAAGTATGGACCAAACTATCTTTTTTACACAGGGTGTATTTCTGTTTAGGTGCACAGACTGCCGGAGGATGTGGCTCATTTATGATGACTTGTGTCTCTCGTCAAAAATGTGATGCATCCTCCAGCGGTGCAGGGGAGATCAAGACCTGCGTAGAAAGCACACACCTCGTCATAAAAGAGCCACATCCTCCGGCAGTCCATGCACCTAAACAGAAATCTGTGACAGCTCTAAGCTGCTGTTGATTTGTCGCTGGCGATGCCTCCTTATTGTCCTTGCCACACCTCCTTCCGGAAAGGTGGCGAAGGGGGCGTAAAACTGCTCTTTGCGACTTTTTAAAGCCACCTTTCCGGAGCAGGGAGATATAAATCTCCCCCATAAAGTGTAAAAATCTGAATCTGAAGCACGGCCACCTCTGCATGTCCCCGTTGCAGGGATAAAAACATCTGGCAAGGAGGGGGGGGGACGGAAGGAACGGTTCAGGGTGCATTGCGGCAAACCTGCGCAAGTAGGGATGCAATTTCAGTCAGTTTTGTCTGTCACTTGTTCAGTTTTTTCCGCGCGAGTGCAATGCGTTTTGCAGGCGCATGAGAAAAAACTTCTTCACTGAAGTTCGGGTTTGTGTTAGATGTTCTGTTGATCTTAGGTGTTCTGTTGATTGTATAATTTTTTTTCTAACATGGTTATAAAAAAAAAAAACTCATCTCATCCTCTTGATCACACAGCCAGTATCGTCTTCTTTCTTCTTCCAGCAGGACCTGCGCTGACGTCATCGCGCTTACCACATGGTGAGCGAGATGACGTCATCAAAGGTACTTTAGCAGGTCCTGAAAGAAGAAGAAAGAAGACGATACCGGCTGTGTGATCAAGTGGATCAGGTGAGTTTATTTTATTTATTTTTTAACCCATCAAAGGACATTTTAGTTACCAATCTGTAGTAAAAATGCTATTATTTTCCCTTATAACCATGTTAGAAGGGAAAATAATACTGTGAATTTACCGGGGTTGCTCATCATTATTTAGTATCCTCATCTCCTAGCAACCATGCGTGAAAATCGCACTGCATCCGCACTTGCTTGCGGATGCGACGTGATTTTCACGCAGCCCCATTCATTTCTATGGGGACTGTGTTGCGTTAAAACCTGCAGAATATAGAACATGCTGCGATTTTCACGGAACGCACAAGTGATGCGTGAAAAACATCGCTCATGTACACAGCCCCATTGAAATGAATGATTCAGGATTCAGTGCGGGTGCAATGCGTTCACGACATGCATTGCACTCGCGTGGAATACTCGCCTGTGTGAAAGGGGCCTTAATAAGGCGGTGAAGGTCACATCTGTACATAACAGAGTCTGCTCATCTGCTTCAATGGCCACAGTGCAATGCTTAATTTCCCCTGTGGAGGCGCTGCAAGAAAATAGAACACTTTACTCCAGCAGATTACATCTGATCCCACAGGAGGACACCCTGTCATAAGCCTATCATGTATTTTTTTCACTGTAGCTCACAAGACAGACTCTCTACCCTGCTGGCGTACTTGAATATAACAAATGATTTCTCCGTTTTAGCGTTGCTGGCAGCAATCTGCCCATTTCTTATCTAATCATTTGATTAATCATACATCAATTAATAAGGCAAATAGCCTGCAGAGCTCGTTTACATGCAATGGTTTTGGGGTATAAGGACTAAAGGGAATGGAAACAAAGGAGAGATTTAATCACAATTCAAAAGATGTTTATAGATTAAAGGGGGTTTCTGAGTGTTTTATACTGATGACCTATCCTTAAGACAGGTCTGTGATTAGGGAGAGTCCTTCTCTCTGCACCCGCGCAGGTCAGCTGTTTGAAGAGGACACGGCACTCACAGGCCTCTTCAGGGACGGACTGGGAACATAATGTGGCCCGGGAAAAAAAAAACTAAGTGGCACCAATGTTGTAGCTAGGTCCAAACTGACAGAAGATGGGGCAACAGAAGTAGATGGGGCCAAAACAAATTGACAGGGTCAGTAATACGACGCAGCACAGAATACCTCCCCAGAAGCAGTCCCTCTGTGGTCGACATGTTCTGTTCTCTTCCTCCTCCAATTGTCTCTAATATGGATATGGAGCAGAAGGCTTCGGAGATCAGATGTGGGCCACAACACCAAGCCCTATCTTCAGCATGTTGCCTGGACTTCCTAATAATGACCCCAATAGTTGCCCTAGTAGTATGTACCAAGCCAGCAGCAGTGAGAAGGGCTCAGGTGGCCTTATGGGCATTGGACCACAGGGGTAATTCCCTGTAGGGTCTATGGCCAGTCCGCCCTTTCAGCCTATTCAAAGCCAGTGATATCACATTTATCGTTCACATGGCCTAGGTGCAGCTCAGTCCCATTCAAGTGAATGTGGCTGAGCTGTGATACCAGGCACATCTGCTATACGATGTACAGTGTAGAGCTTGGTAAGCTGGAAGGAGGCTGCGGTGCTGGAGAACTCTTCAAATAACTGATCCGCGGAGGTGGTGGGAGTCAGACCTCCACTCACCAGATATGGAGGATATGTCATCAGTATAAAACACTCGGAAAAGCCCGTTAAAGTGGTTGACCAGAAACAGCACCAGTCATGAGCTTTGTCTAGGTCTACTGTAGATCTCAGCCTCATTCACTTGGATAGGTATGAGATGAAATACTGACACAGCCTATGGTAAGTGTGACATCTGTGGTATGTTAAGTATTTGAAGGTACTCTAAAACTATATTGTCGTGAATAAATTAATGATAACGGGCATGGATTCATGCAAAACATGGTTGGTTTCTATGAGAACAATCTGGATTAATCGTATGGCAGATGTGATACAACTGGATTCTGCAAAATCATTTGATACAGTGCCAGACAAGAGCCTTGTGCTGAAGCTACAAATGCAGGGACTAGGGGACAATATATGCATATACGCATATACGTATGTAGGTAAAAAAAATTGGTTAAAGGACAGTAAACAAAGAGTCATAGTAAATGGTACAAACTCGAAATGTTCTAAAGTCAGCAGCAGGGTACTACAACGAGCTGCCATAGGCAGAAATGGGACTCCTCAGTTTCCTCAGTTTCTCCAGATCTGGTTGTTAAAATTACAGCCAGATCGGAGAACCATGTTACCGACTGAATCCCGATCCGGTGCTCTGGCGGGGCTGCTGGAGATGAGCGCTTCCAGTCCATAGTTTACCTCCTTAGGCTTTTTAAAAGTTGAGTGGGATGTGTGTGTAGTGTATATATGGTGTATTTATGTATGTGTACCATGTATATAGTGTATTTATATGTGTTGCATATATATGGTGTATGTATAGGTAAACATGTGTAGTGACGCTGCGTGTCAGCCATTGAGTAGGAAACCTGTTGTTAAAAATTTGAATCCCACCCCTGGCCATAGGCCAATTCTATTACAAAGGATTGTGTCTGGGATTTTGATGGCATATTGCTAGGACATGCTATCAAGTCAGATAGGTGCAGGCTCCACCTCTGAAACCCGCACTTATCTCCAGAATTTGGCTCCTAATAGTGAAGAAAAGTACACCGCGCATGAGCGGCATATTATTCATTTCTTTCTATGGGAGTCTCAATAATAGTCGAGCAAGCACGCCCTGCTATTTTTGACAGTCTCACAAAATATAAATGGAAAGCGAACTGCACAAGCGCAGCCACGGCTCCATTCACTTCTATGGAACACTGGAGATAACCAGCTGCTCTCCTCACACTCTGGGACCCACACCCGCCTGACATTGGTGGCATATACTAGCCATACACCACCAACGTCTCAGATGAGACAAGCCCTTTAATCTCTGTATCACTGATCTTGTGGACGTGACTGAGAGAAAAGTGTCAGTTTTTGCTGATGACACCAAACTGTGTAGGATACTTAAAACCCAGCTTAATTGTTAAATGTTACAGAAAGATCTAGATAAGATGGCATCAGGGGCAAAAAAGGGTTCTTTATAGTTAGAGTAGTCAAACTATGGAATTCCCTACCAAAGAGGTAGTAATGGCAGATATTATGTCAACATGAAACAAAAGAGCTGTAACTATTTAATGATTGGCCATTGCTGATACATTGCTAGGTGCAAAATAATAGTGGGTGTCACATGAATGATGGTTACAGTGGGTTTAGGTAAGTATGTGAGTGCAGTCCAGTTGGAAACTGATGGCTCCCTAGTGAACAATGGTAATGCTTGCCTAGTGAAGCCCTTTGAATTATTGGAAGGTCTGATATCAATGCTGATGGAAGTGATATTTACCCAGGTAGATCTGCTCTACCCATAATCAAAGTATACTCAATGACAAAGAATAAATAAATAACGCTCCAGATAAAAACTCAGCATTCAGTTAGGTCTCAGTCAGGTACCGTTAGGTCTAGAAATATTGATACAAATTTTGGCATTTTAGCTGTTTAACAAAACGTATTCAAGATACAGTTATATAATCAATATGGGCTTAAAATGAAGACTCTCTTTAATTTTAGAGTATTTACATCCTAATTGGAGGAAGGGTTTAGGAATTACAGGTCTTTGATATGTAGCTGCCTCTTTTTCAAGGGACCAAAGGTAATTGGACTATTATCTCAAAAGCTATGTAATGTGATGCACGGGCTATTCCCTTGTTAGTCAATCATCAATTAAGCAGTTAAAAGGTCTGGAGTTCATTCCAGGAGTGGCATTTGCATTTGGAAGCTGTTGCTGTGAATCCACAACATGCGGTCTAAGGAACTCTCAATGGAAGTGAAACAGGCCATCAGAAATCCATCAGAGAGATAGTGGAAATGTTAGGAGTGGCCAAATCAACAGTTTGGTATGTTCTGGTAAAAAAAAAAGTGAAGAACATGCTCCAGGAGGTAGGTGTATCAGTATCTAATTTCTACACAAACACAGAAGAGGATTCTCTATGGTAAGAGCAGTGAGACTATGGAACTCTCTGCCTGGTGATAGTGAGTTCACTAAAAGTGTTCAAGAGGGGCTTGGATGTATTTCTGGAGTGTAAACATGTTTACAGGTTATTGTAAGTAGATTTCTGGAGAAATTGTTGATCTAGGGAGTTATTCTGACTGCCTGATTGGAGTCAAGAAGGATTTTTTTCCCCTAAAATGAGGACAATTGGCTTTTGCCTTCATCTAGATCAACTTGCAGGATAACTGGCTGAACTGGACGGACAGATGTCTTTTTTTAGCCTTATAAACTACGTATGTTACCATAAAGAGAAGACTTCATGAGAGAAAATACAGAGGGGTCAACACAAGGTGCAAACCATTAATCAGCCTTAAAATTAGAAAGGCCAGATTAGACTTTGCCAAAAAACATATAACGAAGCCTTTGAACAGCTCATAACCCAAAGCACACCATATCCTCTGTAAAACATGTTTGAGGCAGTGTGATAGCATGGGCATGCATGGCTTCCAATGGCACTGGGTCACTAGTATTTATTGATGATGTGACGGAAGAGAAAAGCAGCTGGATGAATTCTGAATTGTATAGAGATATACTTTCTGCTCAGAATCAGAGGAATGCAGCAAGATTGATTGGACGGCACTTCACAGTACAGATGGACAATGACTCAAATTATAATGCGAAAGCAACCCAGAAGTTTTTTAATACAAAGAAGAGGAATATTCTGCAGTAAGTCAATCACCAGATCTTCACCAGATCGAGCATGCATTCCATTTGCTTAAGATAAAACTTAAGGCAGAATGCCCCACAAACAAGCAAAAACTGAAGAGAGCTGCAGTAAAGGGCTGGCAAAGCATCGCAAAGGAGGAAACCCAGCATTTATTGATATCCAGGGGTTCCAGACCTCAGGCAGTCATTGCCTGCAAAGGATTCTTGATAAAGTATTAAAAATGAATATTTTATTTATGGTAATTTTAATTTGTCCAATTACTTTTGAGCTTGTGAAATAAGGAGGCTTTGTAGAAAAAATTCCTAAACGTTTCACAAAATATCTTTGTTCAACACCTTTACTTAAACCTGAAAGTCTACACTTTAATTGCATCTCAGTTGTTTCAGTTCAAATCCAGTGTGGCGGCATGCAGAGCTCAAATCATTAAGTTTGTTTCACTGTCCAAATATTTCTGGACTTAACTGTATGTAAATAATTATAGGTGTGGTTAGGTCTGATTAGACCCTGGGTCTTGCCACAAGACGGTGTGTTTCCCTTAATGCATTATAAACTACTTTTGGGTAGTGTACCTCTTCGTGAGAGATTGTTGACTGCTAGACATGTCTCTACGATGCACTCAAAGACATTTTGCCCAGTTGACAGACTGAGGGGAGGGCATATCATTGGACTGGGAGAAGCATAATGGTTGTCTCCAAGAACGGCCTGCTATCTAGGCCGTTGTGACCTAGCTGATAGGAGGTGTGGAGGTGTTGGGAGCAGTGGCCCAGACAGACCACCAGTAGGGAGGTTTGTTTGATCCACGGACATGCCCAAGCAGCTCCCCTAGTTTCGGTGTCCACTATCCAGACACAGGTGATACCTTCATTACACACCCTTGTGTCTGCCCGGACCATTTCAGGCACTTAACAGAAGAAAATCTGGTGTTATGGCACCCACATGTCCTGCCATTAACAGGATTTGTTTGTACTAGCGTCAGGAACAAGAAACCTGGACTGCTATGGACTGGAACTATAACTGGAACAATCTAGTTTTGAATAGTACGGATGCCTTATGGTAAGAGTGTCAATCCTGCCACTGCTGTGTAGCAACATACTGCCCCAACTGCTGGTGTGAAGGTCTGGGAAGTCATTACATATGACAGCTGGTCACCCCTAATAGTGACACAAGGGACACTAAGAACTAAGTGATATATGCAGGACATCCTGCAGCCACATGTGTTGCTTCTCATGGCAGGGCTTAAAACTGAAATTTTCGGCAGGGTAATACTCTCAGCCTGCTGCTTTCTCAGGAATGTCTTTGCCAGATTGCAACACTTTCTTGGTTTCTTGGTCTCCAGATTTATCATCATTTGAGCATTTATGGGACCAGCTGGAATGCCAGCTTTGGCAATCTATGAGTGTACAGGATCTACAGGCCCAGCTGCAAAATCTGTTGGCAAATGTGCTGCAGGATCTCATATGGAACCTGTAAGCCTCCATGTCCAACCATATCTCATCTTGTATCCAGGTTTCGGGTGGCTCAACAGGATACTAGAGCATATTTTCAATAGTACAATTTTACCCAATAAACCTACGTTTTATTCATTTCCAACAGCTCCTTTTTGGTGCATAATTTTTTTTCAGTAAGTGTATATGTTCAGAATGAATTTTAGTGTAACGATAACCTCTCAGGCACAACTAACCCTCTAACAAAATTTAAAGAGCTATGGAACTCATGGGACCCCTTTATCAATCTTGACTAATGTTTATTAAGATGTTGCAATGGATATAAAAAAAAACCTCAGCTGGTTCTATATACTGTCAGATGCCAACATATAGTCTATGGAACTATGTGGTTCTATAGCTCTTGATTATAGGTTCCTCAAAAATCTGATCAAAGCTATTAAAAGAGCTTAGAGGTGTACTAGCAAAACCATTAACAGATTTATTTAACCAATCACTGGTAACAGGTGTCGTCCCAGAAGATTGGAAATTAGCAAACGTTGTGCCAATTCACAAGAAAGGTAGTAGAGAAGAATCGGGCAACTATAGGCCAGTAAGCCTGACATCAATAGTGGGGAAATTAATGGAAACCATACTCAAGGAGAGGATTGTGGAACATCTAAAAACCCATGGGTAGATTGATAAAAAACAGCATGGGTTTACTTCAGGGAGATCATGTCAAACTAATCTTATTGACTTTTTTGATTGGGTGACTAAAATAATAGATGGCGGAGGTGCAGTAGACATCGCTTATCTGGACTTTAGTAAGGCTTTTGATACTGTCCCACATAGAAGGCTTATCAATAAACTGCAGTCTTTGAGCTTGGGCTCACATATTGTTGAATGGATTGGGCAGTGGCTGAAGGACAGAAAACAGAGGGTTGTAGTCAATGGAGTATATTCAGACCATGGTATTGTTACCAGTGGGGTACCTCAGGGATCTGTTCTGGGACCCATATTGTTTAATATCTTTATCAGCGAAATTGCAGAAGGCCTCAATGGTAAGGTGTGTCTTTTTGCTGATGACACAAATATTTGTAACAGGGTTGATGTTCCTGGAGGGATACACCAAATGGAAAAGGATTTTGGAAAACTAGAGGAATGGTCAAAAATCTGGCAACTAAAATTGAATGTCGATAAGTGCAAGATAATGCACCTGGGGCGTAAAAACCCAAGAGCAGAATATAAAATCAGTGATACAGTACTAACCTCAGTATCTGAGGAAAGGGATTTAGGGGTCAATATATCAGACGACCTAAAGGTGGGCAGACAATGTCATAGAGCAGCAGGTAATGCCAGCAGAATGCTTGGGTGTATAGGGAGAGGCATTAACAGTAGAAAGAGGGAGGTGCTCGTGCCGCTCTACAGAGCACTAGGGAGACCTCATTTGGAGTATTGTGTGCAGTACTGGAGACCATATCTGCAGAAGGATATTGAAACTTTGGAGAGAGTCCAGAGAAGAGCTACTAAACTAGTACATGGATTGCAGGACAAAACTTACCAGGAAAGGTTAAAGGACCTTAACATGTATAGCTTGGAAGTAAGAAGAGACAGAGGGGATATGATAGAATCTTTTAAATACATAAAGGGAATCATCACAGTAAAAGAGGAGAGAATATTTAAAAGAAGAAAAACTGCTACAAGAGGACATAGTTTTAAATTAGAAGGGCAAAGGTTTAAAAGTAATATCAGGAAGAATTACTTTACTGAGAGAGTAGTGGACGCATGGAATAGCCTTCCTGCAGAAGTGGCAGCTGCAAATACAGTGAAGGAGTTTAAGCATGCATGGGATAGGCATAAGGCCATCCTTCATATAAGATAGGGCCAGGGGCTATTCATAGTATTCAGTATATTGGGCAGACTAGATGGGCCAAATGGTTCTTATCTACCGACACATTCTATGTTTCTATGTTTCTATGATCTGTCTCTTTAAAAGCTGGTTATGTACTCAGCTTTAAGTTCCCATGGAATCATGTACATGTCACTGTTATGAAGGCAAGGTGGCATGCACTGTAAAGGGGGCACTATGGTTGGCTCACTGTCCTGGGTAGTGGTTCACTGGGAAAGGTGCACTTATTTCAGGAGCTCCTCTATGGTAAAAAGTTGGGTAGATTCATAGATCAATACCCTTAGTATTAGTGAAAAACTAAATTTTTTAAATTGTAAAACAAATAATCTAAAATTAGAAAATACTGAATTGTCTCGTTCCATTGTACATACACATACCTTCCAGATAAAGACAAAAATGATGGGCCATGCAGGACAAAACTATAGATTATGAGGCCAGACATACAGACCTCTCACCCTTCACAGTACATGGAAAAAAATAATTTCTTTTGGTGGCCGTGACCTACGCAAAGCCTCGGTACATTTGTCACTGAGCAATACATTAGCCAAACAGCTAAAGTCAAAAATTATATAACAAAGATAATATTTTATGTCTATAGGGCACGGACATGTTTACAATCTTGGTCACCTCTGACCTACTGAGTTTACAATCCAATCCTTTAATATGTGAAGACCATACAGATAATAAGAGAGCTCCTTGGAGATTTTAAAGGAATGGGAGATAAGATAACAACACAATGACTTACATTTTGTCTTTCAGGCTTCCTTTTATAACCAAGCAGAACAGTATGGTCTATTATATTCTGACAGAACAGATCCAAGACAATCCACATTTGTGAGAAGGCTCATCCACCCATTACTTAATCACAGGGTGTCTTTTTCCTCGGACCCTCAATAATCTACCATAAAAGGGCTTGTCCCTTGATTATTGTAAAAAAAAGTACATAGTACATCTAACGAAGCAAGAACCAGCCCTGTTCCTCACATGGATCCAAAGATCTCCTCATTCATTGCTCCAATTGCTCTGCTAGATTTATTTCCACCTGGTATCTCAGGGAACATGTCTTTTCTCAGGGGCATGTCCTTTCTGCTGCAGCTCTCTCCCTGTAACCGTTACAGCTTCTAACAGAGAATCTGGCTGGTAGCAGTTGAAGGATGGAACTAAGCATCTGCGAGGTGGACAGAGAATTAAGGAAAAGAATAAACAGCAGGTGGCACTATACAGATCCATTTTATTGAATAACTAGGTGACTACTCTAAATTTGAAATTACATTCATTTACATAAGTATTGAGATCCAGGTGCTTGTTTGAAAAATGTAGAATATTTTTTGTGGGACAACCCCTTCAAGTGTTCAATTCCTCTGCAGCACCACCATCAGTAAGCTGTCTATGTATGCATGGACACTCAGATTCTTCCAGAGTGAGAAATGCTCTTTACAGCCATCTTTACTCTGGCTAATCGATGAAGGTTCAGAAGAAGAACCTACTTCTATAAACTCAGAACTCCTTAATAAGGGTACTCGAAAATGGGTTTCTAACTCAGATAACACTTTTATGATCAGTGGAAGGTAAGTAATGATATGTGCTTGCAAATGCACACCAATTATATGCCGAAAATGTATGTGATCCTACAATACTCATCACAATCAGATAGGCAAAATTACAATTTTCAGAACTGATATTTTTTACGTGTAAATATGACTTTTATATAACATTTACCTCTGCTGCTAATTGTAAAGTTCCCTAAACTCAAAGCAGCTCCTTTCTCTTTGATGTTCTGGTTAATGATGACAACATAATGGAGTGATAATCTCTAATGATCTATCATCCAAATAAAAAGCTATTCACCGACCACAAGATTGGATCATCACAGAGACGTCTGGCAGTCAGACAGAAGCTGTGTTGGTGACTGACAAGAATGCACTGTATTATTGAAATTAGGTCAGAGTTTCACTTCTTTCATTTTTTAATGTTAGGGTCAATTGGCAAAAACTGATATGAACAATGCATGTTTCATGCACTCCCTTGTGATATGAATAAAGCCTAAAACCAACAGTTTTATATGATAAAAGAAAAGCTAGTGGTATCTTTATATAAAAGACATAAGCAACTATATAAACTTTGTAAAGCCACCTGGACACACAACAGCATGACAATATATGCAGCAAAATCTTGCCTTATTAAACACTGTTTCCGGTGTTCCTTAGATAAACTGGTAGTACAGCTCTCCACTGTGCCACAACGGATCATGTAAGCCCAGCCTTGAAGTGAATTTCCACCTTTTAACATATATTGTTTTAGAGAGATGCAGAGATCTCCTATATACAGTGGTCCCTCAAGCTAAAATATCAATTGGTTCCAGGACGACCATTGTATGTTGAAACCATTGTAAGTTGAGTAATCGGTTTCAAAGCCCCAAAATGTCATCCAAGATAAGAGAAAATGAGGATTTAAAAAACATAGCCAGATAACTAGGACAGATAAAACAAGTTCTTCCATATAACAGTCAGGAATAGCTGCTAATTAGCAACTAATGCAACTGTTTTACCAGAGAAGTGGTCTTGACGGGTTGGATCTGAGACATTGTATGTCAAGTCTAGTTTCAACTTGCGATGGGAAAAGACCATTGTATGTTGAAAATATTGTATTCTGAGACCATTGTATCTTAAGGGATCACTGTATAGGTGAACAATTAAAGGGGTAGTCTGGGACTGGACAACAATTTGGCAGGGGCCTGGACAGTTACAAACTAACAGGACATTAGAGAATATTGTGGGTAAGGCTACTTTCACACTAGTGGCAGGATGGATCCGACAGGCTGTTCACCCGAAGGAACAGCCTGTCGGATCCGTCCTGTCGCTAGTGAACGTGTGCCCCTGGACCGTTAACTATAATATGGGCGGGGCGGAGTTCTGGTGGAGGCACGGCAGCGCACAGTGAGAGGCTGCTGTAATAAAACTACGACATGTCCGACATTTATTCCAGCAGCCTCTTGCCATGTGCTGCTGTGCCTCAGCTGGAACTCCACCCTGCCCCCATTATAGTCAATGGGGCCGGAGTGGTAGTCCGGGGGCACACGTTCACTAGCGGCAGGACAGATCCGACAGGCGGTTCTGTCGGGGGAACAGCCTGTCAGATCCGTCCTGCCGCAAGTGTGAAACTAGCCTAAAAACACTAGGAGAGCTTTCTTCTTGCTAAAAAAAAAAAGACATACATGCTTTGCACGTATTTATATGTTTAGACACGCATGACTTAAGATGAACTAATGTGCACCAAAACTCCACCAACATATTGTCACCAAATTTTGGTGCAAATTTGGTGTTACATTAGACAAAAGTGTGTAAAGGTGCACAAAATTTATAATCCATAATGAGCCACTTAGGAAAAACGTGGCGCATCTTCAGACTGTCTTGTGTAAAAACCCCTTTAGATGGGCCGACCTAGCAGGCAATTATCCGGAACGAACTGTTTGTTCATTGCAATTGCCTGCTCATCAGAGAAGGTGAAGGCTACATTTACTTGCAGAAATTTCTTCTGCAATCGCTCAGCCTCATACAGAGTCATTGTTTCCGGGCAGCAGATCCCTATTTACACAGGATGATCTGCTGCCCAGAAATAATGATTTTGGTGTTTTCATTAATAATCTTTTCACCCGATGAATAAGTGTTGACTTGGTCTTCTGGTGACACAGACACCTTTACGTAGGGCAATTATCGGGAACAATCCTTCCTAAGAACACTCGTTCCTGATAAATGTCCCTATTGTCAGCCTCCTTAAAGAGGTTCTCCAGGAATACAGATTTTTTTGAGTGCTCAGTCATCAGCTGCAGCCGAACGTGTAACCATGCCTATGTAGTGCCGGAAGGACATGTTGAGGACCGGAACAGAGGACTCATCGCTGAGGACCGGAGAGTCAGGGAGCAGGTAAGTATGAATCTTCTGTTTATGGCGGTAGTCTGTGGGCAAAATAAGTATTTCCGGAGAACCCCTTTACGTTTACACTGTCTATTACACAGTTTTAGTAAATCTTCCCCAATGTGCCCACAGTTCTACATCATGGCCTGTCAGAAGGAGATTGTAGATACTGTCAATCAATGCATTATAGATCTCAATGTATTTTATATACAAGGTATGGTTTACCTTCAGAAAACAAAGGGTCCTAAGTAGTTCAGCTACAAGGCATCCATTGCGCAGGGGCCCTGGACCTGTTAAGAGAAAATATCATCATTTATTTTCAGGTCAGAATAAAATGCAAAATCAGGAGATACTGTTTTTTTAGAGGACCAATTCAATAATATTTTGGTTCACAATGATATTCCTAAAACTTTTGTCTTTCTTTTTGTAACAGAACCTGTCCCATTAACCATGGTGTCTGATCTGCAAGCAGATTACACAGCAATGTGCTGCTTCTTTCATGCTGTATGAAAGATGCAATCAGTCTACAAATGAATGCTTGCTCATTTGTCGGTTGATCTACAGCAGAATTACACGGGCCAATTATCGGGAACGAGAGTTTCTATGAACTCTTGCTGCTGATAATTGGACCAAAAATTGAGGAGTGTAATAGGATTAGAGTCAATTAAAAGATATGATGATGAGGTAACGATGTTGGGTTAATCTACAAAAAAGACTATGGACCAGTAATTGCCCCTTTCCATAAGAAAATGTGCCTTCAGCTTTACAGATGATAGTAAACCTTGTTATCAATGATACAGAGGTAGTAAAATCTTGTAGGACAAAAATGAAACTTGGATTCCTTAGAGAATGTGCAAAACAAATGTGGAGCCCCAGTTATGGGTCTACAACACAATGAAAGCCAGATATCCCTCAAAGGAAGGAAAACCAAGCAAAGGGGTGTCTCCATTACAGAGATCACCAAATCCACCATATTAAGTGGCCCCTATGTCAAGATCCCGCTTTTTTACAAGCTTTAAGGATGTGACAGGGAAAACCTAAGCTAGGTATCCATCCACAGACAGCTGTTTCAGGGTGTTGCCCCTCATCAGTGTGGAGTAGGATTCTGGCTAACCGGGAGCAATGCCTCGGAGACTACTCAAACACAACAATAGCTGATCTCAGGAGACCAGCTACAAAAACACCGCGAGCCTCACTTAAGAGTCTCAACACAGCAATCCGAAGTGCAAAGTTCCCTGGGAAACAGGAATATGCAAAACAAATGTGGAGCCCCAGTTATGGGTCTACAACACAATGAAAGCCAGATATCCCTCAAAGGAAGGAAAACCAAGCAAAGGGGTGTCTCCATTACAGAGATCACCAAATCCACCATATTAAGTGGCCCCTATGTCAAGATCCCACTTTTTTACAAGCTTTAAGGATGTGACAGGGAAAACCTAAGCTAGGTATCCATCCACAGACAGCTGTTTCAGGGTGTTGCCCCTCATCAGTGTGGAGTAGGATTCTGGCTAACCGGGAGCAATGCCTCGGAGACTACTCAAACACAACAATAGCTGATCTCAGGGAGACCAGCTACAAAAAACACCGCGGAGCCTCACTTAAGAGTCCTTAGAGAATGTGTTCCATAGAATGACTTCTATATGAATGTATTACATTACATTCAAAGAACATCCAGTGTAATTGGATTAATTACTGTAATGGCTATAGCATTTTTTCCTGGTTATGAGATTACACTTTTGTGAGTAGGGAGATAAGGAGCTATTTTTTTTTTACATAACAATGAATCATAAATTTCCAACCTTTGTATTGTGAGCCGGTCAAACCTATAAAGAAGCCAAACAAGTATTCAACCCTACTAACAGAAGTGCAGAAGATGTGTTCCATTGAGGTCCTAGCCAGATTCCAAGGAACATCAGGCTTCCACACACCCCTGACTAGGAAACAGTATCCAATACCAAGTCAACTCGCATAGAAGAAATACATTTTGAGGACCAAATCTAACTTTATGTGAATACACCCTATGATACAGGAAGTGATGTCACAAGTTCTAAAAACAGATCAGAAATGTTTCATGGATATAAGATCTTAGAACTGGTATCAGATATCTAATAACCTTCCAAAATCACACATAGGGAAAAAAAAACACACCCTTCAAAATCTTTCAAGCCATTTGTGTTCAGTCCTAAGATGACATCACTTAAAAAATGACATTATTTTGGCAGTACAAAAAATGACAATTTACAAAAAATATGGATGCCCAATAAAATTGACTAGGAGTTTCATGATGATTTGCCAATCTCTATGGGTAGTTCGACACCTTTTCTAACAATTGGAATGATTAATAATTTATGACAAATATTTCTGATAAGGCAAAAAAACATTGCAATAATGTTAGAAGATGACATAAATGCATTATAAATATACCATCTCATAAAAGAAGGAAAGCCATGACAATAATATATAGTGTGGATGTATTTCTTTAGTAGAATCATAATTAATATACTAGACTTGAAATGGATGTGAGGTGCTATCATGACAGACACAGAATGTGTTAATCCTAGTAATATCAATGAGGTCTATAGTTCATCCCAATGACTTCCAAGGATAGACTCCATCAGAATCACAAGCTTATCTGGAGATTATAAGGTTAATACATATTCTTCCCTCATTTACCCCTCTGAGAACCATTTATCTAGGGCCAAGCTACTGAGAAATAGTCATCACTCCAGCCCACGAGTGGAGGTCAAGGGGAGCTGAGGTCAGTTGCTGGTCCCGAGTAGAGAATGATAAATAGGACCCTATCACAGGATGAAGGATGTAAGGAAGGTGAGCAGCACAGATTAGAGGGCACAGCTGCACAGAAAGCATATCCACTAAAGCCCTGGAACCAACTCCATCTTAATCAACATTAGCATTAATACGGAGAATACACCCGCCCTCAGACAATAAGGCAAATAAGACAAAGTGCAAACATCTTCATTACTGCTATTAGGGATGGCTGGATCAGTCAAGGATAAAATTAAAAATGGGCTGTTTACTTTATAGACCCATTTTCATACACATTATTAGGGAATTCTCAGTTCATAGAGTGAAACTCTTGTTTAGGATCCTAATGGCCAGAGCGGAAAGAAGTTATTATGTGTCGGTCTAACTTTAGAGGACCTGTCCTATCCTGCATTACACAGACAATCCAACTATTTGATGGGTAATGCTAAATGTGCCCCATGGTAGTGCTGCAATAAAAAGGATCACTTACTACCAGGTTTCTCCACAGATTACAGCTGATCACAGGGGGCTGTTTTTTGTGCAGTTTGTGATCAGCTTATTATGAACAAATACAAGGTAGCTCTTCCCAAATGAATAAGTTCCCCAATTTGTTGGTAGCTATTGCATACCATCCCGAAATGTGATACGGGTGTGACTGCAAGGGGTTAATTTAGCTCTACTCAGTATTACAGTCAACTTATACTCAGGTTGCAAATTGAGCATTAATCACACCCCAAATATGCTGCCACCATCTATCAGATGTTTAGGACCTGACAGATGACTGAGTAAAATCTGATCTCCAGCAGCAAAACAGGTAAACAACGTAATAAAGGCTATGGATTCTTTCAAAGCATACAAGGATCAAACTTATTAAAGTTTTACGCTTTAATAAAAAAAGATGTAATGGTTACAAAGGCAAATAAGGAGAGGCAAAATAAAATGACATACAAGTAAACAAAATAAACAAGTATACAGATATAAAATAAGAAGTAGGAAATTGCAGAACAATCTGACACTTGTAAGCCCTTCAGTGTCCTTCAGAGTGGGGGAAACTTTGGACCTAAACTTGGCTGACCCTAACGATGTGAACACAGCTTTATTGTTCAAAACATGTTTTATAGTTTCAGTCTTTGGCTCAAGTTTTAAGAACTGTCTGTTAATATATTGTTTTAATTATTCTTTTCCAACTTTAGTCAAAATCATAGTTTTTCAATTCTGGGTACAAAATCCCTTTTTGAGTGGATCAGTCACTAGGGCATTAGGAAAGGGCAAATCCACAAAACAGTATACAAGATTATCTGGTACACATGATCATAGCCATAAGGGAAATAGAATTAGCAGTTGTATGCTGACCCTGGGTACCTAATGGGAATGCTTCTGACACAAACCAGTATCACAAATAGTACGTGGTATGTGGGGACCCTGTTACAGATTTTGCATTGAGGTCCAGGTGCTTTAGGTCACATCTCTGCTGGTATCATATGATTAAATTAATTTTTATAATGAGATCACTAACATCTGAAGGTCAGATAGTCACATCCACATCTGTCAAAAAGTAGCGGATGCCAATAAAATATTGGTAGTGGGTCTTGTGAACCATAAATTAGTATTTTTAAAAAAAAACTTTTTTATTGAATACATTACATATCATAAGTTTAACATGTCCCTGTCTTCCTCTGGTTTATACCTTATCTGTTCAAAAATAAGTATGTGTCCAGAGCCAGCTAGAGATGCAAACTAGCACTTATGAAGCCACTATGGGATTGGTTATACTGTTGTATATACTGGAGGCCCTTTTGGCTGCAGGATGCCTCATATGTGCCAGAATTCTGCAACGGTTGTACAGTCTCATTTCTTTTGATGTAAATGTTAGGTCTCATCCAGTTAATATGTCCTGTTTTATTGGCTCACTTTGCAGCTTCTGAGCCCTCCAAATTGACATGTTTTAAGTCATCATGTATAAAATTGCAGGGCTCTGCTGATAAAATTGGCTTAATTACACTTCCAGACTGATTTAAATGTTATCTAAGCGTCAGTGCCAAGTGTTAGACCCAGAGTAGAATAGCAGAGTGCATCTACAAAAACTCAAACAAATCTACTTCTAGAGTGCCCCAAGAGCTTTTTTAGTATGAATCCTCTTCCTTCACCCTTGCTGTGTCTCGAAACATATCTCACAACAGTTCAATATATCACATAGCTACAGGCCCTCCAGCGAGCTATCACTGCAGTTCCACTGCCAAAATGTATTAGCTGTGGATATAATGGCCAAAGCACTGCACAAATATTACCTCTCACATGTCAGGCTGCATTTACCATGCCGAACATACAAGTCACACTCATGACATGACTTAAAAAAAAAAACAACATCTGAATTACCAGCCTGGAGCGCTCTTCTAATGAGTGGTGTGCAATTTGAAAAGGTACATAAAAGATTATTATAGAATTAATCAAG
Source organism: Bufotes viridis (assembly GCA_033119425.1). Classification (NCBI taxonomy): domain Eukaryota; kingdom Metazoa; phylum Chordata; class Amphibia; order Anura; family Bufonidae; genus Bufotes; species Bufotes viridis. Next base: position 413,675,086 of record CM065590.1, on the reverse strand, counting down.
GCAGACTACTTCTAAAGGGGCAATGTGATCATAGGGAATTAGTCTGTCCCATGAAGACATGCCCTGTATATGGGAGTCATAAAGCAGAGTCTTCTGCTTAGGACACTCCTTTACTGGAAAGAATGATGAGATGTTAAAAAGAGTAGGAGGGAATTTATTATGAGGGTAATACTTAAAGTCAGTTTTCCTTGATTCCCTGTTGGAGTACTTTGTCTCAAGTTTATCAAACTGTGCACGTTGTTTGTTAAATTTGGCTCCAACCCCATACTCGGGTGGCTTTGGGACTTTTTTTTGCATCCCAGTCATAAATCTGGAGTGAAGCTAACCACACCAATTTTTCCACCTACTATCCAAAACTGTTGTGAGGGGTGTAAACATGCAAAAAGACACAAAACTTTTGCACACATGACCTCACAAAAGTCCTCTTTTGTCACTTTTTTAAGACAGAATTCTGGAGTGCAGGTCATGATAAATTCCCCCCTAGGTCTTGCAGACCCAGCCCATCCATGTGTTTCATGGCTATGGATTGAGCTGGATGGATGACATATAACACTACTTGTGACTGTATGGTCAGTTGTGGGGGGGTTGTTCTGAAGCTGGACATGCAGTAATCCAGCACACATGTAAGTGGGAGGGGGTCACTAATACCATCTAGTCGACTTCTTTGGTGGGAAGAGGTCTATGAGTTCTCCTATTCTGAAACCAAGTTTGTAGAGCAAACCCCTATACTGGCATATTTCAACTGCTTTTAGAAGATATTTGTATACCATAATAGAACGGAGACCCCTGACCTTAAACAGACACTCATGGGGAAAACTAATAGAAATAGCACCAAAGTGATCATTTCTATGTCACGCATAATCCTCCCCCTCCCTCTCCAAAGACCTCTATGTAATCTAATCCTTCAGTGAGCAGGCAAACTGTCTTCACTGAAGATAGAGCTGAGCAGTGAACAGAGAGTTAGTGGAGAGGAATGGGGAGCAAGAGAGGAGCCTGATAAGAGAAGAAGGAAGGTTCTTTCTTGAGATATATTGCAAAGTTTCTTATGATCACTTGTACTATTCATTTATGACAGTTACTGTTTAAAATAGGCATCGATAACAAAACATACTAAGAGTTACTGTACAAACAATGTTGTTGGGGAATTGGTTTGAAATTACATTGCAGTGTCAGTAAGGACAACAATGCTAGATAAGAAAAGCCCAAATATTAATCTATTCATCCCCAATTTCAGAAAGAACCATAATGAGGTCTACAGAGACCCACTATTTAGATATAGATCTTCAAGCTGTATTTCAAGATACTGTACATATTAGGACACCCCTAGATGTCTTTAGTAACCCTTCAGTTTTTTCTTTAGTCTCATTGTTATTCCTACAACACCATACATTTGCTGCTTTCAGCTTTCCTGCCAACACCGCCACATTTGCTGTCATACTTTCATACTCCCGTGTTTGGGAGAGAGCAAGACAGGCTAATGCCACCACCAAACACAAAGTTTAGGAATACTTTGTAATGGGCCCAAATGGATCTATTCAAGCTCCAAGTTTTATGTATACGTACCGATACAGGACTCTTAGAAGTCTATGGAACCCTAATACAAGCCTATAATTTCATTGTGTAATATTCCATTAGATGCTCTATTACTTTACAATGAAGGTATTTTCTCATAGCATTGGTCTTAGCGGAGAATATCTTTGTAATGCAACATGGAGACAACCTATGGCAGCACCATCAAGATGGCCGCAATGGACTCTTCACATGCAAGTGGATGAAGGGATTTATTACCATAAAGCACGAGGAAATTCAGATAGAAGTCCGCCTCGTGAATCTCAATTTGCTCAACACTGCTGACAACCATTAGTTTTTAATTATGCTGGACAACCCCTTTAATGTACTGTAAAATGAAGATTTTTATCAGATTTATTTTCTATTGTAAATGACTCATTCTCATTTGGTAATTCAGTATTTGTATTTTTTTTTAATCAATATAACCTACCAGCAAAATGCAATAAATTCCCAATTGTAATTACTACATCTAATCCTTTTACATGTCTATTAGCAATCATGGCAATATTGCTAATATGATGTCACTACAGTTGTCCTTGAGGTCCGTGCATCGCCAGAGGCACATCTTGAAATGACTTCACTCCCTCAGTCTCAGCACTGTGTTGAGGACTCAGAACAAAAGGTTCAAGATCTATTTCAATATTTTATCTTCTTTAAAGCTGTACATACTGTACTCCCCAGAGAAATTCTCCCTCTGCCCTGAGAAACCTGAATCAGAGATTTCGATTTTAGCGAACCCTAAATGCTGCCGGTGCCATGGTGTTTTGTATAGTTACTGAACAATTTGGGGTCTGTATCAGTACATATTCAACTTTTACTAAATGCTGGGATTCTTAATCACCAACCATCATCAATATATCGGTATAATAATAAAATAACTAATATGGAGAGGAGGAAAGCATAAGGCTAAATACAAGGAAGAAAATGGACATTATAAACATGACTGACCACAGAGATATCAGTAACCGATACCATCATTAAGGAAAATGAAAATGTATTAAAAAAATGACAAAAAAAATAAAAAGCTGCCCCTTCAAGGGCAATTTGGACATGTAATTCATGGTTCTTTTTATCCAGAAACAGTGTTACACTCGTCTATAGGCTATGTTTGGTATTGCAGCGTTCTCCTATTCACATGAACAGAGCTCAGCTGTAATACCATAGATAACCCATAAGCAAGGGGAGCAAAAGTAAATAGTTGGGGCAGCACTACCTTCACATTAGTCTTGTCTTGCTCTGTAGTGGTAGTGCCCGCGATGTCGGGTCCTGGTCAGACCCCCGTAAACATATCCAAAATGAAGAGAAAACCGCGGCACTCACGTAGTTGAATTCTTCTTTATTTCCCAAGATGCGACGTTTCGACTTAATACAAGTCTTTTCAAGCATACTTGAAAAGACTTGTATTAAGTCGAAACGTCGCATCTTGAGAAGAATTCAACTACGTGAGTGCCGCGGTTTTCTCTTCATTTTCCATAAGCAAGGGTGTCGCTCTTTCTGAAAGAAAGCACAATTTTTTTTTTAATGTCATAGAAGCCACCTTTTGGAACTCCATTTATAGGCATCCAGATACCATCCAGATACCATGGTATAGATACCAGTTTTAGTCCTTCGGAGACTAATCAGAGACTAAATTTAAGGGAAGCCAGTCATGGCTTCAACGCAAGAGTTGAGCTCATGAAAAATTTATCATAAAGAAGCCCCTCCGTGATACACTGTGACCACCACACAACAGAAACTTCCGATCCAGTGCCCTTATTGTCCACAATGCCTCCATGATGACAACTACAGTGCCCTGTAGCCGTGAGAGCCATATTACCCCCAAAACAAACCTGAAGAAACCCCATAACAATATCAGTAAACAAGTATGCCTTATTGACCAGTATACCTAATTAAATGTTAACTTCTTATATTACGGGTAGGTTGAGTATGTCCCGGATGTTTTTAAATTAGGCACTCAAACGATCCAGGTAACTCTCTCCTTTCCTTTGCCATTCCTATACCGTACATGCAGCATTTATTAACTTCTCAGAAACAATGACAATGGTAGGCAATCCCACTTCCAATTAAGGGTTAAGTAGGTGCTTCTGCTACCTGTCACCGTGTCACCTATGCACTACTCACAACAAAGACTTTTGGTGGCTCATCAAGGAATATGCTGACCTACTTCTACAGGCCTGTCAGGGCTGCTTAATTAAGGCTTTACACGCAGTGGCGTATGGCATATCCAAGACACAGAGAACTTCAAACCCGTGCATCATTTTTTGCCAAATTGGAGCTAGTGAATGTCATTTGCATTGTAATCTCGTATAACAAAAAAAAAAGTCAGCAAAGTAGGGAACCAAATCCTCCAGGAGGCATACTTAGTTGATAGTACCGTTACCTGGGGCTATCATAGTGATACTGCAGTAATTTCATGTATTGTATGACCCTGGTTGCATGTTCCTAGTACACAACATGGTACCTTGGCTGCTACAAGTGTCTCTGATTACTGAATGATCACAAGATCCTTCATACGGTAAGACATTCAGAGACTACAACAGTAAGAACATCTCAAAGATCATTGTTAGGACTCCAGTAGGTGATACTACAGTCGGCCCCTGAGAAGCTGATGGAGAGAATGGGAGAGGTAGCGGACCTGATGAGATGTTGTGTCACAGTGGACTTGCTTAGGTCGTTGCTCCCTGGGGATCGCTACAGTGGAAAGGTGGTTTGATGAATCATGCTAGAAGTAAAGGAATAAAAGTCTCTCTTTACTCAGTGCAAAAGATAAATTGCAGTACATCCAGCAGTAGTTTTACATCATAATGCAATTTCTATCCCTACTTGATAAGGTATGGTGGCTGGATAAGTGTCAGTTAATGGCACCTCTGATAAGCTATCTTGCTGATGACTCTCTCTTGAAATGTTGGCTAACAGCTGTATTTGGAAACATGAGTCTGTGGATGTTCACTGTGTCATGCAGACTTTGAGTTGGTGTGGCCTGGATCTAATCAAGGTGATGGGTGTCTGAGCTGTAGTCCTCTAATCTGCAGCAGGGTCTGTAAAGCTGTGGCTTGCTGGTCACTCTGCTGACTATAAAATGCTGTGGTTTTGAAGAAAGCCGACACTTGGGATTCTTGCAATGTCACTGGACTGGTAGTCTCACAAATGGGTCCCTAAGACCCTTGAAGTAGGAGCTCCTGACTGTGCTTCCTCACTCCTCATCAGTCTAGCTAAGACTAACTCTCTTCGTGGAAGTAAGACCCACCCATGCCTACCAAAAGGTTAGAAATGGAATGGTAAGTCCCATTCTTAATGCCAACCACTGCCAGCCATACCCCATCTGCTGGTGTACAGTGGATGCATTAAAATGGCAAAAACTTACATAACAAACCAAAACATTGCAGATACCCCCGGGTCTGGGGTACTGCAATGCCACTAGGAAAGAGACAAAGTTTGTGTTAGGCCCTGGGTAAAATTTGTGTAGGAGACAAATGCAGTATTTTGGGGGAAAAAATACTGCTATACTATACCCACCACTATGTACTGTAGGGCTGAATAACAGCACTCTACAGCAACTAAATACTGTTATATAAATATTACATCATAACTGTGCACACATCACAGTGCCATACAGTGTTTAGACAGCAAAATAATATATTCTCCGAATAACAACACCACACAGTACTTAAATAGTAGTACCACAGCATGCCTCATAAGGAAAACCAACTTCAAGATACCAGGAAGGTAGTTTATGGGTTAGTCACTGGGAAGTTGCCCCTTTGTCCATGTCCATACCATGAGTGACTAAGAATCAGAGGAAATGCTACTGGGGCATAGAGGTATCTGTTGGACCAGGGTTCCTGTCTATCGGCCACTCTGCAACACTAAACCAACATTTTCATTTGAGCCTGAGAGTTTCATGTTATACCTCTGCTAGTAATATCACTTGAACTTTAGCTCTTTAGTAGACTTTAGCTCTTTAAAGTCAGAAAGTTGAAATCTGACAGAAAACCACTTCTTTGGTGCACCAAATCTTTCAATTCCCAGTTTATAAAAGTCAACTTTTCTTCAATTAACTAAAAAGTAAAGGTTGGTGTGTTGCAAACTGGTAACATGATAATAAATCAAGGTAGGGATTGGATTTTGAAGGTCTATAAATAGTGGACCCCCATGGGAAAGTTATCCCTTTTGCCCTAACTCATACCATAATCTCCCTCTTAGGCTTTCAGTGGTCTGTATCAAGCTATCTATGACATTTCAGATGATATTTCAGATCTAACCATAGTAGTGTAAACCATATACTGTAGGTAATGAACTCTATGGAAACGGTGAACGTCAATGGCTTAAATATATCTATGCTCAAATACAATTTGAGTATTTGAGGCTTACAGTTTAGGTGGTCCTTCAGTGCAAGGAGCTAGAGATATAGGAAACAGTTTACAATCCATCCTTGGTTTGGGATTAAACAACAAGAGGCCATAAAACACTTGAAGATTTGGCATTCACATATACTACTGCCCCCAGAGCCCTGTAAATGTTTAGAGTTTTCTGCTGCCGCTGCTTAGTACGCTTACCCAGTATCTGGGTCTCTATGCCATGAATCATACATTTATCCTTTCCTTGTTGTATGCAATAAGATAACAGGAAATATGGTTGTCTCCATATATACATAATTTATAAATGTGTGCACCTGCATTATTTTACAGGTTAACTCTATGCTATGGTTTTTAAGGTCTCTCCTGTAAAATAGGATGGAACTGTAACCATACAACATCAGGGGATTCTTCAAAGACATGGGATTTTTCAAAGTGGACAACCATTTGAGTGGACATCATCTTCAATTGTCTATGTATCTAAAGCTGGTCATACACATTAGATACACCTGCTGATTTTAGCAGATAGCCAACCATCTAATGTATATGGGGGGGGGGCTCTGATTTATCCCCTGGGGTAAAGGATTGGATTTTAACATGCCAAATCCTTTGTTTTTAGGACAGCGACCTAGCATATGTTCGCATTCGCAAATTCAAGTTAGAGCTGGGTCCCTAATGGTTGTATTGCTAGAATATAACGAAGATAACGAATATCGAATATAGCACTATATTCTAGCAAGCCAACTATTAGGAACCCAGCTCTAAGTTGAATTCGCAATGCGAACATCAACTTAGAGCTGAGTTCCTAATGCTTGGCTTTCTAAAATATGACGAAAATTGAGAATACAGTGCTATATTCGATATCTTCGTTGATTCTCCTAAGCTAACCCAATAGGAAATTTGCCTTTATACACTGTTCAAAATTCAAATCGCAAAACGTGAATATAAATTTGCGTAACATTCGCAATATATAGAATAATGACGAATATATGACGAATATTCAATCGAATATTTGGGAAAAATCGCGAAATCGAATATGGCACCTCCCGCTCATCACTACTTATAGGTACTGTTTATAAAACACAGTTTTGGTCCATGCATTATACATACTTTGGGTTTCCATGGTAGCACATGAACATATAGATTCACCTTATTTACATTGATGCTGTATACTTAACATGGCCCATCAAGGTGTCATCTGTGTGGGTTCCAGGGCAACTGTATGTCAGTTTCTGCACAGATTTTTTACATAGCGTGCAGATGGGAGTGCATGGCCCTGTAAATCAAAGTGGAGAGGACGTAGCAGTTGCAGAGAGATCTAAACCTCTAGGTGTAACCGCAACACCCCCGTTGCTCCTAGAGGCTCATTTGCATATGTTAAAACATAATTTTTCTCAGCAATGTGTGCACATATAAACATGGGACCAACACTGATGCCTTCAGCTGGCAAGCACACATGTAACAGGTCAGCCAAGTTCATAGGTACAAATCTGCTGACAAATGCCCTTTAACCTCTTTAGGACGCAGGGTGTACATGTACGCCCTTGTATCCTGGTACTTAAGGACGCAGGGTGTACATGTACACCCTGCGAATATCCGATCATCGCTGCGCACATGGCGGTGATCGGAACAAGGTGCCTGCTAAAATCATTTAGCAGGCACCTTGGCACAATGCTGCGCTTTCTGTACTCTCTGATCCCTGTGGTCTGTGATCGGGGGGATCAGAGACTTAAAAATGCCCCAACGTTATAAATTTTAACCCCCCGCTGCACCCCGCCATATTAGTGTCCCCCCGGGCGGTTCAGGGGGGGGGGGAATTGCGGGCGGTGTCTAGTGGGTATAGCAGGGGGTTAGCACATTGCTGACCCCCTGCTATAAACTGCTGACATCTGTGCCGTACAAATATCAGCAGTTTAACCCCTTCCATACCGAAGTCCGTACGGACCGCCGTATGGCAGTGGTTAACAGGGAGGGAGTTCCCTCCCTCTCCTATCGGGGGGCTGCTGTGCCTTTGCAGCCCCCCAACAGGATGGGATAGCAGAGGGAGGGGGCTCCCCTCCCTCCCCATCACCCGCTGCTCTGAACTGGCAGCAGTTGATGGTTGCCATGGGAGCAAGATGCTTTCAGAAGCGTCTTGCTCTGTCCATGGCACTGAAACTCTGAATAGGCTTTTACTAAAGGCAAAAGCCTATTCAGACTTTGTAAAGTAAAAAATACACTATATAGTGTACTTACTGTATTATATAGACACCAGATCCACTGGATCTATAAGAACCAAGTGGGTCTGGGTAAAAAAAAAAAGTGAAAAAAAAGTAAAAATAAAAAAATACATATCACTGAATAAAAATTAAAAAAAATAAAATACACTACACATATTAGGGATCGACGCGTCCATAAAAATCTGCTCTATAAAAATATCACATGAACTAACCCCTCACGCAAATACCGTAAATAAAAAAACAAAAAAATGGTGTAAAAAAGTCATTTTTTGTCACCTTGCATCACAAAAAGTGTGATACCAAGTGATCAAAAAGGCATATGCCTCCCAAAATAGTACCAATAAAACCGCCATCTCATCCCGCAAAAAATGAGTCCTTGCATAAGACAACCGCCCAAAAAAAAAAAAATATGGCTCTCAGACTATGTAGACACTAAAACATTTTTTTTTTTCTAAAATGCTATTTTTGTGTTAAAAAAGTATACATATTAGGTATCACCACGTCCGTAAAAACCTGCTCTATAAAAATATTGCATGATCTAACCCCTCAGGTAAATCACCTCACATCTCAAAAACTGTAATAGCAAGCGATCAAAAGGTTATATGCACCCAAAAATAGTGCCAATCAAACCGTAATCTTATCCTGCAAAAAATCATACCCCACATGGGACAATCACCCAAAAAAAAAATAAAAAAAATATGGCTCTCAGACTATGGAGACAATAAAACATGATTTTTTTTGTTTTAAAAAATGATGATTTTGTGTAAAACTTAAATAAATAAATAAAAAGTATATATATTAGGTATCGCCGCGTCCGTCACAACCTGCTCTATAAAAATAACACATGACAAAACCCCTCAGGAGAAGACAACAAAAAAAAAAAAAAAAACGTTGTCAAAAGCCATTTTTGTCACCTTACATCACATAAAGTGTAATAGCAAGCGACCAAACTGTCATATGCACCCCAAGATAGTGCCAATCAAACCGACAACTCATCCTGCAAAAAATTTGCCCCTACATAAGACAGTCGCCCCAAAAAAAAAAAAAAAACTATGGCTTTCAGAATGTGGAGACACTAAAAAGTCATTTTTAAAAGAAATGCTTTATTATGTAAAACTGAAACAAAACCCCCCAAAAAGTAGCCATATTTGGTATTGTCGCGTCTGTAGCAACCTCCTCTATAAAAATAGCACACAATCTAACCTGTCAGTTCAACGATATAAATAACAAAAAATAAAAACGGTCCCAAAACAGCTATTTTTTTGCACATTTTCCATTTTAATCCATTTTCCAGTAACAAAGCAAGGGTTAACAGCCAAAAAAACTCAATATTTATTGCCCTGATTCTCTAGTTTGCAGAAACAACCCATATGTGGTTGTAAACTGCTGTATGGCCAAATGGCAGGGTGTAGAAGGAAAGGAACGCCATATGGTTTTTGGAAAGCGGATTTTGCTGGACTGGTTTTTTGACACTATGTCCCATTTGAAGCCCCCATGATGCACCCCTACAGTAGAAACTCCCAAAAAGTGACCCTATTTTGGAAACTACGGGATAAGGTGGCAGTTTTGTTTGTATTATTTTAGGGTAAATATGATTTTTGGTTGTTCTATATTACAAATTTTTTTTGAGGCAAGGTAACAAAAAATAGAAAATCTGAAATATCACCTCCATTTGCCAATAACTCTTGTGGAACACTTAAAGGGTTAACAAAGTTTCTAAAATCGGTTTTGAATGCCTTCAGGGGTGTAGTTTCTTAGATGGAGTCACTTTTATGGAGTTTCTACTCTAGGGGTGCATCAGGGGGCTTCAAATGGGACATGGTGTCAAAAATCCAGTCCAGCAAAATCCGCCCTCCAAAAACCATACGGCGTTCCTTCCCTTCTACACCCTGCAGTTTGGCTATACAGCAGTTTACAACCACATATAGGGTGTTTGTGCAAACTACAGAATTGGGGCAATAAATATTGAGTTTTGTTTGGCTGTTAACCCTTGCTTTGTTGCTGGAAAAAATTTAAAATTCTCCAAAAAATCGAAATTCTGAAATTTTATCTCCATCTGCCATTAACTCTTGTGGAAAACCTAAAGGTTTGGGTGGTTTCTATTATGTAAGCCTCACAAAGTGACTTCAGACCTGAACTGGTTCCTAAACAGTGGGTTTTTGAAAATTTTTGAAAAATTTCAAGATTTGCTTCTAAACTTTTAAGCCTTGTAGCGTCCCCAAAAAATGAAATGGCATTCACTAAATGATTGATACATGAAGTAGACATATGGAGAATGTAAATCAATAACTGTTTTTGACTGTATTACTATGTATTATAGAAGTAGAGAAATTGAAACTTGGAAAATTGCAAACTTTTCAAAATTTTTGGTAAATTTTATATTTTTTATAAATAAAAATGAAAATTTTTTACTTCATTTTACCACTGTCATGAAGTACAATATGTGACGAAAAAACAATCTCAGAATGGCCTGGATAAGGAAAAGTGTTTTAAAGTTATCAACACATAAAGTGACACTGGTCAGATTTGCAAAAAGTCCTTAAGGTGAAATAGGGCTGAGTCCTTAAGGGGTTAAAGGTATGTTCATATGTTGCAGATTCTTTGTCAGATACTTGAGCGCAGAAAATCCACAGCATATTACAGTACCAACAAAGTGGATGAGCTATTACAAAATCTCACCTACATGCTGTGGAAACGAAACTGCAACTCAAATTGACCTGTGGCACCGTGTTCCACCCAGGAATTCACCGTTATCACTGAATGGGGTTAAAACTGCAGCAAATTTGCAGCAAAATGTGTGACAAATCTGTAAAACGTGTAGATTTTGCCATGTAATGAAGGCAAAATCTTCAGCAGAAATTACGCTGTGGAAAATTCACCTTGTCTGGCACTATCCTAAGGTACGGGGGAAATACACAACATGTACTTGCTGTGGAATCTGAAGCAGAAATCATAAATAGTCCCTTGAATTTTCGCCACGGTTTTGCAGTTTGCGCTACCATGGAGCCACCCACTGATGTAGGGGCTAATTAACGTGTGACCATCAGTGGAAACTATTGCAAGAATAGACATGCTCATCCTTCTCTCTCTTCTAAATGGAATTGTTGCGTGGTTTCCCATTCAGATCAATTGGACCAGGGGCGTATACAGATGTCCGAGGGCGCCATAGAAAAGAATGGCCCTCCTACCCCACCCACATCTAAGGCCTTGTAAAAGAAAAAAAAAGACAAAAAAACATGTGAACATGCCCAGAAATCTCATGTAATTTACTGCTACTGTAAAACACTATAGTTTTTCCACTACCGTCCGGGTGGATGTACTATACGCCAAGTAGAGTTAAGTTTTATTTTTTATATATACTTCATATACCTTCACACAAGTCCAAATATAAGAACAAATACAAAAAAAAATTGTGTATCTGACCGATTCATTTTATACAAGTATTAACCACACTGTAACCTTGAACTGACCTTGGGCAAAGGTCCCAGATTCCATTTATCCGTAGTAATAATGAGTACAGATTTACAAGGCCGACCCCTGTCCTATGTTCATTCATTATTAATAGGCTCCAAATTATCCCTAATAGTGACTGCGTTATTAGTAGGGCTACATTACAGTTGTTTCTGCTTTAGTCAATTAACCCTGTATATATGATAAACTATTGCTTCAGTGATATATAACCTAAAATACTCTCCTCAGGTCTTGTATGGCATATGTATGTATATGTAACTACTGATAGTGAAGTGAAGGTATGGGCACAAGTACATGTGTTAATCTTGGTGATCCCTCTCAAGAGGAGTGAGTACCCTCCTGGGACATATCTTATTAATTTCTTCTCCAGCGCACCAGTCCAAGTTCCTCCCACATGCACCAGTAAGAATGCTCCCTTATCGCTCCCTCGCAGTAGTTATGCACCCTTAGTGCCCCCATGGAGTAAGGATGCCTGCTTAGTGCACCCACACAGTAAGGATTACTGCTTAGTGCCCACTGTGTTAAATAAGGATGCCCCCAAGGTTTCCCTCACACAGTAAGATTGATCCCCATACAGTAGAAGCCTTTTAGTGCCCTAAAGTGCACTAAATAGGTGTAATTACTGTGAGTGGACACAAAAGAGTCACCATCATTATGTGGAGACACTACTGTATGCCAGAATGTATGCCAGGAGGACCCTATATGGGAGCCACATTACTGTTGTGGGCACTGTGACGGAGTGAAGGCCCAAGCCTGACTGGGCATCTATGGAAAGGGATTAGGTTTAAAGAGGTATTCCCATATCAGACAATAAGGGCATATCGCTAGGATATGCCCCCATTATCTGATAGGTGCGAGCCAGCGTTCGGCTATATTCACCGGCCCCATAGAAAATGAATGGAGGACGGCTGCACAGTGCACCCTCCTTCACTTTCCAGCTCTGTTCTCGATATAGGTGTGGGTCCCAGCGGTGGGACCCGCACTTATCAGACAATGTCCTTGCGATATGCCCCCATTGTCTGAGATGGGACAACCCCTTTAATGTAAAAAAAAAAAAACATTTCGCCCCTCATTGCTTTTATGGAAAAGTTGGGAAGTACCGTATATGTTGTCTCTATTACAGCCCGTGTTTCCTCTTGGCACCATTGTTTTCTCTCATAATCCAAAATGACATCCCATAACTCCATCACTAGGATTTACTACTTCTGGGAAATGAAAGTGCAACCTCTGCTTGGTCAAAGACTGATGTGAATAATGAGACGGTAGCTTATCTGCGGCTTTGACTTCTGGTGTACCACTACGTGTACTATTTTTGATGCTGGATAAGGTGTAATATTATTCTTTATTTTTGCACTTATTAGTATTATTCTGTCAGGACAATATTGGCTGCTAATGAGTCCCCAGTGGGAAGATTAACACAAGATAAAGCCTTCAAACGTGGGCTCGGTATACAGTATACTGCAGTATAATCTGCAATTTAATGCATCAATGATAAGGTAAATAGATGTCATCTTAATTGTAGATTGTGGCATGTCTTATCTCATTGTACTGAACTAGGAATGAACTCAAGAATGGAGTCAATAAGAGCATGGACACAAATGTATTAGACCCTCTATGAGAAGTCGGTAAGATTGTGTTCTAAAAAGAGAGGATGGTTAAGTGAACAGAAGGTGTATGGATTAAAGATACTGCATGCCCCTCAGAAAATTAAAGGAACATTCTATATAAAACCTGATATGCTGCCTTATGCCTAGTGCAAAACCTATGGGGGCAGTGCATGACAAAGACATTTTTTTTCTTTGGATTCCTGCATCTTGTGCTTCCCTTTGCCTGCACTGGGCATAGTCAATAAATGTATTCTGGAGTATTCCTTTAAGGTAAAAGGAAAGGCATGGGATGGGGGACGGGCATTTTTGTAACAGCCGTCAAACGGCCATTTTTAGAACCAATGGAGGTCAATGGGCTACTCACATGGCCTTTTTTTAATGGCCAGTAATTAGCGTCGGTCAAAAAAATAGGATTTATTTTACGGCCAGACAGACCTCATTGAAATCAATGGGAACGTTCTTAACGGTTGTTACTAATGCAACCATCTGATGGCTGTTAAAATTGGGTACACATCAGAAAAAATGGTCTTTTAGGGTTTAAAAAAAATACTTGCATACGCAGGGACACTAGCTCCTCACTGGATGGAGTAGGAACAGCACTCAAAGCGTGTTGATGTCACCACGATGGGAGTGTCAGATGCTGCCTCGAGTGAAGAGCGAGTGTCCCCATGTGTGCAAGTGGATGAGAGGTTTCTTTGTTTGTTTTCTACGCAAGCAAAATGAAGGCCAAAGGTGGGCATTCTTTATACTGGGAGCCACTAATGGGGCTCCCAGTATATTTATGCTAGAGGCCACTAATGAGGGCATTAATAATACTGGGAGGCACTAATAGGGGCATTTATAATACTGAGGGGCAGTAATGGGGACATGAAAAGGGTTTCCCAAGATTTAAATACTGATGGCCTATCCTCTGACCCCAGCTGACTTGCTGTTTCAGGGGGCACCAGCACGCCGCAGCCTTCTCCCTGCTCATTCACCAAGCAAAGCGCCGTACATTGTATAATAGCTGGTATCACAGTTCCGCTCCATTCACTTCTATGGGGCTGAGCTGCGCTTAGGCCATATGACCAATGAACGTGTCATCACTTGGCCTAGTGAAAGCCGAGAGTAGGCCGCTGCACTACTGCGAGCACCTCTGCTATCTCAAACAGCTGATAGGCGGCCAGAAGATAGTTAATCAGTATTTAAGTCTTGGAAAACCCCTTTAATCATACTGGGTGGCACTACTGGGGGCATTAATCATACTGTGGGGCAACTACTGGGGGCATTCATCATACTGGGGGGCACTGACAGGGGCATTAATCATGCTGGGTAGCACTAGTGAGGGAATTAATCATACTGGGGGCACTAATGGGGGCATTAATCATACTGGGTGGCACTACTGGGGGCATTAATCATACTGGGGGGGCACTAATAGGGGCATTAATCATACTGGGTGGCACTAGTGGGGACAATATTCATACTGGGGGACAATAATGGAGGCATTAATCATAATGGGAGACAATAATGGGGGCATTAATAATACTGGGTGACAATAACGGCGACATAAATAATACTGGGGGACAATAATGGGGGCATAAATAATACTGGGGGACAATAATGGGGGCATTAATAATACTGGGGGACAACAATGGGGGCATTAATAATACTGGGGGACAATAATGGGGGCATTAATCATACTGGGGGGCAATAATGGCAGCATTAATACTGGGGGACAATAATGGGGGCATAAATAATATTGGGGGACAATAATGGGGGCATAACTAATACTGGGGGACAATAATGGGGGCATTAATAATACTGGGGGACAATAATGGGGGCATTAATAATACTGGGGGACAATAATGGGGGCATTGATAATACTGGGGGACAATAATGGGGGCATTGATAATACTGGGGGACAATAATGGCAGCATTAATAATACTGAGGGACAATAATGGCAGCATTAATAATACTGAGGGACAATAATGGGGGCATTGATAATACTGGGGGACAATAATGGCAGCATTAATAATACTGGGGGACAATAATGGGGGTATTAATAATACTGGGGGACAATAATGGGGGCATAAATAATACTGGGGGACAAAAATGGGAGCATAAATAATAGTAGGGGACAATAATGGGGGCATAAATAATACTGGGGGACAATAATGGCAGCATTAATAATACTGGGGGAGAATCTCCCGCAAAATATTCCACGGTATAAGCATAAATCACTGAAATAGTTTAAGGTTTTATACTGGCCCGATGGAGGCCAAATGGGCACTCTTCTTCCCCCCCCCCCCCCAATTAGGTGAAAGGAGCCCTATGGTGACATTATTTCTACGTACACTTTATTGCTGTATTATCGGTATCAATGGTATATTTGGAACAGCATATCTGGTATTGCTGGTTGGATTTCTTTGAAACTACTATATGCATCCTGGATACTACATGCAATGCATACTTTCACATTTGCAGTGTATGATCCTATTCGTTTTGTAATACTACATAATGTCGAGAATGTCCCCACTCCCGTTCTGTGCTGCAGATACAAAAGGTAATCAGGCAGTTCCTGTATAAGAGCTGGAACCAGTGTATACATTCTGCTTATCACATTATGCTCTCATTTAGCAATTCACGTGATTTACTGAGTTATGAAATATCTAAGCATAGCAGAAATAAAACAGCTTCAGGGAGCATCGAGATTGTCATCCAGCATTGACAGTCCAGAGCTGAACAATATGTTATTTCTGTCTAGATTGAGGATGGACCCTCAAATTCAATTCCCTTGCAGAACCCTATGCAATCCTGTGCAACACTGTGTAAATTCACCTATAAACACATTTACAACTTTGTAAATGCTTTGAATTATTTTGGACGGATTTGCAGCCTGTGTTAAAGTCCTGGACTGCATTCACAGCTGCTGGACTCAAAGGTTTTGCCATTACCTGCTTCTAGAAATGTCTGTACTAATTGGCATTCTGAAAAGTGTGGCCTTGCTAGAGACAGCTTACAGATGTAGCAAAAGCTTAAAGTTTACACTTCAAATTTTTTTTTTGATATGTCAAAAAAGGAACATGCCGAAGGGAGCACTGCGCATGGGTGGCCGTCCTCCACTCATTCAGACCGGGGTGCCAAAAATAGCGGATCGTCGGCTAATTTCGGAAATCCCATTGAAATAAATGGGAAGCGCTCCGCACAAGCACTGGCACCCCTCCATTCGCTATGGGGCTTACGGAAATAGTCGCGCCCTCTGGCATTTTGTGGGCTCCGATCTATGCATAGGTGCGGGTCGCACCTCTATCAGACACTGGTGGCATATCCTAGTGATATGACCCCAATGTCCCAGATTGGACAACCCCTTTAAAGTGGCTGTAAGGTGAAGATTTAGTTTAAAAGCCCAGTGCATAAGGCTACTTTCACACTAGAGGCAGGATGGATCTGACAGGCTGTTCACCAGACGGAACAGCCTGTTGGATCCATCCTGCCGGTAGTGAACGCGAGCCCCCATTGACTATAATGGGGGTGAGGTGGAGTTCTGGCGGAGGTACGGTAGCGCATGGCGAGAGGCTGCCGGAATAAAACTACGACATGTCCGACATGCCGTGCCTCCGCCGTAACTCCACCCCACCCCGGTAGTCCGGGGGCACACGTTCACTAGCGGCAGGACGGATCCGACAGGCTGTTCCGTCCAGGGCCGGTGCTATAATAAGGCAGACCAAGCGGCTGCCTTAGGGCGCAGAGAAGGGTGGTGTGGTGTGGTGTGGGGGGGTGCAGAAAAATGAACGTTTCTTTTTTTAAACACAGCAAGCCCAGGCCAGCCCAGACGGACTGTCGTAGGGTAGGTGATGAGCGCAGAGCGCATAATGTTTATAGTTATAACACGACATTAATGGGGGGTGGGATCACGGGTGACATGATGGGAGGGGGGACAAATCAAATGTCTCAGAGGGGAAGAAATATGACATGGGGGGGGAGAAGTGTGACACAATAGGGGGTTATAATGTGATCATGGGGGGGGGGGCGCCAAAATGTAGCTTCGCTTGTGTTGGCAAAAATCCTTGCACCGACCCAGGTTCCATCGGGTGAACAGCCTGTCGGATCCATCCTGCCGCTAGTGTGAGACTAGCCTAAATGACACTTTGCAAGTGTTCCCTGTTCTTATTTACTATCTAGCAATGGATCCTTTCTAATAGTTGATACTTGGTGACAATGTTCCTTGCCTAGTATTTGCTGCTTGACAATATTTGGTCATACACAGCTGAAAACATTGCTGGTCACTTGAGATCACGGTAGTTCTAGCAAGTGCCAGTCTGTCTTCCCTGATATCAGGAGCTTCTCTACCCACAAGGTATCTCCTTGTCCTTGCATGCCCTTGCTTGGTATTGAATTAGTTTAGTAATTTTTCATAAATATCACATCGGTACCGGGGAACTCTGCAGGTATGTGAAAATGAGCCTGAAATTGTTCTGTCCTGTCGCAGAGCCCATGAAATGCTTTAAAGCTCTATTATCTGTGACATGAAGGAGTGAGTGGGGGAGGCAAGGGAGAAGAAGAAGGTGGGGGGCACAGAGAGGGAGAGTGAACATACAGTAATCCACATAGCAGCTGGGAAACAGATCTGTGCCTGGATGAAAAACTCTACATCCTGCAGACTTTATCTGCAGAAGGAGGAACAGATACAGAGAAGTCACTTTCCTGGGGAAAGAAGGGAAAAGATGCCACAGAGCAGGAGCTTAGATTCTAGTAGGAAAGGCAATGACTTTCCTTAGCTCATTACTTGCCTCTCATGAGCCTGATGATGGGGGCTTAATGGTTTCCGCATCTAACGGCATATATCTGCCAAGTGTGTTATGCCCTGTGCTTAGGGCTGGCAAATCAGCCATTCAAAGAAATTTCACTTTTAAACAACATATCACAAAGTTGCAGTTTACGTTCACATACGTTAAGTAACTTTTTTAATTTTTTAATATTTCACTTGTTTTGTAATCAACTTGAAATGTTTATATTCCTTGTTTACATCCAAAGATAATTTAACATTGCTTGTGTTGCCCTTACTATCCTAGATGACACTTAAAGGGGTCCGATTGCTGTGATTGATGTAAAAACTGAAAATGAGACATCATAAAATACATGACAGTACCTTTCTAGAATCAGTCCTCACATGGATCCCCATTCATTGCTCCAGGTGCTCTGCTAGATCATCTTCAGCCTGGCAGCTGGGGGGGGGGTTGGGTCCTTTCTGCTGCAACCCTTTCCCTGTAACCGCCATAGCTTCTAACACAGGCATCAGTGACCTTCGGCACTCCAGCTGTTGTAGAACTACAATTCCCAGCAAGCTCCATTAATTTCTGGGAGAGTTCTGACAAGAGCAGAGGAAGTATGCATGCTAGGAGTTGTAGTTTCACAAGAGATGGAGTGCCAGAGGTTGCTTGCCCTCTTAGAACAGCACATATGGCTGGTGGCAGTGGAAGCATGTTCGACCAGCTCAGTGAGACGGACAAAAAATAAGGAAAAGAACAAAGAGCAGGTGACGCTATACAGATACACTATATTGAATAACTCATTTTAGCTATCATACATTTTTATTCCATGCAATTACAAAGGTATTCAGATCCAGGTGCAGGTTTGAAAAATGAAGAATATATTTTGTGACACAACCCCCTTAAGGGGGACTGAACAACATTCAGGCCAATTATTGGTAGCAGACATTCATAGGAATGTTCATTCCCGATAACTAGCCCATACAATCATGAGAATCAGCCGAAAATTGGCATATTTCATCAGGATGATAGATGCACAATTATCGGCAATTATGTTCCTGTGTCGATAAACGTCTAGGGTATCAAGTGCTCCTCTCACCTTTATTTTGCATCAGCCAGTATACGCCATGCCGTGAATATAGGAACCATCTATGTCACTTTTTTTATTCGACCTGGCGATTACGTGATTACCGGGTGTCTCGGGGCAGAGCAGCAGGGCCTCAGTAGACCCTGATCAGCTCTGCCTTGTACGAAGCCCCCACAGGAGGCTGTTTTCCCCTGTAACTGGGGCTCCTTTCGAGCCCCAGTTACAGTGAAGATAGTGCAAAATACAAAAATAAAAATTTAAAAATTGTCAGTGTCCCCCAGAGGTCTTTTGATGACCTCTTGGGGGACACATTATGTGGCAAAAATAAATGAAAAAAAAAAGTACAAATATAATAAAATACAAATAAAATAAAAACTAAAAACTGAAAACATGAACACCAATGAAAATAGTCACCATTATCAAGCAAAACTGTGCATATTACATCATTATCATATTACATAATATACATTATCAAAACTAGGCTTGGGCAAATCGAGCTTTGGATCATAGATCCGAAGTCGATTTGTTTAAACACTTTTTTCTAATGCTGTCCAGAGACCTTTCTCCGTACTGCATTAAAATGTATGACCATCGTGGAGGCAAAATTTGTTTCAGCCGAAGTCGCACGAGACCTCGGTGAATGAATTCGGTATTAATTTCTGCATCTTTAAAAACATATAAAATTTGCAATCCGAAGTCGAGTTTTGGTAGCAGCTGGTACCAAGTTCACACTTCAGTTATTCGGTCCAGGGCAGGCTCCAGGTTCATGTGGGCCCTTGGGCGATAATGTCTCAGTGGGCCCCTTTATGGCATTTTGCACGGTGGTTACAGCAATGAAACAGCATGTATTATAGATGAAATACCTTACACAGAGCATGCTACAGAGGGGATATATGTGAATGAGTCCTTATGTGCCTACTTTTATTTTCTACACAGTGTGTCAGTCCCTCAGGTCTACTCACAGATATGTGCCCCTCACAGTAGATATGCCAAGATATGTTCCCCTTCACAGTAGATATGCCAAGATATGTGCCCCCTCATAGTAGATATGCCAAGATATGTGCCCCCTTCACAACAGATATGGCAAGATATGTGCCCCCTCACAGTACATATGCCAAGATATGTGCCCCCTTCACAGTAAATATCCCAAAATATGTGCCCCCTCCCAGTTGTTATGCCAAGATGTGTGCCCCCTTCACAGTCATGCCAAAATATGTGCCCTCTTACGGTGGATATGCCAAGATATGTGGACAGTGCCTCCTTCACAGTGGTTATGCCCAGATGTGCCCCCTTCACAGGAAGTGAAAAAAAAAAACAATAAATGCTCCTCGCCTGAGTGACCTGGCTCCTCCCATGATCTGCACTACCGATCAGCAGCAGCAGGATACTGTGACACATGGCACTGCTGTGTAGGAGGAGCAGAGGCTGATTCCCAGCCTGCCCCGCTCCTCCTCCTACACAGATCAGCAGGACCATGTGTGAGGACATTCTGCTGCTGTGGAGCGCTGGCGGCTCAATGGTGAAGCGGGGAGTGAATAGTTCCGTGCTTCAGCGCGTGCGTACAGTGTTTGGTACCCGGAGCGCGTCCTTTCTCTAGCACTACCCCCCCCCCCCCCCAATACTTAAAAAAAAAATGTACCCCCTCACAGTAGTATTGCCTTCATTGTACAATCTTTACAGTAGTTTTGTACAGATGTGTGCTCCCTCACAGTAGTTATGCCCATATTGTGCCCTCTCACAGTAGTTACGCGCTCTCTGTGCCCCTTTCACAGTTGTAATGCCCTATCTGCACCCCTTCACAGTAATAATCCCCATTGTGCCCCCTTCGTAGTAATAATCCCCATTGTGCCCCCTTCACAGTATGCCCCCTTCACAGTGATAATGCCCCCTTCATTGTAGTAATGTCCTCTGGCGCTGTGCCCACTCCATAGTGGAAATGCCCATTGTGCCCCCTTCACATTGGTAATGCCCTCTGTGCCCCCTCCAGAGTAGTAATGCCCTCTGTGCCCCCTCCAGAGTAGTAATGCCCTCTGTGCCCCCTCCAGAGTAGTAATGCCCTCTGTGCCCCCTCCATAGTAATAAAGTCATCTGTGCCCCCTAAATAGTAATAAAGTCCTATGTGCACACTTCATAGTAATAAAGTCCTCTGTGCCCCCTCCATAGTAATAAAGTCGTGTGTGCGCCCTCCATAGTAATAAAGACCTCTGTGCCTCATCCATAATAATAAAGTCCTCTGTGCCCCCTCTATAGTAGTAAAGTCCTCTGGGCCCCCTCCATAGTAATAAAGTTCTTTGTGCCCCCTCCATAGTAATAAAGTCCTCTGTAATAAAAACAAAAAAGTTCACAGTCCTCTCTTCCCTGCAGGCACAGATCGCTCTGCAGCACTGTGTGGGCGGAGCTAATGCAGATTACTAGCCTGCGGAATCCTCCCACATAGGCGGGCAGCGCGATCCGTGTCTGCAGGCTGAATGGTGAAGTGGGGAGAAGTCTTCCTGCTTCGCCATTCAGTGCGCCGCCGGCCTGAAGGAGGGGAGGAGCGCTGGGAGCTGAGCAGTGAGTGACAGGACCCAGCTCCCTGCACTCCAGCAATGAGCGCTTTCATCTGTATTGATAGAAGCGCTCATTGCTTCTGGCCTCTGGCAGCTGTGCTGTGGGCCCCAGCACTTGCCCAGGTATGCCGGGTGCTTGATTAGGTCAGTTATTTCCATCAGTTATTGAGAGCCAAAACCAGCAGCAAAGCCTACACAGAGATCGTGTAATGGAAAGATCTGCTCCTGTTCTGTGTTGTTGACACCTGGTTTTGGCTCACAATAACTGATGGAAACAACTGACCAAATAACTAACGTGTGAACTCAGCCTTAGGGCTCATGCACACGACTGTATGTATTTTGCGGTCCCTTAGGGCTCATGCGAACGTATTTTCTTTCCGCGTCCATTACATTTTTTCGCGGACCATATGCAGAACCATTCATTTTAATGGGTCCACACAAAAAACAGAAGTTAGGGCTTGTTTACACGACCGTGCCGTGTTTTGCTGTCCGCAAATTGCAGATTAGCAAAACAAGGATGCACGGCCCTTTATAGAAATGCCTCATAATGTGACTCATAACTTTTGCAGTCCACAAATTGCGGATTAGCAAAACACGGATGCACGCCCCTTTATAGAAATGCCTCATAACGTGACTCATAACTTTTGCGGGGCCATGGAATGGCGCAACAGATGCGGACAGCACACGGAGTGCTGTCCGCATCTTTTGAGGCCCCATTGAAGTGAATGGGTCCGCACCCGAGCCGCTAAAAATGCGGGCTCATGCACACGACTGTATGTATTTTGCGGTCCCTTAGGGCTCATGCGAACGTATTTTCTTTCCGCGTGTTACATTTTTTAGCGTACCATATGCAGAACCATTCATTTCAATGGGTCCACACAAAAAACAGAAGTTAGGGCTTGTTCACACGACCGTGCCGTGTTTTGCGGTCCGCAAATTGCGGATTAGCAAAACAAGGCTGCACGGCCCTTTATAGAAACCCTCTTAACGTGACTCATAACTTTTGCGGGGCCATGGAATGGCGCAACAGATGCGGACAGCACACGGAGTGCTGTCCGCATCTTTTGAGGCCCCATTGAAGTGAATGGGTCCGCACCCGAGCCGCTAAAAATGCGTCTCAGATGCGGACCAAAACCACGGTCATGTGAGTGAGCCCTTACCTTGTGTGCATTCCGTTTCCGTGTGTCCATATTTCTATGTCCTATTATTGTCCACATTACAGACAAGGATAGCACTGTTCTATTAGGGGCCAGCTGTTCTGTTCCGCAAAATATGGAATGCACACAGACGTCACCAGTATTTTTTGCGGATATGTTTTTTGCGGACCGCAAAATACATACGGTAGTGTGTATGAGCCTTTACACTGGCAAAAACAGAGCTACTTAATACACAGATGATATGACAATAAGGGCTCATGCACATGAATGTATTTTCTTTCCATGTCTCTTCCATTTTTTATCTTATTTTTGCTGACCGTATGCTGAACCAATAGTTCTGCAAAAAAAAACTGAAGTTACTCTGTGTACATTCCGATTCTGTATGTCCGTTACGCAAAAAAATAGAACATCTGCTATTATTGTCCATATTACGGACAAGGATAGTACTGTTCTATTAGGGGCCAGCTGTTCCGTTCCGGAATGCACACAGACATCATCCGTATTCTTTACGGATCTGTTTTTTACGGACCGCAAAATACATACGGTTGAGTGCATGAGCCCTTAAGCACATATATATATATATATATATATATACACGCATGCTGTACATAGTACACATATACAGTTGAAATGAGAAGTTTACATACACCTTTCCTGTTTTTGGTCAATTAGGATTACCATAATTATTATTATTTGCCAAATGCCAGAATAATGAGAGAGAGAATGTTTTAAGGCATTTTTATTACTTTCTGCAAAGTCAAGAGTTTACATACATTTCATTAATAGTTGGTACCATTGCCCTTAAACTGTATGACTTGGGTCAAACGTTTTGGATATCCTTCCACAAGCTTCTCACAATAGTTGGTCGGAATTTGGGCCCCTTCCTCCTGACAAAACTGATGTAACTGAGCCATGTTCATTGGTCTCCTTGCTCGCACCTGCCTTTTCAGCTTTGCCCAAAAATTTTCAATAGGATTGAGATCAGGGCTTTGTGATGGCCACTCCAAAACATTGAATTTGTTATCCTTAAGCCACTTTGTAACCAGTTTGACAGTATGCTTCGGGTCATTGTCCATTTGGAAGACCATTTCCGCCCAAACTTTAACTTCCTGGCTGATGTCTTGAGATGTTGCTTCAGTATTTCCACATAATCTTTCCTCATGATGCCATCTATTTTGTGAGGTGCACCAGTCCCTCCTGCAGCAAAACAACCCCACAACATGATGCTGCCACCCACGTGTTTCACAGTGGGGAGTGTGTTCTTAGGCTTTCAAGCTTCTCCCTTTTTCCTCCAAACATAACGATGGTCATTATGGCCAAAAAGTTCAGTTTTAGTTTCGTCAGACCACAGGACATGTTTCCAAAAATGTAGGTCTTTGTTCCTGTGTGCATTTGCAAACATTAATCTGGCTTTTTTATGTTTCTTTTGGAGTAAGGGCGTCTTCCTGGCAGAGTGGCCTTTCAGCCCATGTTGATACAGTACTCGTTTCACTGTGGATGATGACACAATCCTACCAGTATCCGCCATCATCTTCACAAGGTCTTTTGCTTTTGTTCTTGGGTTGATATGGACATTTCGGACCAAAGCACATTCATCTCTGGGACACACAACCCGTCTTCTTCCTGAGCGGATGGCTGGACATTCCCATCTTGTTTGTACTTGCATATAATTGTTTGTACAGATGAACGAGGCACCTTCAGGTATCTTGAAATTGCACCCAAGGTTGAGCCAGACTTGTGCAAGTCCACAATTCTCTTCCTGATATCTTGTCAGATTTTTTTACACTTTCCCATGATGCTACACAAAGAAGCAGTGTGTTTCAGGTGTGCATTTAAATACATCCACAGGAGTGTCTCTAATTAACTCAGATGTTGCCAACAAACCTAACAGAAGGTTACAAACACATGACATCATCATATGGGCAGTCCAGAATTGTTTACAGGCATAGTAATCTTAGTGTATGTAAACTTTTGACTTTGCAGAATGTAATTAAAATGCCTTAAAACATTCTGTCTCTCATTATTCTGGCATTCGGAAAATAATAATAATTATGGTAATCCTAATTGACCAAAAACAGGAAAGGTTTATTCTGATTTCATGTCAGATATTGAGAAAAACATGCATATGTGTCTTTTCATATAGTGTATGTAAACTTCTGGTTTCAACTGTACCTTCATATAGCGCACTAGTAATACTGCCATCATTATGAATAACTCTAGGTTTTAAACTAATCTAAGATAAATCTCTGCAGAACAGAATATAGTCACATGAGAGACGGCCCTATGTGCCTGGATTTTATTATAGAAAATATTTGCAGTGACATGAATATAAGCACACAGAGGCCTTGCTTTATTAAAATCATAAATATACCACAGGCGATATTTTCTGTATACATGTGTTTTAGCATAACTACTGGGCTAGAAAGCAAAGTAAATTGAAAAACAAGCAATAGCTCTTAGGCGCCTACATTTTGATGTCTTCTATGCGTATTTTGGTTTAGACCTATTTGTTTTATAGCTATTGTGCCTCACTCCTAAGTAGATCTGGCTATAATTGAGGACGTGCAGCTTTTTTTATCTACAATGAAACAACTACAATAAAAAGAAAACTAGTGTGGAGATGTAAAACTTAGAAAACTACAGGGCTGTATTTATATCTGAGATGCCATTTAATGTCCGACTGGATTCATTATCTATCTTTTTAATATGAGATTTATTAGCATTTTTATTGTTGAGAAGAAGTGCTATTAAATGGTTGTAGAAGGAAGGAATATTTTGGGCTATAGTGGCACGCCCTACTATGGATGCAGTGGAAAATCCCTCTAGTTGAATGAGAAAAAAGATAATTGAATAACTTCTTTCAAGGGACATTCTGACCCGGAGCATAGCTATAGGGGGTCTAGAGGTAGCAGTCGCTACCGGGCCCAGGAGCTTGAGAGGGCCCAAAGACCCTTGTGCCACATAAGAAGACACCAGTATTATAGAAATTGCATGCTGGTCAATTTACACCTCTGGCTGGAGGGAAGGGGTTAGGTCAAGAACTTGGCATGGCGGAGATGGGGGAGGGGGGGTTGAAGGAGTGGGAGGGGGTGCCATTTCAATTTTTGAAGGGGAGCCCAAGCTGAACTCTTGCACCAGGGCCCATGAGCCTTTAGCTACGCCCCTGTTCTGACAATAAGCCTTTATGAAGTATCTATAGGAGTACTTGAGTCCTAGCTTGGCAATAGAAAATGGCCATTGGTCACTCTATTAGAATAGGAATTAATCACTAATCAGGTTCTGTTATGATGCATTTGACGGTTGACCCATTATGATCAGCTTTTATTACCCATTATTGTCCATAGGGCTGTCAAGTATCTGGTAATTTATACCAGTGACATATATGCTCCTCCAAAGAACATGTGTAGCGATTCAACAAAAGTTTGCTATATGCGGCCCAATTTTCTGCCCAGTCTAACCAATAACAATGCAATGTAAGGGGCGCCCTTCCATTTTTTTTATTGAGCCTGTGACCTACTTGTCACCCATGCTGTCATTGGTCAGTAGTGTTGGGCGCGAGTATTCGCATCTCAAATTTTAATCGCGAATATCGCCACTTCGAGAATTCGCGAAGATTTAGAATATAGTGCTATATATTCGTATTCGCGAATATTCTAGTTTTTTTTTTTTCCATCTGAACCCATGATGCCTCCCTGCTTCTTGCTTGTGGGCCAATGAGAAGGCAGCAATGTCTTTGTCTGAGCTTAGCAACATCCCTAGCAACCAATAGGAAAGTTGCCTACCCCCTTACTATATAAGAACCTCCCCAGCAGCCATTTTCTACAGTTTTTTCCAGTTCTGAGAGAGACAGCAGTGTTATTGCTGTGCTCTGTGCTTTACTGTCTCACATTACATTAGATAGGTAGTTAGTTAGTTAGTTAGTTAGCTTATATATATAATACAGATAGTTAGTGGAAGATAGTCAGTGGAAGATAGGTTAGATAGTAACAGTGTCGGACTGGGGTATCTAGGGCCCACCAGAAAAATTTATTTTGGGGGCCCACCGTATGGATACATTCAAATATAATAAATAATTTAACAAGTTTTTTGATGAACACAGGCTGGTGGAGGGGCTGTACATTGAATATATGTATATAGTACAGTAAATCTAATGTGTTATGTGCCACTTGTGCAGGGGGTGGGAGACTAGGGGCCCACCTTGCTTAGGGCCCACCGGGGGATTCCCCTGTACCCCTGTGGGCCAGTCCGAGCCTGGATAGTGATATAGTGTAGCGGTTCCAGTGCAGGGTGTTAGGTAGTGTGATGTTCTGCTGTCCATATATACATGCTACAGACATAGTGCTGTGATGTCACAAGTTCACAACAATACTAAGTGCACCAATCACTAATATGTAGTCAGACCTGCTAAACTGTGAAGTTGCACGTATTGCGCAAAAATATGCACATCTTTAATTGCCGATTTGCGCAATCGCGAATATATCAGAGCACTCTATCTGCATATAAAGCTATTGTAATGTTCTGCTGTGCCAACCATTTTCTCCAGTCTCAGGAAACATCTAGCAGCTTGAAAAATGTAGCAATAGTGACCCAAGCCTGTATTGCACACGCAATACGCGCATATTACATTGCCGATTTTCGCAATCAAGAAAATAATCGCGAATTCTCAAATTTATGACGAATATTCGCCCAAATATTTGCAAAATATGCCGAATTCGAATATTGCCCGTGCCGCTCATCACTATTGGTCAGATGGTTTGTCAGCAAGTTGTCATTCCTATCTATAGACCGCTTAAAGAGGTTGTCCCATGAAAAATATTCTACATTTTTCAAACCAGCACCTGGATCAGAATACTTTTCTAACTGCATGTACTTAAAAATTTTGTATAGCCTCCTAATTATTCAATACATTTCATCTGCATAGCACCACCTGCTGTTTGCCCCTTTTTCTAAGGCCCCTTTCACACGGGCGAGTTTTCCGCGCGGGTGCAATGCGTGATGTGAACGCATTGCACCCACACTGAATCCTGACCCATTCATTTCAATGGGTCTGTGTACATGAGCGTTTTTTTTCATGCGTCACTTGTGCGTTGCGTGAAAATCGCAGCATGTTCTATATTCTGCGTTTTTCACGCAGCCCTAGCCCCATAGAAGTGAATGGGGCTGCGTGAAAAACGCATTGCATCCGCAAGCAAGTGCGGGTGCGTTGCGTTTTTCACTGATGGTTGCTAGGAGATGTTGTTTGTAAACCTTCAGTTTTTTATCATGCGCGTGAAAAACGCATCAAAACGCATTGCACCCGCGCGGAAAAAACTGAACAACTGAACGCAATCGCAGGCAAAACTGAATGGCTTTGCCTGTGAAATCGCACAGTTTTCACTGAACGCATCAGCAACGCATCCGGACCTAATCCGGACACGCTCGTGTGAAAGAGGCCTAACTTCTCTGTCCAGGTCACTGAGGTTGACATACATGCTCAGTTCAATCCTTCAACTGCCACCAGTTGCTGCAGAAAAGACATGCCCGTTTGGTGTCCCACAACCTTGTCTCAGTTACGAGACATTTTCAGCTCTTCCTCCTATCCATGCAGAAATCGTCACAAAAAAAAGGCCTAATTGGTAGACTGAAGATAGTGTCCATGTAGCTACACAAAAGAATTTAAAGGCAGATCACTGCTTTTTTATGCATGAATTTTGTGTCCCCCCTCTGTAAAGTCCTAGACAGCTGCCTACTCCACCTACCCTTTTCTTTGCCGTGATATAATACATATGATGTTCATATAATAGGATGTTCAAGTTATACACTTTTATCTTGTGGTCAAAGCTTTAAGTTCACATACAGCTTTTATCTCAGTTTTAAGTTTCAGCTTGCTCCACCATGATCTCGGGAGTCTGCTTGTATTTCGGTCTTGAAAGCCAATAGCATTCTAAAACAAAAAAAGATCAGACGTCTGGCATTTGCAATTCAGTGCCAATGATGAATGAGGAGACAAGTACTTTATGGTGGTGGCACTCAGAGAGTCATAACTAACCGATCTCTATTGAGAGACGAACAACACCAAGATCTTAACAGCAGCCGCCAGATACGACATCATGTGGTAGACACAGTGCTCGGCATCTTCCATTTTCATAACTCACATCACAGCCTCAACCTGTCCCCTCTCACTAAAAGAGGCCATAAATCCCCATACATTTTGTATATAGCCAGTGAAGGGCATTATTTATTATCATGATATTCTGAATTAAATTGCATTCCCACCGCAATAAAGCAGAATCATTCCACCGTATACCTGGATACTGTTCTTCTACATACAATATCATAGGACTTATATAAGAAAAATCATAAAGCTCTCCAGAAAAGGTTTATTGGGATCTAGACTTTAAAGGAGAACTAAACCTAAAATACAACAGACCTCATTTATTAAAACCATGGAGAAATGTAGTATTATATTTGACCATTCAAATTCAAAAGTGGTGGGGAAACCATGAACAGATTTTGCATTAGGACCCAAGTTACAGACCAGGGGGGTATTTATCTGTGTCGGTGTACTTTATGCCACATTTATCAAATGTCACATGTTGTCTGATAAATTGATGTTGTTTGATGAATCTATCTGTTTGATAAATCCTTAAATCTAACACTTTTGTCTAGAAAAGCTTGGAGCGAGATTACGACATTTTTTGTGACCTTCTAAAAAAAGTTCTCAGCCACCCACCCATATGTGAGTGGTGTAAAAATTCAAAAAGGCGCACAATTTTTGGGCAAGTTATGGCAAAAAGTCACAAAAGCCTAATTTGGTAGCTTTTTTTAAGCCAGAATTCTGGAGTGAAGACATGATAAATCAGGGTCCTGGTCTTCCAGAGTGAGAGCCACTGCTTTTAGTAGCTCTCTGCTCAAACTGCTGACGGTATATTTACATAGTTAAAATCTGCCACTGATTCAGAAAATGGGCATTTTCCGCTGCTAAATTCACATTCAAAACTCCACAATAGTTTTCCCATTAACTTTCCCATTTTTACACCATGGCCACACAGTGTAGAGCCTTTTTCAGTAGCTGATTTGAAAAACTCTTAGGAAATCATATGTTATTTGTTAGGAGCAGATTTGATTGTGGATTTCATAGAAGTCAACGGAGAAAGAGGAAAACCTCAACTAAAAACTCTTCTAAAAATCCCTCTAAAATTGCCACCAAATTGCTAATCTGCCACAAAAAATGTTTTCAGCTACTGATTTTTCTACCAGAGATTTTGCCATGTGAACATACCCTAAAGGGGGTCCAAAGCAGGTGGTGGCCCTCTATTGCATCAATGATGACCAAATGCCTGGAAAATCTCCAATGGGTGCTGCCAGTAATGCAGTTAAAACTCTAATGTTGGAAAATGCTAAAATATTTATTGTAAAGATGTACAACGCGTTTCAAGGTTAACCACTTCCTCAGGTTCATTGTTGTACCTGAGGAAAAGGTTGGATCAATCTCGAAACACATTACAGTTTTAAAATAAATGTTTTAGCATTTTTCAACATTGTTTGCTTGATGTCTCGTTTAGAGAGGTTGACAGGTGGAATCAGGGGCCACTCATAGTCGTGCCCGACATACCACAACTCTCTCTGGTGAACATAGTCACACCTATTTTATTTACTATATTGGAGTTTCTACACTATGGAGTGTTTTTATTGTCTATAATAGGGCAAATGGCAGTGGACTGTCACCTGTTTAAGTAATGGAAGATGGCTTTTGAATATAATACCACCTAACCTAGCGACCAGGCAGAGACAGGAGAGCAGCATATAGTGCCTTATCTGTATATATACTGTTATTGTCTTGTCTTATTTAGACCTCCAATAGTGCAATATAGTTGTCATTAAATCTATAAACAGGGTCTTCTCTATAAAGATGATGAGAAGACTCTGTTTATCTGTCCAAGTCTAAACAGCAAAGCTGTCAAGTGATCAACAGGAATTGACAGCTTACTGCGTCTGATCTAATGGGCAGTGTAAAAACTGCAATGTTTTAAGATTCATTTGTTTATTTTTATTATGTGGGTAGTAAGAAAAATATATATATATATATATTTATAAAAAAAAAACTGGTTTAAATTATGACATTTTCTGATGATATCATCCTTTAACATTTAGCTATAAACCAACAAAGCCAAGAGGCATAGACAAAAACAGTGAGCACACATAATAATACAAATGAATAATCTTTATTCCCTGATAGACATAGGCTACTTCTCGCCTCTAGTGTGAAACTCTGGCATGGCTGTTCTGGCAGACAAGCAGGGAATCAACTGGACACAAACCGTTCCTGACCGGTTCTCCGCTTGTCTGCCGGAATGCATATGGTTCTCCGCCAGACCCCACGATACCTAATGGGGCCGACGGACATTCCATCCTCATCCGGCAGCACCGGATCGGGAGAATTCAGGCAGGCTGTTCTCTGCCGGAACAGCCTGCCGGAATTTAAACCGGGAGATGTGAAAGTAGCTATACATAGACAAAGATAAAAGATCAAATTACAAAAATGTGAACACACAAAAAGTGATGTGATGATACACAACCACTTAAACTTGATGATATCTTCCTTTAACATTTAGCTACTTAGTGTTATTCGCCTTTGTATTCTTTTCTTCTTCCGTTAAATAATCAATGCCCCCCCCCCTTCATCTCAGCAAAGCCACACATTAAATACAGCATTTTTACTTCGCTTTTCTTTCTGCAATAGTAATCCTGTCTCCAACCACACTACTATCATCTGGGCTCCCCTATGTGTGAAGTTCATTTTAATATTATTCCAAGCCTTACGCTTTAAGTAGATTTCATACATACAAGTAATTGCACGCTAGACTGAAATTCAGTAAATATTAGACTAGGGCTTAGTTTGTCTGGGAGATATCATGACAGCCAACAAACCAGCACCAACTATCCAGGCAATGATTACTACTATACAGCTACTCTTATGATCAGGCTGGAGCGCCTTGATTGGTGAAATATATGTGCATAATCTAGCATTGCTGGGCCAGAGTGAGAAATGGGAAAGAGCAGCTGACACGTTTCACATAAATGATGAATGTGGAACCCTGGCACCCGGCACTCTACTTGATTGTGTAATCTCCTGAGTGATTCGCTTTATTCCAGGATACGGGCTGCCATGTGACAGGTGATTTCCACTCCATACAACCGAGTTTACACTTTAATGGAAAGATCTAAAAATTCTGTTCCTTCCAGCTGCAGAAAACTTCAAAAAATTCCATCTGCCGGCTTCCCTCATCTGTATATGTCAACGGCTGTAGGCGGCAATGTGTACAAAGTCTTGTCAACCATCAGTTAATGGTGGCTGACATAAATCCACAGCCCTTTGGGGTTTCAAGTGTATTATTGGCAGAGCCAATGGGAGATAAAATCCAAATGATCAATTGATGTAAAGGAAGCAGCATTCGTGTGGCTGTTTGTAGCATCGTGTGAAGTGACCACACAGAGCACAGAAATGGATTGAGTTTATAAACTGTGTTTAATTTACTATAACCTTTTTTACATATATATTACTTTTTACTTTCCGCTTCTCCACTGACTAATGCAACACCACTGTGAAAATACAAAGGCAAAAATGGTTGTTTTTCAAGCCACACTGCACAGGGAAACCTGAGGAAGCCCGAAGGTGTTTTGTCTTCAAATATAAAGCTGCCTTTTAAAGAATACCTATTAGAGAAGAGCAAATTGATTCTAAGCCCAAATTTCTCAAAAGTTTGGATTCCAGCCAAATCTGAATATTTTTCGATTCGATTTTGATGATATTTTAATTTACAAATAAAATCCAACAGCCTATTACCCATAGGTATATATGTCACTTTGCCCTTACTAATGGTGTCTTGGCATTAACCCTTTCCTGACACAGTGATTTTCCATTTTTGCATTTTTATTTTTCACTCCCTACTTTCCTGGAGCCATAACCTTTTTATTTTTTCATTCACATAGCCGTATGAAGACTTGTTTTATTGCAGAACAAACTGTACTTTCTAACGGCACTATTGCATAGAATGTAGTGGGAAGCTGGATAAAAAAATTCCAAATGTGGTGGAATTCCTCCACCGTTTTATGGGTTTTGCTTCTACAGCATTCACTATGCAGTAAAACTCACTTGTGCACTTCATTCTCCAGGTCAGTACGATTACAGCAATACCACTTAGGTATAGTTTTTCTTGCATTTTGATACTGAAAAAAAAAAAAACGTTCGAAAAAATTGATTTTTTCCCCTTTTCATTGCCATATCCCCCCCCCCCCCAGACTTGTTTACAGTTATAGATGAGGTAACCAGTGGCACACCCAATACTTTCCAAAGATGATCGTGGTGCACAACCCTTGGTGTGCCCTATACCAATAGATAATGAATAAAGAAAAAATGGGAGGCACTCTACAAACACCTGAGATTAAAGAGTGAGTCATTTTATCACCTGTATTGGTTCGTGTTCTCCATATATCTCAGGTGTTTGTAGAGTGCCTCCCATTTTTTCTTTATTGTTTACAGTTATGTCTATGGAGATGTGTGAGCGTTCATTTTTTGCGGGACAATCAGTAGATTTTTAGAATACCATTTTGGGTGTGTATGACTTTTTGACATTTTTATTGTTTTTTCTGTTACGCCATTCATCGTATGGGATAAGTTTTTTATATTTAAATAGTACAGGTGTTTTCACATGCGTTGGTTTTTGTTTATTGTTTAAGTATTTTTATTTTCATTTTGGGGAAACGGGGGTCATTTGAATTTTCATATTTTTCATATTTTTTAGGTCCCAAAGTGGATCACAACATGCAATCATCAGATTGCAATTTGTATAGAGTAATGGAATTTTCTCCATTATCCTACACAGAAATAGCTATATTACAAGTCAGTGCTGCCACCGGCTGGTGTGAATTGTAATACACAAGTAATGAGCCTGGAAGCATAGTAGAGACTCAGGCTTATTACTTATGGAACGCCTTCTCTGATCTCCGTCCTGAGGAGGTGTTCCTGTATGCGCACTTCCGGGTTTCACATTTGACCACAGCATCTAAGAGGTTAAAAGTCCGCGAACCGCATTACTGCCAATTGCAGACATTAGCTGCGGGTGTCTGTTGTATGAAACAGCAGGCACTTGTGGCTATGGCAGTTGCTCCGCTCTGGAGTGGGCTTCATCTTTAGAGACTAGACATCTGCCATACATGTACGGCGGATATCAGGAAGCAGTTGCAGTAGTTGAAAAGGGTTGGATACAGTCCTTGGAGACCTGAGAGCATCATACACGAGTCGAATTTACTCGTACTTAAATCGAATCTGCTAAGCGATTCATTTCATGAAATGTGCTCATCTGCTAATATCTGTATTTTTTCATAATGTAACAGGTCATCTGGAAATATTCCATTTTGTAATATATCTACTGTAATTAGAGAGAAAGCATTCCATCCCCCTGTGGTTCCCCTTTCCCTGTCTCTTCTTGGTTCTCTCAACCAGTAAAGAATAGAGCTAGTGTAAAACAGTAAATAGAAGACAGGGAAGGGAAGAGGAGGGGGATGCAGCTGCAGTGTTTCAATGAAAACATATATCACACCAGAAGGAACGTACTCACTCTGCAAGCAGGGAGGAAAATATCTAGCGGAAGATAAAAACGACACAAAATATTAGGTTAGACAACATTTTTAGCTACAGAATATCAAATGTACTATATGTGTGCTACATGTGTGTGCTATTTTATTATCTGGATATTTAACTGTATTATTTAACCGCTTGCAGACCGCCTAACGCACGGATGTTCCTCCTGGACGCATCCGTGCGTCATCTCGCGAGAGGCGAGATTTGCTGTTAACGTGCGCACGCACGCACGTTCACAGCAGAGCGCGGCTCTGCAGTAATACTACAGCCTGCCAGCGATGATTAATCGCTGGCAGGCTGTAAATGTAAAATAATGTAGATCAAAGAGGTATATCAGACGCTGTTTTGTTAACAGCGTCTGATATACCTGCTACCTGGTCCTCTGGTGGTCCCATTTACTGGGATCGACCACCAGAGGACCAGGTAACTCTGTAAAGTTGCACCAAACACTACACTAACCCCCCCCCCCCCTCACTTTATAACCAATATTAACCCCTTGTTAACCCCTGATCACCCCATATAGACTCCCTGATCACCCCCCTGTCACTGATCACCCCCCTGTAAGGCTCTATTCACATGTCCATATGTGTTTTGCGCATTTTGCAGATCCGCACATTGCCAGAACTATATAGAAAATGCTTTTTCTTGTCCGCAATTGCGGACAAGAAAAGGGCATGTTCTATATTTTTGCGGAACGGAAATGCAGACCCGTAAGTGCGGATCCACAATTCCGGATCCGAGCGGGACAAAGTCTGTCCCCATAGAAATGAATGGGTCCGCAATTCCGTTCCGCAAACAGAATTTCGGACGTGTGAATGGGGCATAAGGGTCCCTTATCAGCGCCAGTTAGTTAGCTACTTGTTAGGTAGCTAGCGCCCAGCCCACCGCACCGCAGTCACTGATTTTGGCAGAGATTTTTTCATCCACATTGATCGATGCGAATGAAAAAATCTGTGCCGTTCATATTTTTTCTTTTTCAGCCCAGAGGCTGAACGGAAAAAAAAAATCTCATTACCCATATGCTCAATATAAGGAGAATCGCAGAAACTCCTAATGCTGGCCATACGTGTAATGATTGCGGAGACCCTCAAATGCCAGGACAGTATAAATACCTCACATGTGACCCCATTTTAGAAAGAAGACACCCCAAGGTATTCCGTGAGGGGTATGGTGAGTTCATGTAAAATTTTATTTTTTGTCACAAGTTAGTGGAATATGAGACTTTGTTAAAAAAAAATATATATATCAATTTCCGCTAACTTGTGCCAGCATGGGTATATGTAAAAATACACCCCAAAACTCATTGCCCTACTTCTCCTGAGTACGGCGATACCACATGAGTGACACTTTTTTGCAGCCAAGATGCGCAAAGGGGCCCTAAAACCAATGAGTACCTTTAGGATTTCACAGGGCATTTTTATGCATTTTGGATTCTCACGCTTTAGGGCCCCTAAAATGCCAGGGCAGTATAAATACCCCACATGTGACCCCATTTTGGAAAGAAGACACCCCAAAGTATTCTGTGAGGGGCATGGCAAGTTCACAGAATTTTTTTTTTTTTGGCACAAGTTAGCGGAAATTGATTTTTATTTTTTTTTACAAAGTCTCATATTTCACTAACTTGTGACAAAAAATAAAATTTTACATGAACTCACCATACCCCTCACAGAATACCTTGGGGTGTCTTCTTTCTAAAATGGGGTCACATGTGGGGTATTTATACTGTCCTGGCATTTAGGCCCCTAAGCGTGAGAAGAAGTCTGGAATCCAAATGCGTAAAATGCCCTGTGAAATCCTAAAGGTACTCATTGGTTTTAGGCCCCTTTGCATCTTGCTGCAGTGTCACTCATGTGGTATCGCCAGTACTCAGGAGAAGTAGGGCACAGTTTGGGGTGTATTTTATATATACCATACTTTATGTGAGAAATATCGCTGTAAACGACAACTTTTTAAATTTTTTTATACAAAGTTGTCAGTTTACAGAGATATTTCTCTCACCCAACATGGGTATATGTAAAAATACACCCCAAAGCACATTGCCCTACTTCTCCCGAGCGCGGCGATACCACATGAGTGACACTTTTTTGCAGCCTGGGTGTGCAAAGGGGGCCTAAATTCCAACGAGTACCTTTAGCTTTTACATGGCTGCTCACAATTTAGCCCCGCCCAAAATGCCAGAACAGTAAACACACCCCACAAGTGACCCCATTTCGGAAAGTAGACACCCCAAGGTATTCACTGAGGGGCATAGTGAGTCCTTGGGAGATTTTAAAATTTTTTTCCCAGAAGTTAGCAGAAATGGAAACTTTATTATTTTAATTTTTTTCCTCAGAAAGTGTCATTTTCCGCTAACTTGTGAAAAAAAATGAAATGATACATGAACTCACCATGCCCCTTCGCGAATACTTTGGGGTGTCTTCTATCTAAAATGGTGTAATTTAGGGGGTATTTATACTATCCTGACATTCTAGCACCTGAAGAAACATGACAGGTGCTCAGAAGTCAGAGCTGCTTCAAAATGCCGAAATTCACTTTTTTGCACCATAGTTTGTAAACGCTATAACTTTTACCCAAACCAATAAATATACACTTATTGGATTTTTTTTTTTATCAAAGACATGTAGAACAATAAATTTTGTGAAAAATTTATATAGAAATGTAGTTTTAAAAAAAAAAAAAAATTACAACAGAAAGTGAAAAATGTCATTTTTTTGCAAAAATTTCGGTAATTTTTGATTAATAGCAAAAAAAGTAAAAATGTCAGCAGCAATGAAATACCACCAAATGAAAGCTCTATTAGTGAGAAGAAAAGGAGGTAAAATTCATTTGGGTGGTAAGTTGTATGACGGAGCAATAAACGGTGAAAGTAGTGTAGTGCAGAATTGTAAAAAGTGGTCTGGTCATTAAGTGGGTTTAAGCTAGGGGGGCTGAGGTGGTTAAGCATTACATTGTGGTATAATTCGAGCACTATAAAGAACATCTACAGCTGCCTATTTAGGAGGAGATATATCAAACTGGTGTAAAGGAGAACTGGCTCAGTTGCCCATAGCAACCAATCAGATCTCACCTTTCATTTTCCAAAGGAGCTGTGAAAAATGAAAAGTGAAATCTGGTTGCTATAGGCAACTAAACCAGTTCTACTTTACACCAGTTTTGATAAATGTACCCGTTAATATCTTCCTTCCTTCCTACCTTCCTCCCATCCTTCCTTCTTTGTTTCCTACCTTCCTAGCCTTCTAATCTTGTACAACCCCTTTAAATATAGCCTGCCACTCCAAGACTGCATATTCAAGACTGAAAATCTTATCTGATTGCTCATTCTCGCTGCCAGACGTTGCCTAGGACCTCGGAGAGGCATGCTTCCCTTCAATTTTCTTTCTATTGAAAAGAATGTATATTCTATTGTCTCCATACGTCACAAGGCACAGTGATCCGGCGTAACATATTTTCGATTAGCGTCAGCTAAGGATACGAGATGTTTTACGCATTCTCCACTTGTAACACAGGAGAGGTCATAATAGGCATAGACATACTAATACAAGTAAACAAGCAGCATAAATGACTTAGTCGTCTGTAACCAATGGCGACCAATCATTCCGTTCATCCCTCTTGCATCACGGGGGTCAAATTAATTATCTTATTTGTTGCTGGTTTGAAGAATTATGGGCCATGTTGCTTTTTGATAGATTCCATCCTTTTAGCGCCAGTTAAAACTTAATGACATCTTAGAAGCTAATAGCATTATCATAGGGACTTCAGGAAAGCTGAGGCAGATGAGTCAGCAGCTACTTTATTAAAGCGGACCTTTCATCGCCACGCTTAAAGTCTATTTCCACTTGGTCTTGCAGAAATATGTCTCCAGGGTATTTTTATGAAATTATTTTCATTTAAAAGGTGCATATTTGATGCATTTTACTATACATTATAGCGCTTTTGTCTGAGGCTGTGGCCTCCACTGAATTTAAGGGGGTTGTCCCATGAAAGACATTTATCAGCGGGTACTTTCACACTTGGGTTGTTTGATTCCGGCAGGCAGTCCTGTTGCCTGAACTGCCTGCCTGATCAGGATAACTGTATGCAAACGCATGTCATTTGCAGACTGATCAGGATCCTGATCAGTCTGAAAAATGCATTGCACTACCAGATCCTTGCCGGTGCAAGGATTTTTGACGCCCTAGGCAAAGATCCATTTTGCCGCCACCTCATGTCACTCACTCACTGACAGACACACACGCTGACACACATACACTCACTCACTGACACACACACAGAAACTCACTGACAGACATACACTCACTCAATAACAGACACACACACACACTGACAGACAGACACGCACTCACTGACAGACATACACTCACTCGCTAACAGACACACACACACTGACAGACATACACTCACTCGCTAACAGACACACACACTGACAGACAGACACACACTCACTGACAGACATGCACTCACTCAGACACTCACTGAACAACATACACAGAAACTCACTGACAGACATACTCATTGACGGACACACACATACACTCACTGACAGACATACACTCACTCAGACACTCACTGACAGACACACACTCACTGATACACACACAGAAACTTACTGACAGACACACACACTCACTGACAGACACGCACACTCACTGACAGACATACACTCACTCACTGATACACACACAGAAACTCACTGACAGACACACACACTCACTGACAGACATACACTCACTCACTGACAGACACACACACACACACTGACAGACAGACACGCACTCACTGAGACACTCACTGAACGACATACACAGAAACTCACTGACAGACATACTCATTGACAGACACACATACACTCACTGATAGACAGACATACACTCACTCAGACACTCACTGACAGACACACACACAGAAACTCACTGACGGACAGACACACACACTCACTGACAGACAAACAATCACTCAGACATTCAATGTCTACTGGACTGGCAGAGATTACTGAGTACAGCGTGACCATTGCTCCATTCAAACAAGAGACATGGGACCCCTGTTCTTATGACAGGTGGTGTCAGACCCCCAGCAATCACACATGTATCAACCATAGCATGGATAAGTCAACCTCTTTAATGGAAACTTACAAGTCTGCATTGTTCTGAGTTCATGGATATTGAGCCATCATTCCTAACACAATGCAGAAGTGTCTGCTGCTTCTTAGGGTACTTTCACATTTGCGGCATAGCTATCCGGCAGGCTGTTCCGGAGGGTGAACAGCCTGCCGGATCCGCCATGCCGCAAGTACCTGTGTGCTGCCGTGCTGCCGCTCCGTCCTCATTGACTATATGAAAAACATGTCTGCTTTCTTCCAAAAATAGTGCCACACCTGTCCACTGGTTGCATCTGGTATTGCAGTTTAATATTTGATTGAGTCCACTGCAGGGAGTGACACTATTTCTAGAAGAAAGCAACCATACTTTTCTAACCCTGTCCAACCACTTTCAATATGACTATATGTACAACGTTTCCATAATGTCATTGAGCTGACCTGTGTTCTCATTCAATGACTTCACACCAAAGCAATTTACTTATAGTAAAAATGATTTCTAAGTTTTAATTAAAAAGTCATTTCACCCAAAATACATATTTCCCCTATGGCTTATGACTTAGTTTATCCTTGGTTTACCTTGATCAAGATTCCATGAAAGCCTTCTTGCTCACATGCAAATGATACCGGTTAATATTTAAAGAGCAATTCCAATCATCATTGACATTAACACCAACAGTACTAAGTAAATAGTGAAAATGGCAAAAAATGAAAGAAGATTCGTGTGAAAAAAAGACGTTAATAGCCGAGCAGTAGATGGATATATGATCAGTGGCGGTCCATGAATGGTGCCAAGCTTCAGTACCAAACAACAAAACGGTTTTGATAGCTTAAAGGGGTTGTCCCATGAAAAATACTCTACAATTTTCAAACCAGCATCTGGATCTGAATACTTTTATAACTGTCATTAAAAATTTTGCATAGTCACTGAGTTATTCAATAAAATGTATCTGTACAGTGCCACCTACTGTTTGTTTTATTTCTTTGTCCTGCTCACTGACATGGCCGCACACGCTCAGTTTCATCCTTCAGCTGCCTCCTGAGCTGTGATAGGAAGAACTGAGACACGCCCCTTTAGCTGCTGCAGAAAAGACACTCCCCTTGAGCTGTCAGCTTGATATATATCTAGCAGAGCAGTGAATGGGGAGACCTCTGGATCCATGTGAGATACAGGGCTGATTCTAGCTTTGTTTGAGATTGTCATTTACTATATGATATTTGATTTCCATTTTTTACATTAGTCATGGGATAACCCCTTTAAAGCCCTATCACTGCCTGATTTTGGGTCAATTATCGGGAATACGAACGCTCTTTCTTGGTAATTGTCTCATATAATCAAGTGCCGATCACCCAATGAACGAGCAAATCAAAGATGTCCAATCATCGGCAGCACATCTCCCTGTGTAATCTGGAATATGCTAATAATGAATAGAACTGAATGAGGAAAAAACTGCGGTAGCAATCGTTCCTTACACATTCTTTATGCATCGGCCTGTATAATCAGGCCAATGTAAGCGAGCACCGATGTATGTGTTATTTTCCATCAGTGTCCGCACTGCCCGAAGATCAGGTAGTGTAGTACCACCCTTAGGGCTCATTCAGACGGCCGTATGATTTTTTTGCGGTCTGTAAAAACGCGGATCTATAGACTTGAATGGGGCCACGGAGCCGAGTTTTGCTGACAAACATAGGATATGCTCTATCTTTTTTGCAGCGCCACAGAACGGAACAATTGATGCGGACAGCACATGGCGGGGGAACGGAGCAGCGCATAGGAAAAATAGTACGCGATCTCACATGCCATCGGTATGCCAGCTATTTACATGATAATGTCAAGATTGATGTGTCACGAACCAGCGGGTCTGAACCCACTCTTAGGGCATTATCTAAGTGAACCCCTCGATCTTCACAGTATGATGGTGGGGATGGACTTTCCTGAGGGGAACACCAGGTCTCTACCTCTTGAGGGAGGAGAATAGGCACCCGAGGCAGCTGGTCCAAGTGGACTAGAAGGTACCTGAGAAAGGTACCAGAGGTACAGGCGTTGTCAGCAGGCTGAGTCATTACCAGGAGCAACAGTGCAGGACTAAAGGATGAAGCAGAGGCGAAGTCAGACAGGCAAAATGTCAGGGCAGGTGGCACAGGTACAGGTCAGGCATTCCGGGTCGGCAACAGGAGAGTCAAGGCAAGCAGGCAGGGATCAAACAGGTAGCAGAATCCAGGAACACAAGTATGAGTCAGGAACACAGGAACACAAGCGGATATCAGGAACCTTAGCAGGACACAAGGACCTTGACACTGAGGCATCTGGGAAGGGGGCTGAGCCACTTATATATGTGCAGGAGGGCTAGCGTTCATCACATGACCTAACCCATAAAGCACAAGAAGTGACGCGCGCCGACCCTTAAGGAAGTGCTGCAGGGAACAAGCAGCAAGCATGCTGTAGCCAGGGCTGTGAGGAAACTGTGGTGCGGATGCTTGAACAACAGTACCTACACAGACAGAGCCCAGGACTGCAGCGGTGAATGGAAAGCACTAGCAGCAGATCATCACTGAACACGGCGCCCCGGACTGCAGCTGTAAGCAGGGGAACAGCGGCGCACAGCAGCCGCTGTTTCACATTGAAAGGTCCTC
This sequence comes from Bufotes viridis, assembly GCA_033119425.1. NCBI lineage: Eukaryota > Metazoa > Chordata > Amphibia > Anura > Bufonidae > Bufotes > Bufotes viridis. The sequence goes on along the minus strand of CM065590.1, from coordinate 413,632,974 downwards.
TTTAAGCCCTGTCTGTGGCAGGACTTAATAGGATGCCTGTCAAAACCCCACTATAAACATTTTTTTAAAAATATGAAAAATACAAAATTCCCTCTTCACAATTTTACATACAAAACTAAACAATAAAAGATAAAGATATTTGGTTCGAAAATTTCTTAAAGGGGTTGGTCACTTTCTGGTTACTGTTGACCAATTTGTTTGTAAGATGATTATATGGCACTTACTAAAATAGACTTTGTTCTGCACCATTTTCTAGATTTAATTAGGTATGCTCCTTTGTTTACAAAGTCTTTTGTGCTGTCCACACAGAAGTCCTGTCCATAACATGGCCGCTGATGGAGGATCATGTGATCCCGCAAATACCCTCCATGTGGCGTCTCCTCCAATTCTAATACACTGCACCTGTCAACTTGTTCTGTTGGGAGTTTAGAGCAGATGCAGTGTGTTTGAATGAAGAAGACATCACATGAAGGTCACATGTGGGACCACATGACCCTCCATCAGCGGCCATCTTATGGACAGGACCTCTGTGTGGACAGCACAAAAGACTTTGCAAACAAGGGAGCTATATTAATAAGTGCCATATAATTATCTCACAAACACATTGGTCAACACTAATCAGAAAGTGGCCGATCCCTTTAACTTAAAGTTCTAAAATGATATATCATGGTTGGTGAACGTTGTAACAGAAAAACAAATTACAATTTGCTGTTTTTAGGTCAACTCACTGCCACTCACCCCCAAAAAATGGTACCAATAATTCTGCTTTTTACAATCCCTCTTCATTACAAGTCCCCCTGAAAATAAGCTGATCACAGTTTTTTTCTGCTCCAGGGATCCCCTGTGATCCGCTGTAATTTATAGCAATCCCAGCATCAGGTGTTCAATTTTCCTGTAGTGCCTCCACAGGGGAAAGGAAGAATTACATGGTGCTCATTGAAATTAAAATACTGTCTGTGAAATGCAAAGATGAGCTGCCTTCTCCAGTGAGACGGAATAATTGATGATGGTCCAGAAGGAAGGACCCTTTAATAATAACTCTGTCTCAATGCCTTAGGCTGGGTTCACACGAGCATGTCCGGATGCGTTGCGGATGCGTTCAGTGAAAACTGTGCGATTTCACAGGCAAAGCCATTCAGTTTTGCCTGCGATTGCGTTCAGTTGTTCAGTTTTTTCCGCGCGGGTGCAATGCGTTTTGATGCGTTTTTCACGCGCGTGATAAAAAACTGAAGGTTTACAAACAACATCTCCTAGCAACCATCAGTGAAAAACGCAACGCACCCGCACTTGCTTGCGGATGCTATGCGTTATTAACGCAGCCCCATTCACTTCTATGGGGCTAGGGCTGCGTGAAAAACACTGAATATAGAACATGCTGCGATTTTCACGCAACGCACAAGTGATGCGTGAAAAAAAACGCTCATATACACAGACCCATTGAAATGAATGGGTCAGGATTCAGTGCGGGTGCAATGCGTTCACATCACGCATTGCACCCGCGCGGAAAACTCGCCCGTGTGAAAGGGGCCTTAGGGTACTTTCACACTTGCGTTATTCTTTTCCGGCATAGAGTTCCGTCAAAAGGGCGCTATGCCGCAAAAGAACTGATCAGGCATATCCCCATACGTTCTGAATGAATAGAAATCCATTCAGTTTGCATCAGTATGATTTCCGTTCAGTCACTGTCAGGTGTTTTGGGCAGACATAATACCGCAGCATGCTGCGGTATTATGTCCATCCAAACTGCCTGATCAGTCGCCGGAATGCCGGATCCGGCAATAATTCCCATTGACTTTCATTAGTGCCGGATCCAGCATTGGGAAACAACTGAAGGACGGATCCGGCATGCGCAGACCGGGAAAACTGTGAAAAAGACTGCAAGACGGATCCGTCCATCCGCATGGCGAGCGGAGAGACAGATCCGTTCTTGCAATGCATTTGTAGACGGATCCGCACCCGGATCCGTCTACAAATGCTGTCAGTTGTCACACTGATTGGCGGATCCGGCAGGCAGCTCCGACGATGAAACTGCCTGCCGGATCACACTAAGGCAAGTGTGAAAGTACCCTTAGCAGGGTATCTGGAATTAGGCTGTCTGAGCCTCGAAGATCAAATAGTACTTTTTTCCTATTGTGTTTTTCTTTAGCAACAGATTGTATAACTCATGCAAACAAATGTATTAGACATGCTGCAAAAAGACAGCGTGCGAACATAGCAGTAGAGTACACAGGGCCTTATAATTGAGTATAATTAGCAGCATCATTATGTGAAAATTTTGGTCATTTTTCTGCCGAAATCCTTTATATAGCAGTACTATTTAAGAAGAATCCATCTGCTCTCCTGATATATCTGTTTTTGTAAGTAATTGTATTCTCAATAAAAGAAAAATCTTTTTGTGCCATTCCTCTGTAATTCCTCTTAGAAATGTGTGAATAAATTGACAACTGGGTGTGAATAGGGCATTTCCATCCCGGTTCTAAGGTTATATTTACACATGGCAGATCTGTTAGAAATGTTTATGACTGAAAATCACTAAATCAGCTCTATTCACCTGAAAGTTTTTTTTCGGCTGTAAGCACATGGGGATGGGGAGGGCATTTATTATTTGTGGTTGTTTTTGTATAATTTCTAAGGCTACTTTCACACTAGTGTTTTAGTTTTCCAGTATTGCGATCCATCATAGGGTTTCAATACCGGAAAAAACGCTTCAGTTTTGTCCCCATTCATTGTCAATATTGGGGACAAAACTGGGGACAAAAAGCTCTTCATGGCTCTTCAAAAGTTTATCAATGTATTTATTTTTAATGTAAATTCCATTAACAAATCCATCTTATGAAATTAATAGATTTTCAGGTTTTCTGAAGCGTATGCTAGAACCAACGTTTTATCTTGTTTTATTATTTTTACTCATTCAATACAGTAAGCCAAAGATTGGATTTTTTACCTGTGTGAAGATTTTTGAAGAAAGTCAATATTAGACTGTGTTTCCATCACGTTTTTGTCCCACGATGAATGCCATACAGTGGTATCTGTCACCATAGGGTTTCATTCTGAACAAGACATACCGGTATCTGTTAACAAATACATTTTCTGCTGGACTCTGCAGGATAGAAAAGCGTGATGTACTACGCTTTTGCATCCTTTTTTCCCCAACATATACCGTATGTTAAACGATGGACAGAAACATGAAATGAACAGTCCCTTAAAATAATACTTTGAACTGCAGGTGCCTATAGACAAATCTCAATCACTGAACCAACCTCTGGCCAAATTTTTTTCTACCAGAACATTTTGGTTTTATCTTGTTGAAGATATACATGGCGGCTAGTGAACTGACTGATAGACCAAAGTCCTAGATACAGAAGGTAAAGTTGTCCAAGGAGCTGTTAAGGAGCATTCAAGGTCATTGATTTTTGACTCATGCCAAATTTCTGGTTAAGGACTAAAAAAAACTGGTACAGACCAGTAATAACTCATCGGCAAGAGTTTTTTCTCTTGCCACTTTATTGACGGGGTCAGACAATCTCACACCTGTACCATTGCTACTAGTGGCAAACAGACTCTGATTCCGCTTCGTGAGTAGAGACTGTCCATGCGCTGCTACACTTCCAAGTAGCAGCGCATGAACAGTTGCTGCTCTGGAAGAGGAAATAGAGCTTCTGAACTTGCACCACTACTCAGAGATTGGAGGAGGAGCTTCTTCATCAGTGGGGGTTAACCCCTTTTGTTGATGAAAAGAATTGATTCATATGAATCAATTTGCTCATCTCTTCTCTGGATTATTTACAATTACAAAGTCATGCCATCATGCCCCCTTTACTACACCTAAACTATCTGTCTTTCTTAGAGAATAGCAAAAATAAAGTTGCCTAAACTGATTTGTGCCAAAAATTATGGTGCAACGACAATAGTAAATCTACCCTACAGTACAGAAATATATATTAACGAGTTGCAAAGGGAAGTCAATGGCGGCATCACTGTAATAGTGAGCTCCTTCCACTACAATGTTGGCAGTACTGTGCAGCTCCAGCGCCAATTCGTGGAAATGGGGATACAATAACAGCTGATCGGTGGTGGTGCGGGGTGCCAGATCCCTGCTGATCAGCTAGTGATGACCTAACCAGCAAATCAGCCACATCCAACACTTACTAAAGGCTGGACAACCCCTTTAATAACACTTTCGAGACACAGCCCATTTTATTTATTTTCGTTTTACCTTCCCCAGCTTCCAAGATACATAATTTTTTCCTCCTTTTCTGTTCGTGTAACCGTGTAAGAGCTTGTTTTTTGCAGGACAAGTTTAAACGCACTGTTTATTTTACCATTGCTTGTATATAAAATGGGAAAAAAATTATTTGTATAGTGAAATTGGAATCAGTGAATGACACCTGTCTCTGTATACACAATTAAACAGAGAATGTTATCGATCACTGATAAAACCTGCCTGTATACAGCTATCAGTGACTGACAGCTATCTATGTATACACACTTACACAGAGAATGCTATCAATCACTGATAACACCTCCCCTGTGTACAACTATCAGTGACTGACAGCTATCTATGTATACACACTTACACAGAGAATGCTATCAATCACTGATAACACCTCCCCTGTGTACAACTATCAGTGACTGACAGCTATCTATGTATACACACTTACACAGAGAATGCTATCAATCACTGATAACACCTCCCCTGTGTACAACTATCAGTGACTGACAGCTATCTATGTATACACACTTACACAGAGAATGCTATCAATCACTGATAACACTTCCCCTGTGTACAACTATCAGTGACTGACAGCTATCTATGTATACACACTTACACAGAGAATACTATCAATCACTGATAACACCTCCACTGTGTACAACTATCAGTGACTGACAGCTATCTATGTATACACACTTACACAGAGAATGCTATCAATCACTGATAACACCTCCCCGTGTACAGCTATCAGTGACTGACAGCTATCTATGTATAAACACTTACACAGAGAATGCTATCAATCACTGATAACACCTCCCCCATGTACAACTATCAGTGAATGACAGCTATCTATGTATACACACTTACACAGAGAAATTTATCATTGAGAACACCTCCCCTGTGCAGAGCAATCAGTGACTGACAGTTATCTCTGTATACACACTTATACAGAGAATCCTATCAATCACTGATAACACCTCCCCGTGTACAGCTATCAGTGACTGACAGCTATCTATGTATACACACTTACACAGAGAATGCTATCAATCACTGATAACACCTCCGCTGTGTACAATTATCAGTGACTGACAGCTATCTATGTATACATACTTACACAGAGAATATTATCAATCATTGAGAACACCTCCCCTGTGTAGAACAATCAGTGACTGACAGCTATATCTGTATACATACTTACACAGAGAATGCTATCAAGCACTGATAACACCTCCCCTGTGTACAGCTATCAATGACTGACAGCTATCTCTGTATATACGCTTACACAGAGAATGTTATTAATAACTGATAAAACCAACCCTGTGTACAATTGTAAAAGTCAGAAAGCATAAAACTGTATACCAATCGGCTCAGCCCCTGCTCTATAATCTGCCGTCTGGAGATTGTACTGCATTATGTTCACCAAATGTATTCTTTGGGCCTCTCTGACCCAATGGCTATGCCTTTTGGCATATGCCAGGTCGGTATGTTGAGCATACTTTTTTTACTGTATAGAATAGCATAGTAGACTAAGCTATTCCATATAGAGGCATCCAGTAAACAGATGTCTACAGCATCATCTTCAATTGAACGTTATAGGTGACTTGACAGAATCCTTTGGGCTATAAGATGGGACGTAATGGGATCAGTTGGCATAGCTTTTGGCTTTACTTTAGTGTACCTTTTATTTTTTATTACTGTGACTAGTTCCTTGTTTGTTCAATCAAAAATCAAACAGCTCACCACTGAGACGCTTGCACGGGAAGGGGCTATCCCCAACAAAATAAAAAATTGGATAAATCCCAGCAGGCGTATTCGTAACAAAGTATGCTTTTATTCCATACGAAACAAATATTACAGGGCGCGTTTTGGCTCGTCCAGCCTTCCTCAACTGCACATTAGTGACTGACTATATTCAGCATTTTATAGGTGTAGTCACATGATCTCACCAATCAATTAAGACAGGAAATGACATAGGAAGCAGAAAAAAAGAAAAAAGGGGGAAAAAAACAACTAAATATTCTATTCTAAACAATATACTTGCATAACTAATATCCCAGTACGAGAATAATAACAGATATTAAAAGACTCAAAACACACTTTTCTGTTAAAGATAACCCCACCCGAGTGAGGGATACAAACAAGGGTGGTATGAGAGATGGAAGTTTGAAATTAACAGACCTTGGTCTACAAGTAAAAAGTCATTTTACTCCCCCTAAAACTTACCACCCTATGGAGACATTTGTTCACTTAGTTACAAAAGAAATACAACAGAAAATGCAGTTAACAAGAAAGGGTGATTTTTATATCACGTGGAATATTACAATTGAGGAAAGACAAGCAATCCGGGATCTTATGGGGGATAAATCCTTGAATACAAAACCTGCTGATAAAGGGGGCTCGATTGTAATCATGGATAAAGAAAAGTACCTACAGGAGGTCAACCGTCGATTAACACACACCAGTACATATAAAAAATTGGACTTTAATCCAGTGTTTTGTATTAAGGCAAAGATTTTAGAGTTGGTGACTAGTTATAAAACTCGGGGAATTATTGATAACAAGCTTAGTGAATTCCTGATTAATCATTCACCAATAACACCCGTATTCTATATATTGCCAAAGCCTTGGTTATATTGCATAAAACCTTGGTTGATCCCCCGGACCGACCAATTGTGGCTTCCGTTGATTTAGTGCTATCACCCTTGGCAATAGTTTTAGAAAAAACACTGACACCATTGGTTAAGGATACGGAATCTTTCCTCTTGGATACCCCCTACTTTGTACAAGTGATTAGGGGCTTGGAAAATATCCCTGAAGATAGTTGGTTGGTGACCATAGACGTAGTGAGCTTATATACCTCTATCGAGCATCAGAAGGGTATAGCAGCTATCAGGAGCGTAGCGAACAGCTCATGGGCCCTGGTGCAAGAGTTCAGCTTGGGCCCCTTCCCTCAGTGCTTTGTGTGTCTTATTATGTGGCACAAGGGTCTTTGGGCCCCCTCAGGCTCCTGGGCCTGGTAGCGACTGCTACCTCTGCACCCCCTATAGCTACGCCCATGGCAGCTATAATGTGTACACTACAGCAAAGTAATTATTCTCCTGAACAGCAATTTTTGCTTGATTTGCTTGATGTGGTCCTTCACGATAATTACTTCCTTTGCAGTGATCAATTTTACTTACAGCAATGTGGAACGGCGATGGGCGCGAATGTGGCCCCGCCCTATGCAAACTTGTATATGTCGTCTTTTGAACAATACCATATATATTTACATGAACATTTTCAGAAATTTGCCCTGGTGTGGAAAAGATTCATCGACGATGTTTTTTGCATCCCTCACTTGGGAGGGGTTATCTTTAACAGAAAAGTGTGTTTTAAGTCTTTTAATATTTTTTAATATCTGTTATTATTCTCGTGCTGGGATATTAGTTATGCAAGTATATTGTTTAGAATAGAATATTTTGTTGTTGTTTTTTCCTTTTTTTCTGCTTCCTATGTCATTTCCTGTCTTAATTGATTGGTGAGATCATGTGACTACACCTATAAAATGCTGAATATAGTCAGTCACTAATGTGCAGTTGAGGAAGGCTGGACGAGCTGAAACGCAGCCTGTGATATTTGTTTCGTATGGAATAAAATCATACTTTGTTATGAATACGCCTGCTGGGATTTATCAAATTTTTGGTTTTAGTTCCTTGTTTGTGCATGCAGTTTCTTTAAAAATCGCATTCAAGGCTTCAGTTATTTCTAACGGTCAGGTAGTCCCAGAATGCCTTGCTTCCTCTTTAACCAATTTTCAGCATATGACTTTGCTTTTTTTACTAATACCGTCAAGCCATGTCTGCAAGTTCAGCACTTTATAGCAATAATCTTGTTCCCATTTTCCTGCCTGGGTCCTGATAATAAAGTCTCTCAACTGAGCTGCAAGACCCTGACAGGGGGACGTGTTTGATGAATGCATCCTGTTATTTCTGTCTGTTATATCCAGGGGCAGTGCCTGTCTGCACACATTTAGCTTAATATAGTGTGTAGAGGGGGCATAAGAGGGCTACTTGGAGAAGGAGACAAGTGATAAAGAATTTAAATGAAAGAAAGAGGCATAATGGATGACTGAGAATTATCCTTTCATCTATGACCCTGCTTATTCCCGTCAATTTGCGTCCATTAAATTAATATGTTATTGTGTGTCTCATTAACTTGAAGTAACGGGAGCACGGCCTTTTATGTAACCCTTAATATACTCAGAGAAAATTACGGTATGTACACATGCAGCAGATTTGATGCAGATATGTATGCAAATAAAAATCCATTCAACGCAACTGTTTCTGTAGTACGTACATGGATTTCTTCATACTCCATTCAGATATATCAGGCAATGGTAGACATTTCTACAACAAATCTACCACCTCTGAAAATAGCCCTGTGGTTTAATTTGGTTTTAAAGGGGTTATCCGTGAATTTGATATTGATGACCTATCCTCAGGACTTCCAGGACCAATGCCAGCTGTTGGAAGATGCTGCACCACTCTGTGAGCGCCTGGGCCTCTTCCAAAGCCAGTGACGTCACTGTGCATCAGACACATAGCCAAGGAGCAGCTCAGTCCCATTCAAGTGGATGGAACTGAGCTGCAATACCAAGCACAGCCACTATACAATGTACAGCGCTGTGCTTGGTAAACTGTGAAGAGATCGGTGAGCGCATCCTAGTAAAACAGCTGATCGGTGGGGGTGTCGGGAATCAGACTCCCACCGATCTGATACTGATGACTTATCCCGAGGATCGGTCAGCAATATCAAATTCCCAGATAATGCCTTTAACACGGTTTGCAATAGACAAATAAGGTGGTTAAGTGGATATTGTGGAAAATAATTATTAAGAGGAGTATGTTACCTCCAAAATCACTTTCGAAGAAGGCATACCGCCACACCATGTAGAGTAGGCCCTACAACATAACCTTACATTTTTAGTGAAAGTCTAGTCCTCCAATTCCTTTTTTTCATTTTTATGCAAATAAGGTTTTCAGTGCACCATGGGTGTTACCGTGTTGCCACTACATTCGGTGCACCATCACTGCCATAAAACAGCCCAGTGCCTTAGACCTCTTTCCCACATCTGTGTCCATGATGACATCCGTGACAAGAAGGTAAGTGGTTTATCCGTTAGGGACCAGGTTTTGTCCGTGTGTCCATTTTTTGCCCTTCGTGTGTCTGCCGTATGCCATGGACACTGCTATGCTCAAAATTAGTTTTCAGAGGATCTCCTACCAATGGCCTGTGAAAATCACTGACAGAACACTGATAGCATCTGTGTTGCTGTGTTGTGTCCATGGTTTTCACAAACCCATAGACTCCAATGTACGTGAGAGATCTGTAACCACGGACAAAAATAGGGCATGCTTCCAAGCTGTCAAAACCACTGATGTGTGAATACACACATTATAGTCAATGGATACACGAGTGATATGTGGAGACCACGGACAGAACACATCTGCGATTCACTGATGTGTGAAAGAGGCCTCTTATTTGGTAATTCCTGAGATTTCACAAGCCAGTAGTGATGACGCAGGGAAAGTGAGGTGCACTGAACAGAGAGGAACCACCCACGGTGCACTGAAAACCATAGCTGCATAAACATAAAAAGAAGAATTTCCCTGGCCTTGAGAAAAACATTTTCAAAGGAAAAGGTATGGTTATGTTTTGAAGCACATATTCTACATGGTGATGTGCTTACTTCAAAATCATTTTAGGATGTGACCGACTTTAGCCTTTAAACCTTACCCTACTGTACTCAAAACAGTAGTCAAGATTTTGTAATGCAAGAGGACCAAACATAAAAAACCCATATCTTACGGTCACTATTAATCACAAGCATTCGGAAATGGGGGACCGCAAAACAAAAATCAAAATGGATCCCCACCCTCTGGTTTCTGCGCCACTACATCGCTATTTTGGGACAAGTTTCCCTAGTTTTTGTTCCAATTCTTCCAAAAAGACAAGCTTGGCCTTCCTGGTCTTCCATTATTTGCTAAAATTGAATTTACACATAGAGGAGAAGAATGTCACAAAATAACAGACCACCAATGAAAGGTAGAAATAAGACCCCCTCCACGAAACCTGTAGCAGTTGTTATGGTACATACTCTCTTGCGTGGAAAGTTTTCTGAGGCTGAAGGGTGTTTACTTTTTGTCATACTGCAGTTATTGTACATTGATGCACAGTGCTGGGAGGGATTGTAGGGTAATGTCTTATAGTATATCACTAGGCGATTTATTACCACGTTTATTGGACACCTTGCTGCTCAGCCCTGTGTAATACTGAACACACAGAAAACGAGTCCAGAATTGTGGCCAGTGCCAAGGCCCAGCACGTGTTCACTTCTCCTCACTGACATTGAAAGCATGGATGTCCGTGATACTCCAGAGTGAGAGATGCTCCTAGCAGTCATGCTCCACTGTCTCTAACAGATAAGGTCCTTACGCAAGTCCTCCTCCCTCAATTCATTTATGAAATCCTGATGTGAACAAAACAGGCCTGGTGAACATTAAAGAGAATGTGTCTTTAGAAAATGACATATATTGTTTACAGCAATTTTTTATATAAAACATTTTTTTTCTAATTTTTTGTTTCCATGTAATTTTCCATGCCACTATCTATATTTAAAAAAATTTAAACTCATGCCATTTTCACGCTGGCCACTAGGCCTAAAATATGTCAAGAATTCCAGTTCTTTGAGAACAGTCACATTGGCCATAGATACAAAGGACAGGAGGGGACCTTGTTGATTTTCTAGGCCTGTGCAGAGGTCAGCAAGGAGTAGATAAGCTGTGTTATCACCTATTGTGAATGGTGATATCTGTCACTGTAAGGGCTCATGCACATGGACTGTTGAATGTTTTGCGGTCCGCAAATTGCAGATCCATAAAAAAATGGATATCGACCATGTGCATTCCTCTTTTTGTGGAACGGAATGGCCGGCCCCTAATAGAATAGTCCAATCCTTGTCCATAATGCGGACAATAATAGGACATGTTCTATTTTTTTGCAGAATGGTCATGTGGACATACTGACACAGAATGCACACACAGTCATTTCCATTTATATTCCAGTCCCATTGAAATGAATGGTTCCGTACACTGCCAGCAAAAAAAAAAAAAAAAAAACATAACGGACACAGAAAAAAAAATCCATTGTGTATGAGTGTATATGTGTATGAGCCCTAATACTGCCTATGATGATAATGCAATGGCTACTAAAAACAGAGCAGGAAGTTGCAACATATTCTGGTCTAGTGGCCAGTGGGAAAGCTGCACAATTTTAAATGTCATGGAAAATTAAAACAAAAAGTATAAAAAAATCTATTTAACATAAAATGTGAATTACACAATAGGTTTTGGAAGGTGAAGCAGAATTGAAGTTTCCATTTTTGAAAAATGATTAAGCTGGGTCTTAGGTTGACTGACGGCATAACTATAAATATTAGTGATCAAAAAGATAGGGGTCAGGGTTCAGAACATAAGAAAGAATTGATGTTAATACGAGCCTTTGCATTTCTTAATCATTCTTTCCTCTGTTCTCTAATTTGGCAGTTTTTCATGAATTGTCATTGCACTGTGTCTAAACATGTTAAAATGGTGTTCAGCAGTATTTACATCTATTTAACAAAAATGCAAATGCCCTTTATTTTCACTGCATTCACCATATGTAATTGCAAGCCCCTCGACTTCAGAATTAAGTTGTCAACTGACCTAGAGTAACATTTCTGGGACATTGAGCTTGGTGTCGGGCTGTGTTCGTCAGTTACCATATGGATAATAGGTGTAGTGTATTTTTCCTGAAGCTGTAGATGCAGCAGGTTCAGGCAATTATCCCGTCAAATGAAGGATTTTTACTGTGGCAGCAAAAAATAGCAGACTGCAGATTGACTGATGTTTTTCCTTAAAACACGTTCAGGAAGTTCTTAAAGGGGTTGTCCTGTTCCATAATTTCGATGACCTATCTTCAGGATAGTATCCAAATAAAGAATGGTGGCAGCATCTCCAATCCTAAAAGGTTTATTTACACAGGGTCCATGAGACAGTACACAAGGTCAAATAAAGTTCGACATTTCGGCTACATGGTAGCCTTTCTCTACCATGTAGCCGAAACATCGCACTTTATTTGACCTTGTGTACTGTCTCATGGACCCTGTCTGAATAAACCTTTTTGGATTGGAGATACTGCCACCATTCTTTATTTGGATATTATCGTGTTGACCCTAATGGATCTGGGGTCATGGACTGGCTGATGCATTCCTAGGAAATTCGTGAGGTACTATAGCGCTGCTCTATTGATACATTTCCTCTATCTTCAAGATAGATCATCAATATCATGAAACCAGACAATCCCTTTAAAGAAACTCCTGATGAGAGTACAGCATAGTGGTTGGTCAGTTTGAGATAGTCACATCAGAACTGTACTTAGGGTTGTCCATTTTGCTTGGTTGTCCCCTTTTCTGATTTGTTATAGTGGGTCCAAACCTGCAGGTGAAATTAAGTACAGGGGCATCCACACAATACTGGAACCTGCTAGATCTGCCAAAGTAACAGACTTCAGCTGGCATACACATGAGATGACTGTCAGAGGACATCTAACTCTACCGATCTCCCTATACACATGGATGCTTGGTCAAGAAGGCATATTTCCTAAATGGGTAGAGGGGAGAAAGCCAGACACCTCTGGCCAGTGGCTTATCTACCTGAGAACACAAGGACTGGAAATTTAAAATTTAACATGCCCAACCCTTTTCTGCTTTGACATCTGCCATTAGGCAAGAGTTGAGAGACCCTATAAACATTAGATGGTTGGCCAATCCCACCAAAATCAGTTAGGTGGACTTGGCAGAAAACTTAGGGGCACATCTATTTAGACTGGTGTTTTAGACGCCGCTCTTAATTAGGCCCTGTGCTGGCAGTGGACCACTGAAATTATGTAGAGGCACTGGCCTATACATAACTTTGGCGTATCCACCGTGATTCTAAATGTAATACAGCTTCCTTGCCGTCTTACATTTAGACCTACTGGCCTGTACTCTTCCCTGCCACACCCTCTTTTTTAGACCTGGCTTGAATGTGGAAGAAGTCACAGATTCTGCCGCAACATGGCGTGACAGATTCCGTGCAAGATATATACGCTGCGGTGTTGTATATCTGTTCGTAAATGACCCCCTTAATGTTTCTGTTAAAGAGTGGCTGACAGCACCATTATTGCCATACTGGTATGCTTTGTATGTTTACTTGGACTGGATTGGATTTAACATGGGAGCAGCGCCAGACAGACCATGTGACCACAAGCAAGATGGTCATGTTAAATTTTCCCAATAATGGCTGTTAGTTTAACTTTTCTTTTACTTGCCTCCAAAGCTGCAAATATGCCTCTGTCCTTCCTCCATGCAGCAGACAGAATAGCCCCTGCTCTGGAATCCTAAGCTGCTTTACTTCTTATAAAAGGTGCACTAATGTATGTATGCTGTGCAGAGAACACTATCAGCGCAGTGCATAAATAGCTTCTCTCCTTGTCAGAGAAGTTAGGGATACCACTGCACTTGACAAGCAGAGAACAAAACATATAAGTAAAACAATAGGTGAAATTATGTGAGCTCCTGCCTGTCCTTGCTCAGCTCTGCTAAAGCCTGGCATAGCACATTAGTGCAAGGTATCCTGCACCAATGTTTTATGGCAAAGTTTTCAGCAAAGGGCAAAGGCAGGAGCAGCAAGGTGTGCCCCTGCCAGTACAGGACTCATTGAGGCACATATTGTAAAAATTAGAATCTATACACCGCATATATGGCTACGGTGTACAGGGATGTCCATTTCAGTAGCTCACACTCAGAGAGCAGCATTGCCCTGTCTAAACGTGAGCTGCAGCAACTGGGGAGGGGGGGGGGGGGGGGTTGAGAAGCCCCAGTCAGTCACTAGAGCCGCAGACATGGCTCCCTGTGGCTGACTGAGGGGGAGGGAAACACACCTTCTGGCTGAAAAATCTTCAGTCTCCTCCCCCGTGGTTTTCCGGCAAGCACTGATACGAGGATGTGACTTCACAGGGTTTGTCGCGTGATGGGCATGGCTTGGGTAATGTTGGGCGTGGCTTGGGGCGTGGCCGGTGAGGTCCGGCTTTCTAGGGTGAAGCCAGAGGCCATCCTAGCTGCAGCCTCTTCCTAGGCTTGTGATGTCACGTGGCTTAGGTGCAGTTCAGTCCCATTCAAGTGAATGGGTCTGACCTGCAATACGAAGCACATCCGCTATACAATGGACAGTGTTGTGCTTGGTAAGCTACAAGGAGGCCACAGCAACCACAGAAGCAGTGCAACTTCTTCAAGCAGCTGCTCAACAGAGGTGCTGGGAGTCAGACCCCAATACCTCCCCCGCAATCTGATATTTCTGACCAATCTGGCGGAAGAAATAATCTTGTAGAATATGAGTAAAATAATACCTTGCACCGTACAGAGCTGACAACAGACATAACAGTCTCTAAGTAATTGAGTTTTCTGAAAACCTAACAATAAATCAGAATGATGTAAACAAGTATGTTATACCATATATTCCACTGTGAATTACTATTCATGGCTATTAAAGAGGTTGTCAAAGAATAGAAACTGTGTCACAGTAATCCAAAGGTTGTGTCTGGTAATGCGGCTCAGGTTCATTAGTCTGAATGGTTCTGAGTAGAGTTGAACGAACGGAATCCAACAAAGTGGATTTTGATCCGAATTTCAGGATAAATTCGATTTGCCACGAAGCCAAATTTCCTTGTGCTTCATGGTAGTCAATCGATTTAACCTGAGATAGTTTAAAAAACAAAAAAAACATACTTACCTCCTCCATTTGAAGATCTCTGTCGAAATCCCGTGAGCGGTGTTGTATGACATCACCGCATCGGCTGCCATGACAACGTCATCTCGAGATTTCGCGCCAGATCTTCAAGCAAGATGGCGGCAGCCAGCCAGTCGCGAGCAAATGGAGACGGTAAGTATGATTTAATGTTTTTTTCTGTTCATTTTACACAGTTTTTACTCTCAGATGCCACGATCATGTATGAACACAGCATCTGAAGGGTACAATGATGGGGAGCGGCGCTATCGCAGCCCCCTGTCATTGCACCCGCTACTTACAAAAAAATGCGCTTTGTGACTAAGTCATTCGTCGCAAAGCAAATTTTTTTGTAAAATTCGTTGAAGCAACCAGATCAAATTTTCCAAATCTACGCTCATCTCTAGTCCTGAGCTACAACAGCAGACATAACAATGGCAGTGCTATTTTCTAATCTCAGACGCCGCCTAGAAATATATTCACCTATATGTGCTCACTGTACGCAAGGTCAAATAGGATTTCTTCATTTTAAACAAGGACACCTCCATGAACTGATTTCATTAGTATGTAGTGCCATTGCTTCCTCAGGCTTACCCTGTAACACAGCAAGCAGAGAGAATGTGCTTCTCTGTCTCCAAAACGGCTCACCGTGGCTAAGCTGAATGACAGAAAACCACAGGCCTCAAGAGCTAAGATGTCACAAGCCTAATCGGAACGCATGAAAGCGCTATCCAAATAGGCCCGCTGCTACTCACATCATTCAGTCGCTGACCTTGCCTGGTTCCCTCAAATAGACATACATTAGTGAGAAGGAAAGTGACCATCTGCTTCCAGGTTACAGCAGACAGACCTAGTGGATAATGATCACCTTTCACCTTAGTAATAACTAAAACACTATGCCATTGGCAGCCATTACTCACTCTGCCTCATAAACATGGCTCCCTGTAATGAATCTCTATGTTTCCCACACGTAAAGGAGCACATCTAATTGCTGTATACCAGACCCTATACCGGGAACAGGTGCTATTAAAATCGCATTCACAGATTATTACCTAGCAAACCCACTGCTGTGAAGCTTAAAGGGGTCTTTCCTAAAAATAATTTTCAGTGTTATCTATATAGCAGGGCAGGTGCGCAATTCTGTCCATTTACTGCTATGGAACTTTTTTCAGAAGTCACATAGCAGTCAATGAAGACAGCTTCCATGTGTGGTCTCTTCACTAGGGATGAGCGAAGCGCGCTTCATATCCTAGATCCACAGTCGCTTCGCTCAAAACTTCGGATTAATGCTGTACAGGGATCCGTCTCCATACAGCACTAAAATGTACGGCCTCTGACGAGGCGAAGTCACTTTTAATAACTTTGGTATTAGAATTTTAAACTGAAAAAACATTTTAAAACTTGGATCCAAACTTGGCTTCGGATCTAAGTCTTAAAATGTTTTTTCAGTTGAAAAATAAAATATCAAAGTTTTTCACCAAGGTCTCGCAAGACATCAGGAATAACTGACTTCACCTCGTCAGAGGCCTACATTTTAATGCTATAATGCTGCATCTCTGTACAGCATTAATCCAAGGTTTTGAGCAAAGAGACTTCAGATCTAGGATCCGAAGATTGCTTCGCTCATCCATACTTCTCACTATTCCCCCTGACAAGGCCCCATTCTTGAAATAGTCGTGGGTCCCATGCGCTGATCTAACATTTATGGCATATCCTGTGAATGTGCCATAAATGTCCAGATGGGACAACACCTTTAAGGAGGACCTATTATTATTATTTATTATTATCACTTCTCCTAATATGTTTTAGCGACTTCGTGCATTCCCCATGTAATAACAATTCAGGAGCATTTATTGTTATCTGTCTAACTTGTGCCATTCCCATATTATTCCTGCTAGAAGTTATACATGACTTATTAGCAGTTTGCAATGAAGGTCCAATGAGCGTTGCCAGTTGGGGTTGTGTCTCTACACAGTTTGACACTATCCAATCAGTGCTGCCAGTGTCAGACTGTGGAGTGACACCCCCCAACCGGTAACTCCCATCTGGACCTTCATTCCAAACGTCTAAAAATGTATTCATAACTTCAAGAGAGAATAGTAAAAGAATTGCACAACATACAGTCATAAGAATAAATGCTCCAGAATGGTTATTACATGGGGAATGCGAGTAGTAACTAAAACAGACATGTCAGGAATAGGGATGAGCGGACCCGTGGATGTTCGGATTCGCTGTGTTCAGCCGAACTTCGGGTAAAAGTTCGGGTTCGGGACCCGAACTTCACCGAACTCAAACCACATTGAAGTCAATGGGGACCCGAACTTTGGTGCACTAAAATGGCTGTAAAATAGTCATAGTAAGGGCTAGAGGGCGTCAAAAGGAAGCAAAATGGGGATAAGAGCAGGATAACTGCCCTGCAAACAAATGTGGATAGGGAATTGACTTAAAATAACATAGTGAATCAAAAATATGGTTGGCACTCCTATACGTGTGGTAAATCAAATGTTTTTATTCTCACATAAAATCTATTAATAGTAAAGGATGCTATACAATATACTCTTTGATCTAGGAAATCAGATCATACACCATAAATCCTATAGGTAACTATCTAAGATCCTATAAGTAAATAGGAACTATCTAAAGTGGCTAGTGCAGCCAACCAAAGTTGAATGTCTATAAAGTGACTTGTGCTAGAAAAATGAAAAGTGACATGTGCAAAAAAGGTGTGTGTAAAGAGGTACCTTGTGCAAAAATGTGCAAAAATTGTTTGTGTAAAAAATACTTTCAATTTATATCAATATGTTGTGCAATCAAATAAATTTTCTATGAAGCCGGCTTCAGAAAAGTCCTATAACAAAATAGCAATAATGGCAGTAGATGCAATGAACAATCCCCTTTTAAAAAATTCCTAAAATTCATAAAAACTTGATGTTCCTGAAAAGAAGCTATTTAGCGTTCCTGTGGGGAAAAGAAAATCCAAAGTTCCTGTAGAGAAAGATTCATATGGCGGCTATGCCGCTATTCATGTCCATTCATGTAATCCCTGAAATAGTTCTTATGTAACCCGGTCCTAGAGAGCTCTCAGTCTGGTCACGAAGAGGACCGGACACATATGATTTTATACTCCACAATAGTTCAATAAATATATTTGCTTAATGCCGCGATGCGGTCTCCGATATTGTCACTGATGTTTTCACTTACGTGACCTGCAGGGCTCCGATATGTTCGCGGTGGTTTTCAGTTTTCAATTTTCAATTTTCACTCGTGCGGCCCGTCAGTTTGTTTGTGGCGTCTCCCAAACTCTTCACTCTCAGCGTCCGCGCGCCAGCCCATGCACGTGGGAGGCTCGGCGTCCGCGGGAGAGAGGAAAAAGAAATACAGAGGATGGAGCGCTGTATAGAATCCTTAAAATGAGATAGCGATCTCTTGCAGTATCGTTGGGGGGCACTTGTGATTGCTTCCCAAACGCGTTTCGGGGACTTCTTTCCCCTTCTTCAGTGGGTGCCCCCCATCTGACGTACAATGCCGGTGCTGCAGATCCACCGCGTGACGTGGGTCAAGTTCACATAGAGTTCAAGCAAATAGATAATGGTGGTCGCGCTGCCCAGTACATCGAGGTCCGTCAGGTAAAGGTATATCGGATTTCCAAGCTCTTCACAATGTAGCCATACAATAGAGTTTAGGGGTCGATGCACCAAAGAACATCCAAACCATTTGATATGTTGCTGTACATAACTTTCAGAGCTGTCTTCAGCAATTTTACTTCACATCCAGCAGAGGAGATAGCCAAGACTGTTTTTTTAATTTATTTATTTTTTATAAATTTGGGAAGACCCCAAAACATTGGGAAATGAAAAAGAGAAAGCAAAGAGAAAGTGCGCTGGAGTATAACAATGGCTGGGTGCGGCCGGTATACTTGTCTATTCAGCACAAGTGCTGTGGGATCCATGCCTGGTTCATTTTAATGAGTGAGTTGTCCACAATGGCTGTGGACAGGCGGCTGCGCTTGTCTGTGATCACCCCCCTGCCGTGCTAAACACACGTTCGGACAATAAACTGGCCGCAGGGCAGGACAGCACCTCCAAGGCGTAAAGGGCAAGCTCAGGTCATGTGCCCAATTTGGAGACCCAAAAGTTAAATGGGGCAGACCCATCAGTCAGTACGTGGAGGCGTGTGCACACATACTGTTCCACCATGTTGCTGAAATGCTGCCTCCTGCTAAGACGTTCCGTATCAACTGGTGGTGCTGGTTGTTAAGGTGTGCTGACAAAGCTTTTCCACATTTCGGCCATGTTGACCCTACCTTCTGAGGTGCTGGCGGTGCCCCAGTTTTGTTGGCAACTTCTTCCTCCTTCTCTGCCTTGGCCTTCTGCCTCCACTGAGCCCCCGCTGTCAGCTGGGAATGCCACCAGCAGCGCGTCTACCAGCGTGCGCTTGTACTCGAGCATCTTCTAATCACGAGAATGTGGGCAACTCGGCAGTCATTGTGCAGGCACTGCAGCATGTAGTCGCTTATGTGTGCTAGGCTGCCCAGAGGCAATGACAGGCTGTCCTCTGTATCTCCCCACCCACACTCCAGTGATGCCCATGAGCTGCTTTGGGTGCCACCCTGCTGTGAACACAGTTCCTCCTCCTCATGATACTCCTCCTCCTCATCCTCCAGAACTGTGTCATGGCTGGACAGTCGTGTACCTGGCCTCTGTTGGTGCAGGAGCCCACTCTCAGAGCCACTTGTGAATGATTGGCCATGGAAATGATCCCTCTTCCTCCTGTGCCACATCCTCTTCCATCATCGCCTGAAGCGTTATTTCAAGGAGTCAAAGAAGTGGGATACTAATGTGGAGGACGGCGTCATTGGCACTGGCCATGTTGGTGGAGTACTCGAAACAGTGCAACACGGCACACATGTCCTGCATGGAGACCGTTGGTGGTGCTGCAGCTAAAACTCCACTATTGCCTGCTGCTGCTCACACAGTCTCTCCAGCATATGCAAGATGAAGTTCCACCTTGTGGGTACGTCGCATATGAGGTGGTGAGCGGAAAGGCCGAACTTACGTTGCAGCGCAGATAGGCGAGCAGCAACAGGGTGAGTACGCCGAAAGCGCGCACACTTTCTGAAGCAGCTCTGACATATCAGGGTAATTTTTCAGGAACCTCTGCACCACCAAATTAAGCACATGCGCCAAGCAAGGGATGTGCGTCAAACTGGCTAGGCCCAGAGCTGCTATGAAATTTTGCCCGTTATCGCACACCACCAGGCCGGGCTTGAGGCTCAGTGGCACTAACCACTCATCGGTCTGTTGTTCCATGCCCGTCCACAGCTCCTGCGCGGTGTGGGGTTTTTCCCTAAAACAGATGAGTTTCAAAACAGCCTGCTGTCGTTTCCCATTAGCTGTGCTGAAGTTGGTGGTGCAGGTGTTACGCTGACCGGATGAGGAGGCAGTAAAGGAGGAAGCAGGCAACAGGAGGCAATGAGAAACGTCCTGCAATCCTGAATGGTGGCAGGACATGCGCCAAACTGCTATCCGCCTCAGGCCCAGCCGCCACTATATTTACCCAGTGTGCTCTTAGGGAGATATAACGTCCCTGCATGTGCTTACTGGTCCACATATCGGTGGTTATGTGGACCTTGCCACAGATGGCATTGCGCAGTGCACACCTGATTTTGTACTGTGGGACAGCCACCTCCATAAGGTTTTTAAAAGTCTTCTTCTCCACCAGACAGAATGACAGCATTTCAAAGGCCAGGAATTTTGAAATGCTGGCATTTAGGGCCAGGGATCACTGGTTGGTAGGGGGGTACTTCCTCTTTCTCTCTGGTTGGTGACGGTGACAGAGGTGGTGGTGTTGCTGCCACATCCTCTGTTTGCGGGGTGGCAGGTGCCACTGTCACTCCAGAGGGGGAGGAAGAGGCCGAAACCGCAGCAGAAGAGGGAGCAGGAGGAGTCTGAGTTTTTTCGTAGTTTTTGAGGTGTGTTGCATTTAGATGCCTGGTCATGTAGATGGTGCTCAGGTTTAGAACCTTTATGCCTGGCTTCAGGCTCCGATTGTACAGCAGGCAAACCATTCGCATCTTGTCGTCAGCACATTGTCTGAAAAACTGCCACACCAGGGAACTCTTTGGAGCTGGCTTTGGTGTGCTCAGTCCCTGCGTGCAATGGGCAGTAGCAGACGTACTGGCTAGGGGATAGCCACTCTGCTTTTGCACCCTGCTCCCTCTTTTGCTGTGCCGCTTGCGCTGTGTGACCACCACCTCTTCCTCCGAACTGCACACGTCACTCGCATGACCTTGATTTCATGTGGGGTCTAGGACCTCATCAACCTCCACATCATCTTCCACCCACACTTCACCCCTGCCCTCCTTGAAGGTCTGCACACTGCAGAAAGCTGCAGCAGTTGGCACCTGTGTTTCGTCATCATCAGAGACGTTGTGCGGTGGTCCTCCCATGTCCACATCCTGAAACATGTGGTTGAACATCAGTGCACTCAATCTCTTCCACTTCTGGGGCAGGGCTAGGTGGATGGCCCATGGAAACCCTGCCAGCAGAGTCATCAAAAAGCACAAGAGACTGCTGCATGACTTGGGGCTCAGACTGCTTCGCTGATTTGCAAGGGGGTGAGGTGAAAGACATATGCCCATGGGCTGCAGGTGCCAACTCTGCATTTTCAGCAGGGGAGTGGGTGGGAGACATTGTGAAGGAACTGGAGGCACTGTCAGCCACCCAATCTACTACCACCTCTACTTGTTCTGGCCTCACCTTCCGTACACTGGTTTTCGGGCCTACAAAATAACGCTGAACGTTCTGTCGCCTCCGTGCACCTGAGGAAGGTGTTTCATTTGGGCGTGTAACTGGCACAGATCGACCACGTCCTCTCCCTGCAACAGGAGCTCAACCAACAACAGCAGCACCATGACCAGGGCCACATCCCTTATTTGATGCTCTCCATATTCTTTGAGGTCACCCACTGAACTAACAGACAGATTAACTATATTAATTTCCCCCTCACGGATGCAGTGTGGGTGTACCTCAAACAAAAAATGGGTATATGCCATCCACCGAACTAACAGATGGATTAATTATATTAATTTCCCTGTCACGGATGCAGTGAAGGTGTACCTCACACAAAAAATGGGTATATGTCACCCAACGATCTAGCAGACGGATTAACTATATTCATTTCCCTTTCATGGATGCAGTGCAGGTGTACCTCACACCAAAAATGAGTATATGTCACCCACTGAACTAACAGACGGATTAACTATATGAATTTCCCTGTCACGTATGCAGTGCAGGTGTATCTCACACCAAAAATGGAGATATGTCACCCACTGATCTAACAGACGGATTAACTATATTAAATTCCCTGTCACAGATGCAGCGCAGGTGTACCTCACACCAAAACTGGGTATATGTAACCCACCGATCTAACAGACGAAATAACTATATTAATTTCCCTGTCACGGATGCAGTGCAGGTGTACCTCACACCAAAAATGGGTATATGTCACCCACCGATCTAAAAGACGGATTAACTATATTAATTTCCCTGTCACGGATGCAGCACAGATGTACCTCACACCAAAACTGGGTATATGTAACCCACCGATCTAACAGACGGATTGACTATATTAATTTCCCTGTTACGGATGCAGTGCAGGTGTACCTCACACCAAAAATGGGTATATGTCACCCACAGATCTAAAAGACGAATTAACTATATTAATTTCCCTGTCACGGATGCAGTGAAGGTGTACCTCACACAAAAAATGGGTATATGTCACCTACCGAACTAACAGACGGATTAACTATATTAATTTCCCTATTTACCTCACACCAAAAATGGGTATATGTCACCCACCGAACTAACAGATGGATTAACTATATGAATTTCTTTGTCATGTATTCAGTGCAGGTGTATCTCACACCAAAAATGGGTATATGTCACCCACCGATCTAACAGATGGATTAACTATATTAATTTCCCTGTCACAGATGCAGTGCAGGTGTACCTCACACCAAAAATGGGTATATGTCACCTACCGATCTAAAAGACGGATTAACTATATTAATTTCCTTGTCACGAATGCAGTGCAGGTGTACCTAACGCAAAAAATGGGTATATGTCCCCCACTGAACTAACGGACGGATTAACTATATTAATTTCCCTGTCACGTATGCAGTGCAAGTGTACCTCACACTAAAAATGGGTATATGTCACCCACCGAACTAACAGACAGATTAACTATTATATTTTTGTGTCAGGGGTACAAAGATGGTGCATTGCACCCACAAAGAAAATAGCTATAAGTCACCCACGGAATCAACAGCCAGATTATTATATTTCTGTGTCAGGGGTGCAAAGCTGGTGTATTGCACCCACGAAAAAATCATTATGGATCACCCACAGAATAAATTGCCAGATGAGATTCCTAACACTCTCGCTCACTTCAGCTGCCTGCTTCCTGTCCTTGCACTACTCAGAGCTGATGGGCTGTGCTACACGTGATCCAGCTTGTATAGAGGCTGAGTCACATGATGCACCGGCCAATAACAGCCATTCCATTACTAGGCATGGCTGTGATGGCTTCTAGGTTCCCACAGTTTAAAAGCTTGTTGATTGGCTGCCCTGCAGCCTTTCAACAAGCTTTATTAAATGCCTGAACACTGAACTCGAACCTGAACTGTTGCTGCAAAGTTCGGGTTCAGGTCTGGGTACCCGAACTCGCAAAGTTCGGTACGGACCTGAACTTTGCAGTTTGGGTTTGCTCAACATTAGTCAGGAGAGGCTACATATCCTCTTTAATATCTGAAATATAAAACATAAAAGACAGAGGTGTGGTACAGGATTCGAAAAAAGGCTTATTTTCTTCAAAAAGCAGTGCCACTCTTGTCCTTAGGCTATGTCTGATATTGCTGCTCACCCTCATTAAAGTGAATAGGGCTAAGAAGGTATATCAAACACAACCCATTGACAAGAGTTGCATAGTTTATGGGGAAAAACTGTGTGATACGTGTCCTAGGTTGGGATTGATTTCTGCACAGCATTTTAGTACTTTAGTGTTTTAACCTTTTCAATAATGTTAAAAAATAATAATTTATCAATATAAGGGGGAGTCCATCAGAAGAACAGAAAAAAAAATCTGGATCCAGATCTCATACGGAAATGGCTCAAATGGATACCAAATGTGCATAACTGATCCGTTTTATTTAATATGAACCTGTTTTTTGATTTTTTTTTTTCCTGTTCTCTCCCACATAACGGAAACGGGACGGATCCGTTAAGCAGGCCATAGACTTCTATTATAATAGAATGAATAACAGAATGCCTCTAAAGGCATTCCGTTATACATTCCTTCATAGAATTGCATTATGGTCCGTGGTAACGGAATCCATAACGCAATTATGCTTTTACCACCAAACAAAGCGCAAACGAATTTCATAACATGAAATTTGCTCATCCCTAGGGACTGACATGGTATTCTCAGCTGTTTAGTTTTCTAAGTCAGCAAAAAAATCAGTTCTGAAAGCTGCTTTATCTTGATAAACGTCTCTCACTTTTATTCAGAATAGGTTTTGGGCCTAGTCTCGCTGCCTCAGGAGTCCCCCATTTTGCTGAGTACTAAAAGGATAAAACGCCAGCCTGGCTTGAGTTTGTTGGGAAGTTTATCAGCTCCCCAGTGTGAAATGTCTCTTTAAATTATGGAGTCCTTGCAATGAACAGTAGTAGCACTTGTGACCTGACACAATAAGAGACCCTATCTAACTAACTACAGGCCTGGTCTCAGTCTCTGGGTGCCAACACTGTGGTGAGGTGCGTGCACGATCTTACTGACCCGGGTTTGCTCTGCATCCGCTGGTGACTCGGAACCGAACAAATGTCTCTCCAACAAGCATGCGGTACCGCAGTGTATGTCACTTTGCTTCTCAGCTTTCATCAGCATTCCTGGAAGCAATCCTCGTTCCTCTGGACAGTACCAGGGTCTTGGACACAATCAGCTTCACTTAGCTGCAGCTCTGGTCACTAAGGTATGCTCTCACACCTGGATGCCATCAGATCCTCTGCTGACACAGTTCCTGAGTCTCAGCTCCCTCTAAGATGGCTGCGCCCTTTCTCTTCCTCTCCAGGCTCTGTGTAACTCCACATCTCATGAATATGGAAATATATGAAGTCTGTTTGCTGTGTTTAGGAAACAGCGGCATCTTGTGGCCAAACAGCAGAATGTCAGTCCAGATCATTTAATTTAATCTATTCAAACAGTGTTCAGACAATGAGAGCTGTTTCCCCATTTAACACATGTAGTATACAATCTGTATGCCAGAGCATGTGATGGGACACTATGTATGCAGACCTCCCAAGCGTCCCTTTTTTGGACCCAAGTCCCTCTGTCCCTCTTTGTTGCTTAAATGTCCCTCTTTTTGATCTGAGGTATAGATTTGCATTATTACATCCACAATACTGACCCAGAAAGTGTTTGTCTGGTTCCTCTCTGTTTATTTGAGCCCATCTTGTATACTATTTTATTATTTAATGCAGTTGGGATTTTTGAAATTTCTATATTCAGATTATTTTTGTCCCATTTTGTAAGAGAAAACTATTGAAGTGTATAGATATGAGGGAAAATGGATCTTTCAGACATTGAACCATAAATGTCCCTCTTTGACCATCCAAAAAGTTGGGAGGTATCTGTATGGTGAGGCACAATGGTATTGAAGTCTTGTGGTTATCACTGTATATAGGAGAATACATGTATCTCAAAAAGTTCTGTGGCTGTCACTATAGCTGTACTCTTTATGGGGCTCTGAAAACACCTAAAAGCCAAGCCAAAAAATTAACAAAAAAATGGAATGCAATAAAATGGCAAAAATTCATAAAACAGTCTAAAATTCTGTTGTTATTTCTTTCGCCCCACATTAGAGTGAAGAGAAATTGTAAATTGATTTCTCTTATGCAGCCAAATCTTTTACCAAAACCTCATGCTCCCGCTCTAAACCTCATGTTATTTCAAAGGGGTATTCCTATCCCAGGATATGCCATCAATGTCAGATAGGTGCGGGTCTCTCCTCCTCCTCATTTGTACCTATGAAACTGGCTGACCTGTGCGCTTGCCAGCTGAAACCATAAATCCCAACATGCACACTTGCTTGGCTGTTCTCAGAATTTCAAGTTAATAGAGCATGCTGGGAGTTGTAGTTTTACAATAGCTGGAGTGCTATTGTGCAGGAACTTACTATTTCAAACATTTCCACAAAAAATCAATGCTCTGTCCATGCAATGGGTGGACTTGCTGGGTCCCCCAAAGCTGAAGACTGAATGCAGGACTTTCTTTTCCGTCTACAATTACAGATCTCAGACGTAAATGGCTAAAACAGATGCAAAATGATCCTTTTTTTTGTTTATTTTTTTGACGGATCAGAAGATCGGACAACTAAACGGTGACGTGAACTCGGAATTAATAGGCGAATTTGCTTGATGGTTTGCTAATATTCATTCAGAATTTCTTAATGGGTTTTCTGACCCAAACAGCCAATGTTCTGAAAGACAGCAGCCCCAGTTTTTTAAGAAAAAAAAAAGATAAAATATTCACACAACTTTTGCAAAGCTATAATGCAATTCCACCTCATATTATGAAATGCTAATATGTGAGCCTTAACTTAAATCCTTCTGTTTTGCAGAATATTTATAGGGAACTCCAGATAAAACAAACTGCATTTCTACCTACGGCATGTTTCATGCATAATAAATCTCATAGGGAATATTTTCCTGCCAGTGAGCGGTAATCACTGTTATTTTTGATTATACACCTGCATTGGTGTTGCCAAGTTATAAAAAAAAAGGGAAATAATGAATATGTTTAATAGATGTAAATTTTTTAAGAAACTGCAGTTAGGAGACAGCTAAATTTCTCAGGTTTTTCACAGTTTAACGCCTCATTCACACAAACGTACTTTCTTTCCGCGTCCGTTCCGTTTTTTTTTTGCGGACCGTATACGGAACCATTCATTTTAATGGGTCCGCAAAAAAACGGAAGTTACTCCGTGTGCATTCCGTTTCCGTATTTCTGTTCCGCAAAAAAATAGAACATGTCCTATTATTGTCCGCATTACGGACAAGGATAGCACTGTTCTATTAGGGGCCAGCTGTTCCGTTCTGCAAAATACGGAATGCACATGGACGTCATCTGTATCTTTTGCGGATCCGTTTTTGCGGACTGCAAAATACATACAGTCGTGTGCATGAGGCCTAACTGTCGACTCAGAGAGAAAAAAACGGGACTCCTGATTTTAATATCTTCACGTAATGTGTAGGCCGGCAGCCTTAGCCTCCACCACCGTGACTGACAGATTTTGGTGGTGCCTGCTTAATTCAAGTGGATAGTTGTTTCTGCTTTATTGCCCGAGGGCTGGCAGCATCTGTCCTCCATGAGTTGGGACAAACCTAGTGGAGATGGTGACATCCGCAAGACTAAAGAGGGATCTGGACAGAGCAAGCTCACGGTTGTTCAAGCGAGTCTTGATGGAGCAGACGTGATACCACGCAGCCCGAGGCTGAAAGTCTGCTCTGCCGTCTTCCATTGTGGGAGGGAGATAATCAGAGTGCCGAGAGACATCTCTTACACTAGCGCAATTAAAAAGGCTGATTTCAACTGCTGGGAATGGCAAACACGAGCAGGGGAGAGTGAGACTTATTAGAGCGACACAAGGCAGTAAACTAAGAAAATCAAACAGCAGTCTAGCACTAATTAGGAACGTGCGCGCGGTGAATTGCTGAAAGGATAATCCAATGGGTTACATGATCAGCATCTTCGCTGTGAGCCAAGTAGGAAAGACTTCTTTCCCCGATTCAGATATTTAGCTCATTATAGCAGGGAGATGAGGTCCAGGCTAGTGGTGAGATGTCTGCACCGATCATGCGTCACCGGGAGTGGGGGTCGGGCAGCTTTATGCTCGGGGGAATTAATATAATTCAGTTAGAATAAAAAGAAACAGAGATTCTTCTCTCAGGGAAAACCCAATGACAGCAGACACTTAGACCTATTTAGGTGAAAAGAAGAACACAAGTGATCTGTAACATATGGCTAGCAATCAAATTGCTGCAGCCTTTTATGTTGCTATGTTGATGTTTGATAGGTATATGTCATTATAACCAATATTCTCCTGCTTTAATATTTTCCATAAGTCTCATGCTAGACATTTCGGAAAACTACAATAGAAGTGGTCAAAAGCATACTTTCTAACCAAGATGTTGGGACCAGCAGTAAGGTGGCTCAGTGGTATGTTCTCCCTATG
Organism: Bufotes viridis; assembly: GCA_033119425.1. NCBI lineage: Eukaryota > Metazoa > Chordata > Amphibia > Anura > Bufonidae > Bufotes > Bufotes viridis. The sequence goes on along the minus strand of CM065590.1, from coordinate 413,604,632 downwards.
ATTGTGTGGATTCCTGACACATTCCAAAGACATACTGATAGGGAATTTAGATTGTGAATCCCAAGGGCACACTTGTCATATACCCTACAGGGAAATTCCCTGGTGGGCCAATGCCCAGGGGGACCACCTAAGCCCTTCTCACAGCTGATGGCCCAGGTAGGTAACGATCTGATGCTCTCATCATTAGTTAAGGCTAGGAGCATCAGGTACTTATGAACCTGGCTAGCAGCAACAGGTGCCCTCCTCAGCTAAGTCACCATCCTTATGGTGATAGGGCAGTACTTTATGCTGCACTGTGGTATTTGGTTTTACTGGGGCAGTATTTTATGCTGAAGTACAGTATTGCTCACCTCGCCTACTTCTGTTGTCCCTGCCTACTTGTGGCTTGTGTTGGCCATGCCTACTTGTGTTGCCCTGCCTTTTGTCAATTTTGTTTCGCCTACAAAATGGGGCAACTTAAAAAAGTCTAAATGGCCATTTCACCGTTTTTTGGTCGCTTCTCCTCCCACAAAAGAATTAGATGAAAAAATTATCCAAAAGTGGAATGCACCCCAAAATGGTATCACTGAAAAGTACAGATGATCAGCAAAAAATAAGCTCTCAGGGCTCTTTCACACTGGCATTTTTGCTTTCCGTCCTAGAGTTCCGTCCTCGGGGCTCTAGGACGGAAAGATACTGATCAGGATTTTCCTAATGCATTCTGAATGGAGAGAAATCCGTTCAGGATGCATCAGGATGTCTGTCGTTCAGTATGTGAACGTTTTTTGGACGTTGACAAAACCGCAGCATGCTGCGGATTTGTCTGCGTCCAAGAATCCGGAAGACATGCCGTAACGCCGGATCCGGAATTAATTAAGCTAAACATTGTTTCGGCGCATCACCGGATCCAACATTTAGCTCTGCGCATGCGCAGCAGCAGTTCCGATCGGGGCCCCAGTGTAAGCTGGAGCTCCGATCGGTTACCATGGCAGCCAGGACGCTACTGAAGTCCTGGCTGCCATGGTAAGTACTCCGCAGCAGTGTACTTACCTGCGCTGCAGCCTCCGGGCGCTCCTTCATGATGTCACAGGTCCGGGCGGCACATTGGTCTATGCGCCGCGGGGACCTGTGACGTCATGAAGGAGCGCCCGGCGGCCACAGCGCAGGTAAGTACACTGCTGCGGAGTACCATGGCAACCAGGACTTTAATAGCGTCCTGGCTGCCATAGTAACCTGAAAGCATTTCGAAGACTGATCAGGATCCTGGTCAGTTTTCAAATGCTTTCAGGCGACTTGCATTCTGACGGATCTGGCGGGACGGAAGTGCCTGCCGGATCCTCAGAACGCAAGTGTGAAGGAGCCCTCACACAGCTCCGTATACATAACTACAAAATAGTTATAGGGGTCAAAATATGGCGATTAAAAGAAAACCCTTTTTTTTTCAAGGTTTTTTTTTCTCAAGGGAACACCGTAAAAACAAAACCCGAAAAACTGTTGGAGGATTGCATTTTTTTTCAATTTCATCCCATTTGTAATTTTTTCCCGTTTCTCACCACATTGTTTGCAACCGTAAATAGTGCCATTAATAAGTGCCTCTTGTCCCTCAAACAAACAAGCCCTCATACGGCTATGTGAATGAAAAAATAAAAAAGTTATGGCTTTGGGAGGGCTGGGAGTAAAAAACACATTAAAACCGAAAATCACCTGGTCTTGAAAGTGTTAATAACATAGTTCAGGAATTAAAACCATGCCGTATTTTGATTCTCTGCAATTTTAATTAAGTGCTTTGACTAAAGAGGCAATCTCTGTATAAGGCCTAATTCAGTCATTATGACCATGACTGGAGATGAGGGGGGAAATGTGATGCAGAGTGTACTTACAGGACTTGAAGTAGTCTTTCCCACCAAAATGGCATTAAACAATTTGCTGTTCTTACATAGGAACAAATATTTTCTATTTTGTTACGGGTACTTTCAGAGTACTGGAGAACGATGGGTGTTGCTTTTTTAATGATGAACAAACACAGAACCAGAGATAGGTGCACACTGCCGTCACACTAAACCCTCACACTGATGTTAAAAATTGAGAGTTAGTTCGAGATATCCTACTAGGAGGACATGTCTTAAGCCTTGGGCACCAGCGTCAAGGTCTCTCAAGTAGCCCGAGGGCCCTAACACTCACCTACCTGCGCCATATGGGCGATATCAGGGGCCAGTGGGCAATTACAGGAGCATTAGGACGACTCACAAACATCTCCTCTGTTACCTCCAGCATGTAGCCATGCTTGCAATGGGAGGTGGGAGGTGTCTATGAGCCCTACCCAAGACTGACTGATATAGCCCAAGGCCTAGCAGGTGCACCCAAATGTGACCTGAAGATGAAAAACAGGCACATTTAAATTGGAGTTTATACACCTCCGTACATATATATATATAAACCATCAAAAATGTGGTGATAAGAAAGCAGGATGCGCTCATACCCATATGCAGTTGTGCATTTCTATAGGGAGCACATCCTGCACTTGTAGTCCGTTGCTAATGGCAATCACCAGCAAAAAATGCATACAATGGATGATGCCAGCAACGGACTACAAGTACCACAATGGACATCCTACATAAGATGAAATTTATGTGGATGTGGCAAGAATTCAGAACAAACACAGAACCAGAGATAGGTGCACACTGCCGTCACACTAAACCCTCACACTGATGTTAAAAATTGAGAGTTAGTTCGAGATATCCTACTAGGAGGACATGTCTTAAGCCTCGGGCACCAGCGTCAAGGTCTCTCAAGTAGCCCGAGGGCCCTAACACTCACCTACCTGCGCCATATGGGCGATATCAGGGGCCAGTGGGCAATTACAGGAGCATTAGGACGACTCACAAACATCTCCTCTGTTACCTCCAGCATGTAGTCTTGGGTAGGGCTCATAGACACCTCCCACCTCCCATTGCAAGCATGGCTACATGCTGGAGGTAACAGAGGAGATGTTTGTGAGTCGTCCTAATGCTCCTGTAATTGCCCACTGGCCCTGATATCGCCCATATGGCAGGTAGGTGAGTGTTAGGGCCCTCGGGCTACTTAGAGACCTTGACGCTGGTGCCCGAGGCTTAAGACATGTCCTCCTAGTAGGATATCTCGAACTAACTCTCAATTTTTAACATCAGTGTGAGGGTTTAGTGTGACGGCAGTGTGCACCTATCTCTGGTTCTGTGTTTGTTCTGAATTCTTGCCACATCCACATAAATTTCATCTTATGTAGGATGTCCATTGTGGTACTTGTAGTCCGTTGCTGGCATCATCCATTGTATGCATTTTTGCTGGTGATTGCCATTAGCAACGGACTACAAGTGCAGGATGTGCTCCCCATAGAAATGCACAACTGCATATGGGTATGAGCGCATCCTGCTTTCTTATCACCACATTTTTGATGGTTCATATATATATATGTACGGAGGTGTATAAACTCCAATTTAAATGTGCCTGTTTTTCATCTTCAGGTCACATTTGGGTGCACCTGCTAGGCCTTGGGCTATATCAGTCAGTCTTGGGTAGGGCTCATAGACACCTCCCACCTCCCATTGCAAGCATGGCTACATGCTGGAGGTAACAGAGAGATGTTTGTGAGTCGTCCTAATGCTCCTGTAATTGCCCACTGGCCCCTGATATCGCCCATATGGCGCAGGTAGGTGAGTGTTAGGGCCCTCGGGCTACTTGAGAGACCTTGACGCTGGTGCCCGAGGCTTAAGACATGTCCTCCTAGTAGGATATCTCGAACTAACTCTCAATTTTTAACATCAGTGTGAGGGTTTAGTGTGACGGCAGTGTGCACCTATCTCTGGTTCTGTGTTTGTTCTGAATTCTTGCCACATCCACATAAATTTCATCTTATGTAGGATGTCCATTGTGGTACTTGTAGTCCGTTGCTGGCATCATCCATTGTATGCATTTTTGCTGGTGATTGCCATTAGCAACGGACTACAAGTGCAGGATGTGCTCCCTATAGAAATGCACAACTGCATATGGGTATGAGCGCATCCTGCTTTCTTATCACCACATTTTTTGATGGTTTATATATATATATGTACGGAGGTGTATAAACTCCAATTTAAATGTGCCTGTTTTTCATCTTCAGGTCACATTTGGGTGCACCTGCTAGGCCTTGGGCTATATCAGTCAGTCTTGGGTAGGGCTCATAGACACCTCCCACCTCCCATTGCAAGCATGGCTACATGCTGGAGGTAACAGAGGAGATGTTTGTGAGTCGTCCTAATGCTCCTGTAATTGCCCACTGGCCCTGATATCGCCCATATGGCGCAGGTAGGTGAGTGTTAGGGCCCTCGGGCTACTTGAGAGACCTTGACGCTGGTGCCCGAGGCTTAAGACATGTCCTCCTAGTAGGATATCTCGAACTAACTCTCAATTTTTAACATCAGTGTGAGGGTTTAGTGTGACGGCAGTGTGCACCTATCTCTGGTTCTGTGTTTGTTCTGAATTCTTGCCACATCCACATAAATTTCATCTTATGTAGGATGTCCATTGTGGTACTTGTAGTCCGTTGCTGGCATCATCCATTGTATGCATTTTTTGCTGGTGATTGCCATTAGCAACGGATTACAAGTGCAGGATGTGCTCCCTATAGAAATGCACAACTGCATATGGGTATGAGCGCATCCTGCTTTCTTATCACCACATTTTTTGATGGTTTATATATATATATATGTACGGAGGTGTATAAACTCCAATTTAAATGTGCCTGTTTTTCATCTTCAGGTCACATTTGGGTGCACCTGCTAGGCCTTGGGCTATATCAGTCAGTCTTGGGTAGGGCTCATAGACACCTCCCACCTCCCATTGCAAGCATGGCTACATGCTGGAGGTAACAGAGGAGATGTTTGTGAGTCGTCCTAATGCTCCTGTAATTGCCCACTGGCCCCTGATATCGCCCATATGGCGCAGGTAGGTGAGTGTTAGGGCCCTCGGGCTACTTGAGAGACCTTGACGCTGGTGCCCGAGGCTTAAGACATGTCCTCCTAGTAGGATATCTCGAACTAACTCTCAATTTTTAACATCAGTGTGAGGGTTTAGTGTGACGGCGATATAGAGATAGGCAGTTGGGATATCACTTGAATAAGGGTTCAAATAGGTTCGTATAACGCTCATGCTATGGCTATGGGCTGATAGTACACTGCTCATGGATGTCCGACCCGAACATGTATCCCACACCGTTAGGGTTGACAATGAACTGTGCTGTTATTGTGTGTGGTAAAAGCAACAGTTATGCCACCATCTAACGCCGATACCAAGCCTGAAACATAGAGATTGTATGGTTGATATCAGACTTTACAGATGCAAGTTGTCCCTGTCAGACAAACCTCAAGGAAGACCCCACTGGTGCCTGTATTATTTCTAAAAGACACCAATGTGGTCACCTAGAGACTCCTTGCTACCTCTACAGTAGAAGCTACCTAAGAGTACCCAGCCCTCACTTGACGCGTTTCTGGCTACCCTGTGTCAGGCGCCTCGTCAGGAGCGATAGTCACAGGGGCGCTGAGTAAATGATAAGCTGCCTACTAACTGGCGGAAGACGCTGCTCGTGTTTAGTTCAGCCTTATCGGTGCTGGTATGGCTGTACGAGGGCGCTAGTGTTCGCTCAATATGAATGGATGAGCAAAACCTCATAACAGTGTTCGTCCATGAGTATATTTTTACACATGGATATGTATTCTGGTCTGTCAAGGATAGCTATGTTACCTCCTTTATCAGATGGTTTGATGATAATCTGTTCATCCCTCTCCAATGAAAAGAGTCCCTCTATCTCCTGTTTTTCTAAGTTGGAAAAGTGTGGGATACGTCCCTCAAGCTGGCGTAATTCCTGAGTGACCACCTCTAGGAATGTATCTAGGGGTGATGCATCAATAATTGGTTTGCTCTGTGTGGATGGTACCCTAAGATCTGTGAACAAGCCCTCTCCTGTTTGTCTCTTTCCTTCTACCCAGAAGTTTGCCAGCAGTTGTACATCTGGCATATCCTCCAGAGACACTCCTAGTTCAAGGCACTGACGTTGATCATGATTTTGGAAGAATTTCCTCCATTTCAGCTTACGGATGTGTAGGTTAATGTCTTTCACTCATCCAAAAGCTTTGAATTTATGAGAGGGTACAAAGGATAATCCTCTTTGTAAGAGGGAAGTTTCACCTTCAGTCAGGGTGCGTTTAGAGAGGTTAATAATTTGTAGGCTATTTACATCAGTCATTTTTGAGCGGCACATTGCTACTGATTTATTCTGGCCCGTAGGAGATGATCTGACACTGGTGGTATATTTTCCCCCCAAAAAAACAATTTTGCCTCACGTGTTGCTTTTCTTTCTATGAGTTCTTCCACGTCCCCTATTTGATTGTGTATTCGGGGCTATCCTGCTTGTATTGGACTCGATTTCACTATTGCCTTCAGATGAAAAATGTCTCTGGGTTTTTATTTTTAGTCCCTCCAAAGTCAAAGATTTTTCCTTCCTTGAAGTCTTAACTTCAGATAACCCTAACTTTGACAACGCTCAACATCAACTTCTCTTTGATCCCTGATTCCATTATTAGTTTTAGAAATCTAGCTTTGTTGACCCAATTCTGATCTTAAAACTGAGCTTGACCATCCTCTTCCTACATTCTTGATTAGTAATCATTTTGTTTTCTACCTTATAAGGATTACTCCAACATTTTGACTGAAGTAGAATAGAACAAAAGACAAATAAATCTGGTAATACTGAATGGAATAATACTGGAACAGACCAGAAAGTTTCCAATATTTGGCTTCCCTGTCAGTCTATAAACTATTCCAGAGGGTATAATGTAGAGGGCCTCTTGAATCGCTAATGTTGCAGTATAGGTATGGAAACTATTGATGGCTGTAGCAGAAACCTAACATCTAATAATAGTCTATAGTCTCAATTTCTATCTATAAACTGAAAAGATGACCTGTAGCTTTCGGCGAGTATCTTGAAATTTCCTGCAGTAGCCTTCTACATGTTTGGATTGATTTCGCTGCAATAGGACAACTTCATTAATATCTATCTGTATGGGAATGAAGGCTGTTTATTCAGAATTCCATGAAATTCTCTCCAAAAGAAAGGTCCAAAATTCTATCCATATTATAAAACTGCTTTTAGACATTAGTTATTTGTTGGTGGGCCACACAAGGTCTTTTGCAGTATAAATGTTGCCAAAGACACCTGGCAGCCACCTGTCTTCCCTGTCCATGGACTATCTCTAACGTATGGCCAAATCAAATTTGCAAGTTAATAAGCCATTCAATGGCTGGCAAAATGTGCTGGCGAAAAAGGACTATGTCTATAGATGCATTTTTTTCTCTAATGTCCCTAAAGAGTAGGTACGTTTTGTAACTATCTCCTTCTCCAAGCAACATTTTTATTAGCCTAGCCTGCTCTGAGCCACCTTTTCCCTATGCAGTCTTGATAAAGAGACTGGGATAATAATTTGGGGAGGGTCATCAGAAGGTGCATACTCCATGTTCTATTTTGCTGTCATTCTGCATAGTTTTACTGAAAGTATTGACACTGCTAGGATCTGACTCTTTGCAGATGCAGTTAATGAGCCTGATGGGAATTTCAAATGTCTTAAAAGAGCGAACCATTTTTGAGCCACTGGAGCCTGCGAACTCCACTAAGTTTCTGATGTGAGTTCATTCTTACCAATTATCCTAATCAATAAATTGATTCAGGGACAGAAATTACCAAGCGGGAAAAAAAAGGATATTGAAGGTTTATGAAGGAAAAGGAAGTGGGTAATGACTAAGGAGATCTGAACAGTACAATATTTTGCACCTTAATAATATTAAGACAAAAAGACGTCTATTCATATTGAGCGTAAAAGAATACAACGATCATCTTTATCATCTTTATCTCAAGTGACCTGTGTGTCTGGCTATGTTATATTTCCCCTGAGTAGATAGAATGGATCAGTCTCATACCTTCATTCATTTACTGGCAAGCATATGATTACATCTTGTACTGCATCTTACAACAAAACCTTGAATGCTCATTTACGGTTATGGGGTCATTTTATAAAAACTATGCACGTTGCATCATGGCTGTGCCCTTCTAGTTCTTATTAAAAATGCAAAGAAGATACGTAAATTGACAGGATTACCATAAAGGACTTATGAGAATCTGCAATTTATAACAACTGTAAAAACTCTGCATACAGTGTCTATATAAGCAAGGATGCTCAACCTGCCCCCTCCAGCTGTTGTAAAACTACAACTCCCAGCATGCCCTTCTGTAGGCTGATAGCTGTAGGCTGTCTGGGAATGATGGGAGTTGTAGTTTTGCAACAGCTGGAGGGCCGCAGGTTGAGCATGCCTGATATAAAGTATTTACCCCTTTGGATTTTGTATGGTCTATTGTTCAATAATTCATGTTTTTTGACATTGAACAAAACAGAAAGATTATTTCAAAAGGGATAAATCTCTACAAAATGATTCTACACTTTAAAATATTGAAAGCAAAATAATGAAAAACAAAAGCTATTCATCCCTGGTACTATGAGACACCTAAGTCAACGCAGGAAGAGAAATTGAATTAGGAACTCACATGACAAGTCAGTCAAAATACTGAGATTTTATTTTAGAAAGGGCTCAAAGTGTGATGAATAAAATAAGGCATATCCACCCTTTCTGATCCCTCCTACCTACCATTCCCATCATGCTTCCCATTCCAATACTTACTGGGTCTCTGTGTCACAGTAAGAAACAGGAAGCCATGAACTCCTGCCCAGGCACTGTCACTACCTATTTGCACGACCCGCTCTAGACAGCAGTCCACAACTGGTCGACAAACCTTTCCTAAGTAAGTGCAGGGTCTAAACAGGGAAGGAAACAAAGAGGAGGCAAAACAATAAATACTAATGACAGAATGGCACAGAAAATAGAATCCAAACCGAACCAGAGGGCAGAAATCAGAACCAAAGTGCAAAAACCAGGAGTAGCCAGAAGTCCAAACCCAGAAAGTCATGTCAAATCCAAAATTGGTCAAGCAAAGAGTAAACATTATTCAAGTAGAGGTTGAAATTATATAAGTCAGAATATATATATATATATATATATATATATATATATCCACAGAATGTCCACGGCACTTCCTTCAATAAAAACGTATCTTTATTTCACCAGTTGCAATGTTTCGGTTTACATACTGAAACCATTCTCAAGCAAGTGACTTGAGAATGGTTTCAGTATGTAAACCGAAAGATTGCACCTGGTGAAATAAAGATACGTTTTTATTAAAGGAAGTGCCGTGGACATTCTGTGGATATCGATTTTGGAGAACGGGATCTCTCCAACAGCTGCTGGCACCCGGTCTTTTCACATGTTCAGCAGTGCGGTTCACAACCTCCTTTTCTATTATATACACACTCACCTAAAGAATTATTAGTAACACCTGTTCTATTTCTCATTAATGTAATTATCTAGTCAACCAATCACATGGCTGTTGCTTCAATGCATTTAGGGGTGTGGTCTTGGTCAAGACAATCTCCTGAACTCCAAACTGAATGTCAGAATGGGAAAGAAAGGTGATTTAAGCAATTTTGAGCGTGGCATAGTTGTTGGTGCCAGACGGGCCGGTCTGAGTATTTCACAATCTGCTCAGTTACTGGGACTTTCATGCACAACCATTTCTAGGGTTTACAAAGAATGGTGTGAAAAGGGAAAAACATCCAGTATGTGGCAGTCCTGTGGGCGAAAATGCCTTGTTGATGCTAGAGGTCAGAGGAGAATGGTCCGACTGATTCAAGCTGATAGAAGAGCAGCGTTGACTGAAATTACCACTCGTTAAAACCGAGGTATGCAGCAAAGCATTTGTGAAGCCACAACACGCACAACCTTGAGGCGGTAGGGCTACAACAGCAGAAGACCCCACCGGGTACCACTCATCTCCACTACAAATAGGAAAAAGAAGCTACAATTTGCACAAGCTCACCAAAATTGGACTGTTGAAGACTGGAAAAATGTTGCCTGGTCTGATGAGTCTCGATTTCTATTGACAAAATGGTAGAGTCCGAATTTGGCGTAAACAGAATGAGAACATGTATCCATCATGCCTTGTTGCCACTGTGCAGGCTGGTGGTGGTGGTGTAATGGTGTGGGGGATGTTTTCTGGGCACACTTTAGGGCCCTTAGTGCCAATTAGGCATCGTTTAAATGCCACGGGCTACCTGAGTATTGTTTCTGACCATGTCCATCCCTTCATGACCACCATGTACCCATCCTCTGATGGCTACTTTCAGCAGGATAATGCACCATGTCACAAAGCTCGAATCATTTCAAATTGGTTTCTTGAACATGACAATGAGTTCACTGTACTAAAATGGCCCCCACAGTCACCAGATCTCAACCCAATAGAGCATCTTTGGGATGTGGTGGAACGGGAGCTTTGTGCCCTGGATGTGCATCCCTCAAATCTCCATCAACTGCAAGATGCTATCCTATCAATATGGACCAACATTTATAAAGAATGCTATCAGCACCTTGTTGAATCAATGCCACGTAGAATTAAGGCAGTTCTGAAGGCAAAAGGGGTCCAACACTGTATTAGTATGGTGTTCCTAATAATTATTTAGGTGAGTGTATACATAAAGGAGAGGCAGCACTCCAAAACTCCAGTGAAAAAAGTGGATATCTTCATACACCCATACAGCAGCAAAGTTTCAGCTCTACTCAATGGAGCCTTTGTCAAGCAATTTACCATGTGCCACACAACATATAAATACAAGTGTAACTTAAAGTATAACTGTCAAATTTCTATTTTTTTTCTATTGGATTTTAGTGATTAATATCACCTTGTTGGCCCTGTTTTAATTTCTGATTGTTTAATAAATAACCCCTAAAAGCCACCTAAAAGTCCCCAGTATTGGCTATTTTTACCTGAGATTAAAATCAGGTTGCTATGCTCCTTCCGTCTACCAGATGAGGATGGAGCACGCTGCCTGCACTGGGAACTGATAGTGAGTCAGCATTGTAAGGGAATGTATAAAAGCCAGGTTCTTCCTGATAGGAGATAACAGTGCTGGGCTGTGTGAGTGAACTTCTCCACATGCCTGTGCTTGGCAGACACTCCCTTAGCAGTGCTGGACAATGTAGAGCCCAGGGAGATATGTCGGCTGCTCAGTGTATAAATGAAAGCCTTATCTGATAAGAGGAGAGCTTGTAGGAGAGGACTACAGGCTTCAGCCAGACCTGGAAATTTAACTGCAAGACCCCTATACAGTGCTGGTCTTCACTAACTTCACTGCAGGCGTCCTATGGATTAGCCTCAGGGCTGAGGGCGGCCATTTTATCAGAATAGTGAAGTTGTAGTTTTATGCAGACTGGTTGCTAAGGGCTGAATCTTATTAAATAAGGGGTAAGTAAGTCTAATAGTTATTGATTCAGGAATATTATCATATTAGTAACTACATATATGAAAACTGACATTAGGGTCTAAATGTGACAGTTATCCTTTAACTAATATTCAATGAAATGCATGATTAACAAATTCATGAATAAAAATGACTAATTTACAAAGATTATCTACATGATGATAGTAGTGAATAAATATATATTATGTAAAAGACATACAATAATTCATCAATTTATCAAATGACGATGTACATTTGTCCGTGTCCACCTGTGAAACATGATTGTGAATATTAAAAAAAGCTCATAACATATATGGGGCTCACTGGGCCCAGGACTCCATGTGGACCAGAGATGGCGTCCTTCTGTTTGTACATCGCTTGCGCTCTTGCTGTGTGTACTCACATTCTCAGGAATGCATTCGATGTGAAGAACATAAACCAAGATGGACGCTCGTCTCATTATGAGTACTGCGCATGCGTATGCCCATACTACCGGTGCATGCATACAAGTGTCTGTATGCTCCGCTGTTGTCCCCTTGGAGGAAGTAAACATGCGGAGCGTCACTATTTCTATAGGATATATGCCACAAAAAATGAATAACTAATAATATATATATAATTAACTTCTGTCTGTTGTCTGTCTGTCTGTCTGTTCTTTATGCAAGGCCAAATGAGTGGACCGATGTGCACCAAATTTGGCACATAGGTACATCAAGTGTCCAGGAAGTTTTTAGACCGGGTCTTAGCTCTCTAGGACATAACGTTCCTGAAATATTCCCAAAACTGTATTAGCCAATAGGAGCTTGCAGCTTCACTCACTAACTGCCATTTACACAGTCACATGACCCATATTATCCAATAGAAACTCACAGGTTCTTCAGTCTTGACATTTTTCTTCACTATTAGAGGTCACTGTTAAGGGGGTGTGGTGGTGTGGAAGTCACATTTTTAGGGGGCAGGGAGTTGTGGAAGTCTTATATTAAGGGAACGGGTGCTGTGGAGGTCACCGTTAAGGGGGCAGAATTCTGTGGAGGTCAGTGTTAAGGGGACAGGCTGCTGTGGGGGTCACTGTTTGTTAAGGGGGCGGATAGCTGTGGAGGTCAATTTTAAGGGGGTAAAGCCCTGTGGGGGTCACTGTTAGGGGTAGATTGCTGTGGACCACTGGTACGGGCCACTGTGGAGGTCGGTGTTAAGGAGGCGGAGTATTGTGGAGGTCAATGTTAAGGAGTGGGGTGCAGTATAGCTTACTGTTAAGGGGACAGGTGCTATGGAGGTCACAGTTAAGGTGGTGGGGTACTATGGAGGTCAATGGTAAGGGGGCGATTTGCTGTGGAAGTCACTGTTAAGGGGCAAACCACTGTGCAGGTCACTGTTAATGGGGCGGGACATTTTGGGGTGAAAAGGGGAAGGGCCAACATGGAGGTCACTTTTAAGGGGTGGTTCACTGTGTAGGTCATTGTAAAGGGGGCAGGGCTCTGTGGAGGTCACAGTTAAGGGGGAGGGCTGCTGTGGAGTTCACTGTTAAGGAAGTGTCTGACTTTGGAGGTCACTGTTAAGGGTGCAAGGTGCTGTGGATGTTATTGTTAAGGGGACGGGCCTCTTTGGAGTTCACTGTTAAGGGAGTGGGCTGCTATGAAGGGCAAAGTTAAAGGGGTGGGCTGCTGTGGAGGTCAATGTTAAGGGACAGGGTGGAGGGAATGAGCCGCTGTAGAGAACACAGGGGGTGGGCGGCTGTGAAGGTCACAGTAATGCGGTGGGGAACTGTGGAGGTCACTATTAAAGGGGCAGGCTGCTGTGGAGGTCAAGGTTGAGGGGGTGCGCTGCTGTGGAGGTCACTATTAAGGGGGAGAGGTTCTGTAAAGTTCACTTTTATGGGGAACACTGGATATGTTTTACCCTCACACACAAATATATATATATATATATATATATATTTTTTTAGCCACTAGAGTACCATGGTGCAGTTACAAATCACAGGCAACCTGTGGCCAGCAGGCTGCCTGTTTGACTAGGCGTGACATAAACGATGATGTCAGGCAACTGGACGCTGGTGGAAAAATGCATGCTTCTCTAGGCATTTCCTCTGTCTTGAGATGGAAGGTGCTGAAATGGGAGTGGCAAGGGATTGGTAAGGGTGAGCATCTCTTCTTTTATTTATTTTTTAAAATCTTCAAACCCTTCCTAAAGAATTTTAACCCTTTAAGACAGGGTTGCACAAAAGCTACATCTTGCATCATGCCTGGACAGCCTACAGCTATCAGGGCATACTGGGAGTTGTAGTTTTGCAGCAGCTGGAGACCCGCAAGTTGGGCATCCTTGCTTTAAGACAAAGATAACAGAGCACACCAAACAGCTCTGTGACTAAGTTTTTTTAAAAAGTAGCAGTCAGGAGATGTTAAAAAAAAACTTCACTACTTCAAAAAATCACAATATATATGCTTCAGAGAACAATGTATAATAGAGATTAGTGCATTAGTGTGCATGGTTACTAAGTGACCTATGAAGATGATGTACATACTTCCATCCCTTAAATGGTAAAGCGTATATTACAATACAGGAGATAAACAAAGCTCCAAAGATAATGAAATAATGATATAATAATGTGTTTTTCTATTTAATAGAGATAATCATTGTCTTTTAGCTTTAACTAAAACTTCTCTTCATCTGGACAATCACTCCTGACATCAAAGACCTCTCTTGGTGGCCGATTGATCTCCAGAGGTCTTGTGGCAGCATCAGGACACACATTAGGAATATCATTCATCACAATTTATAAGGCTCATTGGTTCTCACTGAAGATATGGTGCAGTGTATAGAAACTTTGTGGGTCATTTATTAAACAAAAGTACGCCTAAATTAGACTTATTTCTGGCGCAGATTGCTGCGCAAAGGTCTTGGCACCGATGTCAGCCGTTTAACCCCATCCATGCCACGGTCCAAAGGGAACGCTGTATGAAAGGGGTTAACAGAGAGGGAGCTTTCTCCCTCTCCCATCGAGGGCTGCTGTGCCTTTGCAGCCACCCGATACTTGACCCAGAGGGAAGGGGCCCCCCTCCCTCCTTCCCCTATCCACCGCTGCTCTGTGGTGGCAGCGGCTGATGGTTGCTATGGCAACCGGTCACCTTCACAGGCTTTCGGCTTGCCATGGTATGGCTAAGATCATAGGCGTGCGCACGGGGTGTGCCGGGTGTGCCTGGGCACACCCTAATAGATTCGAATCGGCACCCCCGTGCTGTACGCTGCAGTGTCTCCCCCCGCTGATTCCCCTGTGGCTCTGTGTGCTGCAGCCGCCCGCCGCACCTTTAATTAATTTACCCTGTCCCTGGGCTGTCTGCGGGCGGGGGCGGAGCTCTGACTTCTGGATCCAGCGGAGGCGGAGACTGAGTGTGCCGTGCTGTGCGTGCCGTGCGGCGCAGGCTGACGTCACACTCACGTCACGTCTCACTGTGTGCCCTGCGCGCCTGGTGAGGTGAGGGCCTGACGGCGCTGGAAGGAAGGATTCCAGAGAGATTGGTCCTTGGTCCAGTCTGCAGACAGTATCCGGCGGTATCTGCCTGAAGACTAGAGTGAAGACTAGTTCAGTCTCTGATTTTCTGGTGGTGGTGCCACCCTGCCACTGCAGCAGTGTGTATTTTTAAAAATTAAAAAAGTAAGTTTACCAGTCCAGAGACTCCAATAGGGCAGCATCACTACTTACTAGCAAACATTAAAACGTATATAAAAAAAAGTATGTTTCAACTGTATGTCTACCTCCCTCCTCTCTGACTGTCCCACAGTGCTACCCCTCTGGCTCTGTTGTCCCATCCCAGTAACAGTACTTTCACACTTGCGGCAGGACGAATCCGGCAGGCTATTCAGCCTGCCGGATCCGTCCTGCAGCAAGTGCTCTGCACTGTGCTGCCGCTCCGTCCTCATTGACTATAATGGGGCAGGCGGAGCTACGGCGCAGCATGGCAAAGATCACCGGATTGAAAAGTCGGACATGCAGGACTTTTAGTCCGGCGATCTCCGGCCGCGCACTGCTGTGCAGCGCCGTAGCTCCGCCCGCCCCATTATAGTCAATGGGGACAGAGCGGCAGCACAGTGCAAGGGCACTTGCGGCAGGACGGATCGGATTCGTCCTGCCGCAAGTGTAAAGTACCCTTACCCTGATTGATACCCTACCCCTCAGTTTAGTCAGAATATATATGATTATCTGAACCTTCTGAGGAGTATCAGGGAATTATACAGGGGGTAGGGGGCATATAACTATGGAGGGCTATGCTATTATCCGATTTTATACAGGGGTAATAACTAATATATTACTCCTAGCCCCTGTATTATGTCCCTGATGGCCCTCCTCAGTTATATTACCCCTGTATAATGTACCCTGATACCCCTCAGTTTAGTTATATAATATAACTGAGGGGTATTGTGGTAAATTATAAAGGGCGGCTTAATATAACTAAGGGGTATCAGGCGAGTCGCTGGTACATTATTATACAGGGGAAATATAACTAACGGGTATTAGAGTACATTATAAAGGGGTAATATAACTTATATTACCCATGTATAATGTCCTTGATATCCCTCCTCGCTAGTTTTATTACCCTTGTATAATATATCCCAATACCCCTTAGTTATATTACCCCTGTATAATGTCCCCAGATAGCCCTCCTCATATGTCATATGTCATCCACAGACAGATCCCCCATAACAGTGTGTTATCCACAGATCCCCCATAACAGTGCCATCCACAGATCCCCCATAACAGTGTCAGCCACAGATCCCCGTAACAGTGTCATCCACAGATCCCCCATAACAGTGTGTCATCCACAGATCCCCCATAACAGTGTCATCCACAGATCCCCCATAACAGTGTCAGCCACAGATCCTCCATAACTGTGTGTCATCCACAGATCCCCCATAACAGTGGGTCATCCACAGATCCCCCATAACAGTGTCATCCACAGATCCTCCATAACTGTGTGTCATCCACAGATCCCCCATAACAGTGTCAGCCACAGATCCTCCATAACAGTGGGTCATCCACAGATCCCCCATAACAGTGGGTCATCCACAGATCCCCCATAACAGTGTGTCATCCACAGATCCTCCATAACAGTGTGTCATCCGCAGATCCCCCATAACAGTGTCATCCACAGATCCCCCATAACAGTGTGTCATCCACAGATCCCCCATAACAGTGTGTCATCCACAGATCCCCCATAACAGTGTGTCATCCACAGATCCCCCATAACAGTGTCATCCACAGATCCCCATAACAGTGTCATCCACAGATCCTCCATAACATGTGTCATCCACAGATCCCCCATAACAGTGTCATCCACAGATCCTCCCATAACAGTGTGTCATCCACAGATCCCCCATAACAGTGGGTCATCCACAGATCCCCCATAACAGTGTCATCCACAGATCCTCCATAACAGTGTGTCATCCACAGATCCCCCATAACAGTGGTCAGCCACAGATCCTCCATAACTGTGTGTCATCCACAGATCCCCCATAACAGTGGTCATCCACAGATCCTCCATAACAGTGGGTCATCCACAGATCCCCCATAACAGTGGGTCATCCACAGATCCCCCATAACAGTGTGTCATCCACAGATCCTCCATAACAGTGTGTCATCCACAGATCCCCCATAACAGTGTCATCCACAGATCCCCCATAACAGTGTGTCATCCACAGATCCCCCATAACAGTGTGTCATCCGCAGATCCCCCATAACAGTGTCATCCACAGATCCCCCATAACAGTGTCAGCCACAGATCCTCCATAACTGTGTGTCATCCACAGATCCCCCATAACAGTGTCAGCCACAGATCCTCCATAACAGTGGGTCATCCACAGATCCCCCATAACAGTGGGTCATCCACAGATCCCCCATAACAGTGTCATCCACAGATCCTCCATAACAGTGTCATCCACAGATCCCCCATAACAGTGTGTCATCCACAGATCCCCCATAACAGTGTGTCATCCACAGATCCCCCATAACAGTGTCATCCACAGATCCTCCATAACAGTGTGTCATCCACAGATCCTCCATAACAGTGTGTCATCCACAGATCCCCCATAACAGTGTCATCCACAGATCCCCCATAACAGTGTGTCATCCACAGATCCCCCATAACAGTGTCAGCCACAGATCCTCCATAACTGTGTGTCATCCACAGATCCCCCATAACAGTGGGTCATCCACAGATCCCCCATAACAGTGTCATCCACAGATCCTCCATAACAGTGTGTCATCCGCAGATCCCCCATAACAGTGTCAGCCACAGATCCCCCATAACAGTGTGTCATCCGCAGATCCCCCATAACAGTGTCAGCCACAGATCCCCCATAACAGTGCCATCCACAGTGCTCCCATAACAGTGTCATCCACAGATCCCCCATAACAGTGTGTCATCCACAGATCCCCCATAACAGTGTGTCATCCACAGATCCCCCATAACAGTGTCATCCACAGATCCCCCATAACAGTGTCAGCCACAGATCCTCCATAACTGTGTGTCATCCACAGATCCCCCATAACAGTGTCAGCCACAGATCCTCCATAACAGTGGGTCATCCACAGATCCCCCATAACAGTGGGTCATCCACAGATCCCCCATAACAGTGTGTCATCCACAGATCCTCCATAACAGTGTCATCCACAGATCCTCCATAACAGTGTGTCATCCACAGATCCTCCATAACAGTGTGTCATCCACAGATCCCCCATAACAGTGTCATCCACAGATCCCCCATAACAGTGTCATCCACAGATCCCCCATAACAGTGTGTCATCCACAGATCCCCCATAACAGTGACAGCCACAGATCCCCCATAACAGTGTGTCATCCACAGATCCCCCATAACAGTGTGTCATCCACAGATCCTCCATAACAGTGTGTCATCCACAGATCCCCCATAACAGTGCGCACTGAGGAGAGACTGAAAGGAGGGGAAGATCCTTGAAAGCAAGCAGAGGACGCATAGCAGACGACTGAATAGCTTCTTTGGTAAGTAAATTGTTTCATTATAGTGCTAAAACTGCTTAAAACTCTAAAGAAAAGTTTTCGAGAGTGTTTCTCTCTTTCTCATGTCTGAAGCAATAACGAGGAAGTAAAACTCTTGAAAGCTTGTGTTTAAAGTATTAGGTTAGTACAATACAAAGGTATCCCTGCATACCGCAATACTGGTATTTTGTAATCTTATTTATATATACTTATTTAGTTTTTCCAGTAGTATGATTAAGTGGTGAAAATTATTATTGCCCCCCATTTTTGACTGTGATATCTTATGTGCCCCCACTATATATTGTTTCTAGAGTCGCCACTGTGCAGAGGCGGAGTAACAGCAACGCTCCGGCTGTGTCAGAGAGCAGTGCCAGAGCAGAGCCCAGCGTTTTCTCCCAGAACGGGTTCCGGGCGGCAGCCAGGTAGAGTAGGTAAGTTTAAAAATTATTTTTTCTGCTTTTATAAGGCTGCAGTATTTTGTAATATTTCAATCAGGGCATTATTAATTTACTTTCAGGGTCAGGGCAGCTCAGCTGTGTCATCTAACTTAAAGGGTTAAAAGTCTACTGCCTACTACTGATAGTTAGTTGAGATTCAAATACAGATTTTTCTGAATGTTTTGAACTTGGAAGATATACACAGTCTAATATCCAGAAAACAGTAATTGTGAGATACAGAATTCCAAAATATGGATCGGTTTGTTATCAGGAAACCAAAAAAGCCAATACCTCAGACTCTGTGGCTAACACTGTGCCTGAGTATGTTGCTGATAAAAGTGCAGAAGAAGATATTTCTGTTGGTTCCGATCAGTGCAGTTTACACTCAGAAAATGTACCAATTGATGCGTCAAGTCTTGATGAAGCTGAGGATGTTATTTATTTTAGTTCAGAACAGAGCACTTCATATTCAAAGCCATCATCAGACATGCAAACTGATGAACCAGAACCAATGTGTAGTTCCAGTGAGTGCCAAGCGGCAGGTTATGACCAAACAGAAGACATTACAGATTTTAGTTCAGGGCTTTGTTCAAAGCAATCAAACATAGCAGCTGATGATCCAGTCTGTAGTATTCCCCAAAACAGATTTGAACGTCAGAATCGAGTAGCTAGAGGCCCTTATCAGCCACAACTGAGTATGTTTCCAAGAACTAAAATAGGGAATAAAGAAAGAAATTTTCATAGTGATTGGTATGGAAAATACAGGTGGCTGGAGTATAGTCCAGCAAAAGATGCAGCATTTTGTTTCTACTGCCGTTGCTTTTCTTCTAATGATGCAACACAAAAGGTCACGCTGATCCAGCCTTTATTGAAAAGGGATTCAGAAACTGGCACCGGGCTAATGAATGTTTTAAAACTCACCAACAATCAAAATCTCATATGCGGAGCACTTCTGCATGGTCAAGCTTTAGTGAAGGAAAACCTATTGATGTGTTACTAGATGAGAGCAAGAAAGTATATCTATCAAAAAAAGAAGAAGAAAGGTGCAAGAACAGAAATCTCATGAAGCGACTGATTGACATTGTTCGGTGTTTGGCAATAGGTGGCAGACCATTTCGAGGTCACAATGAAAAAACCGATAGCCACGAGAGAGGTTTATTTCTGAATGTTGTTGATCTACTAAAAAAATATGATCCTGTCATGCAAAGACATTTGCAAGAATCTCCTCGAAATGCTACATATCTGAGTAACCGCATCCAGAATGATTTAATTATGGCCTTACATAATATTGTGCAACAAAAAATTGTGTCAGCAATAAATGGAAAAATGATCTCCATAATTGCAGATGATACAGCTGACCATGGACACCATGAGCAGATGTCTGTCGTAGTACGATATTTTAATAATGAACAGCAAAGTCCAGTTGAGCATTTTGTTTCAATTCAAAGGCTCTTAAAAGTTGACGCCCAGTCTATTTTTGATCAAATAAATAATGTTCTTGATATTATTAAAACTGACTGGTCATCAGTGATCTCTGTGTGCTTTGATGGAGCATCTACTATGTCTGGATGCACTGCAGGTGTTCAGATGAAATGTAAAGAAAAAACCATGAAATACTCTATGTACACTGCTATGCACATTGTTTAAACCTTGTCCTAGTTGATGCATGCACCTCAAGTAGACAAAACAGAACAGTGTTTGACTTCTTTGGCATTATACAGACTCTTTATGCCTTCATGGAGGGAAGTCCTGTGAGACATGCTGTAATGGAGAAGATTTCTCAAGAAGTAGGAACTCAGTTGAAGACTCTAAAGTCACTGTCAAACACAAGGTGGGCATGCAGAGCAGAAGCAGTGGCTGCAGTAAAAGAAAACTTTTCAGTTATTTTACAGGCTTTACATGAGATCATCGAATCAAGTCGCTTAGCTGATGCTAAAATAAAAGCAAGGGGCCTTATTTGTGAATTAAATTCTTTCAGGTTTATCTTTGCTCTGCACATGATGCACCCTATTCTCCAAATGGTGGTAAAAGTTAGCAAGACATTGCAAGCATCAAATCTCAACTTGCTTACTGCAATGACAGTGGTGAAAAGCCTGCGCAACTCCTTGGTCTCCATGAGAAGTGACCCAGATTATTTTCAGTCAATTTTCCATGATTGTGAAAAAAAGTGTGCCGAAAATAATGTCGCCATTCCACCAGTTAGGAAGAGAAAACCTTCTGTCCTTCTTGATGAAGCAGCACAGTCTCAGTATCACTATGAAACAAAGAGGAGCAGGAAAGGATCACTTCATTTTACCCACTACTGGATTCATTGATAACTGGTATTGACCAGCGATTTGAACAGGAGTCGTGTGATATTGTAACTGCAGTAGGAAAACTGCTAAGCTTGGAGATTCCTAAAGGTGACATAGAAATCCTTGCCAACAAATTTAAGGTGTCGGTGGATGAATTGGAAGCAGAAGCCACACTGCTAAGGGAGTATGATGGACCTACTCCTAAAGGTTGCACCACAAATACCATCAAAGAGTGGCTGGATTGGTTTAAAGAATCAGATCGATCCAACACATTTAATGCTTTTTATAAGTGTGTTCAATGCTTTACAGTGTTACCAGTGACAAGCTGTTCATGTGAAAGAGCCTTTTCAAAACTGACACATGTAAAAACCAAACTGAGGAGTACAATGTCCCAAGAACGCCTGGATGCACTCATGATATCATATATTGAGCAAGAATTGGCTTGGTCGGCTACTTATAACGAGGTCATTGAAGAATTTAAGTCCATAACACCTTCTGTGCGACGTCTTCTTCTCTAGAGCATAAAGATGAGGAAAAATTCCCATGTACCATGCACTTTGTGTAAAAATGTTTACTTAAATTTGTTACAGTTATAACAGCTTATTTATCTTAAATGTTTAAGTTAAACAATGTTAAACGTTTGTTTACATTGCTAAATGTATTTAATAAAACAAACTGTTTTAATATGGTTTTTAAATGTTTTGTTTATATTGATAATTATATGAGTACGACTGTACGGGTCTGTATGTATGTATGCAGAGTGTATTTGTATATATATATATATATATGTGTATACAATATATACATAGCGGCGAGCGACGTGTGTGTTTGGGCTTTAGGGTGCACACCCTAATGAAATAGGCTGCGCACGCCTATGGCTAAGATCAGGCTTCTGCTAAAGGCAGCAGCAGCCTGATCAGCCTGTCACAATACACTACAGTTCACTATATAGTGTACTGTAGTGTATTATATTGGCATCAGACCCATTGTATCCTCAAGAACCAAGTGGGTCTGGGTAAAAAAAAAAGTGAAAAAAGTAAAAATAAATAAATAAGAATTTTTTCTTATAATAGCCGCACATTTATCACTGATTAAAAAAAATTATATATATATATATATATATACTACGCATGTTTAATATCACCGTATCCCTAACGACCTGATCTATAAAACGGTCATATTACTTTCCCCGCACGGATAACGCTATAAAAGTAAAACTATGATAAAATTGAAATTTTGCCCACCTAGCTTCCCACAAAAGGTAATAAAAGTGATCAAAAAGTTTGTATGTATGCCAAAATGGTACCAATAATACCGTCACCTCATCCAGCAAAAAATGAGCCCCTACATGAGACAATCGGCCAAAAAATAAATAAAATATGGCTCTCAGACTATGGAGACACTGATTTTTTTTTTGCTTCAAAACTAATATTATTGTGCTAAAGTGAAACAAATAAAAAAGTATACATAATAGTTATTGCCACATCTGTCAGAACCTGGTCTATAAAAATTTCACATGACCTAACCCCTCAGATGAACACCATAAAAAATTTAAAAAACTGTGCCAAAAAAGGCATTTTTTGTCACCTTACATCACAAAAAATGTTATACCAAGCGATCAAAAAGTCATATGCACCCTGAAATAGTACCAATCAAACCGTCATCTCATACTGAAAAAAAATGAGCCCCTACATAAGACAGTCGCCCAAAAAATAAATAAAAAACTATGGCTTTCAGAATAAGGAGAAACAAAAAAATGCTTTATTATGTAAAACTGAAACAAACAACCAAAACAATTAGTGATATTTGGTATTCTGGCGTCCATAACAACCTGGTCTATAAAAATAGCACCTGATCTAACCTGTCAGATGAACGTTGTAAATAACAAAAAATAAAACGGTGCCAAAACAGCTACTTTTTGTTACCTTGCCTCACAAAAGTGTAATATGGAGCAACCAATAATCATATGTACCGTAAAATAGTAGCAACAAAACTGCCACCTTATCCCATAGTTTCCAAAATGGGGTCACTTTTTTGGAGTTTCTACTCTAGCCGTGCATCAGGGGGTCTTCAAGCGGGACCTGGTGTCAAAAAACCAGTCCAGCAAAATCTGCCTTCCAAAAACCATATGGCTTTCCTTTCCTTCTGCGCCCTGCTGTGTGCCCATACAGAAGTTTCCGATCATAAATGGGGTGTTTCTGTAAACTACAGAGTCGGGGCAATAACTATTGAGTTTTGTTTGGCTGTTAACCCTTGCTTTGTTACTGGAAAAATGCATTAAAATGGAAAATCTGACAAAAAAGTGAAATTCAGAAATTTCTTCTCCATTTTCCATTAATTCTTGTGGAACACCTAAAGGGTTTACAACGTTTGTAAAATCAGTTTTGAATACCTTGAAGGGTGTAGTTTCTAAAATGGGGTCACTTTTGGGTGGTTTCTATTATGTAAGCTTCACAAAGTGACTTCAGACTTGAACGGGTCCTTAAAAAGTGGGTGTTGGAAATTTTCTGAAAAATTTCAAGATTTGCTTCTAAACTCCTAAGCCTTCTAATGTCCCCAAAACATAAAATGGTATTCACAAAATGATCCAAACATAGAGTAGACATATGGGGAATGTAAAGTAATAACTATTTTTGGAGTTATTCCTATCTATTATAAAAGTAGAGAAATTGAAATTAGCAAATTTGCTAATTTTTTTCAAAATTTTTGGCAAATTTGGTATTTTTTTATAACTAAAAATGTTTTGACTCAATTTCGCCACTGTCATGAAGTACAATATGTGATGAGAAAACAATCTCAGAATGGCCTGGATAAGTAAAAGTGTTTTAAAGTCATTACCACATAAAGTGATACATGTCAGATTTGCAAAAAATGGCCTGGTCCTTAAGGTTAAAAATGGCCCAGTCCTGAAGGGGTTAAGACTGATGTCTAAAACGCTGGTCTTAGTAAATGTGCCCCTTTATTTTACACCTTTTACAGTTTGCAAGTGTACTTGATGTACAGTTGTCTGATATAATCTCCACCTCTAACATTTTTGAACATTATTTTGCTATCTACTTCATTTTCCTTCAAACCTTCTGTAAATATAGGCGTTATATTTTATGATTTTTGGGGGATGAAACTGCCTTTGTTTGCCCGCTGGGCATAACAAAGAGACAATTAATTTCTGATTTGTATTTGGAGAAGGTTATTAAACAGCCGATGACTTAGACTGGCTCTGGCTCATTTGCATTGTTCTGATTGTGAACAAAAGCTGTCTTCTACCCAGTGCATGTCAAATGAATAACACAATGTTGGAGCATGTTTCAGTAATTGTTCATTTCAATCTTATATTCCAGTCATATGAAAAAAATCTAGTTTAAGAGTTAAAGGGGTTGTCCTGGTTCCAGGGCTGGGACAAGGTCCACCACCAACAGAGGCTGAGCTGCCCAAGTGCGCTAACCCCCCCCCCCCCCCCCTCCAACTTGTGGATGACACTGCTATGGGGGATCTGTGATGGATGACACTGTTATTGGGGAATCTGTGGATGACACATTTGTGTCATCCACAGATCCCCCCTCCCCATAACAGGGTCCATGTAGGAATGACCCCCAATACAAGGGGTGAGGCTGTGGGGTTGTATCTGCTTTTTTGATGACAGCGCCAGCGGGGCCCGTGCAGTGACTGTATTCTACTACACCCTCGACACTGTATATAATCTTAACTATATAACTGTAGTGATTTGCTACAGTTATATAGTTAATAAGATTATATCCAGTGAGCAGGGGGGGTGTAGTAGAATACAGTCACTGCACGAGCCCTGCTGTCATTATGAAATAGCATATGTGACCCCCACCTCTTTTATTGGTGGTCATTCAGTAAATTAACCCTGTTTTGGGAGGGTGTCTGTGGGACAAATATGTGTCATCCACAGATTCTCCCCATAACAGGGTTCATTTAGTGAATGACCACCCAAATTGTGGTGACCCAATACATGGGAGTTGCATCTGCAGAGCTTTTGTATAATGCCACCCCACACTGTAGTGTCCCCCACACAGTAATGTCCGCCACACTGCCCCCTGCACAGTAATGTCCGCCACACTGCCCCCGCACAGTAATGTCCGCCACACGCCCCCACACAGTAATGTCCGCCACACTGCCCCCACACAGTAATGTCCGCCACACTGCCCCCCGCACAGTAATGTCCGCCACACTGCCCCCACACAGTAATGTCCGCCACACTGCCCCCACACAGTAATGTCCGCCACACTGCCCCCACACAGTAATGTCAGCCACACTGCCCCCACACAGTAATGTCAGCCACACTGCCCCCCACACAGTAATGTCCGCCACACTGCCCCCCACACAGTAATGTCCCCACACCCCCCTCAACCACACAGCAGTGCCCCCACATAGTAATTTGTCATGCCCCCCCTCTTGTCATTCTCCCCCTCTTGTCATAATCCCTCTTCTTGTCATGCTTTTTCTGCCCCGTCATTCTCCCCCATCTTTTCATGCTCTTTTACCCCCCCATGTTGTCATGCTCTTTCTGCCCCCATGTTGTCACAGACTTAATGAAAGGGGCCCGGCATTTCACTGTACTTAATGCCGGGCCCCATCAGAGCGCTCCTCTCACCTCCATTATGGCCACTTCTCCAGGCTTCCAGGATCAGGCCCCAGCACTGCCTCACATTAAGCAGGTGGGCGGAGCCTAACGGAGGTCCGTTAGGCTCCGCCCACCTGCTTACTCTGCTTCTAGTTAGAGCCAGAGACAGCGGGGCCTGATGCTGGGGGCCTGAAGCAGCATAATGGAGGTGAGAGGAGCGCTCTGACAGGGCCTGGCTCAGGGAATGACAGGAGGGAGCGCTGAGCGGTTCCCCCCTGTCAGTCCCTCTCCCTCTCGCCGGCCCCTGCCTGCGCCCTGAGGCTGGAGCGCCCTGAGGCTGGAGCCTCCCCAGCCTCTGTGTCGGCCCGGCCCTGCCTGGTTCAGAGCTAAATCCTGACAAATCTCCATTTTCACCTCTCCAGCCCCTGTGACAAGAGCATTTCAAGCTCCGATGCTCTCACTTGCCCTGCGGTGGATCGCACATCACCGTCACTGAAGGGTGGGCTTTAGCGCTGCCCTAGCCGTTTTACAGGCGCTCATAATAGGGATCTGTTTAGCAGTGCACCAGTATAAGCAGGACCGGGCCGACGCAGAGGCTGGGGAGGCTCCAGCCTCAGGGCGCAGGCCAGCTCCCCAGCCTCTGGGCGGCAGGCAGGCCACTGACCACGTCGCTGCTGCTGTCGCGCCTGTCAGGCTGCCGGCCGTGCTGGAGTACGGAGGGAGTAGTGAGCACTTGGCACTGAACTTACATGCTCCCTCCCCGCTCCACCTCCTGGCTCAGCCGCTCCACTGCTCTGGTCTCTGCTCAGTCGCTGCCTGAGTGACTGCATACAGTGCGAACTTTGACTTGACGCGCTGTACGCAGTCAGGTCACATGTGCGCCCTCTGGAGACCCGGTAGCAGCGTGGGCAGCAGCAGGCAGCAGCACAGCACTGTGTCACGACCCAGCCCCGGCCCCAGCAGGGATAGAGCGTGAGAGTCTGCCCTGACATGAAGTAAGAAAGTTCTTAAATAAAGATAATTTTCTTTTCCATCTGATCTGAGGTCTGATGGGGCTCAGGATGGGGTAAAATTACAAGGAACGTCCTGAAGGGGGGAAGGGGGGGGGGGGTCACACTTGGGCAGCTCAGCCTCTGGTGGTGGAACTTGTCCCAGCCCTGAGTATAAGTAAACATGACCCACTGTTTTGACACCATCCTAAGCGCTATTATGTATTCCATGTACCTTTGCCCACAAACACATAGGGGGTCATTTACTATATTGAAATACGCCTGGCCTCAGAACTGATAAAAAGATGTTTTCTCTGTTTTTACACTGTAGCCCAATGGAAGTGCATAACACCCTAGACATGATGGCCCACCCCACAGCATATGTCCTGGAGCTTCTCAGCTTAAATAGCAAAGGTTGAATAAAATATATCATAAACTGTAACTCATCCCTGGTATGATACATATATTTATTGTATTAATTGTAATAATCGTGTTTGGTACAAGGTGGGCATCACAGGGAGTCTAAACAGTCTGAGCAGCCGACATTCCCCAATAATGAAAATCTCACATTCTGGGAGCCCTACACCAGTCATATTTGGTATCAAAGTGGCACCGATATGTCTGTAAGAGCAGACAAGAAGACATACTATATTAATATTTCACATATGCCAGCTGAGAGGTGGAGTATGCATGTGTAAAGAATGTTTTCGCAGCAGGCTGGGCCAAGAATGGGAGGGAGATTCCTCTCAGCAACACCCTCTGCCGAATTGTGATAAAAAATGAGGGATTTGGGACATTTCTTTGACACAATTAGGGTATCAGGATAGGTCATCAGTATCTGATCGGTGGGGGTCTGACACCCGGGACGCCCGCAGATGAGCTATTTGAGAAGGCAGCGGTACTCACAGCTCACCAAGCACAGCGCCGTACATTATATAGTGGCTGTGCTAGGTATCACACTCAGCCTCACTTAAATGGGGCTGAGCTGCTCCTAGGCCACGTGAACAATGAATGTGACGTCCCTGAGAGAAAGCCGCGGATCTACTGCGAATACCACTGCCTTCTCAAACAGTTGATCATCAGGGGGTCCTGGGTGTTAGACCCCCACCGATCAGATACTGATGATCTACCTTGATGATAGTTTATCAGTAAAAAAAAATCTCAGAAAACCCCTTTAAGTGTATAAGTGCGGTTTCTGTTACAATGTGTCTGCTATAACTGTGGGATACAGTGTGCCAGCTTGTGAGTAGGGTGCTGTTGGGATTTCTGTCAGCCCACAGAATTCGATAGATGGTGGCAGTATCTTTTGGGGCGTATGATAGCCTGGGGTGTGATTTATGTTCATTGCGTGGCCTGCATATAGGGGCGTGCAAAACTGAGTGTGTGAAAGAGATCAATACTTGGCAGTTGCACCCAGGTTATCCTGCTTGATCCACTCCCAGGTTTGGCTCTGAACACTGCATCAAAAACTTCTGCATTTCCCAAAAAAACATATAAAACCACCCTAACAAACAGATGTACTGTTGATGCACAGTTCCCAAACTGACCAGATTTAGAACATTTTTCACACTTGTTACCTTTAATAATGATGACCAGATAGTAGTTACTCTCCGCTTGCCACCACCTCACACCTACCTCTTGAATCATATCCAGCAAGTGCGGCAACATGTGCATATGTACGAACATTAACCCTTTCCCTTCCAGGAACGTATCTCATAGGTCTTTGTTACTGATGGCTGTATCACAAGCTGTATAGTAGCTAGAGTAAATCCTATCTGATAAGCCAAACTTTAAAACAAGGCCGAGATTGTGATACAGCTGTGGTCGACAGGACTATTTTTTTCAACCATGTGTAATGGAACCAAACGGAACCGTTATGTGTCCCCATACGACGGAGCAAAACGGAATGCCTCTTAAGGGCTTCTGCTTTGCATTCCATCCTAAAATTCCATTATATTCCGTTCTAGCTATGTTATAACCAAACCTATAACGGAATACCGTAACACTAATGCGAACCCGCCCTTATTTGTGCATGTCAAAAGTAGGTAAAAATGTGTAATAAATAGGTAAAAAAAAAAAAAATTTTAAGCCTCACCTCTTGGACCAGCCAGGAATGCCCCCAAAACAGGCTGGAGTGGGGCCACAGAATGGCTGGTTTGTGGGATTGTCCCAGCAAAATCAATTCTTTTGGATGTCAGCATGTGAAAGCTATCATTGTAATACCTCTGTTTATACCTTACTGCCACAAAGCAAATCCCAGTTAGACTCTGTTCACATTGCGTATTTTTGCCTATGTTTGCAGCATAAGCCATTAAAATCTCCCAATGTCTGCAAGAAGCCTAAACCCCAGTATATGTAGTTGTACACTTCCATACGTCACCCATGGGCTTCATTGTTAAAGAAACATACAGTATGTTGATTCGTGGGTAGAGTTGAGCGAACTTGTATTTTAAGTTCGGCGTCCAAAGTTCGGGTTGGGGTTATCTTAGAATCCCGTTATGGATTCCGCTACCACGGACCATAATGGAATTTTGAATCCATAAGGGGATTCTTCGATGAACCCGAACCTTGGACAACACTAAGGATCTGAGGTGACGTCACCGTCATGTGATCAGTGCAGGGGGGTGGCTCAGTACTGGATTGGATAAGAGGTAGTAAAGGGCCTGGTATAATGATCATGTGACATGAGGGGCGGAGCTCCTGTGCTCTGTGTGGAGGAGAAGAAGGAAGTAGAGCAGTGAAGGACGGTTGTGCGAATTTGGATTCTAAATTCCGTTATGGTCCGTGGTAGCAAATCCATAACGGGATTCTAAGATAACCCGAACTTTGGACGCCGAACTTCAAATACAAGTTCGCTAAACTTTATTTGTGGGATGCCTCTACTGAAAAGCATAGTAAACTCCTCTTTTCATTGCATATCCCACCACATACCACTTAAACATGTGCCAAGAAGGCACGTATGCTCCGTGACTACTCCCTACATACAGCATATGCCTAGTGTAAATGTAAACTATATTCATTTCACTAGTTCCTTCATAAAGAACAGATATCAATTGTTGTCACAGGGAATACAGAAGAATGAGACCTGGACTTCTTCAGCCCTGATCTAGGAGAACTGTCACATCTTTAAAATGACCACCTCCATTCATGTAGCTATGGGTAGTGATAACGCACAGGCCCAGCCACAGAGATAGACCTAATGAGCTGAACATAAAACATCGGTGACACACTTTGGCCGGCAGTAAATGGTCTGTGGAGGATCCTACAAACAAAGCAGAAGGTGCATTAAAAGAGAATTCTCGGCCCTACCGTTCTGAAGTTCTGCTGGGCAGAATCCTCTCTAAGTAAATTGTGTCCAGAGGGTATGGGCTATTTCCAGCAGAGGAGATGACATATATAGAACAGTACCCTCCCTTTATGACTGGCGTGTACTGTATGACTATCCCATCTGTCACTATAGCACCTGCCTCCCTCTGTACTGGGCTCTCGCTGCATCTGGAAGTGACATTAGAGAATGCATTACTCCATAGATCTAGAGACAGTTCTGCCAGGGTTATTAAGAGGAAATCGACGGGACATTGCTTTTTAATTGTGTTTGAGTGAAACATAAAGTCCTAAAGAGAAATCTGATTATTTATATGCATAATTCCAGGTGCATAGGGAAGAGGGGTGGCAGGTAAGTGCAGGGTGGGT
Source organism: Bufotes viridis (assembly GCA_033119425.1). NCBI lineage: Eukaryota > Metazoa > Chordata > Amphibia > Anura > Bufonidae > Bufotes > Bufotes viridis. The sequence continues at coordinate 413,574,240 of CM065590.1, read as the reverse complement.
TTGACTCACTTCATGTGTTCTTTGGGTAGCAGGTGGAGGGACATACATTTCTTTGCAGAAAATACAAAATTTTACTGCACAATATATGCATCTGTTCACGTCCCAGGAGGGCACAATACTTTGGCAAATGTTGCAAACACATACTCACAACATTTCCTAAAGGCACAGTATGCTTAGTTGCAGTTTCCTAAAGGGCACATAACTGTTGCTGGCTACATGTCTGTTTTAAAATGCACAATAAATGTCATGGCACTCATGTAGAGGCACTCACCTTGAAACTATATACAGTGCATATTTACAGTCCATAAGTAGGCCCAAAGGGGAACCTAAAAATCACAGAAAGAGATGAAAACAACCACCCTGCACAAGGTAAGAAATGAATATGCGGATGTGCATGGCTACATTTACAAAAAAAAAAATCACAAAAAATAATGCAAACATTATATATGAACGAACTAATATGGAGACAGGCACTCTATATCTGGTATCACACGAAGGGAGAGTTGTTCAAAATAATATCTATTTTAATACATAAAATAACATATAATAAAATGACAAAAGTAACCCCAAAAACACAAATAACCCCTAAAACCACAAAATTCCCCCAAGGAGGTAAATGAACTAGCTAAAAAAAGATGGCAGTCATGATTTGGACCTATACATGTCAAATAGGTTAATGTTGAAATTCATATAGTCAATTGATTATCATCGCCGTGATAGCAATACATATGAAATATATGATGAGATATATAATGCATTCAAATAAATGCTCTTAATATCCAATCTCTTTTTGATGAGAGGTAATAGGAGATATATATATGGTCTTAATGTATCTACATAATTGTCACATCATCACCCCCATTCTTTTTTTACCTCACCACCTTTGCGTCACATTATTTCTCCCCCCCCCCTTTGCAGCATACAGAAATACAGCGCCCCATGCCTCTTAAATTAAGTGACTTCTCCTTTGATATAGATGTTCTCTGTCCTTGTCTTCTCCTTTCAGACCTTCAGACCAGACCACCATTTTGTCCCCATTTTCCATCTCTGCAGTTTGACAACAACAAAAAAATCTTAGTTTACTACTTTTCCATCATACTCCCATCTTCTGGACAAATCATCCCACTACCCCCAATACTGTGCCACTGTGCTCCCCAATACTATACTGCAGAAACAGATAATACCCCTGATAATACTAGTACCACACAGAGCCCCCCCCCATATAAAATACCCCTTCTTTGTGGCCTCAGTAGAAGCCCCCATAGTGCCCCATAATAATGTGCCAGTAACAAGTGCCCCCCATAGATGCCCCCCAATCATGTGCCAGTAACAAGTGCCCCCCATAGATGCCCCCCAATCATGTTCCAGTAACAAGTGCCTCTCCCCCCCATGTCCCAGTAACAAGTGCCTATCTTCCCCCCCATGTGCCAGTAACAAGTGCATCTTTAACCCCCCCACCACATGTGCCAGTAACAAGTGCCTCTTTAACCCACCACACCCCATGTGCCAGTAACAAGTGCCTCTCTTCCCCCACATGTGCCAGTAACAAGTGCCTCTCCCCCCCCCCATGTGCCAGTAACAAGTGCATCTTTAACCCCCCCACCACATGTTGCAGTAATAAGTGCCTCTTTAACCCACCTCACCCCATGTGCAAGTAACAAGTGCCTCTCCCCCGATGTGCCAGTAACAAGTGCCTCTTTAACCCCCCCACCCCATGTGCCAGTAACAATTGTCTCTTTAACTCCCACCCCATGTGCCAGAAACAAGTGCCTCTTTAACCCCCCCCCCCCACCACATGTGCCAGTAACAAGTGCCTCTTTAACCCCCCACCCCATGTGCCAGTAACAAGTGCCTCTTTAACCCCCCCCCCCCCCCAGCCCCATGTGCCAGTAACAGATAGTCTGGTATATAAAAAGAAAAATATAATAATAAAAAAACACTTTTACTTACCTCTATGGCAGCGATGCACTGCAGGCCTCTTCCGGCCTGTAGTATTGGAAGGATCGGCACTCAAAGTAGTATATCTTCAAAGTTCTCGTTTATTCGCCATTGAATGAGGCAACACACTACACGTGTTTCGGCTGTATAAGCCTTTCTCAAGTGTACTTGTGCCGGCAGCCTATCAGAGGAACAGGGAAGGGAGACACCTCTCCCTCCCCTGTGCCACATCACACAACACAGCCATCTGTATCGCTGTTCGCAATGGAAGTGCTCATCTCCCTGTGCCCTGCCGCCGCCGTGGGCCCCCTTCCCGGACGGGCCCGCGGACCTCGTCCGAATTGCCCGACCGCTCAGTCCGCCCCTGCTGCTCTCTTAAAGAGGCAGAGAGGGGCTCAGAGCAGCCACAGGCCCCCTAATATTGCACAGTTTGTAGTTACTTGTGGGCCAGCCCGGCACCGGTGTCGGGCAGGTGGTGGGCTTGAGGGCCCCTAAGGACTCGGGGGCCCGGGGGCAATTTCCCCCCTTGCCTATATGGAAGAGCCGGCCCTGACTCAGTGCTATTGGCAGTCCTGTGTTGCCATAATATAATAACTTGTATCAATAATAACTCCTGTTGGTTCAGCTGAATATATTGTAATGTTCACACTATGGTATATAGTTTTAGCTAAGTTGCGATCTAATGATTTGAATAAATGCTTATATGCCCAGTTCATCAGGTTGTATATTGTGCTTTAAGCTGTATAACTATTCTGATAGCAGTCTGGTACTATCATATGCCTCCTGTGGCATCCCACATGGCATCGATATACTAACGGCTGTTACCTTATAAGTCGTCTTCGCAGTCTATTGCCGCATGTGTGTAGCCAGCCCTCTGTCTGAACTCCACAGTTGGCGCCCCACGTGGTTGAAGCTCTGCTGCCTTGGCGTCCCCAGTGTTGTATGCCGGTCTATTCAGTGGGCTTACGGGCAGATGAAGGCAAATGTGAAAAATGGAAGCGCTTCCAAGGGAGTGATTAGACACTATCCATCATAAGATAGGGTTTGCGGGTATAGTATTAATTCACCAGACACGTTTCTGAGTCTGAGTCTGACTCCTTCATCAGTAGTTGCCCGCATTTCCCCATCTCACCCTTCTTATAATCTTTATTTGGCTGAACTGAAAGCCTGGAGTGGACATCATTCCTTATTTTTCTTTTTTTACTGATTATGCTGATTTTATTAAGGGCTATCGAGTTTATTTCAGTTTAGGTGATTGTCCATCTTTTGTCCATATGTCGCTATGTCCATTTGGACAGATACATTGCATTTATATTGCGACATGGTTGCGTTTTTTTCTTTTACGTGCGTTTTTCTGTGCATATGTGCCATTAGATCCTCCTTATATTGGTAAATAGAGTTTTTTTGTATATAAATTGTAAAATATGCAGAAATTTTTTAAAAGACTGAAAAAAGTAAATGGATATTGATCATATATAGAATATAGAAACAATATAAGATATATTGGAGAAAAAGAAAAAAGAAAAACATAATAATAATTTCTAAATGGTATTAACTGATTTATTCCTATTTATTCTTTTTCTCTTTTTGTTTTATTTCTCTCCCAGTCAGGAGTTCTCTATATATAGTTCTCGTACGTAAAATTTAATAGACAAAATATCTCTACATAAAAATACTGCAATATAGATACACAATAAAATTAGAAACGAAAAATTATACCATATCATATAAAAATAATACAGGAGGGATGTAAAGGAGCCAACTGTGAGAAATCGGATTATGTCAAAATATCTTCTCAATGTTTTATAGGGATGTATATCCCTTATGATTCTATCTCACAAATTGTTCCATATAATCCTCCTTTTCCCATTAAAGATATAACAGAGGTTGCATCAGCAATACATTTCTAGGCAATATCTTATAATAGAACAATCACTCTTAGTATTAAAATATACCTTATACCCTTGATATAACACCTGTTCGGAGCTATTGGACTACATGTATGGAGTCCAAGTATATGATCTCTATGTATCATGTGCAAATTGATGGTTGGTATTTCTAAAATCATCTCATGTAGTCATTTTTCTCCTTATGTACATCAAGGGTTAATAGACATAGATCCCAGAGAGGGTTAATACGTATGCAAATCTACAAAAAACACAGTTCTCTGAGCAATATTGGATAGTAAGGCAAATCCTCTTTATGTCTGGATATATTAGGTACTTTTGATGTGCCACTTATCCGGGGCCAAAAACATAATTTTTGGAGTAGATGGAGTTTCTTCCAGAAATATCTCCACGTCCTAATTTAATTATAGTTGGTAATTAGAAGGAGTCTTGCTTTGCGGTAATGTAGAGACCTGGGCCCTTCTCAGGCTGTGGTTACTTAACAATCTGGTGTTTAATCTGTATTGTAATGTTCTCAACCACCTACGGAGCCTTATCAGCATGGTCACACATGCTCAGTTCCATCCTGCAATTGCCACCAACCCTATCTACTGTTAGAACCTTTGATAGTTAAAGGGAGAGAGCTGCAGTGGAAAGAACATGTTCCCTGAGAAAGGACATGCCCCCTAAGAAAAGACATGCCTCCTGAGCCACCAGCCTGAGGAACATCTAGCACAGCAACAACAACAATCACTGTGTGGAATTCTGGATCCATGTGTGGTACAGGGCTCGTTTTTGCTTAGTTAGAAAGGGATTGTCATGTACATATGATGTCTGGTTTTTTTCATCAATCATGGCATAACCCCAAAATTTCCTCTTAATAAAGTTAAACTCGTAGACATTGACAGACACTGGCAGCTTCCCCATTGATGAATAATTGAGAATTGTATTTGCCAAAGGAGGCTGCTGACGCATCTTCAATTACCCTAAAGTCAAGATGGACAAAGAAACCACAGGACCCTTGTGCAAGAACAGCTCATTGCTTCCCAAAAACTAATTTGCTGAGAGTGAAGTGGTTGTCATAGATTACCTACCTTATGAAGCTCTAAAACAATTGTACTCATTCCGTAACTTGGAGTATGAGAATTAATAAGGTCCTGTGATAAATCTGCTGTAGGTCTAGACAACCAGTCTATGCCATATTCAGGATTAGTAAATGTCCTCACCAGATGGACCAGGCCTGAAACCATAAGATAAAGAAATAAAAGCACCTTTCATGGGTTTCTCCTGATTGAAAAGGGGAACAGCATATGCATTTTCAGCAAAGTTTACATATTTACAACCTGACTCTTGCCGCTACAGTCTAATTGTCCTCCTGCTACGAATCTTAGCAGATAAGTGAGTGCGTCTGACATCTTAAGCTAATTATAGCTTGGTCCTGGCGTTTAAGAGATCCCCTGCATAGATCACTCCCCCTTCTGTGCACAAAACTGTACACTTTCTTCAACTGTGAATATAATTAAGTTGGTCGGCTCTGTTCAGTACACAGATATTATTACAGTGAGATACTGGAGTCTATATTTAGATGTTGCAAATGAAGGAAACAGGCAACTTGGTAAAGGGACCAAAATGTGTTGTGAATACAGCTATCCTAAGCATGTTATCAAAGACACTGCACATCAAAAAGGTTCTCCAAGAACAGAGATTTATGGCATATCAATTGGATGGCCACCTCCATGATGGATCTAAGAATTGTTGAGGATCTACTCCTTAGACGTAGACTGCATTACTCCTATAGGTAACCACCCTCATCCTGCCTTTCACACCGCCATTAAAAATAATTTTTAACTGCAGTTGACACTAAGGTGTACTCACCACATACAGTTTAAATTGCTCCCAATGTGTTCAGTGGGAGCTATATACAGTATGCAGTACTCAAACCAGGGTACCTGCAAACTGTTGTTGTTATGTAATGTTATGTAACGCTATTTAATATGTTAATGCTTTGTGATTGTAGTGTACGGGAGTTGTACTGCCCGTCACTACGGAAGGGTCACTTGGCTGCTGTCGCTCCTCTCATTTTAGGAGGAGGCTGGTAAAGGTCCTATTTGTACCATGCAATGTAAATCAATGTAATTTATGGTATTTGATTCTCCTGTTACTGTGAAATGTCCTATGTGCAGGCCGGCTAGGGATGTAATTCCAGCTCTAGTCACTAGAGGGAGCTAGGTTGCCCTAGTCTATATAAGGCCCAGTCAGGGGAAGGACAGAGAGTCTAGAGTGTGCCTTAGACAAGTGCAGGCCATGTGCCTGTGAAGGCCAAACCCAGGCCTCACGGCCTGTGAGGAATCCACCCTAGGAAGATGGTACCCTAGGAGAAGGAGTGCAGAACCTGGAGGCAATCCCTAGAGCAAGAGGTACTAAACGTCAAGAGGAGGTACTCTATAAACTGGAGATTCAAGGATATAGGCCAGAAGTAGGGCATTGGGGCCTTGAAGCATCAATTCCAGTCAGGACGAGTCAGGAAGAAAGTAAGGTTCACCTGCAATTCCAAGTCCTGTATTATCACCCTCTGTTTAACCTTGCTGGATGTAAGACCACTGCAATTTTGATTGTCTGCAAAAGGAACTGTTGGAAAGACTGCTTACTGTATCATCACTGTCTTCAGTAAAGTTTGAATTCTGTTTTCAAGTTACCAGTCTGCACCTCTGTTATTCCTACTGTAAATACGGTGTGCCACCGTTTACTGGCACTGGCGTCACGACATATCAGGGACTTAGCCATAGGCACGTTAAACTATAACACCAAGGGCACCTCACCTTCCACCTGGCTGTGTCCCTCAAGAACCCAGAGAGTGCCCCAGAGGAGCAGCGTGCCGGCCTCTCCATCACTGGCATTCCCCAGGTTAGTTCCACACATTGCCCTGACTTGGGGATGCTACATTTTGGCGTCACGAACAGGATACGCACGTTTTACGGACTGTGAGCAAAAACGTGAACTTTGTGCCTTAACCAGTTTGCCAAGTGACAAAACTCCTGTTTATTTGAAGTAAACTTTGTGGACTTAAAGCGTACAGAAAAGTGTCCCAAAACCTCCAGAAAGCGCTGTGCAGTGTTGCGCTATCAAGAGGAAGAAAATCGCCACTTCAAAGTGCATTTTTGTGGACTTTTATGCTGTTTTACTACCGCTGCTTGCTGTCATTGAATTGATGCATCATGGCGTCCAAGATGGCCGCCGGCGTATTGGACTTCTTCTTGCGCCATCACTGTCCTCAGTGGCGCGAAAATTTGGCGCCAAAACCCTCCAAGGAGGAGGAGGAGACGACCTGGAGGTAACGCCTTCCCTTGAGGATTATAATATGGACACCGCCTACCCTATACTGGAATACCTAGGGGCGTGCAAGAATCGACGGGGTGGAGCCTGCAGGAACAGTGGCTCACCCTGCTACGAGGTTTCCTACCTGAATCAGAGGGATCCGGAGTCGTAGTGGGAGCAATGGAGGCGACCCCAGGAGCAACTAAGGAGCGCCCTGCGCCCCCAGCGTATACTCCCAGCGACATGGCCCAGACCTGTCCATGGCCACAAGCCGAGCCCTGCCGTTTTCACTCGCAGAGAGAAGGCTTCCTCCCGCGGAACCCCGCGTGGTCGGCCCTGATGGCCGAGATCCGAGTGGCGGCAACTTTAAAAACTACCACTCAGAAGAAATACTTCGAGGAAGTCACCAAACGGATTTATGAGGACTCCAGGGACAGCAAGCCCCAGCTTGAACGCCGCACCGGAGTTGTGCTCGAGTTTGACAAGGTTAGAGGATTCGGCTTCATCCAAGAAACCGGCACCAACCGGGACTATTATGTGAATCGCCGGTCCGTCAAGCGCAGCTATCTCCCGGGGCGACTGCATAATCTAGCGGTCGGAGAGAAAGTGGAGTTCACTCCCGCAGAGGGCCTGCGAGGCCCATATGCTACTGCGGTGACCCGTCCAGGACCGGTACCGGAAGACTGGGAAGAAACCGAAGATCCGGTGGAGGCAGAGGACCCGCCGGGACCCATCCGGAATACGTACCAGGAGAAGAGTTCCTTTCTCGGCCCGAACATTTTCTGGCAGCCGACGATCCTGGACAAGCCTCCCAGTCCTTACCCCTCTCCAGAGCTGCCGCGACGAGAGAAGACAGCCGCTGATTGGGCGCGGATGGCCCAGTTCAGTGAAGCCATGGATGACCTGCGGAAGAACCGCCAGGATAGAACCTCATCTGAGCCTGCTGCAAGTGTGCCGGAATCCAGCAGTGAGATCTCCGCCCTGGAGGAGCGGATCGCTTCCTTACAGGCTTACCTGGATGGCCTGCGGCAAGTGACAGAGTCTAAGAAAACAGCGCAGCAGTCCAGCGGTGGTGAGTTACCTGTGACCCCTGTACCACCCGAACCCGTAGTCCAAGGTCCTACCGCTAACGCCGAGCCACCCAAGGTCCGTGTAACAGCGGATAAATTGACTTATGCCAGGAGCCGAGTCCGCCATGACGGGAGCGTTATGTCCCGGCCAGAGGAAGTGTCTACCCCAGCGCCGGCCCGTGTCCCGGGACCAGCAGCTCCTGTGTGTCCGCAACCCAGCGGGCCAATGAGGTGGGTAGGCCCAATACCGGTGATGTTTCCAGCCCATTCGTTGTGGTGGGCACCCCCTCCATGTGGCCCTGGAGCATGGCCCAGACTACCTGCAGCACAGGGCTGCACTACCTCCGACGAACGGGGCTCATTTGACACCTACCTGTGAGCAGGCCTGCTAGGCCATTTTTTTGCTCATTCTCACAGGGACATCATACATGTTGCAGGAACTGTTCCTTTAAGTTTGCCAGGCTGGTAGAGCTTGCTGCCAGTTCCCCACGGCCGGTGGCATTTTTGTGAAGATAAGTTGCCACTGTGGAACCACTGCTCCCAGCCTGCCTCTTTCTGTTCCGGGACATCCTGCCTGCTGCTAACATTGTGGCGTCAAGTACTTTAATAACTCCAAGTTGTGCTTTTATTTGCACCTTATCCCCTTTTAACCCCCATTTCAGGTTGAAAAGGGTTCTTTTATGTCAGCACTTTAAATATACGCAGGACTTGCCAGGAAGATGTTACCCTGGTATTGTCAGAGTCCTGTATTGTGATTTTATGTATGTGCTGCTGACCGTATTTATTGCTAAAACATATTTTATCTAAGTCTATGTGCCCAGAGATGGACCCCCTGTGTGCGAGTCTCTGTGATATGCTTTTATGGACTCACTCATTGTCATGGACTATCCTGGTATTCCCTAACATCCGCTGTGCCAGGTCAGCGCCCCAGTTCCACTCTTTATCCTGAAGAAAGAGAGCGACGCCCCTTGTCACCGCACTTCTCCGTCAGTCAGCTGGACCTGATGGCAATTGTCGATGCAGATAGAATTGAGTACTGATATGTATGTATTCTTGCATGTTTTTCTTTGTCTCTTTCAGGTGGAAATTCCAGTAGGGCGGTACCCTGGTAGAGTACGAGGCGTACTCAGCTTAAAGCAGCGGGGTATGTAGTGTACGGGAGTTGTACTGCCCGTCACTACGGAAGGGTCACTTGGCTGCTGTCGCTCCTCTCATTTTAGGAGGAGGCTGGTAAAGGTCCTATTTGTACCATGCAATGTAAATCAATGTAATTTATGGTATTTGATTCTCCTGTTACTGTGAAATGTCCTATGTGCAGGCCGGCTAGGGATGTAATTCCAGCTCTAGTCACTAGAGGGAGCTAGGTTGCCCTAGTCTATATAAGGCCCAGTCAGGGGAAGGACAGAGAGTCTAGAGTGTGCCTTAGACAAGTGCAGGCCATGTGCCTGTGAAGGCTAAACCCAGGCCTCACGGCCTGTGAGGAATCCACCCTAGGAAGATGGTACCCTAGGAGAAGGAGTGCAGAACCCAGAGGCAATCCCTAGAGCAAGAGGTACTAAACGTCAAGAGGAGGTACTCTATAAACTGGAGATTCAAGGATATAAGCCAGAAGTAGGGCATTGGGGCCTTGAAGCATCAATTCCAGTCAGGACGAGTCAGGAAGAAAGTAAGGTTCACCTGCAATTCCAAGTCCTGTATTATCACCCTCTGTTTAACCTTGCTGGATGTAAGACCACTGCAATTTTGATTGTCTGCAAAAAGGAACTGTTGGAAAGACTGCTTACTGTATCATCACTGTCTTCAGTAAAGTTTGAATTCTGTTTTCAAGTTACCAGTCTGCACCTCTGTTATTCCTACTGTAAATACGGTGTGCCACCGTTTACTGGCACTGGCGTCACGACATATCAGGGACTTAGCCATAGGCACGTTAAACTATAACACCAAGGGCACCTCACCTTCCACCTGGCTGTGTCCCTCAAGAACCCAGAGAGTGCCCCAGAGGAGCAGCGTGCCGGCCTCTCCATCACTTGCATTCCCCAGGTTAGTTCCACACATTGCCCTGACTTGGGGATGCTACATTTTGTACCCAACATATTTCTGTATGGATCAGTCAGGGTAATGGTCCTGACTCAGCCTCTGCAGGAAGTTAAGTGTGAGACTTAGATCCGCCCCTAACTCAGTCTCTCTAGAGTTAGCAGAGGAAGTAAGAGCTGTGAAATGTCCTCTACTCTTCACATGACTAGGTCAAAGTTCCAGAGAATTACCTTCTTTGATTATTATCTGCTGAGAGAAAGACCTCACCATTTTTTACAGTACTTCAGAAAACTAGAGCAAGAGAGAACCAAGAGGGTCCAGAACCTGCCTGGCTGACTACTGGGGTCAATCAGTGAGAAGGACATTGCTAAAATACTGTTCACACTTGTACATGCCCTGGCCAGTCGTATTTTGACTATGTGTCCCTCAGTTAGAAGTTACAGCTACCCAGGGGCATAGCTAAAGGCTTATGGGCCCTGGTGCAAGAGGTCAGCTTGGGCCCTCACTTCCCTCGGTGCTTTTTGGCAAAGGGCAGTGGCGCACATAGCCTTTCTGCTGCCTGAGGCAAAAAATGAAACAGCACCACCCCTTGCAAAATTCTGAACCTAACGCCTTCCCTCCATATTTGGAAAACATTACATACAGCACTACAAACATACAGGGTAATAAAGCACTAGATACCTCCAGGATCCAGTGATGTCTCCTCTGATGTAGATGTTCCCTTTCTTCGTCTTCATCAGGGAGTGATTTTTATTTATCTTTCCCGTCACATTCTTAAAGCTTGTAAAAGAGCGGGATTTTGACATAGGGGCAGGGGCATAGCTAGAAATGACTAGGCCCCATAGCAAAAAAAATTTATGGCCCCCCCCCTCCCAGATCTCCCACCCCCCACATACCTATCGGACCTCCCACCCCTTCCAGAGCTTCCACCCAAACACCCCTCCAAGACCTCCCATCCCAACATCCCCACAACCCTCCCTAGATCCCCCCTAAGTGTCATCCACACATCCCCCCCCCAAGTGTCATCCACACATCCCCCCATCAGTGTCATCCACACATCCCCCCATCAGTGTCAACCACACATCCCCCCCATCAGTGTCCTCCACACATCCCTCCATCAGTGTCCTCCACACATACCTCCATCAGTGTCCTCCACACATACAGTGGAGGAAATAATTATTTGACCCCTCACTGATTTTGTAAGTTTGTCCAATGACAAAGAAATGAAAAGTCTCAGAACAGTATCATTTCAATAGTAGGTTTATTGTAACAGTGGCAGATAGCACATCAAAAGGAAAATCGAAAAAATAACTTTAAATAAAAGATAGCAACTAATTTGCATTTCATTGAGTGAAATAAGTATTTGAACCCCTACCAACCATTAAGAGTTCTGGCTCCCACAGAGTGGTTAGACACTTCTACTCAATTAGTCACCCTCATTAAGGACACCTGTCTTAACTAGTCACCTGTATAAAAGACACCTGTCCACAGAATCAATCAATCAAGCAGACTCCAAACTCTCCAACATGGGAAAGACCAAAGAGCTGTCCAAGGATGTCAGAGACAAAATTGTAGACCTGCACAAGGCTGGAATGGGCTACAAAACCATTAGCAAGAAGCTGGGAGAGAAGGTGACAACTGTTGGTGCGATTGTTCGAAAATGGAAGGAGCACAAAATGACCATCAATCGACCTCGCTCTGGGGCTCCACGCAAGATCTCACCTCGTGGGGTGTCAATGGTTCTGAGAAAGGTGAAAAAGCATCCTAGAACTACACGGGAGGAGTTAGTTAATGACCTCAAATTAGCAGGGACCACAGTCACCAAGAAAACCATTGGAAACACATTACACCGCAATGGATTAAAATCCTGCAGGGCTCGCAAGGTCCCCCTGCTCAGGAAGGCACATGTGCAGGCCCGTCTGAAGTTTGCCAATGAACACCTGAATGATTCAGAGAGTGACTGGGAGAAGGTGCTGTGGTCTGATGAGACCAAAATAGAGCTCTTTGGCATTAACTCAACTCGCTGTGTTTGGAGGAAGAAAAATGCTGCCTATGACCCCCAAAACACCGTCCCCACCGTCAAGCATGGGGGTGGAAACATTTTGCTTTGGGGGTGTTTTTCTGCTAAGGGCACAGGACAACTTATTCGCATTAACGGGAAAATGGACGGAGCCATGTATCGTGAAATCCTGAGCGACAACCTCCTTCCCTCTGCCAGGAAACTGAAAATGGGTCGTGGATGGGTGTTCCAGCACGACAATGACCCAAAACATACAGCAAAGGCAACAAAGGAGTGGCTCAAGAAGAAGCACATTAAGGTCATGGAGTGGCCTAGTCAGTCTCCGGACCTTAATCCAATCGAAAACCTATGGAGGGAGCTCAAGCTCAGAGTTGCACAGAGACAGCCTCGAAACCTTAGGGATTTAGAGATGATCTGCAAAGAGGAGTGGACCAACATTCCTCCTAAAATGTGCGCAAACTTGGTCATCAATTACAAGAAACGTTTGACCTCTGTGCTTGCAAACAAGGGTTTTTCCACCAAGTATTAAGTCTTTTTTTGTTAGAGGGTTCAAATACTTATTTCACTCAATGAAATGCAAATCAGTTGCTATCTTTTATTTAAAGTTATTTTTTCGATTTTCCTTTTGATGTGCTATCTGCCACTGTTACAATAAACCTACCATTGAAATGATACTGTTCTGAGACTTTTCATTTCTTTGTCATTGGACAAACTTACAAAATCAGTGAGGGGTCAAATAATTATTTCCTCCACTGTACCTCCATCAGTGTCCTCCACACATACCCCCATCAGTGTCCCCACAGATCCCACCATCAGTGTCCTACCCCCAGCCCCCCATCAAAGTCCTGCACACATCCCCCATCAGTGTCCTCCACACATCCCCCCATCAGTGTCCTCCACACATCCCCACCATCAGTGTCATTCACACATCCCCCCATCAGAGCTTCATATTAACCTGCTGTACTAATATTATGGCTAAAACCCTCAGTAATAGCTTCCCAAATATAATACATTTATAATATATATATATATATATATATATATATATATATATATATTGTGGGGAGTCGCTCTGGTAGAAAGCGGTGCGGGTGCAGTACAGAGGCAAAACAAGGAGTCCAGAAAGTGCAATAAACAGTGTTTTATTCACACTTGCACAAAATAAACGATAAACAGTCTCTTGGTGTTAATTCACACTCAGCAAACACAAAAGGCAAAACCAAAGAGTCCAAAACCAGGCTCAATCACCTGTGAGATGTTTAGGTGCGCGTTCGCACCTGGCGGTCGGCCCAGCCGCAGGATAATCCACCTTCAGGCTTCCAGGACGACTGCACGCCTCCTTGCTGGGCTCATCCTTCCAGCCCAGAGAGCTCCACAGCACTAGCAGCAGCTCCAGGACAATCACAGCCACACCTGCTGATGTGGCTGCCTGTAAAAAGCCCGGCAAAGTCCGGCCTGGACTTTGGGGAGTAGGCACCCACCCAACTCTTTGCCTACTCCCAGTAAGAGCCGGCCCGGATTGGCTTTGCAGCCAAACTAACTATCAATGTCAAGCAGCACTAGCTGCTGCTGACACATAAAACCCGGCTCTCACCTCACCGAGGCCAGGAACCTCGGTGACACGTATCTTCCGTCCATGACGGCACCTTGCGCCCTTTTACATACCTCCCCCCTTTGTTCAACCCTGACAGGGTGAACACACGCCAAACACTGTACTCGAGACAGGGCATCCGCATTTCCTTGCAAGCGGCCTGCCCTGTGTTCCACTGTGAACTTGAAGTTCTGCAGAGACAAGAACCATCTGGTGACCCGAGCATTCCTGTCTTTCGCCTGGCACATCCACTTTAGAGGGGAATGGTCGGTCACCAGACGGAACTTTCTCCCTAGCAGATAATAGCGGAGAGACTCTAGTGCCCACTTGATGGCCAGGCACTCTCTCTCCACTATACTGTACCTGGTCTCGGCTGGGGTGAGTTTGCGACTCAGGAAAACCACGGGATGCTCCTCCCCATTGATTTCCTGAGAGAGTACAGCCCCGAGGCCCACTTCAGAGGCATCGGTCTGTACCACAAATTCTCTCTTGAAGTCGGGCGTCACCAAAACCGGGGACCCACACAGGGCCGACTTCAGAGCAGAGAAAGCCTTATCCGCCTGCTCATTCCACTGGATCGACACTGACCTGCGTCCCTTTAAAAGGCTTGTCAATGGAGCAGCAATTGTAGCGAAGTTGGGAATAAACCTCATGTAGTATCCCACCATGCCCAGGAATGATTTTACTTGCCGCGTAGTGACAGGTCGGGGCCAATTCTTAATTGCCTCAATTTTGTTTACCTGAGGTTTGACCACCCCCGCCCAATGACATACCCTAGGTATTTGGTCTCTTCTAACCCTATCACACACTTTTTTGGGTTAGCAGTTAAGCCAGCTTTCCTAAGGGAGTCCACTACAGCCTGTACCTTCGGTAGGTGACTCTCCCAGTCGGTGCTATGGACAACGATATCATCCAGATACGCTGAGGCGTACCGTCGATGTGGACGGAGCACAATATCCATAAGCCTTTGAAACGTGGCGGGGCGCCATGTAGACCAAAGGGTAATACCTTGTACTGATACAACCCCTCCGGTGTGATAAAAGCAGTTTTTTCCTTGGCAGCCTCTGTTAAGGGTAACTGCCAGTACCCTTTGGTGAGGTCCAAGACAGAAAAATACCTGGCTTGGCCCAATTTTTCAATGAGCTCATCCACCCTCGGCATGGGATATGCGTCAAACTTGGACACCTCATTCAGCTTGCGGAAATCGTTACAGAACCTCAACGTCCCGTCCGGCTTGGGTATTAAGACTATCGGACTGGCCCAATCACTTTTTGACTCCTCGATGACACCTAACTGGAGCATCAGCTGCACTTCCTTCACAATGGCTTGTCGCCGAGCCTCGGGTACCCGGTACGGCTTTAACCAGACTTTGGCCTGAGGCTCAGTGATAATGTCATGCTGGATTAGGGATGTGCGTCCAGGGAGGTCCGAGAACACATCCGTGTTCTGACTAATGAACTCCTTAACTTCCTGGACCTGTTTGGAGGATAGGCTATCTGAAATTTTTACGGTGGCTGCTGCTTCCCGGACTTCGAGGTGAGGGGCTGGATCCTTCTCACCTAGAAGCCCTGGCCGGGGGCTGTCATCGCTGGATGAGTCCCTATCCTTCCATGGCTTCAGCAAATTCACATGATACACCTGCTCCGGCTTCCGCCGCCCTGGCTGGTGCACCTTGTAATTTACTTCCCCCGCTTTCTCGAGCACTTCATAGGGCCCCTGCCACCTAGCTAGAAATTTGCTGTCAAGGGTGGGTACCAGAACTAAAACTCGGTCTCCGGGATTAAAGTCTCGTACCCGAGCCTGACGATTATAGACTCTACTTTGGGCCTGTTGTGCTGCCTCCATATGCTCCCGGACCAGCGGTAACACCCTCTCCATACGTTCCTGCATCTGGGTAACATTCAATTACGCTTTTGTGGGGGACGGGCTGTTGTTCCCACACTTCCTTAACGATGTCCAACAGGCCCCGGAGGTGTCTGCCATAAAGCAGTTCGAAGGGTGAGAACCCAGTAGAGGCCTGGGGCACTTCTCGCACTGCAAACATGAGATAGGGCAGAAGCAGATCCCAGTCCTTCCCATCTCGGGACACCACTCTTTTTAACATATTTTTTAAAGTTTGGTTAAATCTTTCCACAAGGCCGTCCGTTTGCGGATGGTAAACGGACGTCCGTAATTGCTTTATATACAACAGTTTACACAATTCCCTCATAATCTTAGACATAAAAGGGGTCCCTTGGTCCGTCAGCACCTCCTTAGGTAGGCCCACCCGGGTAAACATCTCCATTAACTCCTTTGCAATGAGCCTAGCCGATGTGTGTCGAAGAGGCACCGCCTCTGGATATCGAGTAGCATAGTCCAGAATCACCAGGATATGTTGGTGACCCCTAGCAGACTTCGGTACGGGTCCGACCAGATCCATGGCAATACGCTCGAATGGGACCTCAATTATTGGGAGAGGGACCAGGGGACTTCTGTAATGCGGCTGGGGGCTATTTACCTGACAGGTCGGACAGGACTTACAGAACTCCTCTACTTCCTTAAACAAACCGGGCCAGTAAAATCGCTGTAGTATGCGGTCCTGCGTTTTCTGCCACCCCATGTGTCCCCCAAAAACATGTTGGTGGGCAAGCTCCATAACAAGCTTGCGATATGCGGTGGGCACCACCAACTGTTCAACTGGCTCACCTCGGATTTGGTTCACCCGATACAACATATCCTGAAGAACAATAAATCGTGGAAACATTAATTCAGCCCCAGGTTTCTGGGGTTTACCATCAATCATTACAACACTTTCCCAGGCCCTGGTTAGGGTTTGGTCCCGGTGTTGTGCGGTCCCAAAATTTTCCCCGGAGACATTGAGATCTGCCAACTCAGGTCCCGGTGGCAAGTCCTCCGTGTCTCCCACCATTACACTCAGTGGGGTTGTCTCGCCCTCTACCGCTGGAGCAGTGGTCACCCCTACCGCTGGCCCTTCAGATTCGGGCTCCCAGGGTTCTGGCCTTCCAGTGGTATCAGGCCACTCTACTAGGGTTACCCCTGTCTCGGGCCCATTAGACACTTTTATAGCCGGCCACAGCGCCGGGAAACCGGGGAAGTCCCTCCCAAGTATCAGTTCATGTGGGAGTTTGGTAGCGACAGCCACCTCGTGGGTCCACTTACCCGCCGCTGTGGACAAAGTCACTAATGCAGTGGGGTAGTCTTTTAAGTCTCCGTGGATACATAGGACCCCGGTTTTACGGCCGGTATACTCCGCAGGCCGTACTAGGGCAGCTCTTACCAGGGAGACTAAACTCCCGGAGTCCAGCAGGGCCACCGCCAGAGAATCTCCCACCTCTACCTGACACAGGTGGTTATTATCCTGCACCTCACGGGTGCCAGTTGCGCACAGCTTCCGTGCATACAGGGAGTGGCGATACCCGTAGTTCACATCCATCGGCTCACCCTGATGCGGACAGTCGGCCCTGATGTGGCCTGGCTCCTGACACCTCCAGCATACCACGGGAGGCGGATCCGCAGGGGATACATTCCGTGCAGGTCTCTCTGTCGCCGGTCATCGAAACTGGGGTGGAGGCCTCCGGGGTTTGACTGGCCCCTTCCCAGCAAGACTCCCCTGCAGGTTTCTGGTGGCCTCGTAACGCTCCACCAGGTCGACCATCTCCAGGGCACTTACCGGAGACGCCTGGCCGACCCAGTGCTGGAGGGGATAAGGCAGGGCCCTCCAAAAGATGTCCGCCAACAGTCGATCCAGCATGGCAGTGGGACTTAGTAGATCGGGCTGCAGCCACTTTTGCAGCCTGTGCAGCAGATCGTAGTACTGCGGCCTAGCGGGTTCAGTCGTTTTAAAGTCCCACTGGTGGACTCTTTGAGCGCGGACCAGCACGTTCACCCCCAGTCTGGCTAGGATCTCTCCTTTCACGGTGTCATAATCGGCCGCTTGGTCGTCCGACAAGTCGAAAAACACCTGCTGGGGTCCGGAAGCCAGGAACGGAGCGACCACCTCAGCCCACTGGTCACGGGGCAGCTTCTCCCTCACGGCCACTTTTTCGAAGACTGCCAGGTAGGTCTCAGCATCATCCTCGGGGGTCATCTTGGGAATTGCTGCACGGACTGCTTTCCGGGCATCATGGGCACGGTGAGAGGCTCCAGTTGCTTGCAAAGCCATTAAATGTTGCAACAGCAGCTGGTTTGTCTCCTGCTGCTGCTTGTTGGCCTCCCGCTGCTGTAAATTGGCCTCCAAGAGAGCCTTTACAACTGCCTCCATCTTGTCAGGGTTCACGTGTTGAAACTTTGCCGGCTTGACATATGACATTTACTTTGGAAAAAACAAAACTTCGGCGTTTACGCCAGCCTCACTGCGCATGCCCGCATCCGACACCAAATGTGGGGAGTCGCTCTGGTAGAAAGCGGTGCGGGTGCAGTACAGAGGCAAAACAAGGAGTCCAGAAAGTGCAATAAACAGTGTTTTATTCACACTTGCACAAAATAAACGATAAACAGTCTCTTGGTGTTAATTCACACTCAGCAAACACAAAAGGCAAAACCAAAGAGTCCAAAACCAGGTTCAATCACCTGTGAGATGTTTAGGTGCGCGTTCGCACCTGGCGGTCGGTCCAGCTGCAGGATAATCCACCTTCAGGCTTCCAGGACGACTGCACGCCTCCTTGCTGGGCTCATCCTTCCAGCCCAGAGAGCTCCACAGCACTAGCAGCAGCTCCAGGACAATCACAGCCACACCTGCTGATTTGGCTGCCTTTAAAAAGCCCGGCCTGGACCATGGGGAGTAGGAACCCACCCAACTCTTTGCCTACTCCCAGTAAGAGCCGGCCCGGATTGGCTTTGCAGCCAAACTAACTATCAATGTCAAGCAGCACTAGCTGCTGCTGACACATAAAACCCGGCTCTCACCTCACCGAGGCCAGGAACCTCGGTGACACGTATCTTCCGTCCATGACGGCACCTTGCGCCCTCTTACAATATATAGATCCAAAAATAAGGCATCACTCCGGTTTCTGGTGAATAGTGAACCCTCTTTATTTTCCCATCCGCGACATTTCAACCGCTCGTTGCGGTCTTTAATGTTGTCAATATGGGATATATATACCCAGAATTCATAGTGGATCAATCAAGTGTCAATCAGTGCAAAGGTATCAAAATACAATATAAAGTGCAGTGCTTTTATCACATCAATCATATCAATATATAAAAAAGTTACATGTGTCCATAAAGTACAATAAATATGCATATAAAAACAAAAGAATACATAAAATCTAATAATGCCGTGCATAATTAATCAATGAGCACCTGTGCCGACGTGATTTAAAAACAGAAGAACCAATCAGCTTGAAGATACATTGAAACAAACTTACATATTATTGGTGGTTCAATGGCGCACGGCCCCGCATACTGAGTTCTGCAATGCGCATGTCCCGCTGCTAGGTAACCAGACCAAACATCCCCGCGTCACGTGACCGAGTCAGCTGACCTAGTCACGTGTGCCGACATACACGGCGTGACCACGGAGGCCGGACCGCCCCCTATAACCATCAGAGGAAGGCAACCAAAAGAGGAGGAGCGAGGAGCCGCACTGGGTGCATCACATGACGTAGTCAGGTGAAGCATCTCCATGGCGACTAACCAATGCTATCTTCCTCAGACAGAAGCCACCTCCATTTGGTACAGCGCAACAGGTACTCTGCATAAACACAGGCGCATCTCAAATTGTAACCAACTCACACATGACACATCGGGAGACAATGCAGTATCATGATTGCAAATGATGTAACATCATAAGCGCTTTTTCTAGACAGACAATCAGCCGTACATATTTGGACCATGTGATAAAGATAAATTCATTCATTCAATCGAGAAGCAAAAATGCCCACAGTTGAGCAGGGCTATGGCAGTCATATCACCTCAAGTGATCATGACTGTAAGCCTATAATGGGATCTGGATGCAAGGACCTTCACGGCCAGTGGACACTATATTTTGCTCTGTTCCTCATATATTATGAGGGAAAGGCCACCAGGGCCATATCACTGGACGTGATCAACACCCTGGACATAATCAACACCCTTGATCAAGGGTTAGCAATGTTGTTAGCAATTTCCCTGGTGTGACAGCGTTCAGGGTTCCACCCCTTTTATCCTATAAACTGCCAAAAAATTGGAAAGATAAACTGGTGAAGGCTGATATCTCCACAGTGAAGAAAGTACAAACATATTTTCGTTCACGTAAGACGGGCAGCTACCCTTGCCTCGGATGTGTGAATTGTCCCTTGATTCTCAAAGGGGATAAATTCACACATCCGACAACTGGGAAGCAATATGATATTCGACAATATTTGACATGTGATAGTTCATATGTGATCTATGTACTACAATGTCCATGTGGCCTCCTTTACGTTGGGGAGACCACATGTGACATTAAGACAAGGATGAACAATCATCATTTTACAATTAGACATAAAAGAAAAGATCCTCCAGTCCCCAAGCACTTTGTAGAGAAGGGTCATACGGAGAAGGATTTGAGGTTCATGATCTTGGATCATGTGGGTATTCCTAGACGAGGGGGTGATCGAACATTGGCTAACAAACAAAGGGAGCTACGGTGGATTCATCGTCTCCAAACACTTAGACCTTCTGGCGTTAATGTTGAGTTTAAGTGGAATTTGATGCAATAAGTCCCTGTGATGGGCTTCTCTCCTCTATCTTGCCTTTGTATAGTGAACTGACATGGTGTCATTTTGTAAGTTTTTAACAATTTATTCTGTTCTTTTATTTTTAGATTTCCATCACCTTTGTTGTATATTGGATGGATTCAATGGTGGCCCTAACTGAACTTTCCATAATATTAAACACAGTAATGGACGTCGGGAGACAATGCGACTACATTTGTTCTAATAAAGAAGTGATATTGTGCAAGCTACATTGTCTCTGGATGTGGATTAAGGATTGAAATTGAATTAGGAGGAGAGCTTGTCTTGAGAGGCTCTGCATTCCGAACCCTCCCTTGATCAAGGGTGTTGATTACGTCCAGGGTGTTGATCACGTCCAGTGATATGGCCCTGGTGGCCTTTCCCTCATTATATATAAGGAACAGAGCAAAAGATAGTGTCCACTGGGCTGATTATGGGTTCCGGGGTGCTGGGCCGTGAGGGTCTTTGCACCCAGATCCCATTATTGGCTTACAGTCATGATCACTTGAGTTGATATGACTGCCATAGCCCTGCTCAACTGTGGGCATTTTTGCTTCTCGATTGAATGAGTGAATCTATCTTTATCACATGGTCCAAATATGTACGGCTGATTGTCTGTCTAGAAAAAGCGCTTATGATGTTACATCATTTGCAATCATGATACTGCATTGTCTCCCGATGTGTCATGTGTAAGTTGGTTACAATTTGAGATGCGCCTGTGTTTATGCAGAGCGCCTGTCGCGCTGTACCAAATGGAGGTGGCTTCTGTCTGAGGGAGATAGCGTTGGTTAGTCGCCATGGAGATGCTTCACCTGACTACGTCATGTGATGCACCCAGTGCGGCTCCTCGCTCCTCCTCTTTTAGTTGCCTTCCTCTGATGGTCATAGGGGGCGGTCCGGCCTCCGTGGTCGCACCGTGTATGTCGGCCCACGTGACTAGGTCAGCTGACTCGGTCACGTGACACGGGGATGTTTGGTCTGGTTACCTAGCAGCGGGACATGCGCATTGCAGAACTCAGTACGCGGGGCCGTGCGCCATTGAACCACCAATAATATGTAAGTTTGTTTCAATGTATCTTCAAGCTGATTGGTTCTTCTGTTTTTAAATCACGTCGGCACAGGTGCTCATTGATTAATTATGCACGGCATTATTAGATATTATGTATTCTTTTGTTTTTATATGCATATTTATTGTACTTTATGGACACATGTAACTTTTTTATATATTGATATGATTGATGTGATGAAAGCACTGCACTTTATATTGTATTTTGATACCTTTGCACTGATTGACACTTGATTGATCCACTATGAATTCTGGGTATATATACCCCATATTGACACCATGTTTGTATGCTTGATAGAGACCGCAACAAGCGGTTGAAATGTCGCGGATGGGAAAATAAAGAGGGTTCACTATTCACCAGAAACCGGAGTGCTGCCTTATTTTTGGATCTATGGACTTGTGACTGCCTAGCCAGCGGTCGTATGGTATTTGCACCCAATCCTATTGCTGTGCTGCTGTTTTCTCTTTTGTGTTTTACATATATATATATATATATATATATATATATATATATATATACATATATATATATATATCATAGTAACATAGTAACATAGTAGTATATAAGACCGAAAAAAGACATTTGTCTATCCAGTTCGGCCTGTTTCCTACAAGTTGATCCAGAGGAAGGCAACAAAACCCTGTCAGGCAGAAGCCAATTTTCCCCACTTAAGGGGAAAAAAATTCCTTCCGACTCCAATCAGGCAATCAGAATAACTCCCTGGATCAACGACCCCTCTCTAGTAGCTGTAGCTTGTAATATTATTACACTCCAGAAATAAATCCAGTCCCCTCTTGAATTCTTTTATTGTACTCACCATCAGAAGTATAAATATATATTATCATACTTCTGATATGCATAATTGCGCCTATATTTCTGAAAGGTTTCCACCAGGATTCGAACTCACAACCTTTTACATCAGAGGCAAGAACCTAACCACTGAGCTATGGAGCTCAATGCTAAACTGTGCTAGAAAAACCTCATAGCAGTTTATCATGTATTAGATATTCCTATACAGCAGAAGTATAATTTTATATATTTTTTTAGTAATTGTATGCAATTGCATGCAATTGTTAGAGACCCAAAAGTCCTTTTGAGGACTATTGTTGTATCTGGCAGCAATATATATTTTTAGCACAATCTGCGCTAAATAGCGTGCAATTGTTTGGCCACTGCAGACAGCGACATTATCTGCGCTAAATCTCCTGTGTAACGTGTTGGCAGCCTAAAAATATCTGTGACATCCAGTATACTTTTTCTTTAGACGGTGTCCGCTGCGGACAGTGACATTACCTACACTACATCTCCTGTATAACTTTTGCGCATCCTAAAAATATCTGTGACATCCAGTGTACTTTTTTCTCAGATGCTGCGGACAGTGACATTACCTGCGCTACATCTCCTGTATAACGTTTGCGCATACTTAAATTATCTGTGACACCCAGTGTACTTTTTCCATAGACGTTGCGGTCAGCAACATTATCTACGCTACATCTCCTGTTGAACGTGTGCGCATCCTAAAAACATCTGTGACATCCAGTGTACTGTTTCCGTAGATACTGCTGCCAGTGTCATTATCTGCACTACATCTCCTGTTTAACGTGTGCGCATACTAAAAATATCTGTGACATCCAGTGTACTTTTTCCGTAGACGCTGCGGACAGTTACATTACCTGCGCTACATCTCCTGTTTAACGTGTGCGCATACTAAAAACAGCTGTGAAATCCAGTGTACTTTTTCCGTAGATGCTGCGGAAAAAGACATTATCTGCCCTACATCTCCTGTTTAACGTGTGCGCATACTAAAAATATCTGTGACATCCAGTGTACTTTTTCCCGTCAACGCTGCGGACAGAGACATTACCTGTGCTACATCTCCTGTATAACATTTCCGCATACCAAATATCTGTGACATTGACTGTAATTTTTTCTTAGCCGCTGGCGACAGCAGCACCATTACCTTGTGGTACCTCTCCTGTAAAACGTTTCCCCATCCCAACTATCAGTGGCATTGATTGTAATTTTTTCTTAGCCGCTAGTGACAGCAGCGCCATTACCTGTGGTACCTCTCCTGTATAACTTTCCACATCCCAAATATCAGTGACATTGACTGTAATTTTTTCTTACCCGCTGGTGACAGCAGCGCCATTACCTGTAGTACCTCACCTGTATAACGTTTCCACATCCGAAATATCAATGACATTGACTGTAATCTTTTCTTAGCCGCTGGTGACAGCAGCGCCATTACCTGTGGTACCTCTCCTGTATAACGTTTCCGCATCCCTAATATCAATGCCATTGACTGTAATTTTTTCTTAGCCACTGTTGACAGCAGCGCCATTACCTGTGGTACCGTTCCTGTATAACGTTTCCGCATCCCAAATATCAGTGACACTGACTGTAATTTTTTCTTGGTCGCTGGTGACAGCAGTGCCATTACCTGTGGTATCTCTCCTGTATAACATTTCCGCATCCCAAATATCAGTGACATTGACTGTATTTTTTTCTTAGCTGCTGTTGATAGCAGCGCCATTACCTGTGGTACCTCTCCTGTATAACGTTTCCGCATCCCATGCTGCTGATGGAGCGCGCAGAGGCCGTGGCCCTGGACGCATTGAAACTGTGCCTGCTGTCAGAGCACAAGAAACACACTCATCCATGATACCTAGCTTCATGTCCCAGTTTGCAGGGCGGCGTAGGACACCACTCTCGAAGTTAGACTAGTGCGAGCAGGTGGTCAGTTGGATTGCAGCAGATAATGCTTCCAGTCGGTTAAGCACCACCTTGTCTTCCATTTTCAGTAACCAAGAGTCAGATAAACAGAATCCTCACCCTAATCCTCCTTCCTCCCACCATGGAGAGTCTTTTCAAACAAGTGATCTGACACTCGGATATTCGGAGGAGCTCTTCTCATTGCCATTCCTTAATTTGGGCCTCTCGCCAAGCCCGCTTGCAGAGGGACATGAGGAGATCTTGTGCCCTGATTCCCAAACTCTTGAGCAACCACAGTCAGAAAAAGATGACGGTGGGGAACGGCAATTAGTGTTTCACGAGGTGGATGATGTGTCACCGCCAGTTCTGGGAGACGGTCGGTCAGAGGTTCCTCCCTATCTTGTGTATGACGTTCTTTGTTTTGGTTTTACTTTGCTCAGTTCCTTTCTCTCCCTCAGCTGCTTCTTATCTTTGATTAATTGGTTTGCTTTATATTCTCTCCCTTACTGCTCCTCCTTGCGGTTTATAATACTTCCTGGATGAAGTGTGTGCTGCTGAAGGCTGCAGTTGTTTTGCTCTAAGATAAGTGCATTCCGTTTACTTTGTATTTTGTTTGCTGGCTTGATTCTAGGTGACCCTGACTCCCTCCGTATTCAGTGCAGGGAGCCGGTGGCCGTTCCCCTCAATACTATAGGGAATTCAGGTGTCACTCAGTTATAGGTACGAGGGCATGTATCTGTCTACCACCGGGACTTGTACATGTGCACAGTAGTTTGGGAGAGTTCTTAGGGATTTATAGGGCCCTCCTATGTTTTCCTTAGTTTGGGATCAAGCCAGTCTGTCGTTATTTATCAGTTCCTGCTAACTGTCCTCCATTCTTGACATTATAAACCGCCATAACCGTCTCAAGCATGGATCCGGTTTCAGCCTTGATTGACCGCATGCAAGGTCTTTCTCTGGAGGTAGCAGATCTACGTGAAACTGTTTCTCAGCTTCAGGTGACCGGTTCTGCTGGCGTTCATGGAGTTTGTTCCTAGCCTAAAATCTCTCTTCCGAATACGTTTTCCGGGGGTAGTGAGAATTTTGTTAGTTTTAGAGAGGCTTGCAAACTCCATTTTCGCTTACGTCCCCATTCCTCTGGTGATGAGGAGCAGAGGGTGGGGATCATCATCTCGCTGCTCAGGGATAACGCTCAGTCTTGGGCCTTTTCGCTGCCGGCGGGGGCACGCTCCCTCCGATCGGTAGATGAATTTTTTATAGCCCTGGGTCAGATATAAGATGATCCGGATCTTATTGCTCTGGCTGAATCTAAACTGCGTCTTTTATGCCAGGGTAAACAGTCCGCAGAGATATATTGTTCTGAATTTCGGAGGTGGGCAGTTGATACTGGTTGGAATAACGCTGCACTCCGAAGTCAATTTTGCTATGGTCTTTCTGAGAGATTGAAAGATGCATTTGCGTTTCATGAGAGGCCAGTGTCTTTGGAGTCTGCCATGTCTCTAGCTGTTCGTATTGACAGGCGTCTGAGAGAGAGAGAGGAGACTACTCTTTCCTGTTATATTCAGCCCAAGGACACTGGAGTTGTCTCATTCAGTGCGCAGGGGTCTCACTCTGTCTCTATTCCCTCTGTGGAGGACCTCATGCAGCTGGGTTTAGTTGCCTCTGATACTAGAGGATTTAGCCCTCAGAGGAGGGTATGTTTCTGTTGTGGAGGTATTAACCATTTAGCTAATGTTTGCCCTTCTAGGAGGTTCATGGGGTTTTCTGAGGGTAAAAAAAAGAAAAAGATGAGGAAACCCTCTAATAACTTTCCATTTGCTACAATTGGCAAGGTTAATGTGGAAATTGAAGATTTGCCGTTTGCTTGTAGTTCCCGTTTTCTCCTACCTGCCAGGGTGGCGCTAGACAGCAAGAACTTTGTTTGTGAGATTTTTGTTGATAGTGGAGCAGCTGTCAATCTTATTGATAGTCAATTTGCTACAACACATGGTTTCCAGGTGTGCACTTTGGAAAAAGCTATACCTGTTTTTGCTATCAATTCTGCTCCACTTTCTCAAAAATCGTTAAAGGGCATAGTTCACAATATCCATTTGACTGTGGGTGACACTCATGTTGAGGATGTGTCATGTTTTGTCTTAAGCGGATTACCTACTCCTCTAGTGTTGGGGCTACCCTGGCTCACTAAACATAACCCCACCATTGATTGGCAAGCAAGGCAAATAAATGGTTGAAGTGAGTTTTGCAAAGAGAATTGCCTCATGGCAACTCTCGCAGAGGTTTCTACCAAGACCGTACCTTCTTTTCTCTCTAAATTTTCTGATGTGTTTTCCGAGAGTGGTGTCCAGGAGTTGTCCCCTCACCGGGAGTGTCCTATTAATCTCCAAGCTGCCTAAATCACGATTATACAATCTCTCTCAACCTGAGAGAGCCGCCATGCGTACTTATATCTCTGAGAGCCTGAGAAAGGGACATATCAGACCCTCGAAGTCACCTGTTGCCGCTGGTTTTTTCTTTGTTAAAAAGAAAGATGGTTCTTTAAGACCTTGTCTGGATTTCAGGGAGCTTAACCGTATCACAATTCGTGACCCTTATCCGCTTCCTCTGATCCCGGATTTGTTTAAACAGATTGTGGGGGCTAAAGTTTTTTCCAAGTTGGATTTAAGAGGGGCATACAACCTTGTCAGGGTCAGGAAGGGGGACAAATGGAAAACGGCCTTCAATACCCCGGAGGGTCATTTTGAGAATTTGGTTATGCCCTTTGGTTTGATGAATGCTCCGGCCGTCTTCCAACATTTTGTGAACAGCATTTTCTATCATTTAATGGGGAAATTTGTACTGGTGTATCTAGATGACATTTGGATTTTTTCTCCTGATTTCAAGACTCATTGGGACCACCTATCTCAGGTCTTGCTGATTCTGCGGGAGAATAAATTGTACGCTAAACTGGAAAAATGTGTGTTTGCGGTTCCAGAGATTCAATTTCTTGGTTTTCTTCTCTCCGCTTCTGGTTTTCGGATGGACCCGGAGAAGGTCCGCGCCGTGCTTGTTTAGGAGCTTCCTGAAAATCAGAAGGCGCTGATGCACTTTTTGGGTTTTGCTAATTATTACAGAAAGTTCATTTTGAATTATTCCTCTGTTGTTAAGCCACTGATATGACTAAAAATGGGGTGGAATTTTCCTCATGGTCGGAAGAGGCGCTTCAAGCCTTTTCTAGTATTAAAGAGCGTTTTGCTTCCGCTCCCATTTTGGCTCAGCCTGATGTCTCTCTACCTTTTATTGTTGAGGTGTGGGCGCGGTCTTATCTCAGGGTCCCTCTCCTGCTAAATGGTGACCGTGTGCCTTTTTCTCAAAAAAGCTTTTAGCCGCAGAGAGAAATTACGATGTGGGAAATAGGGAGTTGTTGGCCATCAAATTGGCTTTTGAGGAATGGCGTCATTGGTTGGAGGGAGCCAGACACCCAATTACCGTGTTTACCGACCATAAGAATCTGGCCTATTTGGAATCAAACCATGGTGTGGTGTTTAACAAGCAGGATATGCTCAACCCATATGCAGTTGTGCATGTATATAGAGGAGCACATCCTGCACTTGTAGTCCGTTGCTAGGGGCAATCAACAGCAAAAAATGCATACAATGGAAGATGCCAGCAACGGACTACAAGTACCACAATAACCATCCTACATACGATAACGATAATGTGGTGAACAATCAAAAACATAACCATAGCAAAGGCAGGTGCACTCTGCGGCAATACTAAACCCTCACACTGACAAAATTTAGAGGTTAGTTCGACACATCCTACTAGGAGGACATGTCTTAAGCTCGGTCACCACGGCAAGGTCTCTCAA
This sequence comes from Bufotes viridis, assembly GCA_033119425.1. Classification (NCBI taxonomy): domain Eukaryota; kingdom Metazoa; phylum Chordata; class Amphibia; order Anura; family Bufonidae; genus Bufotes; species Bufotes viridis. The sequence continues at coordinate 413,546,065 of CM065590.1, read as the reverse complement.
GTAGCCCGAGGCCCTACCGTTGCTGGCATCTTCCATTGTATGCATTTTTTGCTGTTGATTGCCCCTGGCAACCGATTACAAGTGCAGGATGTGCTCCCCTATATACATGCACAACTGCATATGGGTTGAGCATATCCTGCTTGTTAAACACCACACCACGTTTTCTAATGGTTTGTATAATATGTTTGAAGGTGTATAAACTTCAATTTAAATGTGCCTGCTTTTCATCTACAGGCTACATTCAGGTGCATCTGGTAGGCTCTGGGCCATATCAGCTGGTCTCGGGTGGGGCTCACAGGCACCTCCCACCTCCCATTGCAAGCATGATTACATGCTGGAGGTCACTGGTGAGCTGTCTGTGAGTCAGGCCTTATGATCCCGTAATGCCCAACGGCCCATGGTATCGCCCATACGGCACAGGTAGGTTGAGTGGTAGGGCCTCAGGCTACTTGAGAGACCTTGCTGTGGTGTCCCAGCTTAAGACATGTCCTCCTAGTAGGATGTGTTGAACTAACCTCTCAATTTTATCAGTGTGAGGGTTTAGTATTGCCGCAGAGTGCACCTGCCTTTGCTATGGTTACCTATTTGGAATCAGCCAAGCTTCTGAACCCAAGACAGGCCAGATGGTCCTTGTTCTTTTCTAGGTTTAATTTTGTTGTTACGTTCCTGCCTGGGGTTAAAAATGTGAAGGCGGATGCCCTGTCACTTTGTTTTCCGGGAGGGGGGAACTTTGAGGACCCATGTCCCATTTTGGCTGATGGGGTGGTCGTCTCTGCTCTTTATCCTGATTTGGAGGCAGAGGTTCAGGCAGCCCAGGCAGAGGCATCTGATCTTTGTCCTCCTGGGAGGTTATTTGTGCCGCTCGCTTTGCGACACAAAGTTTTTAAGGAGCACCATGACAGTGTTCTTGCTGGGCACCTGGGGAGTATAGCCACAGTGGATCTCATTGCTCACAGATTCTGATGGCCAGCTCTTCGTAAGACGGTTGAGGGGTTTGTGGCAGCCTGCGAGACCTGCGCTCGTGCCAAGGTCCCTCATTCATGGACATCGGGATCTCTCCTCCCGTTACCCATACCTTCCCGTCCTTGGACGCATCTGTACATGGACTTCATTACGGACTTGCCTCGTTCCTCGGGGAAGACTGTGATTCTGGTGGTAGTAGACCGCTATGAGCTGTGCGCTGCAATTGGCCAGCGCTGCAGCAAGGGACATGGCTAATACAAAAACTCTGCCCAGTACAACAGAGGGAGCTGCAGACACCGGAGCCTATACCGGGCGAACGGAGCGGCGCCCAGACATACTAGTAAGTGCAGGGGGAACCCTGGGCGCCGCTCTGCCTACAGATATAGTTAGTTTATAGCTTTTAAACTGGTGAAAGGTCCTCTTTAAGGCCACTCGTCTCATCAGGGCTTTCCATCGGTCTCATCCTGAGAAGGTCAGTCCTGAGTGTCCGGAGTCCACCCGTAGAGGGGGGGGGGGGTACTGTCACCGCCAGTTCTGGGAGACGGTCGGTCAGAGGTTCCTCCCTGTCTTGTGTATGACGTTCTTTGTTTTGGTTTCACTTTGCTCAGTTCCTTTCTCTCCCTCAGCTGCCTCTTATTTTTGATTAATTGGTTTGCTTTATATTCTCTCCCTTACTGCTTCTCCTTGCGGTTTATATTACTTCCTGGATGAAGTGTGTGCTGCTAGATGCTGCAGTTGTTTTGCTCTAAGATAATAAACACCAAAAAAGAGCGCTGGGTACACGCCAATTGCCGGACAACCCACAATATATGTACGCCAAAAAATACTTCTGGATAATCATTAAATCGCTTTATTGACAATAATAAGTACAATATTAAAAAGACATATTGAATACATGAATATGACAAACTGGTGGTACAAGAATAGCACAGAAATCAACAGGAGATATGTTACAATGGAAACAGTAAGCCATTACCCTACTCAGTCTGAATATGGGTATTCATAATACAAATGCGTATTGATTGTATAAAGTGCATAGTGCCACATGATCAAATAAGTAGTGACCAAATAAGAGTTGGCTACCTGATAAAAAGCGTATATGTTACATCCTGAGCCCTTCTCCTGACGCGCGTTTCGCCAGTACAGATTTCACAAGGGAATGATGCAGTGCTTTCTGGGTATAGTGTCCCTCACCTTATAAATACCCCTCCCCTCCTTAAGATTTGCTAATCTATTATTGCCGCACTTCTAAAACCTATCAGAGTGAGTGTCCGCCGGAAGTAACGTTCATGCGCTCCAAGTTGGAACGCAGACGTCACGACCCGGAAGAAGGAGACGTGCGTTCCAGCATGGATCATTGCCGCACCTCTAGAGCATATCATCGGGAGTGTCCGCCAGAAGTAACGTTCATGCGCTCCAAACTGGAACGCAGACGTCACAACCTGGAAGAAGGAGGCGTGCGCTCAAACAAGGAGCACACGCCGCTCACACCGGGACCGGATGTAGCACTGGCCAGAATGGTCAGTCATTCAATCAAGGCAAGTAAAGCAACATCTGTAGAGCATAAGTGTCAGCTCTAATGTAAAATAGTCATAAAACATATCTACAAATAGTGCAAAAGTGAAAAGAAAGTGCTGGAGTGCAAAGTGCAAAAAGTGCGAGAAACCCGGTGCCAGTGCAAGAGACAAAATTGAATGAAATAAATAAAAATACATAAAAAACACATAATAGTGGTGCGGCAATTGAATTAACTAATAACATGTATAAGTGAATGCATAAAACCATCAATTAGTCAAAAGACATCAATTAATTAATAAATACATTAATAAAAATTATTATATAGATTCATCTTAGTGATAAATGTAGATACAGATACCTAAAAAGTGTGTATATTGGAAAAAATGCATTAGCTCGACAATTACATAAAACGAGTATAAACATAACTAAAGTGAAAAATGCTGAGTTGGTGTAAAAAATAAATAAAAATAAAACATATCAACTTGATAGTAATAAATTCATCCCATACTGGATCCATAATCAGAAAGTGCCGGTGCTTGGTGAGTCAATTACATTCTGCAACAAGAAACAGATAGTTAGCGGCCAGAAATTACAATAAACACAACAAGGGGGAGAGGAGATAGAAAGAAACCAATACAAATCAGTTAAAAACATTAAAAAAAAAACACAATATATTGCGAGTTATAAAAGAGGGATTACCCTAACGATACCCCTTATTGACCTTGAATTACCTATTACAAAAATGGAGCAAAGTTAAAATCTTCATTAAGACCCCTGGGGGACACCGTGCCAAGCTTGAACATCCATTTAATTTCGCGTTGTGGCAACACCCGTTTCCAGTTGCCTCCCCTCTGATCAAAATATATCCTATCAATTCCACTCACTTTTAATAGTCGCTCATCACAATTATGGAACTCCTTGAGTTTTCAGATTGGTGTAATCCTGTTCCTCTTTAGCCGCTATTATTCCCAATGCATGTTCTCTAACTCTTTTCTTCATACTTTTCGTTGTCATGCCTACATATAATAGTCTGCAGGGGCAGCTGGCGACATATATGACTCCTGCGGTATTGCACGTGATGTGATGTGTTATTTTATACTCTCTTTTGTTCTCAGAGTCGAAGAAGGTAGTGGATCGATCGACATTCTGGCACGAAACACAGGAGCCACATGGACGGAATCCCAATCTGGGACCCTTGGACCCAAAGGCCCTCTCCGGCTTCTCTCCCACATTCTTGGCTCCTGGTAAGTATGTCTTTAAGGTTCTTATTCCTTCTCTATGTAATGTTAGGAGTCGTTGGTAAGTAATTCCTTAGGGTCACATCCGATCTCAACACATTCCAATATTTGGCCACACATAAGGTAAGTGCATTCCGTTTACATTGTGTTTTGTTTGCTGGCTTGATTCTAGGTGATCCTGACTCCCTCCGTATTTAGTGCACGAAGCCGGTGGCCGTTCCCCTCACTACTATAGGGAATTCAGGTGTCACTCAGTTATAGGTACGAGGGCATGTATCTGTCTACCACCGGGACTTGTACATGTGCACAGTAGTTTGGGAGAGTTCTTAGGGATTTATAGGGCCCTCCTATGTTTTCCTTAGTTTGGGATCAAGCCAGTCTGTCGTTATTTATCAGTTCCTGCTAACTGTCCTCCATCCTTGACATGATGATGATGAGACACAGTTGCCAAAAAGTCAACCACAATTAGTGTCTCAAGAGGTTGATGATGAGGATGAGACACAGTTGTCAATAAGTGAGGTTGTTATTAGGCCAACAAGTCAGGAGGATGACCAGAGTGAGGAAGTGGAAGAGGAGGTGGTGGACGATGAAATCACTGACCCAACCTGAGAAGGTGGCAAGCCAGACAGGGATAGCAGTACAGAGGGGGAGGGATCTGCAGCACCGCAACAGGCTGGAGGAGGCAGTGGGGTGGCAAAAGGCAGAAGGTGGGCCACACCAAAAATGCCCGCAACTGTTCCCCGGAGCACCCCTTGCAGAAATCTCCCTTGCCAAGGGGTAAGTGTTCCGCAGTCTGGCTATTTTTTTATGAAAGTGCGGACGATAAAAGAATTGTCATTTGCAACCTGTGCCATACCAAAATGAGCAGGGGCGTGAACACTAGCAACCTCACCACCACCAGCATGATCCGCCACATGGCATCAAAGCTCCCTAACAGGTGCGCCAAATGCCTGGGTCCACAATCAGTGTCTGCGGGTCACACTGCCTCCTCTTCCCCTGTGTTACATGCTGGCCAATCTCCTGTCCAAGACGCAGGCCCGGATGCCTCCCGCCCTGCACCTGGACCTTTACAAGCACCATCAGCTAACACATCCACTTCTGTGTCCCAGCACAGCATACAGATGTCCATACCCCAGGCCTTTGAATGAAAGCACAAATACCCAGCCACTGGCCACAGCACTAAATGCCCACCTTTCCAAATTGCTGGCCCTTGAAATGTTGCCATGTAGGCTTGTGGAACTTAGGCTTTCCGTAGCCTGATGGCGGTGGCCGTCCCTCGTTACTCAGTCCCCAGCCGCCACTATTTTGCCCAGTGTGCCCTCTCAGCCTTACACCAGCATGTGTCCCGTAACATCACCCGTGCCATGACCAACGCAGTTATTGGGAAGGTCCACTTAACGACTGATACATGGACAAGTGCTTCTGGCCAGGGACGCTACATTTCCCTGACGGCACACTGGGTGAACGTTACGGAGGCCGGGAGCAAGTTGTACCCTGGGATGGCACAGGTGCTACCGACGCCAAGGATTGCAAGCCCTACTTCCATCAGGATTTCCGCCACCACCTATCTTAGTGGCTGCAACCCCCGCCCCCCCTTCTCCACATCCACCTCCTCCACTTCCACCTCTGAATTCTCATCTTGCAGCACCAGTCAGTCATCAGTCAGTAGCTGGAAGCAGTGTAGCACTGCAGTGGGGAAGCGGCAACAGGCCGTGATGAAACTTATTTGCTTAAGTGACAAACAGCACACCGCTGCAGAGCTGTGGCAGGGTATAAGGGACCAGACTGAGCTGTGGCTCTCGCCACTCAACTTACAACCAGGCATGGTTGTGTCTGATAATGGCCGTAACTTGGTGGCGGCTTTGGAGCTCGGTAAGCTCACACACATACCATGCCTAGCCTATGTGTTTAACTTAGTGGCTCAGCGGTTGGCTACCCCAATTTGCCTGAGCTACTTGTGAAGGTGCGCCGCGTGTGTGCCCATTTCCGAAAGTCATCTACAGCTGCCAGCGGTTTGGCGACGCTGCAGCGCTTGCAATTGCCAGCTCACTGACTGTTTTGTGACGTGAGCACACGCTGGAACTCCACTTTCCACATGTTGGCCAGGCTTTGTGAGCAGTAGAGGGCAGTAGTGGAATACCAGCTGCAACATGGTTGTCACCTTTCCAGTAGTGGTTCAGCGGTTTCTCAAAACCTACCCCAATTTGCCTGAGCTACTTGTGAAGGTGCGCCGCGTGTGTGCCCATTTCCGAAAGTCATCTACTGCTGCCAGCGGTTTGGCGACGCTGCAGCGCTTGCAATTGCCAGCTTACTGACAGTTTTGTGACGTGAGCACACGCTGGAACTCCACTTTCCACATGTTGGCCAGGCTTTGTGAGCAGTAGAGAGCAGTAGTGGAATGACAGCTGCAACATGGTTGTCGCTTTTCCAGTCAGCTTTCGCTCTTCACAAGAGATGAGTGGGCATGGATGGCGGACCTCTGTGAGGTTTTACGCAAATTTGAGGAATCAACACAGATGGTGAGCAGCGATGCCGCTATTATCAGCGTAACCATTATGAAGGCATAATAACTGATAAGCCTATCTGCCTGAAAATGCTGACCAGTTGACTCTTATAAAAATGAACAAGGCCTGGATTGCCCCTGACTTCTCTTCTTCACTAGAGAAAATCTGATGAACATAAAGGCACTTTAAATGTGGCTTTTATGGTGCATTGAATACACTGTATTCTTATGCACCCCTTCCACCACAAAAAAGGGTATATGGTTCAATCTTTCTTTTCTCGTCCTCCTCCTCCATCATATCAACATGCTTATTAGGCTTCCCTCACTCCTAATGTTTTAGAGAGTCAGCTCGGCAGCAGACCCTCATCCCTAATGTTTCAGAGGGTCAGCTCAGCAGCTGGCCCTCGTCCATAATTTTTTCCATGGTCAGATCAGCAGCAGGCACTCGACCCTAATGTTTTAAAGAGTTAGCTCAGCAGCAGACCCTCAACCATAATTTTTTTGATGGTCAGCTCAGCAGCAGACCCTCACTCCTAATGTTTTAGATGGTCAGCTCAGCAGCAGGCTCTCGCCCATAATTTATTCCATGGTCAGATCAGCAGTAGGCACTCGCCTCTAATGTTTTAGAGAGTCAGCTCGACAGCAGACCCTCACCCCTAATGTTTTAGATGGTCAGCTCAGCAGCTGACCCTCAACCATAATTTTTTTGATGGTCAGCTCAGCAGCAGGACCTCACCCATAATTTTTTCTATAGTCAGATCAGCAGCAGGCACTCGCCCCTAATGTTTTAGAGAGTCAGCTCGGCAGCAGACCCTCACCCCTAATGTTTTAGAGAGTCAGCTCAGCAGCAGGCCCTCACCCCTAATGTTTTAGATGGTCAGCTCAGCAGCAGCCCCTCGCCCATCATTTTTTCCATGGTAAGATCAGCAGCAGACACTCGCCCCTAATGTTTTAGAGAGTCAGCTCAGCAGCAGACCCTCAACCATAATTTTTTCGATGGTCAGCTCAGCAGCACGCACTCGCCCATAATTTTTTCCATGTCCAGATCAGCAGAAGGCACTCGCCCATAATGTTTTAGAGAGTCAGCTTGGCAGCAGACCCTCACCCCTAATGTTTTAGATGGTCAGATCAGCAGCAGGCCCTCGCCCCTAATGTTTTAGATGGTCAGATCAGCAGCAGGCCCTCGCCCCTAATGTTTTAGAGGGTCACCAGCTGGCCCTTGCTCCTATTGTTTTTGAGGGTCACCAGCAGGCCATCAATCATAATTTTTCAAGGGTGCGTATGATGTCCTTTTTTATGTGTAATAAAGGGTGTATTGGAGTGTCGGTTCCTTGTATTTTTGGAAGCCCTTTCACTTAGTGTATTGGCTTCATGAGTGTAGGAGTCCCACTACCTGAACAATTGTACCACAATGTGAATGAGGCCCTCCTTTATGTGATATACAAGTTGTATTGGCGTGCCTCTTCCTTGTAATTTTTGGCAGCACTTGCACTTTATATACAAGTAAATATACAGGAAAGAATGTTTCCTAACAATTTTTCTTCTAAAATTTATTTTATGTTCGCTTTTGTGCGTATTATTGTCAGTCTGTAAAAGTAGCGTGCTACTCGGACAACATCATTCCCAGCAGCGACCTGGAAGTCCAAGATGCATCCACACATCCTCCCCATGCTGTTCCCGAACCAGTTCAGTAGTGTTTCCATCAATTTCTGACCTTTTCCTGTGTACCAGACACCCTCCCCTCTTCAGAGCAGGTGCCTGGTTTAATACTTGGGTTCTCCCATTGACTTCCATTATACTCGGGTGTTCTGTAGAGCATCCCGAGGTGTTCTACTCGAGCACCCAAGCACCCAAGCACTTTGGTGCTCGATCAACACTAGAATATACAAGTGATAGGTATCAGAGCCTCAAGCAGGCTATCACAGTAATGTAACAGCTTCCCCCATCTCAGCTGGGGGAAGCTGTTATGGGCGTAGGAGCACGGGGCACATCTTCACTGCTAAGATGCTGTAGACACATTTGGCCACAGCATCTGAGGGGTTAAATGTCTGTGATCGGCTGTTTGGAACAGCAGAAACCTGACGGCTATGGCGCCTGCTCTTGAGCGAGCAGGCGTAAACTTTAAAGTGACATCAAGGGGTCAAATTATTAAACTATTTAACTATTTACCCTTATTGTTTGTGGTTTTTTTTTAAAGGCATGTAGTGGTGGAGGAGATACTTTGGTCAGGGCTGGTCAGCCACCTTTACTAATCTGGAGGTAGTGCCATAGCCCTCTCTCATCAGAGTGGGCATGTGGTGTGTGATTCATGTGACCTACCTGGGAGGAGTTCAGAGAGCATAAGTAACCCCCAAAGTTCCTGCGGAGTCTGTTATCAGCTGAGGTAGCAGAGCAGTGCTGTAAACTAAGGTTGACTGTAGCTGCTCAACTGTCCATAGCACAGCGAGCTAAAAGGTTACTGTGAAGAAGCAAATAGGCATCCTGCTATTGAGCACTGGCTGTAAGAAACTCTGCCTCCACTGTAACGCCAAGCTTTGTAACACTCTCTGCTGAGAAGCACTGTTCTGTTTGAGTCTGATGTCAAGAGTAGTTAGTAAATTATAGGTGGTAAATACCAAAAGTGGTCCAAGGAAGAACAATCTGTAAATTAAAGACATGATCTAGGGAGTCCAGGGTCTCATTGATTCATGTGGAGAGTGAAGGCTAGCCTATCCGGTCTGATCCCACAGAAAAAATACTGAAGCATAAATCGCTGAAAAATCAGTGCTTGCTGCATATGGGACAGCATAGTTGCAGACTGCTTAGAGTGCCTGTGCCGACCCATATCGACCAACAAATGCAACTACATACCTCCCAACCGTCCCGAATCAGACGGGACAGTCCCAGATTTTAGAGGCTGTCCCGGTATGGGGTGGGTATGTCCCGCTTTCTGGCAGCTGCCCCTGCTTCCTTAGGAAGCAGAGACAGTTGCCTGTATTATAATAAAACACACCAATAGCTGATCTCAGGGAGACCAGCTACAAAAAACACAGAGGAGCCTCATTTAGGAGTCTCAACACAGCAATCCGAAGTGCAAAGCTCCCTGGGAAACAGTAACATGCTAAATAAATGTGGAGCCCCAGTTAATGAAGCAGAGAGCCGGCATCAGCTCCCTGCTTCATCATTCCTTCCCCCCTGCAGGCTCTCCACACCTTTGGTCTGTGAGGCCGGCCGGCAGTCAGCCTCGGCTTCGCCTTCTTCATAGACTAGAGCAGCCGATGTCCTGCTGCTGCTAGGAAGAAGGTGAGTATGTGCTGTTTATTTTTTTTACATTCTTTGAGGGCCACAATGTGGGCATATTTCTGGGTGGCACAATGTGGGCATATTACTAGGGGGAACAATGTGGGCATGTTTCTGGGTGGCACAATGTGGGCATATTACTGGGGGCACAATGTGGGCATATTTCTGGGTGGCACAATGTGGGCATATTACTGGGGGCACAATGTGGGCATATTACTGGGGGCACAATGTGGGGCATTAAAGGGTCTGGGTGGGATTAGGTGTATAGTTATGTTTTTGACGGAGTTAGAGGTGTGGAAAAAAGTTGCCGCACAATGTGTCCCTCTTTGTTCGTCTACAAAGTTGGGAGGTATGCAACTACTATGGGCATGTGAGCATCAGAACTGAACCATGGAGAAATAAAAGAAGGTGGCCTGGCCGAGCGCATGTGCATCACTTACCTGGGGAACTGATGGCACCAGGATACACGGTGAGAAAAAGAGAAGTCAATAGAGTCAGTGGGGTGCTCTGGGTAATGTTCTTGGGTTCAGCCATTCAAGAGGATGTTTCTTCCACATATACTATCCCTTCATGGCAATAAGATAACCTAATACCTGTGTCCTCTTTCACTAGGATTAATTGCTTCGTCACACTGCAAAAAGTGTTCAGGAATGGAATGGAACATATCAAAGAGTTCAAAGTTTTTACTTGACCTCCAAATTCAAAAGATCTGAATCCAAGTATCTATGGTATTTGCTGAAAAAAACAGCTCAATCCATGGAGACTCAACTACAAGTCTTGTATAGTCCGTGTCTGTGGTTCAGAGTTACTTGGGTGGTACAAAGGGGAGATACAAAAAAAATATGTAGGGTTAGGGTACTTTCACGCTAGCGTTAAAGTTTTCCGGTATTGAGTTCCATCCTAGGGGCTCAATATCAGAAACAAACTGATCAGTTTTATCCTAATGCATTCTGAATGGAGAGCAATCCGTTCAGTATGCATCAGGATGTCTTCAGTTCAGTCACTGTACGGTTTTTGGACGGAGAAAATACCGCAGTATGCTGTAGTATTTTATCCGTTCAAAATTCCGGAACACTTGGTGCCGGATCCTTCATTATTTTGCTTTGAAATGCATTAGTGCCGCATCCGGCACCAAGTTTTCTGGAAAAAACGGATCCAGTTTTCCAGTCTGCGCATGCGCAGACCTTTAAAAATGTGAAATAAATAAATACCTGATCCGTTATTCCAGATGACACCTGAAAGACGGATCAGGTATTTCAATGCATTTGTCAGACTGACCAGGATCCTGATCAGTCTGCAAATGACATGCGTTTGCATATAGTTTTCCTGATCAGGCAGGCAGTTCAGGCAGCGGAACTGCCTGCCAGTATCCAACAACGCAAGTGTGAAAATACCCATTGGGTGCAGGTCTTATGACAGTCTCTGCACCAGAACAGCAAATTATCGCCAGCTATAAGCTACCATAGATTTATGCTATAAATCTGGCAACATAGTGGCAACAGCAGCTTGAAATTCTTCAAAAACTTACAATTTCTTTGCACAAAATGTTGATTGCACAAAAATCTGTCACTAGAAGACTGTCATACAATCTATGATAAATTACTCAAATTTTAAATATTAGACAAACTGGTGATTATCTGATTGTCACAGGTCTGGCTTTACATCTCATGATATATTTTCACTGTAGTACATATGGCAGGAGAAATGTAGAATTATTTATTGGCTACTCCAATAGGTGGCCAACCATGTAATGTATGTACATGACACACTGGACTGGACAGGGATCAATATGTCTAATTTGGGAAACCCCACTTCATGGAGATGTCAGATGCCCAATAATCAAGACTTAATTGTCTCAGTGTATGTGTGTCAGTTACCTAAGTAATTGATCAGGGTCCTGATTCTCCCAAAACGACAGCTACATGTATTTACCATCAACCCGTTTGCTATCTTAGACCACCAGGTATTTTTGAAATTACAAAAAAAAAGAACATTTTTAATTTCATCAACATTTAAAAGTCCCAAATTTGGTGCAAATCCTATTTTCTCAAAGCATATCGAAAATATAGAAGCCAGGAGGTACTTTACCTGTTGCCTAGGGACTCATTTTTGATAAAAACCTGTCATTCTTACAATTACATTTGAACCATCTAGCTTTTATCTTGAATTAATGGTAAAAATACATTCTGTGAATAAAAAGATGACCAAACCCATCTACAGAAGGAGAACTGACAGAAGTGGTGTGCCCTGTGCATCCTTTTGACACCAGAAAACTGGACCAGGTAGGCTTTCTGCAATATCTTGGAGTGTGTCTGTGGGAATGTGTGCCCTTTCATCCAGAAGCGCATTTGTGGGGTCAGTCATACTTTGATGTATGGACAACAGCGAATGGCTTTCAGTCTCTGTTTTAGTTTATCCCATAAGTATTTGATGGAGTTGATGTCAGGGTTCTACGACCCAGTCACGTTCTTCTACATCAGTATCCATACCTTTATGGACACTGCTGGGACACAGTCAGACAGCTGGACTAGAAAAAGGCTTTCCCTAAACTCTTCCTACAAAGTTGGAAGCATAGAGAAGTGATGGAGAAGCGTGATTTGTGACTCCACAGAATACTTTCCACCACTCCAACCATTGCTTGGCCTTGTGCTTAGTGATGTGAGGCTTAATTCCGCTGCTCAGCCATGGAAACCCATGGCATGAAGCTCCTAGCACATGTTTTTTTGTGGTGATGTTAATGGCAGAGGAAGTGTGGGATGCTGATATTCCGGAATGTGACAATAGATTTCCTCAGTTTCCCAGTCAGAGGCCATCAAGCCTTGCTGGCACCTGGCCCACGTACAGCAAAGCTAGTTCTATTCATATTTCTGATTTGTGCCTCCATGTATAATTGCACATTCACAATCACATGCTTCTGAATAATTGAGTATAATTATGTATCTAGTGTATGTTTGAGTGTGTGTCTGTATATCATTTCTGGAGTAATTATGTATTATTTTGTGATTGTAAACCAGCTTATGATGTGTAATTACACACCCGTGTGTAGCGCGATATGTCTACATACTCTGTAATGGATTGTTTGTTTAATATACATGTTGATGTGCCTGCCAGCAGAATGGACGAAAAGGAATCCTGATTGTACAGTATTTAGGAGATATTGTTATTAGATTGGTTATATTTTTAGACATAAAGTATGTCTCTTTAATTTGGATCCTTTAGTATTGTTTATTGAAAATGCAGTCATCAGTCAAAACTTGAAGTCAGTTCAAAGGCTTTCACCTATGGAACCCTGTATATCAAATCAATAGGCTACTGGCATTTCCTACAGTACTATATAGACTGTAAGGCAGGGGCTACACAATAACAATGTTATATGATATATGTTAACATTACAGCATTTCATAACCCATTGCCAAAATCGACTGATTTTATTACCCATTAACATAGCCATTACGTGGCCATTGCCAAACAACATGTTATGGCAGTGAGTGTGGAAACCAACAGATTTATCTTTGATTACAAGCTATGGCTCTAGTAATCAAAGTAGACGGTAAGGGCTCATGCACACAAACTTATTTTCTTTCCGTTTTCTTTGCAGACCGTATGTAGAACCATTCATTTCAATGGGTCCGCAAAAAAAACGGAAGTTACTCCGTATGCATTCCGTTTCCGTACGTCCTATTATTGTCCGCATAACGGACAAGGACAGGTCTGTTCTATTAGGGTTCAGCTGCTCCATTCGGCAAAATACGGAATGCACATGGACGTCATCTGTATTTTTTGCGGATCCGTGTTTTGCGGACCACAAAATACATATGGTTGTGTGCATGAGCCCTAATCTTGATGACCAATTTGCTCTTCAATTCCAAATACATTTATTACAAATATGCCAATTAAGGTAAAGTAAAATATACAAAATACTAAAGATGCAGTGAAAAAACAAGGTATAAAACATACAGTAAAATATAGCTAAAAAGATAGCACAATCCTGTTCTAATAATATGATGTATCGTGGTGCCCTCGCAGTCACCAATGCCGCTGTTTAGATCACTCCTCTTTCTGTAGAATAACAAAATAAATACATAAATAACAAAACATATAAACATCACGGGCATCACCGTATCTAAAAATGCCCCTTTTTTCCAATTCCACCCCATTTGGAATTTTTCCCGCTTCCCACTGCGCTGTTTGTCATATTAAATGGTGGCATTAGAAAGTACAACTTGTACCGCAAAAAATTAGCCCCCATATGGATATGTGAACGGAAAAATAAAAAAGTTATGGCCCAAGAAAAGTGAAAAAGTGGGAAGAAAAGTGAAAAAACCTCCGGTATCCTAAGGGTTAAAAGGGTTCTCTAGGATGCTAATACGTGTACACAATACGACTACACAATCCGACAATATTTAGGTCGTCTTTCAACCCTGATTTTCTGCTTGCAAATTTTCTTGCAAACTGATTGATTATGCAAATTAAGGAGTTAATGAAAGGAGCCCAATGTAATTTAAGAATATACAAATGGATGTATTCTCTATAAAATATGCCCCTCTGACCATAAAAGTAGTGCAAAAGTACCACAGAAGGTTTAAAGCAGCCTCAGATACACAGCTTGACGTCTTGGTTTAATTTTTAATTGAAATTTGAAATTACCTATGTCTCTCAGGAGGCTTTAAATCTTGAAGTCTACTTGGGGATGCCATAAGAAATCTCACAACTCAGCATTTAAACAAATCAGACTCCTCTCACCAGCCAAACACTTCGAAAGATGTCAGAATGTGTTAGGTTTCCAGATACAGAGATGTCTCACTATGAGAGAATCAGCAGTTTTTTCATGAAATCCATGTGATATCACCAATTAGAGCTAGCAGGACAGTGTGCTAGGAGGATGCATGTCATGTCAGAAATGGTGAGAGCCCGTGATCATGCGAGAACAACAGCTACACAAAGTGCTAGCCTTTGATAAAAATTAGAGGCAAAATTACTGGATTTGGGTCTTTCCTTGACAGTGGCCTAAGGCGTCTCTAGATGAGGGACATCAGAATGAGTTCATATCACATTTCTCTGTGCAGATAGAAGTGACCAATGGCTTAGACACCACCATTTTCATGCATGGCTATTTTACCAGATTGTCGAGGAGTGTTCCTGTAAGGTATATAAGAGATCATACAGGAAAACAGGTAAGTCTGGTAAGGGAGCATGAGATTGTATACAGATGTAGCATGCATTAACGTAATTCCTGGCACGTTAACACACAAGCTTATCTCGCTGGTTTACTTTAACAATGTGCAAAGCCAAGTTAACCCAAAGATGTTGGTGCTTGCTAGATTTGTAAATATGGCAAACACGTGAATGATATGCAAATGATAAGAAAATGGAAAAAAATATTCAAAACTCGATTTATTCAATATAGAATATGAGCGCCACATGTACAAATAGACATACACGCCTTGTCATGCTATCAATAAGGTTATTAATGATTGTCTGAGGAATGCTCTGCCACGCGGAATGCACCTGGGCACACAAATCATCAACATCTGCTGTTGGCAGCACGTCCCAGATATGCTCGATGAGAGACAAATCCTGAGATGCTGCTGGCCTTGGCACATGGGCGTAGCTACAGTCATGTGAAAAAATTAGGACACCCTTTGAAAGCATGTGGTTTTTTGTAACATTTTTAATAAATGGTTATTTCATCTCCGTTTCAACAATACAGAGAGATTAAAGTAATCCGACTAAACAAAGAAAACTGAAGAAAAGTCTTTTCAAGATCTTCTGTAAATGTCATTCTACAAAAATGCCTATTCTAACTGAGGAAAAAGATAGGACACCCTTGCCCCTAATAGCGAGTGTTACCTCCTTTGGCTGAAATAACTGCAGTGAGACGGTTCTTGTAGCCATCTACCAGTCTTCAACATCGGTCTGAGGAAATTTTACCCTCACCTCAATGCAGAACTTTTTCAGCTGTGAGATGTTTGAGGGGTTTCTTGCACGTACAGCCCTTTTCAAGTCACCCCACAGCATCTCAATGGGATTCAAATCTGGACTTTGACTTGGCCATTCCAGGACTCTCCATTTCTTCTTTTCAGCCAATCTTTGGTTGATTTACTAGTATGTTTTGGGTCATTGTCATGTTGCATGGTCCAGTTCCGCTTCAGCTTTAATTTTCTAACTGATGGTCTCACATGTTCTTCAAGCACCTTCTGATACACAGTAGAATTCATCGTGGATTCTATGATGGTGAGCTGACCAGGTCCTGCTGCAGCAAAGCAGCCCCAAACCATGACACTTCCACCTCCATGCTTCACAGTTGGTATGGAGGTTCTTTTCTTGGAATGCTGTGTTTGGTTTACGCCAAACATGTCCTCTGCTGTTGTGTCCAAATAATTCAATTTTGGACTCATCTGTCCAAAGAACATTATTCCAGAAGTCCTGGTCTTTGTCAACTTTATCTCTGGCAAATGTCAGTCTGGCCTCGATGTTTCTCTTGGAAAGCAAAGGTTTCCTCCTTGCACACCTCCCATGCAAGTTAAACTTGTACAGTCTCTTTCTGATTGTAGAGGCATGTACTTCTACATCAACAGTAGCCAGAGCCTGCTGTAGTTCTCGAGATGACACTTTAGGGTTTTTGGAGACCTCTTATAGCATCTTGCGGTCTGCTCTTGGGGTGAACTTGCTAGGGCGACCAGTCCTGGGCATGTTGGCAGTTGTTTTGAAAGCCCTCCACTTGTAGACTATCTTCCGGACAGTGGAATGGCTGATTTCAAAATCTTTGGAGATCTTTTTAAATCCCTTCCCAGACTCATAGGCTGCTACAATCTTTTTTCTGAAGTCCTCTGACAGCTCTTTTGCTCTCACCATGGTGCTCACTCTCACTTCAACAGTCAGGAGCACGCCAAACTAAATGTCTGAGGTTTAAATAGGGCAAGCCTCATTCAACATGCAGAGTAACGATCTACTAATTATGTGCACCTGGTGTGATATACCTGTGTGAGATCTGAGCCAATTTAAGAGGGAATACATGTGAGGGTGTCCTATCTTTTTCCTCAGTTAGAATAGGCATTTTTGTAGAATGACATTTACAGAAGATCTTGAAAAGACTTTTCTTCAGTTTTCTTTGTTTAGTTGGATTACTTTAATCTCTCTGTATTGTTGAAACGGAGATGAAATAACCATTTATTAAAAATGTTACAAAAAACCACATGCTTTCAAAGGGTGTCCTAATTTTTTCACATGACTGTATAGAGGGTGCAGAGGTAGCAGTCGCTACCGGGCCCAGGAGCCTGAGGGGGCCCAAAGACCCTTGTGCCGCATAAGAAGACACACAAAGCACTGAAGGAAGGGGGGCCCAAGCTGAACTCTTGCACCAGGGCCCATGAGCCGTTAGCTACGCCCCTGCCTTGGCAGCACCTTTAGGTCAAACAGGCTGCTCACAGTAGCACAAATAACATGCTGCAATGGCTACTGGGACACTTTGGAGAAATAGCTGTACCACTGGTTCCACGACCAAATCAATGTAACACTGAGCTGTACCTGTACCTGAAATGAAGACTAGAAGGGTCTGACTACCATTTATTATACCACCCTGCCTTCTGATGGTTTGTAAAGACCCGTGACGGCTAACCTCCGGCACTCCAGCTGTGATAAAACTACAACTCCCAAGATGAACACTTGCTTGGCTGTTCTCAGAACTTCATAGAAATGAATGGAGCATGCTGAGAGTCATAGTTTGACCACAGATGGAGTGCTGAAGGTTAGCCATCACTGATCTAAACAATGTTTGCTGCCCTAGGCTTGGGATGTCACATCCAATTTCACTTGCAGTACAGAATGGATCACTGAGCATCATTCTTCTAGTGATCCCTCCATGCAGACGTTCCCCTCTTTGCACCTCTTTCTGTCATTCCAGTTCATCCAGTTAGCCCCGTAGTGATCTTCCAGAGTGATAAACCAAGGTCTCTCAGTTCAAGGATTCTGTCCTTGGATAAGAGGAATTGCACCATCACGTGGCTAATAAACTTTACATGCAATCTGGCTTTTATGGCCTTCCAACATGCCACAGATTGGAGCCTCCATTGCAATCTTGCTGTGCACCATTATAGCCTTTGAGAGTGGTAGTGTGAGGTCAGCGGAACATCTGTAGCCCAGTGTCATACAAAAGCCTTCTGATGGTTTGTGTAGACACTGTTTGCTTCCCTAGGCTTGTGACGTCTAATTTGACTTGCAATACAGTATGGATGACTACACCCCCATTCTTCTAATAAGATGATCTGTCCGTGCTTTTGTGCACCTCTTTCTGTCATTCCGGCTTGTCATTCTTATCCCAACCACCAGGTGACTGAGAAACGTTGCTTTTAATCTGGATTTTATGCCCCTCTCACATCCCAAAGATTGGAGCTAGGTGCTCGAAAATGTAATCATTTGCAGATCTTAGCAACATCTACTACTTCCTCGATTTTAACCTTATCACTTGTAGAATATAACATGTTGAGGAATGTAAGTATATAAGCTTGTGTGTGTGTAACCCAAGCAGAGATTAGCACAGCAGAGAGAAGGAAATCAGAGTTATTACGCAAGCCTATCAGCCCAGCAGAGAAAGAGAGAAAGCACAGTTACCAAGTTTGCCTGCCAGTTTATGCCAAAGCCTCCTGGAACCGAGAGAAAGCCTGAATGTATGAAAAGCCTGAATATTGTCTGGAATCAAGTTTACCCAAGTTAAAGCTGCTATTAAAGTTAATCAAGGTCTGGACTCAAGTTATTCTTAATCCCCTAACTCAACTATTCCTCTTTATTTGGTTCGGGGCCTAAACCAGGGGTCCCGCTGTATCCAGGCAGGAGCACCGTGATACATATAAGCTGCACCACACCACTCAATATTCCTATAGACCTGTGACGTGATAGGGTCCTGGGGACGGCAGTAGCGCAGACTAGAATCGGAAAATAGAAAATCCCAGTATCGTATCACTACTGGCACAAAAGTATCGATTGGGTATCAAATGAGTTTGTACTCATGCACACGACTGTTGGTGTTTGTTACGACCAGTGGGTGGGACACGTTGGTCAAACCAGAGAGAGTGCGGATTCTCTGTATCAACCAAAGCATGGCAGCCAGCAACCCCTAGGGCAGGAGTGGGGAACTTTTTTGCTGCCGAGGGGCAATAGGATATTTGTAACATCGTTTGCGGGCCATACAAAATTCTCAACTTAAAAATTTGACTTCTATATTTGGTCAAAAATAATTGATTTAGGGGTACATTTCAGAAATTGCGCTTCAATTTAAAAATATTAAGAGCGTTGTATTCTTGCAGCTCAAAATGGCTCCTGCACTATATACAGTATATTATATATAGTACAGGAGCCATTTTGGTCAAATATAGCAGTCTAATTTTTAAATTGAGAATACCCTATATTTATTTTCTTCTTTTTCTTTATTTGGCATTGATGGCTGCTAAGCTAATTCCAAAGAGGTCCAGAGAGGGGTTCAAACAGCTTTTACTCTCCCTGCCACTGTTCCCCGCCCCCCTGGAATCCAATCAGAACCCCCAGCCTGCACTTCTTCAGATTGGACCTCCAACAGACCTCAGATCAGAAGTAAAAAAAATAAAAATAAATAAACTTACCTCTTCAGCTCTGGACGGCACTGCCACTCGGCAGATTCACTCATCTTCCCTGGTCTTTTTCCCACCGCGGTGTACTGTGACTTGACGGCGCACCTTGTCGGGTCATAGTGCGCACCTACTTGCGCTACATCCTGACACTGTATGTGTGAGGACACAGAGCAGGGCCTGGAAAAAGAACAAGGAAGGTGACTACATGTTCGCAACTTCCTGTGCCACCCGCATGCTAATGACCGCTTCCATAATGGAAGCAGTCATTAGCATTTGCACTATATGCTCTAGCAGAAGGGAGGGGAGCCTCGGACAACATGAAATGATCCTGTGGGCCATATGTGGTCCACGGGCTGGAGGTTCCCCATCCCTGCCCTAGGGTGTTATTCAGCACTCTCACAGGAGACAGGACAGAACGCATCAAGAGAGAAACTAAACCACTACATATAGTATTAGCTAATATGGTTGACAGCTGACTCACAGAGTCAAACAACAGGTAATTCTCCGAATAGCTTAAGTTGCAGTAAGAACTGCAGTTAGTTTGAACTGAGTCCAATAGCAGACACGGTGGTGAGAGGTGATATTGCAGAGAAGACTGAAGCGTGGTCAGAGACAAGCCAGAGGTCAGAAGCCGGTATGAGATAGTAGCGTGGTACAGAGGTGCAGACAGGTCCAGGAGGAAGAGGAAGAATACAGGCCAGACAACTAGAGGGGACATTATAATACAAGACAATTATAATACAGTAGGCACTACAGAGGGGCATTATAATACAGGCCAGAGCACTACAGGGGACATTTTTAATTCAGGCTAGACAAATACAATGGGCATTATAATACAGGAGGCCCTACAGGGGGTACATTATAATACAGGTCAGAGCACTACAGGCAACATTATACAAATGTGCACTACAGGAGAGTGCATTACATGAACAGGCACTACAGGAGTCATTATAATACAGCGTACACTGCAGGGGCTCATTATAACCACAGGGGTCACTGCATTGGGGCTTTATAAATACTGGGTCCAATACAGATGACATTGTAACTACTAGGGACACTATGGGGTTTTATTACTACTGGGGGCTCTAAAGGGGTGCCTTATAGAGGGGCCTTGTTACTGCTGGGGACACTATTACGATGCCTTAATGCCCTATGGGAGCATTATTGATATTGGGAGTACTGTGGGAGCATTATTATTGGGCACAATATGGAGGGTATTACTACTAATGGGGTTGCTATTGGAGGTACTTTAGGGGGCACTCTTACTACTGGGGACAGTTTGTGAGCTATTATGCGGGACACTTTCTATATGACACAGTTATTTCTGCAGTATAGTGTTTGTTGGGATTAGGGAACATAGCAGACACAGGATTGGGGGTAGAAGCAGAATGACAATGTTGGGGAACCAGGAGGGAGGATGATGGAAAAGTGAGAAACCTAAGATATCTGTGTGTCAAACTCTGCAGAGATGAGATGCGGCAGTAAGAAATCAGCATAGTAGTCTGAACTCCCAGTGGAGAACATGAAGAAAGAGTCTACATCAGAGGAGACATGACTAGATGTAAGAAGTATGTGGGGCTGTATTACCCTGTATGTTTGGTAGTGCAGTATGTAATGTCCATCCAGAAATGTATAGCCTCATGCACACCGCATTTTTGGTCCACATCCGATCCGCATTTTTTGCAGATTGAATGCGGACCCATTCATTTAAAAATCCATGTGCTATCCGCATCTGTGTGCTGCAAATCATAGAGCATGTCCTATTCTACATAGTAACATAGTAACATAGTATATAAGACCGAAAAAAGACATTTGTCCATCCAGTTCGGCCTGTTTCCTACAAGTTGATCCAAAGGAAGGCAAAAAACCCCTGTGAGGCAGAAGCCAATTTTCCCCACTTAAGGGGAAAAAAATTCCTTCCCGACTCCAATCAGGCAATCAGAATAACTCACTGGATCAACGACCCCTCCCTAGTAGCTGTAGCCTGTAATATTATTACACTCCAGAAATACATCCAGTCCCCTCTTGAATTCCTTTATTGTACTTACCATCACCACCTCCTCAGGCAGAGAGTTCCATAGTCTCACTGCTCATACCGTAAAGAATCCTCTTCTATGTTTGTGTAGAAACCTTCTTTCCTCCAGACGCAAAGGATGTCCCCTCGTCACAGTCACAGTCCTGCGGATAAATAGATGATGGGACAGATCTCTGTACTGACCCCTGATATATTTATACATAGTTATTAGATCTCCCCTCAGTCGTCTTTTTTCTAAAGTGAATAACCCAAATTTTGATAACCTTTCAGGGTACTGTAGATCCCTCATTCCAGTTATTACTTTAGTTGCCCTCCTCTGAACCCTCTCCAGCTCTGCTATGTCTGCCTTGTTCACAGGAGCCTAGAACTGTACACAGTACTCCATGTGTGGTCTGACTAGTGATTTGTAAAGTGGTAGGACTATGTTCTCATCACGGGCATCTTTGCCCCTTTTGATGCAATCTATTATCTTATTGGCTTTGGCAGTAGCTGCCTGACACTGGTTTTTGCAGCTTAATTTGCTGTTTATTAAAATTCCTAGATCCTTTTCCATGTCAGTGTTAGTGAGTGTTTTACCATTTAATATGTACGGGTGACATGCATAATTCCTTTGCATGTGCATAACTTTACATTTGTCAGTGTTAAACCTCATCTGCAATTTCTCTGCCCAAGCCTTCAATCTATCCAGATCCCTCTGTAGCAGAAAACTGTCCTCTTCAGTGTTAATTACTTTCCACAGTTTAGTGTCATCTGCGAAAATAGATATTTTACTGTGCAGGCCTTCTATAAGATCATTAATAAGTATATTAAAGAGAATAGGGCCCAATACTGACCCCTGAGGTACCCCACTAGTGACAGTGACCCAATCTGAGTATCTACCGTTAATAACCACCCTCTGTTTTCTGTCATTCAGCCAGTTACTTACCCACATACAGACATTTTCTCCCAGTCCAAGCATCCTCATTTTATATACTAACCTTTTATGAGGTACAGTGTCAAATGCTTTGGAGAAGTCCAGATATACGACATCCATTGATTCGCCGCTGTCAAGTCTAGAACTTACCTCCTCATAGAAGCTGATTAAATTCGTTTGGCACGACCGATCCCTCATGAAGCCATGCTGATATGGCGTTATTTGCTTATTTTCATTGAGATACTCCAAAATAGCATCTCTTAGAAACCCTTCAAACAGTTTACCAACAATAGATGTTAAACTTACCGGCCTATAATTTCCAGGCTCTGTTTTTGGAATTCTTGTCCAGTTTGCCGCAAATCTGACAGTATGGCTGAGAGGAGCAGTTGGATTGAGAATTTGGCATGGAGAAGGGTGAGGCACTATTTAAATTTTCTCCTCAGACAGCAGAAAGGCTAGAATCGGATAGGAAGAATTCACCTTTCATCCCTTTAGGCACACCCTGCTCTCGTCTCATAAGCAGAGGTGGGTGCTTAAAGGCTCCTGTCCCTCTAGTTAGCGGCTCCAGTCCATTCAAGTGTTGCTCCCTGCGTCTGCGCTGTTTCTCACACTTCAGCTAACTCTTAGGATGGAATTCATTACACCAAAAATGACACATAAGTGAAAGGCTATACGGCGACATGTGCTGGATGACTTCAAGTTACAGATTATTTTACTGTAAAAGTTCGGTGTTGCATGGGATTTCCATTAAAGTCACGATCGACATGCGACCTGCGGAAAAAAATCCAGCATGTCTGGATTTTTTGCAACTGTTGCATCACAACTGCAACATATTGCATTATGAAACTATTGACAATCATTATGGTATGACTACACAGCGTTCTTGGCCATGACAGCTGTTGCACGACCGGTGCATAGCGGGGCTGCCATAGGAATGAATGGGATTGCAGCATGACTCGCATGTTTTCTGCAACCACGACAGGTGAGTCGCGAAAAAATTTAACACTTCTGGTTCTATCGTGATTTTTTGTGAATTATCTGAGGTGGAGCTTCATTATGGTTGACCAATTTTGACTGCGAAAAACAATCGCTGTGTAGCGTTGTAGCCCTTGAACTGAGTGGGGTTGCTGTCATTATGACCCAATGACCTCATTCCCTTTAATGGCTGCAGTGCTACACAGCGATTGTTGGTCAGGCGATGAATACTGCAGCCAAGATTGCCTTATAGTCCCAGCCTATAGCTTTACCTTAGAGCCACTTTAAATTCATATCAGACACTTTGGTGAACTGCATTATCAGCATATCCCTAATACGTGTATATGGATCATGCATTTGCAACGTGCCGCACACCAGGGACGACCGTGTCCCAGGTTTTAGGAATGCCGAGTGGTGATGCGGCCTTAACAGTTTTGCGCGTGTCACGGTGCTCCTACCTGGATACCATCGCTCCCCAGGGTTAGGCTACGAAGCAATAAAGGGGAGAGTTATAGGAGGTGGAGAATAAATCGAGTCCAGACTTTATAAAATTTAACAGCTTTGCTTGAATAAACTTGCATCCAGACAATATTCGGTCTTTCTCTTGGTTCCAGCAGGTTTTGGGGTAAACTGACAAGCAAACTTAAATCCCTTACTGCATCTTTCTCTGCTGTGCTAGACTCTGGCTTTAGTCTGGTAGCTGGACTTTAGGACTGTTCTGGTACCTTTTGAGTGAGGTGACTTTGGCTTTTGACCCCCTTGCAATACTCTGTCTCTTAATCTGTAAGGAGTCAGGGGGATCTATGAGCTGCTTCCCTGGAGAGACTCCTGCTGCAGGAGGGGGCCTGTCCCCTCGCTGCTACATCTTTCATGTCTTCTCAGCTCCACTATAGAATCTAATCCCGACTATAGCTTCCTGCAACTCTTCCCTTGGTGGGAAGCAGGACTAGCCCACTTCTGCCAAAAGGGGAAGAATGGAAATGGTAAGTCCCATTCTATCTAAAGATCTCTGTCTGGCAGATACAAACTGGCATCTGCTGAACAACCAGGTACATTACATGAGCATAATAAATAACAGTTACATAGCAATACTAATAATGCAAAGTGTAGTAGGACCTGGAATAAATACACAGATTACATTATCTGTTAGCCATTAGAGACAGTAGCAGGGAATAGTAGTGGTAGTACCACTCTGGGGTACTACACATTCAGCATAGCAACTTTCACAGATGTATGTATGGCACCGAGGCTCAATAGACATCACGGCACCATTGCTTATGTCGGCTTCCATGATTTGGCTAATTGACTCAGAGGCCCCATGAAATTATTCCTAGTGTGTGTGCCTGGGAGAAGGTAGATTGTGAGCCCCACTTAGGAAGGTGACCAATGTGAGTGATATGTTCTGTGCACAGCACCGGGGAATAGATTGGTATAAAAATAACAGATAATAAGGTTGTAGCTGGGTATAAGCAGACATGAAATCTGCAATAGGAAGAGATTACTGCGGCTGTAGATCTGCACCAGTTTGTAGCATTTATAGCAAGTTAAGTAGGATATTGTGACAGATCAGTGAATCGATTGATGTCAGCAGATTGTAGGACTTTACTGAAAGATGACAGAATAAATCTAGAATCAAACTTTAATGTAATTTGGTATGTAAGTTGATTAAAAGGGTCTTCCAAGACTTTATAACTGATGACCTATCCTCTGGATAGTCGGTGGGGGTCCAACACCTGGTAACCCCACCGATCAGATGTCTGACAAGGCACCGGCGCTCCTGTGTGCACAGCAGCCTTCCTGCAGCTTACCAAGCACAGTGCCGTACATTGTATAGCGGCTGTGCTTGGTATTGCACCCAGCCCCACTCACGTCTATGGTGCTCAGCTGCGCTTAGTCCATGTGACCGATCAACATGTCGTCACAGGCCTAGGGTAAGCTGAGAGAAGGCCCCGATGCTCATAGGAGCGCCGCTGCCTTCTCAAATAGTTGATTGAAAGGGCTCCCTGGTGTCAGGCCCCTACAGATCAGATATTGATGACCTATGCTAAAGATAGGTTATCAATGTTAAAGTCTTGGAAAACCTCTTTAATACCCAGAGTAAGCCTATTCCTATACTACAGCAGATGCTTGGGATGTCTGTGGAAGATGCACAACTGTGACTGAGGGCTTTCCTTAAGTTTTCCTTTCATACCATGGGTGATGGGCCAATCCCTAGGCTGAGGCACTGAAATATCAGCACCTTTCTCTCCAAAGAAGGGTGAATAAGCAAAAATTGGACCCTCCTTTCAAGGGATCGAGGTTTGTAATGGTGACATGAACCAGCAAACCCCATTTTGACTTTTGCTTTCAGGCCCTGTCTCTTTAAGGTACACCTTGTCTTCGGAGGTTTTATAAATAGTATTCTGCATTAACAATTATTATACCCTTTCACTTTCAAATTCCTAAAAGGGGTATTCCGGTATAAATAAGTGTGGACTCTTGGGGAAAAACATTTAACTCGGTGGCAGTCTGACTGCTCAGACTACAACCAACTGTGAAAAAGGTGGACCTGTGTCCCTTGTTTTAAAGAAGCAGTGGTCCAGTATGTGCACCACTGAGCCATTCATTTTCTACAGGAGTTCCAGAGATAACAGACTATAGCACAGTTACCTCTGGAAACTCCGTAGATTTTGAATGGAGTGGTGGTGCATATGCTCGACCAGCCTTCATTCAAACGAGGACACAAGTCCTCTATTCTCGTGATAGGAAGATTGGAGATAACTTGTTCTAACCAGAATACCCCTAAAAAGCCCATAAAATGCCAACCACTATAGCCATATATGTCTATGGCGAAATGTAGCCCTGCCATTACCACTTTAATAATGTTCCATTTCAGAGCTTGGTCTGGTCACTTCCATGAAGTTCCCTAGTTTTTATTAGGTAACATAAGTTATAATGCATTCTCTATAATAATAAAGTGGCTCAGACACATTGTTTACTACCTCATTTATTGACTTATTTATTAACAGAGCAGTAGTTTTGAAATGGCCCTGACGATGGTGAACCCCCAACTCGTCCTTCAACACTCAGGGGAGGAAAAAATCCCTAGTGGATGAAACCTCCAGGGAACCATGGCTGAAAGACTGCCCTTCCCCTGGGCAAGGGGGTAAAAGCCATCATTTAAGATAAGGTAGCTATTGAAAGTCCGGGTAATTGTCACATCCAGTATTCGGAAATTCTGTTAAATATTGAAACCAGAAAATCCAGTAAATGTCAAATCCAGTATTAAGAAAGTCCGGTAAATGTCATATCTAGTATTGAAGACAGAGACCAAGCCTGGAATCTGCCTCTTGATCCAGAAGATACATGTCCAGCAATGTCATGATGGATTCAGTTGTCCTGGCACTCCACCCTTTGGATCTCATTGGGAGTTTTCAGGGTCCTGGGTCTTTTCTCTCAGGCTTTTGGAGACACCGTCTCTGGACAACTTAAAAGATAAATGCTGAGAAAAAAAAAAGAAAGACCATTAATCATAGCATG
The DNA here is from genome assembly GCA_033119425.1 of Bufotes viridis. Taxonomy (NCBI): domain Eukaryota; kingdom Metazoa; phylum Chordata; class Amphibia; order Anura; family Bufonidae; genus Bufotes; species Bufotes viridis. Next base: position 413,519,520 of record CM065590.1, on the reverse strand, counting down.
GCTCTACATAATATATTACTTCACTGAAATGTTTCTGCAACACATCAGACTTCCACAAGGCATCTACTCACCTGGAAATCTGTACAATTCATTAGTTGGTATATTATCAGGCCAACAAATCCAGTCCACTCGGCCACCATGCCTGTCCTAGTGTAGATCTGCAGAAGACAGAATAGAGGATTAATGTCTGGTGGTACTCACCAGGGGCTCTATATGGAGTGAGATGGGAAGGTGGGGGTGAGATAGGAGCTTGTATATTAGTTTTACACAGGATACATGTAGATTATACAAGACGGTGAAAAGCATGAACTCACTTCTTGACATCTGCCAGTACATAGCTGGAAGAAGCTAATAGTCATACACACAGAAACTGGAAGGAAGTGTTAAGGATAAGTAACAGAATTAACTATATTATTATAGTGTTTCCTATACTGATCTGTGCTACAATGGGGTCAACAGTCCCAAATTTGCCCAAATGTTCAGAGACAATATCAGTAAATTTGGGTTGTCCTGGGCCAGAAATGGGTGGGACTTAGTTAAGTCCACCAATTAGTGAGAGTAACCTGACAATTTAAGGGGAGAGGTGGTGTATGGGCTTAATTGACAAAATCACAGAAAATAATGCACTATAATAATAGATGCAAGCATAACATAAGCCCTCACTCTTGATAAGATCTGAGACACTTGGTCAATACATTTTGATCAAAATACATCTAAGCTCACCTACCAGACGACAAGGTGGTCTCAGTTCAGGTGGGTTCCTATGCTAATTTATTCATGCTGTTGCACATTTTTCAGGAGCACAGTCCCCGCACATATGGTGTGCTGCCCCTTGTTTATGTATTACTGCCCCTCTATAATTATACCTGCTGCCTCTGTTGTTCTATATTCTCATATCTTCATGATGTCTATATTGATGACATTTATTTCTCTTACATAAAATTCACCACGGGGCGTCAATATAAGGTTTGCTCTATTGGGCACTAATGAGCAATGTGCAGTATATACCAGGCATTGGGGCAGAGGTGTCCATAGCATCCAATCACAGTGCAGCTATGGTTTTTAATGCTCAAAATATTAAATGAAAGCTGTGCTGTGATTGGTTGCTGTGGGCAACAAAGACAGTTTTTCTTTTAGACAGTTTCATGAATTTTCTATGGAGTAAAGAGTAAAACTACCCTATATATACATCACTTGACTCCGAGCAATGCTTCCTTTATATTACTAGTCCTGAGACCTCTGTATATAAACTTACCGAAAATATGGCAATCACAACGGTCCCAATGCAGCCAATCCATGCAAAGGCATAGAGGATTCTCTGGCAGATGATATGTCGCCTCTCTGATTGTTTAGACCAGATGATTATGAATCGGTACTGCATGGAAGCGGTGCCAGCTCCTGAAATAGACAATACATTGGATCAGCTGGAGATGTCCATAGACACTTGTAATAACCTCCAGGACTCCAGTGATGATTATAATCTCCAGTGATGGAATGAAAGATAATAAAAACTTGAGAAAAAATATATATATTTTTTATTAAATGACAATGATTTTTCGGACCTATTTAGAGTTTAAAAAAATACTTGTATACTTGTGTTAATGACAGGAACTCTGCTGTCAGCATTGAAATAAAATGAGTGCCTCTCTCTGTGATGTCCAGTCACTTTGTAGATTCCATAATGTCAATTATTTTTACAACACACTTTAATGGAAATAACACATGGAATAAGAGTTTACAGAATGTAAAGCTTTTCTTAAACTTTCTGTATAGAAGCATATTCTGACCTACATTACAAAATGCCAGTTGCTATCTGATTAGCTGGTGACTGGTTTCCTGTCGATTGGGTATAAATGAATGACCATTTGCTTTGGGAGTGTTCTGCCATCATTACCAACAATGTGTTGTTTTCTGCAGTTCGTGATATTTTTCTTTTACTATTTTTATATGTCATCCTCTTTTTCTATTTCAGTCCAAAGTCCAAGAATATAAATTGTTAGGATTCACTGTAAAACAAGATTGAGCTTAAAAAAATAGCAGAAAAAATAATGTGAATGGAAATATCAAGACGGAAAGCATGACTGTAAATAAGACTGTAAATAAGGCACTAAAAATGTCAGTAAACAACATAAAAACTATAAAAAAAATCAAGATGATAAAAATGTTATTTAAAAGGTCAATTTGTAACATAAGTTTACTATGAAGGGTGTCTCTATATTAACCCTTTAGGAGTGATTGAGTCAGATACATGTCAATCAGTTATATGTGAACAACATCATATTTGCTTTTTGTACAAAACATTTAGATACATAAAAAAATCAAATGTCTTTTGTTAGAAATGTTGTTTTACATGAAATCTGCAGTGATGTGATAAATCTTCATGTTACCTGGCATACTTGACAGCTGCTATATGGAGTTTTTCTTCCATGTGCAGCACACCCCTGAGGAGCTGTTCCAGAGGATGGATGACATGAGGTGTCACAGTGTACTCTCTCGTTGCTCCCTGGGGATCAGTGCAGTGAAAAGGTAGTATAAAGAAGAAGTAACAGAATAACAGTCTCTCCATACTAAGGGCAAAATAGAAGTTGTAGTACATCCAGCAGTAGTTTGTACACAATGCAATTTCTCTTCCCAGATGATGAGGTATGGTTGCTGGCAAAGTGGCAGATAATGGCACATGTAGTATGCTCTCTTGTTGATATATCTCTTCTGAACTTCTGGCTAACAGTAGAAAGCTGGCACTTAGGGCTGTAGGCTGTAGGAGTTGACCTGGCTTGGATGTGATCTATGATAATGGTTGTCTTAGCCATAGTCCCTCACCTGCAGCAAAGTCTGGATAGCTATGGTTGCTTTGAAGTCTGTGTGGAGTAGTGGTCTCACAGATGAGTTGGTTTTAGGGTCTCTAAGGCCTTGGAGCAAGAGCAAGTGGATGTGCTTCTTCACTCCTCACTGTCCTAGCTAACACTCCTTTCTCCTGGAAGAAAGTAGGACTAGCCCACTCCTACCAAGAGGGGAAGAGGGGAGTAATTGGGTGTTTAGTCCCATTCCCGATGCCAACCATACCTCATCTGCTGGTGTACAGTGAAAACACTGAATATCATTATTGTCATATACAGAACCTACCCTGTCACACGACCCAGGTGCGACTGCTAAGGGTCGATCTATTTCATCAACTCAATCTCTCACGCCCCTACACAAAGGCCTCAGATTGAACATAGATCACACCCCAATACAGCCTTTTATTCACCCCAACATGTTTCCATCATCTATGACATTTAAATTAATATATTGCAGTAACCGAATTTGGGATGGCCTCAACGCTACGCTGGGTCCTCGTTGAGTTGTTACCATGTGTTGCTGTTCTCTGGAAGGGATGGTAAGGCATGATGCACTCCAGTAGGAAACAAGTCCATAGAGTAAGGGTCTGCAGTTAACCAGTGTGCTTCTTTATTGGAGGAATTCAGGTGCAAAACAATACAGGCGAGGCATAGGGCTGGTTTCTCCAGACTCTTCCCTGGCAGAAGAAGGGTTTGATGCTAAGGAAAGGCCTGAGGTAGCTGTCTCTCTCTTTCTCTCAGAAGGCTGGTGCCCTGGTCAAAGGCTGGAGCCCCACAGTCTGTAGCTCAGTCGTCTGGCTGGCTTCTTGGTCACAGGGCTGATGACCCATGGTCTGTGGCTCAGCGTCTTCTTCTGGTCACTCATGCAGACTGGCAGAGTCTCTCGCTACAAGCACTGATCCCCAATGGCTGAACTAGAACATTCTAGTGGGAGGGTTGGAGTGGAGAAACACAACCCAAACAGTTACAATGTAACAACTCCCTTCTGTCACAGACTTACATTAGAGCCTCAATTATACTCATCCAGAAACGCATCCACATGCAGGCCCAGACTGAACAGCGAAATGAAAACAATATTTTAGAATGGTGAAATATAGTATACACAATCACACAATATATACAGAAGTAGGCCTCTATTTATCACAATTACAAATTAAATATTTGCAGATACCACCTGGGACTAGGGTGTCACACACGTTCTTGCTGCCGGTGAGTAGGATAGGACATCACAACCAGATTATGGCTATACATGTGTGGATCCATAATATTGCTTCCAAAGAATTCTGTAGGCAGGGGCGGACTGACCATTAGAGCACTCTGGCATGGACCGAGGGCCCGTGGCCAGTAGGGGGCCCGCCCCCAGGGCAGACGCGGCAGCAGGGGACATCAGGAGATGAGCGCTTCCATTGCGCTCATCTCCATAGTCATCAGTATTGTGCAGCGGCAGAGGAGGGAGAGACGTGTTCTCTCCCTGTTCCTCTGATAGGCTGCCAGCACTAGGCTGGCAGCCTATCAGAGGCCGGTGCAGGCGGCGCGATTACATCATCGCGCCGCCGGAGCGGTACAGCTTGAGACACAGGCCGGAAGAGGCCTGCATCGCATCGCATCACTGGAGGTAAGTATAAGTGTTCTTTTTTTTTTTCTTGGGGCTACTGGCACTTAAGGGGGACTAATGGCACTTAAGGGGGCCGCTACTGGCACATAAGGTGGACAGCTACTGGCACATAAGGGGGCTACTGGCACATAAAGGGGATGGCTACTGGCACATGAGGGGGGACTAATGGAACATGAGTGGGGACTAATGGCACATGAGGGGGGCCTAATGGCACATAAGGGGGGACTACTGGCACATAAGGGGGGACTACTGGCACTTAAGGGGGCTGCTACTGGCACATAAGGGGGACAGCTACTGGCACATAAGGGGGGACGGCTACTGGCACATAAGGGGACTACTGGCACATAATGGGGACTACTGGCACATAAGGGGGGAGGCTACTGGCACATAAGAAGGGACAGCTACTGGCACATAAGGAGGGACGGCTACTGGCACATAAGGAGGGACGGCTACTGGCACATAAGGAGGGACGGCTACTGGCACATAAGGAGGGATGGCTACTGGCACATAAGGAGGTACGGCTACTGGCACATAAGGAGGGACGGCTACTGGCACATAAGGAGGGACGGCTACTGGCACATAAGGAGGGACGGCTACTGGCACATAAGGGGGGACGGCTACTGGCACATAAGGAGGGACGGCTACTGGCACATAAGGAGGGACAGCTACTGGCACATAAGGAAGGACGGCTACTGGCACATAAGGAGGGACGGCTACTGGCACATAAGGGGGGACTACTGGCACATAATAAGGGGGGGCTACTGGCACATGGGGGGAAGCACAAGAGAGGCACTTATTACTGGCACATGGGGGAGAGGCACAAGAGAGGCACTCATTACTGGCATATGTGGTGGCATGGAGAGGCACGTGTTACTGGCACATTATTATGGGGCACTATGGGGGCTTCTACTGAGGCCACAAAGAATGGGTATTTTATATGGGGAGCTCTGTGTGATACTAGTATTACCAGGGGTATTATCTGTTTCTGCAGTGTAGTATTGGGGAGCACAGCGGCACAGTATTGGGGGTAGTAGGATGATTTGTCCAGAAGATGGGAGGATGATGGAAAAGTAGTAAACTAAGATTTTTTTTTTGTTAAACTGCAGAGATGGAAAATGGCGACAACATGGCGGTCTGGTCTGAAGGTCTGAAAGGAGAAGACGAGGACAGAAAACATCTACATCAAAGGAGATGTCACAGGACGTAATAGGTAAGTGCCCTGCATTTCTGTAGTGATGGGATCAGAGGCATAACGATAGTGGTGTGACCAGTAAGTGGAGGCGGGATATAGGTGTGGCTGGAGGTAGGGCATGGGTGGGGCCTGGAAGCTCACAATCACTAATGGAGATCAGTGATCAAAAACTGACCGCGTGAAAGCAGCCTAAAGCTTTCAACCATTTCAGAGTGTTAGATCATATATGCAACTGCGAATGAGCCACAGGAGGTTCTTATTCATAGGTCAAGCTGTGATGAGATTGACTTTAACCTATGACCTTCATGCAACACACATGCAACCAAGGGACAATCCAATGGTGATATCTATAGATAGTGCTTGTGTGCAACTTTTTAGAGAGACGAAGCTCCAAATGTGCTCTATATTAAATCTATTAGCATGAATTGTATTTGAGATTTGATCTCAGCTTGTTTTTGGTTCTGCAGACGTGATTCTTGGTCTGAGCGACTTTCTGTATTTGTCTGCTTACCCTTGAGTCCTGACCACAGCTTTACCCTGCCCATACCTGAGCACTTGTAACCTTCAACCTTGGCTATGTCTCTTTCTACCAGTCTTGACTACATTCCTATGTTCTCTGCTTCTTCATGACACAACAAATCCTTGCCGTGGATGGACAAAATCTGTTAGTAGCCTATTAGACTGCACCTTGGAGTTACCATCTCCATTCTCTGAAGATCCAAGATGAGCTAGTCAGCTAGTTAGTGCCATTATCTGTGGCACCCTGTTGATGATGGAGACCAATACGTAAGAAACTCAGATGCTGTTTCAGTATAAACATCCAAGCTACAAGTCCCTGCTTGCTCTGCCTTATTTCTGTAAAACTAATGAGGGAGTGATGACAGTTTATAGCTCCTGTTTATGGAGCTTTCTGCACACTACAAGGTATCTGTAGGAATTAGTGTTCAGCCATCAACCTGCTCTTACCATAATTGTACTATATGCAACCAATGCAGACCAGTAGGTAATGGGACACAATTATTAAAACCTGCGTTTTAGACGTCGGTCTTAATAAGCCCTATACCTGGTGGTGGATCCATTGGAGTTATGAAGAGACGCAGCCCTTTGATAGATCCACCGCCGCTTCTAACTGTAAGACAGCTTCCTAGCCTAAAACAGTCATAGAAAAGTAAATGAGACACGCCTGCCCGTCCCCTTCCCTTCCCTGCTCATGCCATGCCCACTTTTTTAGACCTAGTGTGAACTGGGAGAAGTCGCAGATTGCGTCGCAAAGTACCAATACCAGTAGTAGTCCCAATTCTCACTGGACAGTTAGAGTGAGAAGGGGACGCAGGATGATAGGTGTAGTTCTACTCTGGGACACACTGAGATTGTGGCCTCTTGCCTGGGGAAAGTAAGGTGCCCTTGTTGTCAGAGTGAGGTTTAAAGGATAACTGTCACATTTAGACCCTAATTTAAATTTTCATATATGTAGTTAATAATAACATAATATTCCTGAAATAATAACTATTAGACTTATTTACCCCATATTTAATAAGATTCAGCCCTTAGCAACCAGTCTGCATAAAACTGCAATTTCACTATTCTGTTAAGATGGCCGCCCTCAGCCCTGAGGTTAATCCATAGGACGCCTGCAGTGAAGTTAGTGAAGACCAGCACTGTATAGGGGGGTCTTGCAGTGAAGTTCCCAGCTCTGGCTGAAGCCTGTAGTCCTCCTACAACACAGAGGGGTTGCCCAAGCTCTCCTCTTACCACATGATGCTTTCATTTATACACTGAGCAGGCGGAAGATCTCCCTTCCTCAGCTGCTCCAGACACATTATTTTTTAAACATGCCTGGAGTCTGTTCAAGTGGCACATTATCCAGCACTGCTAAGGGAGTGTCTGCCAAGCACGAGGCTGTGGAGAAGTGCACACAGCCCAGCACTGTTATCCCCTGCCAGGGAGGACCTGCATTTTTATCCATTCCCTTACAACGTTTACTCTAGCTGTCCCTGCCTGTGCGTCCTCCGTCTACCTCTGAGCAAACTGATAGACAGAAGAAGCCTAGAAACCTGATTTTAATCTCAGATAACAATAGCCAATACTGGGGACAAAAATGTGGCTTTTAGGGATTATTTATTAAACAATCAAAAATTAAAACAGGGCCAACAAGGTAATATTAATCACCAAAATCAAATAGTCAAAAAAAATAAGAATGCGACAGTTATCCTTTAAGAAAAGGAGACCAGACGATGATGCAGGTTGCAGATCTACCAGAAGTATTAACTGAAGAACAAGTTCTAAACAATTATATACATAAAGTAGAGGCACAGCTCTTCAAGGGGTTGTCTCACTTCAACAAATGACATTTATCAAGTAGAGAAACTTAATACAAGGCACTTACTAATGTATTGTGATTGTCCATATTGCCTCCTTTGCTGGTTTGATTCATTTTTCCATCATATTATACACTGCTCGTTTCCAAGGGTTATAACTACCCCTATATCCAGCAGTGGTGGCCATGTTTGCACGCTATAGGAAAAGCCCTGGCCTTTCAAGTGGCACTTTTTCCTATACTGTGCAAGCACAGTCACTGCTGCTGGATTGCAGGGTGGTCACAAAACCCTGGTTATGAGCAGTGTATAATGTGATGTAAAAATGAATCCAGCCAGCAAAGGAAGCAATATGGATGATAACAATACATTTGTAACTGCCTTGTATTAACTTTCTCTACATGATAAATAGCATTTGCTGAAGTGAGACCAATTCTTTAAACAGTTCTAATAGTTTTCGGGTTGAATTGCTTGTATAACACTTTTCTGAATTCCAATCCAGCCTAGAGGTGCAATTGCTCACAAAAATATATGTCTGCAATTCCCAGTGCAGGATGTAAATCCTAAAACAGAAACACAATCTGTTACATTGGCAAGACATAAATGTGCATTACCCATATGCTTGCTGTTTGAGTTTGCCCCAATCTGCTTCATTCTTTCACATCCAATGGGAGTTCCATTCCAGATTTGGCCACTGTACCCCATGCTTTACATGTCATGTCATTACATAAAAAGTGTGAGCCAAATGTACTGTATAATAAAAGGATTACCGGTACTTGATTTTTAAAACCTATGCCACATGATACATAATTCAAGCAAATGGTTTTAGGCTTATTACTGTCATTTTGATTTCTTCTATTGTTCTTATTTCTTTTCTTATTGGATTTGGTGTATTGATGCTGGGTTTCTATATTTTATTTGGTATTGATTACGTGATGATGGTTATAAATTATACAATATTCTCTTTTAACCTTATTCATTAGTTAGAGGCTTCTGGCCTTTTATTGATTGCTTTATTTTAGATGACTTATAAGTTTATTGAGTAGAATCCTTAAACTTATTCTCTGCTGTTTTCATTTACCTTTTTATTAATTTCCCAAAATACATTCTGCGAGTCTCTTAGCTTTGGTTTTCCCTGGGCAATTTTTTCCTTTAATGAAATGATCTTTAACTCAAATCTCTACCAGTTCGTGTTAACTAGTGGTGATTGATCCCCTATCTACATTTTTTCCGATCCTAGCGGCACTGAACCCGCATGTAACATACTGCTTGGCAACACATCACAGCTGTGGCCAGTCATTAGCTCCAGAGGTGCACATAAACCCCCATCCATTTTAGCAGTCTGCATGCGGGGACCGAAGCACAGTGAAGACAGAGGTGGACTTACAGAGTCAGAACTGAGCGCTAGGAGCTGTTAAAGGGGTTGTGGTATGAAAAATATTCAAAGTTTTTCAAAATACCACATGGATCTGAATAATTTAGTAATTGCATGTAATTAAAAATTTTGTATAGCCTCTGAGCTATAAAATGTATCTCTATAGCGCCACCTCCTGTTTGTTTGTTTTTTCATTATTCCTTGTCCTCCTAACTCAGGTGGTCGCACGCACACAGTTGAAGTGTTCAACGTTCACCAGCCCTATCTTCTGTTGAAAGCTTTGGCAGTAACAAGGCAAGAGCTGCAGCAGAATGGTCACACCCTAGCTTCCAGCCTTAAAGGGGTTGTCCAAATAATTTTTATTGATGACCTATCTCCAGAATAGATTATCAATATCAAAGTCCAACACCCGGCACACCTGCCGATCAGCTGGCTGAAGAGACGGTGTACGCTGTGCCAGCACAGCCGTCTCTTCATTGTTTACCTGCTCGCCGTTGCAACCGCAGCGGCAAGCAGGTGTAATTACAGAATGAGACAGCAATGAGACTTCAATGAGACAGCTCGCTTCTATTCAAGTGTATCCTCTTCAACCTGAGGATAGTTACTATTATATAGTAATCAATAAAAATAACTTAACCCCGTTAAATAAACCAAGCAGAACAATGGCAGCAATGAATGGGAAGATCTCTGGATCCATGTTAGGTACAGGGCTGGTTCTGGCTTTGTTAGAAAGAGGCTGTCATAGACTATATTACGTCCTATTACGTTTTACATCAATCATGGTATAACCCCCTTACGTATGCTACTCTCGACAAGTCTTGCTGGATGGGAGCTATTTAAAAACCTATGTGAAGTAGGACAACCACTTAAATTAAAGGTTAAATTAAAGGTGTTGTCCAAGTGTTTAGACCTGATGGCCCATCCTCAGGATAGGTCATTAGTATCTGGCCTGCAGGTGTCTGAATCTCAGCACCCTTGCTGATCAGCTATTTGAAGAGGTCACAGTGCTCAGGCTGTGGCCTCTTCCCAGGCCAGTGATATTACATTCATCAGTTACGTGACCTAGGAGCAGCTCAGTGCCATTCAAGTGAATAGGGATGGACGGCAATAATAAGCAAAGCCACTATCCAATGGATCTATCTGTGCTTGGTAAGGCTGAGTTCACACTTCAGTTGTTTCGTCAGTTATTTTCTTCAGTTATTGTGAGCCAAAATCAGGCGCAGGTCAAAAACACAGAACAGGTTCCAATGTTTTCATTATACCTAATCTTTGAGTAGCCTTCACTACTGGCCAATCGGATATTGATCATCAATCCTGAGAATACTGTAGTTTATCAATATCAGAATCTCAAAAAACGAGAAAAAAGGAGCTGCAAATTTGAAGAAAAGTATGTTTTTCTCTAGAAACAGCGCCGCTGTTGTCCATGGGCTGCATCTGGTATTGCAAGTAAGCCTAATTAGTTGGAATTGTCCAATTCCATTTAACTTCTTATGTACTACTATCAATGCTCACTTTGTCACTTTCTTAGTATCATCATCATCATCGCTGGGGCTTGACAGTTTTATACTGACAGCCTAGAGCCTAACAAAGGTCCTCAGCAGGGACCAGTATCAAAGAGCAAGTTTATGAAAACATAACTGCTTTCTTCCATAAAAAGTGCCACACCTGTCCATGGGTTGTCTCTGGTATTGCAGTTCAGCTCCATTGAAGTAAAAGGTTTTCACCTGTAATATCTAACATCAACTGTGTACCAATGTGGCTCTCTTTTGGGAAGAAAGCAGCCATGTTATTTTACTCTTGTACAGCCTCTTTTAAAGCCTCTTAGATAATAAGTTGGTTTGGAACTGCTGTGTCAAGGGCTTTATCCTGGCAGTGCCCTGGTACTCACTCTTTAATGCCTGCACAGGGATTAGGACTTTACTGCAGGGGAGCCACCAGGTCGCTACCTCTTGGAGTAATCCTGATATGGTAGACAGCTAACCCATGGAGGTCAGAGACACTGGTGTGAAGGATCAGTCAATACTCATAGTCAGTAACAGGCCAAAGTTGGGGCAGGCAGAGTTAATGTTAACACAAGAAACAGGTCCAAGGTCAGGGCTGACAGCAGAGAATCACAACGGTAACAAGGCACAGGTTGGTACAGTAAACGGGCAAGGAAAGAAAAGGAAACAGTAAGCTAGGAATCTAATTGCTCAGGTAAGGGAGTAAGATCAGCAGCACAGTGTTTTAGCAGAAGCTGATTAGCTATTAGAAGCAGCCGTGCAAGTGTAGCAAGCTCAGGAGGGGAGAGCAGAGGAGAGAATAGGAGTGATAGTAGTAAGAATGGTGGTTGTAGTTGTTACTCACTCGGATACTCCCCTGGGCTGTGCAGTGATGGAAAGGATGCCCCTTTCTTCCCTTTGGAGCACACCCTGGTCTTGGAGGATTCTCATGCCTGATGGTTGTTCAGGATGCCCTTGATGGTGATGAATTGTGACATGCAAGGCATGGTCCCCTGCAGCATTGGAAGAGGCAATAATGAGACAGTTTTGCAGTAGAACAGTGGAGAATCATGTTCAAGCACATCAGTTACAGTTCTCGGCATGCATGGACTGGCAGTTCTCACACAAGTGCAATTTTACAGATCTTTTAAGATTATATGATTGTACAGGTGGTTAATAGACCAAGATGTTTCTTTAAAGCAAATGTTCCTCTCACTGCTCTTCTCTGTCCCTCACTTAAGCATAAGAATCACAAATAAGGTTCAACACTTTTCTTTAAACAATGCAACCACAGGGCAAACCCCAATAGCTGTTCGTTGCAGGTCGTGACTTGGTGGCTTCGCATGCTGTTGCCAGCGGCAAGGTTTCGTGGTCGCCGCATGTGTGGGCTGTGACATGGTAGCCTCACATGCAGTTGCCGCTGGCAACATGGTGCTTTGCATGCGAGTCACTTTCCCGTTTATTTGGTGGTTTCCCCTTTCTGGTTTGCACGGGGTTAACAGTGTGTGTGCTAGGTGAGCTAGGTGTGGCCTCAGGGCTCTTTATATTCTGGTGTGGTTGAGCCTGAGGTCAGTTTGTATGTTATTCAGCTAGGTGTAGGAGCTCTGCTCCTTGGCTGTGTGTTCCCCTATCTGTGTGAGCCACCCTTGGTTGGCATCGAGGTCCTTTGGCAAGTCCTGCGTGGTGTCTTGGTGTGCTCCTCCTTGTTCCCTTCCCCCACCTTGTGTGTTGGTTCTGGTGTGGGTTTGTGTGGAGGTATGTATAGTGGTTGTTCCGTGTAGGTGTGCTCTTGCCTGCATGGAACATTTACGTTCACACGTGTGGTTGTCTCCTCTGGAAGGGGGTTGCTTTCCCGGAGGGGTTTAAAAAATAGACAGTGTGTTTCCTGCCCGGAGCCTCTGTGCATCTGGTGTCCGCATGGAGGTCCGGGTAGATCTTGGCATCTCCACTCCATCTCGGCGGCGGTAGGTAAGTGTTGGTAACTTTAGGAGTTTGTTGCTGAGTTATACTTACCTGCCATTCGAGCGTAGGCCCTGTCTAGTTTGTGGTCAGCTGCTGGGCCACTGGAGACAAATTTTCATCCGTGGTGTAGGATGAATAGGTGGTCTCTGCCATGTCACCATCCTTCAGGGCAATACAGGGATTCCAGTGCTCCAGGTTCAAGGGTATGGGCCTCCTTACCATAGAAGGAGGAGTCTAGGGGCAGCTATAGGGACGCAATAGGAGGTGACCAGCTCCCTTTTTTCTGCATCCTGGCCTAGTAGCCATGGACATTGTATGGTGGGGAGTTTTCCCCCACTCCCCACCATGACAATAAGGTTGCTACAGGTTTCCTTGGTGGGATGTAGTATGGTGGGCATAACTGGATTCTGCTTTTTGGAAGCCTGTCCAGGTCAGGAAGCCTCCACACTTCTGGACAATATTGCTGTAGAGCCTATTAAATCCTATCAGACAGCTTATCTCCAAAGAATTTCTACTCGCACCTCCTTGTAAGGGGTCCCTTACCCTGACCAAGAATCTGCCAGATAATCTGGTGGTTATCTGACAGTGTAAAGGTGACACAAATTACCTGACGAACAAGTGAAATGCTCATTTGTCGGGTAATATGCTTGTGTGTGGACATCTAAATCATAGTTTAACAGAAAATTCAGACGGCACTCCAAAAGTATTTCAATGCAATTTAGTTTTATTCATGGTATTGCCGGACTTATTTTACAGGCAACGTTTCTGGCATATTATGAATTGCCCTTCATCAGGCTTGTATGGCAGCACTTTCTGTATGAACGCCGGCGTTCATACAGAAAGTGCTGCCATACAAGCCTGATGAAGGGCAATTCATAATATGCCCGAAACGTTGCCTGTAAAATAAGTCCGGCAATACCATGAATAAAACTAAATTGCATTGAAATACTTTTGGAGTGCCATCTGAATTTTCTGTTATATGTACAAGTACCCTGAGGTGGAGCGGGATACAACCCCTGACGTGCACCCTACAGCCAAGAAGTGGCGGAAGTGCCGTGGCTACACAAATTGTATATCTAAATCATAGTTTGCCGGCAGCAGATCGTACCATCAACTCTGCTGCCGGTAAAAAAAGAGTCTGTATGGGGACAAGCGGTGGCATAAGCTATTGCTCCTCTCAGGGCTAGCGCGTCCTATAGGTGGACTAGGCAGCTGTCTAGGGCGCCCCTTGGGAAGGGGCACTGCCAGGAGCACCGGCCCCCCTTATCATGCAGCCACCCGAGAGCTCTATAGAGAGCCTCAGGCGGCTGCAGCACTGCCCGGGCTGGCACGTCCATTAGGGAGCACTGCCCGGGCGCAGCATGAAGAGAGGGACTGACAGGAGGGAAGTGCTCAGCGCTTTCCTCCTGTCAGTTCCTCTGGTGTAGCCTGGCTGAGCTCTGTCCGGGTCCGTGGGTACAGTAGCTTTTGTTTCCTGTACCCAGCCGGACTGACAGGAAGTGCTCACTTAGTGAGGGGTGGTGGGGAGAGAGTGACAAGGGAGGGAGGGGGGGAGAAAGAGAGTGACAAGCGAAGGAGGGGGACGAGAGTGACAAGGGAGGGGGATGAGAGTGACGAGGGAGGGGGATGAGAGTGACAAGAAGGGGGAGAGAGTGACAAGGGGGTAAGAAAGAGAGTGACAAGGGATGGTGACGAGAAAGAGAGTGACGAGGGAAGGAGGGTGTGAATGAGAGTGACAAGGGAGGGAGGAGGGGAATGTGAGTGACAAGGGAGGGAGGGGGGAATGAGAGTGACAAGGGAGGGAGGAGGGATGAAGAGAGTGACAAGGGAAGGAGGGTGGGAAGAGAGTGACAAGGGAGGGGGGAATGAGTGACGAGGGAGGGGGGATGAAATTGACAAGAAGGGGGAGAGAGTGACAAGGGGGTGAGAAAGAGAGTGACAAGGGAGGGGGGTGAGAAAGAGAGTGACAAGGGAGGGAGGGGGAATGAGAGTGACAAGGGAGGGAGGGGGAGAATGAGAGTTACAAGGGAGGGAGGGGGAATGAGAGTGACAAGGGAGGGAGGGGGAGAATGAGAGTGACAAGGGAGGGAGGGGGAATGAGAGTGACATGGGAGGGAGGGGGGAATGAGAGTGACATGGGAGGGAGGGGGGAATGAGAGTGACATGGGAGGGAGGGGGGAATGAGAGTGACAAGGGAGGGAGGGGGGAATGAGAGTGACATGGGAGGGAGGGGGGAATGAGAGTGACAAGGGAGAAAGGGGGGGGGAATGAGAGTGACAAGGGAGAGAGGGGGTGAATGAGAGTTACAAGAAGGGGGAGAGAGTGACAAGGGGGGGTGAGAAAGAGAGTGACAAGGGAGGGCGGTGAGAAAGAGAGTGACAAGGGTGGAGGGAGGGGGAATGAGAGTGACAATGGAGGGAGGGGGAAATGAGAGTGAAAAGGGAGGGAGGGTGGGAGAAGAGAGTGACAAGGGAGGGGGGGATTAAGAGAGTGACAAGGGGGGGAAAGAGTGACATGGGAGGGTGTGGGAGAAGAGAGTGACAAGGGAGGAGATTGACATCCATCACATACAATGCAACACTTACACACAAAGATAGTGCACCAGTTGCACACAGAACCAGAAACATACAATGCATCCTTTACACACACTGAAACACAATGCATCTCTTACACACACTCAATGCAACCCTTACACACACTACTACATCCCTTACACACACTCACTGCACCCTTTACACACAATGCACCCCTTACACACACTACTACATCCCTTACACACACTCACTGCACCCTTTACACACAATGCACCCCTTACACACACTACTGCATCCTTTACATACACAGAAACACACCTTGCAGCCCTTAAACATACAAACACAGATTCACACAACGCATTCCGTACACACATTCAGAAACAGACAATACATACCTTATACACAAACACAAACTTCTTTCTATCCCTTACACAAAAACACACTGCATCCACTACACACACACACACTGCATCACCTACACAGACTGGTATCCCTATACACTACATTCCATAAGCGCACACATTAGATTCTCTACAGCAATACATAACACATCCCCTACACACTTCACCCACTGTGAACAAACTCATGGGTGGAACACGTAGGTGGACTTATGGGTGGGCCTTATAGGCATACTCACCGACAGGCCCTGGGGCTCAGACCTTGAGCTGTGTAAAGAGCCCCAAAAAATAGAGCTGCTTCCCGTTCTCCCAGAACATGTGGGAACATTTTTGTGAGCACAGTTACAACCAGCCTCCAGAGAGCCTGTTGTACACCAGCCCCGTGGAGCCAGACTGCAGCTAGAGCCCATCATCATCCTCATCTGGGTGTAAGTAGGCAATCTAGTATATTATTCGTGGCACTAGTCTCTAATTCTTTCTGTCCAGGGTAACAATTCTGCCCTAAACCCATTCTTTATGGCAGGATTGGTTTATATATGACTATTTTATGGAGGATGAAAATACTCAATAAGGCAATGTATAAAAAAAAATACTGTTTGATGCAAGAAATAAAGCAAATATGGATTTTTTGTAACATAAATGTCCCAGATATATGTTTTGAAATGTATACCTATTTAATACTAATACCAAACATATATTAAAAGATATAAGCTTGATTAAATCCACAATTAAAATACTTCATAAGTATAAAAAGGGGAAACAGCATCCAAAAGACAAACGGACTACAGGAGGTACAGTATATATTAATATTTACATGCTACATAATGATTTAAGACAATCACATATTCTCATAAACAAAGTATACTAATATAGCACTCATCTTAGGGAAGTTATCAGTGGTAAACTTTGTATATAATAGTATAAAATTCACCTAAGATGTATATATGAAGGGTTTTATAAATAATTCACACAATAGATGCAAAATATACTGACCGGCAGACAGGGGCGGATTGGCTATAGACCTTACAGGGAAATTTCCCGGTGGGCTGATGCCCAGGGGGCCGCCTGAGCCCTCCTCATGGCCGGCCAGTGGAAGTTTTTGGGAATGTATTTTGTGCTGCTGTTGGCAGTATTTTGTGAAGGACTGTGGGATTTGGCTCTGTTGGGGTTGTATAATGTGCCACAATATGGTATTGCTAACCCTGCCTTCCATCAGTTTGGACCCGACTACAAAACAGGGCCACTTTTAGTATTTTTTCCAGGGAGGGCCACTTTAAGTTCCCAGTCCACCCCTGCCCGCAAACCATCCAACGCGTTATGCAGGTCTTTATATTTTGCTCACAACTGCCTGGAAAAAGCCAGGGAATGGAAGATGGAGGAACGGGACCCAGGGCATAGGATTGGAGGGTAAGGTGCAGATAAATATGAATCTTTCACTAGGTGGTCCATGCTGGGGACCATAAGTTAATAGTTAATAATTCCCTGAAATCTCTTTAAGAAAACAAGAAAAAGGAGGTCTCTCAAGCCTCGGCACATGCTGTCTGCCGTACCTGCAACGTTCGAGAAAGATGTTTTATGCTTAATCCAAGTTTTTATAAGCTTAGAAGGAATTTCTGATAAGACTGAATTTAAAACTTGAAGATTCTAAATTGGGAATAAGTTGAATGTTCTGCAAAGATTTCAATTTATATAATCCTGAAATTGGGAATATGGTGAGGTCGGATCATCTTTAATATAACTGCAGGCAGCCGTAAGAGGAAGCATAGTAGTAGAGATATTTTTGACAGTTGAATTATTAGGAATATAGATTCATAGTAAATTTCTCTGATGTATTTTTTAATGTGAAGGAAATCTAAGTAATGAGCAAAAGTATTTGACAGAGCAGTATTTGACACATACATATATATCCCACACACACACATTTTCTACACAGTGGTGTGCATAGTAATTGTATGTTCTCAAAATCAAGAATAAGAACAGAATGGGTTACCCTCTGTGCCCCAATTGATTGTTGTGATTTGGAAACATAGGTTTTTGACCTGGAAAACCTAGGAAGATAGTACTGAAGAGTATTTTCACAAAAAATACAATTAAGGAGACTCTTCTATGGGTCATTAAGGGGAAATACTTTTAGTAAACAATGAGAACAGTGTTATGTCTTTGGAACTAATGCATGATCACCAAGAGTTCGTCGTCACCTACCATATAAAATTTTCTGTATAATACTGGTGTTTTCTTATGTGGCAGATGAGTCTTTCGACCAGGATATCTTAGTACGTATATGACAGGTTTAATGAAAGAGCTAACAGAACAGGGGCATCAAGAGACAGTCCCACAAAACATCAACTAGAGAGCCCTTTGATCTTGAATGAAGGATTGCTGAACTGAGAGTCTGAAGCACTTGGTGACATGAGACCTGATCAGGGGCGGACTGGGAACTTAAAATGGCCCTGGAAAAAATATTAAAAGTGGCCCGTTTTGTAGTCGGGTCCAAATTGATGGAAGGCAGGGTCAGCAATACCATATTGTGGCTCATTATACCACTCCAACAAAGCCAAATACCACAGTGCTTCACAAAATACTGCCACCAACAGCAAAAAATACATCCCCAAAAATGTCCACCAGCCGGCCGCGAGGAGGGCTCAGGCAGCCCCCTGGGCATCGGCCCACCGGGAATTTATGCATATATGTACTGCATGTTTGTAGGTAGTACATATTCTGCATACAAAAGAGATCAAGCCTATTTAGATGGAGCATGCCACAGGGGCATATGTTAGTTTGTGGCCAGATGGGAGTAGTAGTACTCACAGTTCTGATACTCTCTGGATTTGGGCAGTAATGTGGAATGGCGCACCTTTTCTACCCTTCAGGCCACTCCCTGGTTTCGGGATTCTGCTGCCTGATGGTGTTTAGTTGGCCTTGGTGTTAGCGGTTGCAGTGAGGTGCAAGGCAGCTTGAGTCAATAAGGCCAGGTTAATTGTAATACATTCTTTGTCTCAAACTGTAGCAGTTAATAGATAAGTCACACAAGCACTGTACAAGTTAAATGCAGGTTCCACAATTGGTATATGCAATTCCCAAGGCTGCATATATTTCCCTTTTTTAAGCAAACGGTACATTCTTTCCTTTGTCGTTCTAAGGGGTGCACATTCTCTATCTCCATATATAGATATCTTTATTATCCTTAGTGGAATACAGTCTCTGAAAAGAGGCCCCTATCTGTACTTTAGTTATGATGGGAGACCTTTGGTTTGTCTTCTCCCACTACATGCAGAGATCTCTGAAAACTCAAGACATGTGTGTTTAGGTTTCTCTGACAGTGTGGTCTGCAATCTCCTTTAGTATGGCTGCGTGACCTGAAAAAGTATCTTTCTTTCCAAGGGTTGTCACATGAATTGTCCTTTTTTACTTTGGCAATCCACCGAGGAAAACCTGCTTTCCTATTACTATGCTCCACACCGCCTGCTAGTTGTTCACTGGTCTGCAGCTAGCTCCAGACTAAATTCTATTCCTTCTAGAGAGGAAGGATGGTGCAGCCCTGCCTAGCCACTAAGGAACATCCTACTCCATACACAGCCTAGGTGACATGTAATACATGAATATAATGCATTAAATACGGTGACTTCGACACTAACAAAGCTTTGCAGTGAGCTCCAGGACACTACATTAGGGATATCCTTGCATGGAGATTTGATCTAAAGAAGCACTTCCACAATTTTGTTATTCTCTGACCTGTTAGAAAGGTAAATGATGTAAACTGTAGTGAAGGTAATTATTTTTTTTTACCAGTGACTTTATTTGTAAGGTTCCCCCTGCCTTTTGATCCTGAGCTATGTCATTTGACCAGCACTTTGACTCTCCAAATAACACAAAATCCTATGGCTGGAAATGAAGCCAGTTTCTCTATGTAATCCCATGGAAGCCTCAATGTCAGTCTCATAGGAATGAACAGAGAAGTAACTGACGTCCTGATCTGTGTCAGTTGAAGATCAGACTGACATGACACAGATAAGCATCAGAAGGGAGGCTATAACTCACAAATACAGTCACTGGTAAGACAATTACCATAACCACAGTTTACATCATGTACCTTTCTAACGGGTTAGATAGAGAATAAAAACATCTGTGGGAGTTTTTCTTTAATTCAAATTTCCATGCAAGGCTGATCCTAATGTAGTGTCCTGGAGTAGTAGTCTTTCTACAGGTCAGAGAATAAAAATGACTATGGGAGTTCTTTAAGTAAATATAGGAACGGACAAGTATCTCAGATTGTAGTGTGCTGTATCTAAGAGTGTAGTGTTTCACTTGGACATAGATGAACTACCTCAAGGGGTAAGTTATGGATCCCAGAGAGGATGAAACAACCTCAGTGGATCCATACACAGCTACATAAACAGGGGATGATGGCCCCAAAGCACATATAAAAATGTGGTACCTTTCTGGTGCTGCTGGACACCAACGCACTTGAATTCAGTAAATTTTGCAATTTATGCATTCTCCATAGATATATCTTACTAGCTGAATAAGTTGGACGTATGCCATTATCTAAACAGAAGGTCGGACAAGCAGTCAGGGTAGAGAGGAGAGAGGTTAGATGCAAGTCGGTTTAGAGAGTGAATCTTGCATTGAGTTCATTCTGATTTCATTATCTTAATGGTTGTTCTGTGGATATTACTGTGTGAAACTTTGGCAATTCCTTAAGTCAGACTAATTACAAGGAATTACAATCAATAAATGAACTAAGTAGGATGCCACTCACTGCCCTTAGTGCTGCCTAAAAAAAAAAGAAAAAGAAAATCAAACGTTTACCATATTTTGTAACAATTTTCACGTCAATGGCTACGATCAATATGACTTCAAGAGTAGTCCATAAAGGGTTTTGCTGAGATTCATTCTACTATTATTAGGATGTGTTTCATCATCTTATAGTATAAGTCACCAGTAAAAAGGCTAAAATTAATCAAAGACAGAACCTGACTAATGGTAAAGACTATGGACACCTTTAGGTTTTTTCATTGCATTGGCTGTTTTATGGTCAACATTTACTCCAATGGAGTTCATGGCCTATAAACGGGTTGTCTCACTTCAGCAAATAGCATTTATTATGTAGAGGAATTTAATACCAGACACTTTCTAATGTATTGTTATTATCCATATTGCTTTGTTTGCTGGCTGGATTCATTTTTCCATCACATTATACACTGCTCCATTCCATGGTTACGACCACTCTGCAATCCAGCAGAGTGGCCGTGCTTACACAATATAGGAAAAAGAACTAGCCTATGAACCCTCCCACAGTACCGGCCACCAGAGAGGCCAGCACTTTCTCATATAGTGTGCAAGCATGGCCACCACTGATGGATTGCATGGTGGTCATAACCATGGAAACGAGCAGAGTTTAATGTGGTGGAAAAATGAATCTAGCCAGCAAAGGAAGCAATATGGACAATCACAATACATTAGTAAGTGGCTTGGATTAACTTGCTCTACATGATAAACGCCACTTGCTGAAGTGAAACAACCCCTTTAAGGTTGATTTTGATGCTTCATAAAAAATGGATAATGAAAAGAGACAGTGGACTTTTTTTTATACATGGTCTAGTGACAGCAGGACCTGGACTAGACAGATGTCTGAGACGGAGCCGACAGGTTGGTTAACAACCCTCACAGTGGTGCCAACACAAAAGTGGATGCACATCTTGGTTACTGCTTCCTGTCCTGGATGTGGTAGAAGGTGTGGTGCAGCCCCCGAATGTTAAATGCCTCTGAGAAGCAGGAAAGAAATACATACAGATGCATAGGTGAACTTTACTTTTGCTTTCAGTGCTTACAATGTTTAATGTTTTTTTCTTCTGTACAACTATAGAGGTTAATATTCTTCACACAGACAACAACAGTTCACAACCACACATTTATAGACAGTGGGTCTCCTGACTCCTCTCTTTTCTCTTCCTCCACATTCTCCACTCTTTGGCCTCATGCACACGACAGAATGTTTTTGCGGTCCGCAAAACAGGGTTCCGTTGTTCCGTGATCCGTGTCCGTTTTTGCTTCCGTTGTATTTCCGTGTGTCTTCCCTTTTTTTTTTTTGCGGACATGACCCAGAAGATATTACCAAAAGACAGGCTGACAATTTGCCAAATGACTGCCAAGGGATCCTCAAAAAAACGCGGACGCGGAACGCGGATGACACACAGATGGCCATCCATATTTTTTCACGGTCCCATTGACTTGAATGGGTCCGCGAACCGGTTTTCACGGACAAAAATTGGACAGGTTATATTTTTTGACAGACAGTAATCACGGACCACGGACGCGGAGGACAAACAGTGCATTTGACGAGTTTTCCACGGACCCATTGAAAACCAATGGGTCCACAGAAAAGCACGAAAAACGGCTCAACGGACACGGAATCAAACAACGGTCGTGTGCATGAGGCCATTGGATGAGGCTACACCGACTTTTCTAGGAGACCGCTACACCTACTTTTCTTTGCACAGAGTTTTCCATTGCATCGGTTGCAACTTCCAGGGTCATCTAGAAAGCCTCAATTGTTAGTAAAATATATTTCTAATATAAAGGTCCAGGCTTATATATAATGCCAACCCCACCCATCATTCATATGCTGATCCAGAACAGTGCAACTCTCATCATTTCAAGAGATTAACCTGCTACTTCCTGACATTTATTTATATACTGTTACATATCACATGGGAGAATATAAATACAGAAGTACAGAGTACAGAAGAAACATTAGGATAAACCCCAAATTTTATCTCAAATACCTTTCCACCCACTCAATATGTCCTTCACCCTGCTAGTAATCTGAATTTCTTCATTGTGAGACATAGCTCCAGGAAGAGCACAGGTGGCCATATCAGGCCCCAAGTGACTGCAGGGACTAATGGATGCATAAGAAGGCACGAGTGTTATAAATGAATAATTGCCAACCGTACTAAATTTGCATGACTGTCCCTTATTTTTGCGCTATCTTAGGTTTAAAATGGACAGGGTTTATTTTATCCCCACCCATAAATAGTCAGTCCGTGAATTTTCCAACTACAATGTTGTTAAGTATGTAAATGTCACATGGTGGGTGGGCAGCTCCGTAACCGATTGTACACTGGAGCCCGAGGAGCGTCATGCTATGCCTCTGTAAGACTGATTGATGTCAATGTGCTCAACAAATTATAATCTGTACCTTGGAGAGAGCTGTCAGCTGAAAGACACCATTATTTTCCTTCCAACATTACCCATTATTATTAATTGTGAGTGCGGGTGTCATCGCTGGCAATAAAAGACATGCAAAGCAGCGAATAAATGGTGCCAGAAAATGCTGAAAACATGAATTATGGAAATCAGTTAATGCGTTATTTATAAGGCAACGTGTCTGTCAGCGCATGAAAAAATGGCAGATAAAGGTTTTTAAATTAGAATACAATGTAAACAAATCTAGTGTTATCACAATATTACACAGAATGCCGAGAAGACAAGAATACGGAATCCTTCCATCTAGAACGTTTTTTTTGTTGTTTTTTTTGGTCTTTTCTTTTTGAAAGATATACCAAAGACATGGCGAGAAGAACACAAGGTCAACTTTTGTTTCCCTTGTGAATAGTCAGAACTTTCCTAGACTGGGATTCCATTTTGTACCATACTGATCTGATTTTATCCAAACAGATTACAGGTTGTCATTAAATGGATCTATCAAAGTAGGTATTGTTATTGTAGGGCCACACGGTCAGGTTTCTTGATGAATTTTTGGAAGCCAAAATTAGGAGTGCATCATAACAGGAGAGTATTTGCAATAGCTCTAGCAGAAAGAGTGAGCTAAAATTCCTAAGCCAGTATGCGAGACAGCAGACTTTAGGATATGTTAACCCCTTAGTGACCACCCATACACCTTTTTACGGTGGTCACTAAGGGGCCTTAGGCTGGGCCGCCGCCGCCCTGCTCTAACAGCCGGGACCGACAGGAGTGCCGATCCCGGCTGTTTAACACTTTACATGCCGCAGGAAATGTCGCCCCCCGCATGTAAAGTGCTGACAGAGGGAGCATGGCTACATGCTGGAGGTAATAGGGGAGTTTGTTGCTAGTCGGCCTATTCACTCCTGTAATTTAGCTCACTGGCCCCTGATATTTCCCATACGGCACAGGTAGGTGAGTGCTAGGACCCGAGCTACTTGAGAACCCTTGGCGCGGTGCTCGGGCTCAGACATATCCTCCACAGCAGGATATGTTTGCTAATTCTCAATTTTAACATCAGAATGAGGGTTAGTAAGACCGCAGACTTCACCTGTCCTTTCTATTGCTATTGTTATAGTGTTATATTGTTTATCACATCCACACAACTGCCATCTTGTGTAGGATGTCTATTGTGGTACTTGTGGTCCACTGCGGGCATCCTCCATTGTATGCATTTTTGCTGGGGATCGCCATTAGCAACGGACCACAAGTGCAGGATCTGCTCCCCTGTTTATATATGCAAAACTGCATCTTGGGTTTGAGTATTTCCTGCCTATTTAACACAAGCCATTTTTTCACTCGTTTTGTATATTGAGTTGTCTGGAGATGTATAAACTCCTAGGTAAATGTGCCTGATGTCTATCCACAGGCTACATTTAGGTGCACCTGTGAGGCCTAGGCCATATCAGCCAGTCTTGGGTGGGGCTCACAGCCTTCTCCCTCCTCCCATTGCAGGTATGGCTACATGCTGGAGGTAACAGGGGAGTTTGTTGCGAGTCGGCCTATTCACTCCTGTAATTTAGCCCACTGGCCCATACGGCACAGGTAGGTGAGTGTTGAGTCGGCCTATTCACTCCTGTAATTTAGCCCACTGGCCCATACGGCACAGGTAGGTGAGTGTTGGGTCCCGAGCTACATGAGAAACCTTGGCGCGGTGCTTGGGCTCAGACATATCCTCCACAGTAGGACATGTTGGCTATTTCTCAATTTTAACATC
Source organism: Bufotes viridis (assembly GCA_033119425.1). NCBI lineage: Eukaryota > Metazoa > Chordata > Amphibia > Anura > Bufonidae > Bufotes > Bufotes viridis. Next base: position 413,494,849 of record CM065590.1, on the reverse strand, counting down.
AGAATGAGGGTTAGTAAGACTGCAGAGTGCACTTGTCCTTTTTATTGCTATTGTTATATGGGTTGACACTAGCGTTAGGGATTCAGTTATGGCTTTCCGTTCTAACATGATTATAACGGAAAATAACGGAATCCATAGGACGGATCCGTTTTTCTGCCCATAGACTTGTATTATGATGGAATGCAAACCCTTAAAGGCATTCTGTTTGCCTTCCGTCCTAATAGAAGTCTATGGGAATCAAAATGGATCTGTCTGGTTCCCGCTATGCAAGACAGAAAAAAAAGGTTTGTTTTCCGTCTTGCATAAAGGCACCCAGACGGATCTGTTATGCTTTCCCATAGACTTCTATTAGGATGGAAAGCAAACGGAATGCCTTTTAAAGGCTTCCGTTTTGCATTCTGTCTGGGCATTCCGTTATTTTCCGTTATAACCATGTTAGAACGGAAAGCCATAACGGAATCCCTAACGCTAGTGTGAACCCACCCTAACACTTACTCCCTGCCCCCTCACCCAATCTGGAGATAAGGGATCAGGGCTTGGACATAGGACTGGGGCTTAACAGGGAGGCTCCTGCTCCAGCCACTTATCTCATATCTTGTGACAGGACTGTGAGGAGGAAGAGGAGGGGGGCATAGAGAGAAGATTTGTTTATATATTTTTCATTTAAAATTTTAAAATAAAAAAATAGTCTAAAGAAAAGGAGGAGATGAAGGTAGGAAGTGCTGGGATATTTTTTTGTGCATTTTTTGTGTTCAGTATTCCTTCAAGACATTTTGTGGAGAAGGACAGGCTTTGGCTTTTTTTACAAGGCGTCAATGAGATAGACTGGCACACATTTCACTAATATTGTACTGTAGCTTGGAATAGACAGTTCCAGCCGCAATAGTAGCAGGTTAAGACGGCTATAAGGCTAAGACACCACTAGAGGAGGAAGGTGGGTGTGGAGCTGACAGACATATATCATGGTCCCAGGGAAGCCTGTGGCAATCTGTCTGTTTGTTGGATTATCTGTAGGTCACGGGGAAAACTGCAATGTTTGTCCTGGCTGCACATCCCTGCCAGCTGTCACTCTCCCCTGTACTCATTATCTTCGAGCCTCCAAAAATAGATTTTTGCCAAGAGGTTAAGGCGAGAGATTTGTCTATCCTAACACAACACTGCCCTGCTGGCTGTCCCCTCTCCAATGTGCAGATGGGTTGCTTAGTCTTAAGACTGTAGCAATAATAATCAATGTCAGACATTGCACTCAATCAATTCTGTCTTTTCTGTTAAAATAGAAACAAAACATGGTTCTAGGTTTATGGGAACTGCGGCCACATAAGTCAGGATCCCTAGGAGTAACCCGAAAGTGGAGAGAAATACACTACGCTCCATTATTAGTGCACTTCATGGTAGTTTTTTTTGATATGGCACAATTATTTTAATAGCTTAAATTATGACTAAAACTGTCTAAAAATAATGAAAAAGGCCCTTTACATGAGACATTAAAGGATCTTAGAGTTCTTAGGGAGCAACTATATGAAAATGGGGATGTTATACAAGAAGAAATGGTACGGAAATTGTACACAGCAGGGTGCAGTGATCTGTATGGTTGTCTATATTCCTTAGATATTCTTCCAGTGATGTATTTGTAGATAGAGGCATTACCCACTGTATTGCCTGTTTCCGTTCACTTGGGTTATAACCAGTATTCACTTTAAACTTGTTAGCATGCAGTTTGATCTATGAATTGTATCCAGTGGCATAACTAGAAATGACTGGGCCCCACAGCAAATTTTTGAATAGGCCCTTCCCCTAGTGACTTCTTTGCAACCCCTTCCTTTCATGCAACCCCCACTCATGTGGCTAGTGAAAATCGCACTCTCAGACCAAGCCCGGCAGCTGCACCATCCGTTTCCTGCACTGTATATACTGTCACTGTATATAATGTCATTGTACAATACTGTTGAGGGGGCCCTGACAATAAAATCTTTTTGACCTCCTCCAGGGTGGTCCCCTTCTGAGTCCGGGTCCCAAAGCAGCCGCTTTCCCTGCTTCCACTACAGCTACGTCCCTGATTATATCCTTTCATATATTCTACTGAAAATCTTGTGATATTAGGCTTTTTATACTCGATCTAGTGTGCTTTGCATCAATTGTGTTTACTCCATTTTCCTGTATGTGTTTTTTGCATTTTATACGTACTTTCCTAATAAAGACTGACAATTAGTGACTTTTGTGGCCTCTGTATGGAGGCCACGGAGGTCATGACTAGCCCTAGCATCCAGCAAGGCAGGGGTCATGGTTGGGTCACATATTCTAGTAAATTCTAGTTTGAATTCCTTTTCCTTACTGGTTGCCCCCCTTGGTAGGGAGGGGTTTAGCTCCTACTTTCATTGTTAGTTCTTTAGCACACATTGCATTCCAGCTTCAGTCTTCCAAGGAGGCCAGAACTTATGGAATTTGGGGAGTTAATACCGAGACATGGTATCCCACGGGTTCTTCTCTCGGTTGGAGACTCTTGGAAGTTGGGGTATAATATCGTGCCCGCAGAGGTTTGCTGCAGCAGGTATAACGTTTACAGAGTTATGGTTATTATTCAATAAAGCTGTGGCCAGTTTAAATCCCACATGGAGTGTCTGCTTGTTCTTTAGTTGCTCCACAGCTTTAGTAAAAAATCCATAAAGTCGAATACGATTTGTGTTGGCTATCGTCTGTTTGTGATGCACCCATTTAGGCGGTCATGTAGTATATGTGGGGAATCCCATCAATAGTCAGTAGGTAGCAGGTGTGGGGTTATACAAACATGAAAGAGGTCCGATAGCTGTGACCAGTGGCTCTACTGGAGAAGCTCAGTGTTAGAGTTTTCAAGTTATGACTGAGTTGTTTATGGTCTTATTGAGCATCAGAGCTCAGGGCTGGATTATAGGAAGTGTTAAAGAGGCAATTTCCCATGGACCTCCCCTACTCATTTCTATCCAGCTCATCCCAGACACTCCCAGTAATCAGACTTAGAAGAAATACAATGGGAATTGGAAAAGATTTAAAGCATACCTCCAATAAAGTACATTTTTGGTGGCTGAAGAGGTGATGCGGCTACTAGGGTTAAGAACTACATTCCCATGTCTGCAATGCTAACTAGATGAAATTTAGTGGTTGAGTATGCATGTTTATTGCCATAAACCATCAGCTCCCAAAAATGATCTAATATCTGAAGCGCAGAAGATGTTATCCATGCATTATAAAACTGTTACTGGGGAGGATACCCATATATATGGGGTGAGGAGATTCCTCTGGATATTATTGGTGCTGTTTTATACAGAGAATGTGTTTTCTGCTACAGTGCGTTCAGAAAGTCTTCAGCTCTTTTCACTTTTTTCTCATTTTATGTTGCGGCCTTATACTAAAACAAAAAAAAGTTCAAGTTTGTTCCCATCATTCTGCATTCAATACTTCATAATGAGAAACTAAAAACAGAATGTTCAAAATCTGCTAAGGCCAGGTTCACATCATTTGTTAAGTTGTTATCCAATCTGCTAAGGCCAGGTTCACATCAGTTAGTTATCCAATCTTCTGATCGGTCAGAAGAGAAAAAAAAAAAAAAAATGGATCCTGTATTTTAGGCATCCGTTATGCACATTTTGCATTGTTTTAGCCTTTTTCCGTCTAAGATCTATTATTTTAATGGATGCAATATCTGTATAACTGAGCATAAGGGATGCCTAAAATACAGCATCCATTCGTGTGTTTATTTTTTTTAAACTAAATGGTGATGTAAACTCTAACCCTAGGTTATTGAAAAGGAAAAACTAAAATATTGCATTGACATAAGTATTCAGACCCTTTACTTAGTTGAAGCAAGTTTGGCAGAAATTACAGCCTCCAGTCTTTTTGATATGATGCAAAGTTTTCACACCTGGTTTTGACAATTCTCTCTGCAGATCCTGGACAGTGCCTAATTTCCTCCAAACACAATTTGGCCAAAAAGTACAATCTCGATCTCATCAGACCGGTCTTACAGTCTAAGAGTCCATTAGGTGTCTTTTTTTGCAAACTTTCATGAGTCTTTTACTGAGGGCAGGCTTCTTTCTGCCCCAAAGCTCAGATTGGTGGAATGATGCAGTGATGGTTGACCTTTTGGAAGTTTCTCCTATCTACACATAGGATTTGGAGCTCAGCCAGAGTGACCATTGTGTTCTTGGTCAACTCTCTTACCAAGGCCCTTTTTCCCCGATTATTTAGTTTCTTGGGACGCCAACTCCAGGAAGAGTCCTGGTTATTCCAAACTTCTTCCATTTAAGAAGAACGAAGGCCGCTGTGCTCCTGGGAACTCTCAGTGCAGTAGAATCTTTTTGTACTTCCATACAATCATGCCTCTGGGCTCTACAGACTATTCTTTCCTCCTCATGGCTTGTTTTTGGCTCTGACATGCATTAGCTGTGAGACCTTATATAGACAGCTGTGTGTCCAAATCATGTCCAATCAACTGAATTTACCACAGGTGGACTCCAATCAAGATGTAGAAACATATTAAAGATGATCAAGAGAAATAGATTGCCTCGAGAGATAAATTCCAAGTGTCATAGCAAAGAGTCTGAATACTTACGTCTGTGCAAAAATTTAGTTTTCCCTTTTCAATAAATTTGTAAACATTTGAAAAATTCTGTTTTATTATTTTTTATTTATTAAAGTGGTTGTCCGGGTTCAGAGCTGAACTCGGACATACCTCCATTTTCACCCAGGCAGCCCCCCTGACTTGAGCATCGGAGCAGTTGATGCTCCGATGCTCTCCTTTGCCCTGCTCTAAATCTCGCAGGGCAAAGGCATTTTCCGGAGTTCCAGTGATAAAGCGGGCTCTCCATGGGGCTGCCAGGAAGCCCGGTGACATCACTGGCACTGATTGGTGGGCTTTAGCGCTTCCCTAGTCTGTAGACGTCACCGAAAACACTGCCAGGCGGAAGCTTCCGCCCGGCAGTGTGTTATTATAAACAAAAGAGCTCTTGCCCTGCGCGATCTAGCGCAGGGCAAGGGATCGCATCGGAGCATTTTTATTTTAGCACAAGGCTGCAACATAACAAACTGTAAAAAAGTAAGCGGGTCTGAAGACTTTCCGAATGCACTGTCATATTATACACTGCTCATATCCATGGTTATGACTAGAGATAAACAAATTTTTCCAAAATTTGTTTCGGCCGGTTTGCCGAATTTTCTGGAAAAACTTGATTCGATCTGGTAGTAAAATAATACTGTGAGTCATTATGACATGCAGATGACAAACGTGGCTCTTAGAATCACTGCACGCTTCACTTATTTGGGCAGTCATGGGGCCAAAACTGACCAAATAACTCAAGTGTGAACTCAGCCTTATAGGTCGATGTTAGCGTCAAGAAGAAGTGCACTCCTTTTACACCGTTGTCAGCTGATTCCACATAGATGTCTACAGAACCCGTTCTATTAAACGCTTATACAAGTAGAGCCCCCCGACAGAGTATAGAGGGTGTCAGCAGTAAGTTTGTGTTGACATCACTGATTAATTTGCCCTTCCTCTGATCCATCAGAACAATAACCCACAAAAAACGGATCCTGTCTGTGGAGCATCCATCTTCACTCGGTCAGTATTTGGTCACTAATCCATCAGTACTGCTAATGCCAAATAAAACAGGAGTGGATCTAAAACAGAGATGACACGTGAATGGAATATTTGCATGTCTTCTGTGTTTTGGCTACAAATCATAAGCCAATTCTGATGGGTCCATACAGGCCTTACGGCTGCTACACAGACAGGATCCGTTGTGCGACTCATTTTTCCTTCCTGCTGACAGATTAGACAAAAGGTCAAATAAATAATGACGTCAACCAGGCCGAAAGGCAAAATAGTGGCCCAGTCATGAAGTGTGGAGGGTGGGAACAGCATGAGAAGTCCACAGAGTGGCCCTATGACATAGTGGTGAGGTGGAAGCAGCATGAGGAGACCACAGAGTAGCCCAATAACAGAGTCTGGAGGTAGCGGCAGCATCAGAAGGAGGCTACAGAGTGGCACAATGAAAGTGTGGAGGTGGCGGCAGCATAAGGAGGCCACAGAGAAGCACAATGACAGAGTATAGAGGTGGCGGCAGCAGCAGTAGCAGCATCAGGAGAAGGTCACCGAGTGGCACAATGACAGAGTCTGGAGTTGGCAGCAGTATGAGGAGGCCACCAAGTGGCACAATGAGAGAGTCTGGAGGTGGCGGCAGCAGCAGTAGCAGCATAAGGAGAAGGCCACTGAGTGGCACAATGACAGAGTCTGGAGGTGGCGGCAGCAGCTGTAGCAGCATCAGGAGAAGGCCACCGAGTGGCACAATGACAGAGTTTGGAGTTGGCAGCAGTATGAGGAGGCCACCGAGAGGCACAATGACAGAGTGGAGAGGTGGCGGCAGCAGCAGTAGCAGCATAAGGAGAAGGCCACTGAGTGGCACAATGACAGAGTCTGGAGGTGGCGGCAGCAGCTGTAGCAGCATCAGGAGAAGGCCACCGAGTGGCACAATGACAGAGTTTGGAGTTGGCAGCAGTATGAGGAGGCCACCGAGAGGCACAATGACAGAGTGGGGAGGTGGCAGCATCAGGAGAAGGCCACCGAGAGGCACAATGACAGACTCTAGAGTTGGCAGCAGTATGAGGAGGCCACCGAGTGGCACAATTAGAGAGTCTGGAGGTAACAGCACTATGTGGAGGCCACCAAGTGGTACAATGACAGAGTCTGGAGGTGGCGGCAGCAGCAGTAGCAGCATCAGGAGAAGGCCACTGAGTGGCACAATGACAGAGTCTGGAGTTGGCAGCAGTATGAGGAGGCCACCGAGTGGTACAATGACAGAGTCTGGAGGTGGTCGCAGTAGCAGCATCAGGAGAAGGCCACCGAGTGGCACAATGACAGAGTATGGAGGTGGCAGCAGTATGAGGAGGCCACCGAGTGGCTAGTATGAATCGCGAATATTCTAATCGCAAATTTTTATCGTGAGTATCAGCACTTCTAGAATTCGCGAAGATGTAGCATATAGTGCTATATATTCGTGATCGCGGATATTTTTGATTTTTCATCAGTAACCTCCCTTCTTACTTGTGGGCCAATGAGAAGGCTGCATTTCTTTGTCAGAGCTTAAAAACATCCCTAGCAACCAATAGGAAAGTTGCCTACCCCTTTACTATATAAGAAACTACCCAGCAGCCATTTTCTGCTTTTTTGCAGTTCTGAGAGAGAGCCATAACATTGCTGTGCTCTGTGCTAGATCCTTTTCCTTATCCAATTACATTAGATATTTAGTTAGCTCATATTTATAATACAGATAGTTAGTGGGAGATAGTCAGTGTAGCTTAGATAGTGATATAGTGTGGCTGATAAGTTCCAGTGCAGGGTGTTAGGTAGTGTGATAGGAATTACTGTGCACACATATGTGTTACATACATGCTAGAGACATAGTGCTATGATATCACAACAATACTTAGTGCACTAATCAATAATATCTACTCAGACCTGATAAAATGTGAAGTTGCATGTATTGCGCAAAAATATACTGAATCATTAGTGTTGATTTGTGTAATCGCGAAAATATTGACTGGAGATCACGAATTCTGAAACTTGCGAATTTATTGCAAATATTATGCGAAAAATTTGTGAAATATCGCGAAAACGAATATTGCCTATGCCGCTCATCACTACGAGTGGCACAATGACAAAGTCTGGAGGTGGCAGCAGTATGAGGAGGGCACCGAGTGGCACAATGACAGATTGTTGAGGTGACAGCAGTATGAGGAAGCCACCGAGTGGAACCATGACAGAGTCTGAAGGTGGAGGCAGCAGCGGTAGCAGCATCAGGAGAAGGCCACCGAGTGGCACAATGACAGAGTCTGGATGTGGAAGCAGTATAAGGAGGCCACCGAGAGGCACAATGACAGAGTGGGGAGGTGGCAGCATCAGGAGAAAGCCACCGAGAGGCACAATGACAGACTCTAGAGTTGGCAGCAGTATGAGGAGGCCACCGAGTGGCACAATTAGAGAGTCTGGAGGTGGCAGCACTATGTGGAGGCCACCAAGTGGTACAATGACAGAGTCTGGAGGTGGCGGCAGCAGCAGTAGCAGCATCAGGAGAAGGCCACTGAGTGGCACAATGACAGAGTCTGGAGTTGGCAGCAGTATGAGGAGGCCACCGAGTGGTACAATGACAGAGTCTGGAGGTGGTCGCAGTAGCAGCATCAGGAGAAGGCCACCGAGTGGCACAATGACAGAGTATGGAGGTGGCAGCAGTATGAGGAGGCCACCGAGTGGCTAGTATGAATCGCGAATATTCTAATCGCAAATTTTTATCGTGAGTATCAGCACTTCTAGAATTCGCGAAGATGTAGCATATAGTGCTATATATTCGTAATCGCGGATATTTTTGATTTTTCATCAGTAACCTCCCTTCTTACTTGTGGGCCAATGAGAAGGCTGCATTTCTTTGTCAGAGCTTAAAAACATCCCTAGCAACCAATAGGAAAGTTGCCTACCCCTTTACTATATAAGAAACTACCCAGCAGCCATTTTCTGCTTTTTTTTGCAGTTCTGAGAGAGAGAGCCATAACATTGCTGTGCTCTGTGCTAGATCCTTTTCCTTATCCAATTACATTAGATATTTAGTTAGCTCATATTTATAATACAGATAGTTAGTGGGAGATAGTCAGTGTAGCTTAGATAGTGATATAGTGTGGCTGATAAGTTCCAGTGCAGGGTGTTAGGTAGTGTGATAGGAATTACTGTGCACACATATGTGTTACATACATGCTAGAGACATAGTGCTATGATATCACAACAATACTCAGTGCACTAATCAATAATATCTACTCAGACCTGATAAAATGTGAAGTTGCATGTATTGCGCAAAAAATATACGAATCATTAGTGTTGATTTGTGTAATCGCGAAAATATTGACTGGAGATCACGAATTCTGAAACTTGCGAATTTATTGCAAATATTATGCGAAAAATTTGTGAAATATCGCGAAAACGAATATTGCCTATGCCGCTCATCACTACGAGTGGCACAATGACAAAGTCTGGAGGTGGCAGCAGTATGAGGAGGGCACCGAGTGGCACAATGACAGATTGTTGAGGTGACAGCAGTATGAGGAAGCCACCGAGTGAACCATGACAGAGTCTGAAGGTGGAGGCAGCAGCGGTAGCAGCATCAGGAGAAGGCCACCGAGTGGCACAATGACAGAGTCTGGATGTGGAAGCAGTATAAGGAGGCCACCAAGTGGCACCATGACAGAGTCTGGAGGTAGCGGCAGCAGTGGTAGCAGCATCAGGAGAAGGCTACCGAGTTCCACCATGACAGAGTCTGGAGGTGACGGAAGCAGCAACATCAGGAGGAGACCACAGAGCGGCAAGGTGACATAGTGTGGAGATGGCAGCAGCAGCATAAGGAGACCACAAAGTGACCCGGTGACAAAGTGGGGAGGTGGGTGGCAATACCAGTACCCACTGACAAAGGTTGGTAAAAGATGGAGCACTTGGCATCAGATGTGTGGCATCAGGCGGGTGGCAGCCTTAGAGTCGTAGCTGAGGCAGGTAGCCAGAAGAAACCAGTCTCTTTTGTCATGGTTTGGGTGAGGCGGCATGAATGATTTAATCAGGTTCATCAGGCATTGGTGGGTGGAAATCCTGGTTGATCCAGGCCTGATTCATCTTGACAAATGTGAGCCTCTCCACATTTTGGGTGGACAGGTGAGTTCTTTGTAGGGTAACTCTATGGCCCCCGCTGCACTAAACACCCGCTCTGATGCCACACTACTGGCCGGGCAGGACAGCTTTTCCAGGCCACAAATCCAGTTTGGCTGCCCAGTAGTCCAGTGGATCTTCACTGTGGGGTGGCAGGGTGCTGTCCAAGTATGCAACCCCCGCTGGTTCAGGTCCTGCTTCAGGTCCATCTGCTGCTGCTGGTGAGTAGTTTCTTCACTATGCGGATGAAGAAAGCTGCTCATCAATGACTGTAGACTCAGGCTGCTGCTGATGGAGCTGGTACTGCTCCTTACACCCCACCCCTCCCCAGCAGCCATGGCAGTGGAACTTGAGTATAGAGGGCCCTCCCGGTCACACCTGCGAGAGGATGGGCGATGGCGCAGATAGGCAGCAGCCAACTAACTACATAGGATGTCTCTGTAGTAATTAAGTTTGTCCTCCCTCTCAGTAGGTATGAAAAAGGCCCCCATTTTGGACCAGTAGCGAGGGTCCAACAAGGTGGAGAGCCAGAAGTCATCCCTCTGCCGAATGGTGACAATTCGGCTGTCACTACGCAAGCAAGTGAGCATGCATCGGGCCATTTGTGCAAGTGACTCGGAGGGACTCCCTGCATACTGCCACGGTGTGTTTAGGTTCTCTGTCTCGTCTTCCTCATTGCCCTGTAGCTCCTCTGGCTGGTCCTACTCCTCCTCTCCCGTCAGCTGAGTAGAAAAACCACCCATTTTGTTACACATTGCCTCTGCTCCAATTTACTCCTCAACCTCCTCCTCTTCCAGTTCAGCCCCCACAGGGCTCATGTGGCTGTGAGATCTAGGCGCCACATCTCCTTTCCCCTGACCAGCCATTGTTACCACCATCTGTTCCAGGACATGAAGCAGTGGAATGACATCGTTCACAGCTCAAGGAGGGTGTGCTTTGCAGTGTAATAGTGGCTGAAGTGCATGCAAAGTTTCCTGACAATTTTTAGGATGTGTTGCAGATGGGTGGAAGTCTTCAGAAACCGCTTGAAAACCAAATTGAACATGTGTGCCATGCAGGGCGCATGGCTTAGCCTTCCTTGTCGCAGCACCGACACCATGTTCTTCCTGTTGTCGGTCACCATGGTTCCGATTTTAATTTGTCGCGGAGAAAGCCAGGATTCAATTTCTTGATGAATCACACAGAGCAGTTCCTCCCCTGTGTGACTCCGTTCGCCAAGGCAAACCTGGTGTGGAACAGTGTGACACCACCGTGCCCTGCACATGTGGTATGCTGAAGGGGCACTGTGACTTATCCCTGCAGTGGAGGCTGAGGACATGATGGAGGATGAGGAGGCAGAGGCGGACATTGTCGAAGGACCAACGGCGTGACAACGTGGAGGTGGAAGCGGCGTGACCTGGCCAAGTTGCTGGTGTGGCTGTGCAGGAATCACATTCACCCAGTGGGGCATAAAGAACATGTATTGTCCCGGACCGTAGTTACAGCTCCACACGTCGGGGCTGCCGTGCACTTTTGCAGACACCGACAGGCTCAAGGACTGGCCCACCTTCTGTTCTACATATTTGGCGGGTCTGGTACTGCCATTTTCGTAAAGAAATGACGGCTTGGGACTCTCCACCTAGGCTCGGCACAAGCCATCAGTTCTCTGAAAGGTGCAGAGTCCACCACTTGGAAAGGGAGGGACTGCAGCCCCAGCAACTTGGACAGGAGCACATTCAGCTTCTGCGCCATTGGATGATTGAACGCATACTTCTGTCTCTTGTCAATCACTTCGGTGATCGTTTGCTGATTGAATGACTGACATGGATTAGGAGGAGCAGGAGCATCTCGACCAGCAGAAGATGGGAATGACAGACAGCTCCCTTCGGCTGAGGTGGAGGAGACTTGACTGCCTGAAACTGGGTGCGTGCCACTGGGTGATGCAGCAGGCTGGACCACCACATTGGAGCCACGGTTCTCCCAGGTCACTGTATGGCAGACCCGGCATATGTTGACGCAGGGCCGTAGTGCCAACATTGGCACCCTGGCCACGCTTCACCTACCGCCCACAGATTTTACATATGGCCACGTTCACCTCCTCCTGCGGCTTAACGAAAAACAGCCACTCCGCCGAGTTGGTGATTTTCCCCCCAACAGTCCGCACATACTAACTTCTAACGCCGTTCCCTTCATGAACCCCTGCACCACTACTTCCCGAGTAGGTAGGCTGCTGCAAAGCAGGTGGTCTACCCTGGGCACGTTTGGCCCCTGACCTGCCACTGCTTCCACCCTGCTTACTCCCAGCCATTCTATCACCTTGCTGGCTCAGCCACTGCCTCACCGGTAAGCTGCCAACTAAGGGTTGTGTCTGACAAACCCACCAACTGTTGGCTGGGGGTGTCTGATGTCACTTGGATGAAGTGGATGACCGAGTTAACCAATCAAGAACTGCTGGGTTGCTGGTCAAGACATGACTGCTAGATGACACCGTGAGCTCAGGCCTCTCGCTGCGACTCCTGCCTGTGCCACAAGCATTTAGGCCTCTGCCACTGCTCTGTTCATGGTCTGGCACTTCTCTGTCTGACATACTTTTAGCTAAACTAAGTAAATTAAAAGCAAATTGAAACACCCCTAAAAACAACGACTATATTTTTCTTTTTGTACTGAAATAAGCCACTAAACGCTTCCACCACAAATAACTGCAACAGTGAAATGCGCATATATTTTTCTTTTTGTACTGACAGAGGCCACAAAACGCTTTAAACACATATAACTGCAGAAGTGAAATGCGCATATATTTATCTTTTTGTACTGACAGAGGCCACTAAACGCTTTAAACACATATAACTGCAGAAGTGAAGTGCATATATATTTTTCTTTTTGTACTAAAATAGGCCACTAAACGCTTTCCCCACAAATAACTGCAACAGTGAAGTGCGTATATATTTTTCTTTCTGTACTGAAAAAGGCCATTAAACGCTTTCCCCACAAATAACTGCAACAGTGAAGTGTGTATATATTTTTCTTTTTGTACTCAAATAGGCCACTAAAGATTTCACCACAAATAGCTGCTACAGTGAAGTACGTATATATTTTTCTTTTTGTACTGAAATAGGCCATAAACGCTTTCACCACAAATAACTGCAACAGTGAAGTGCGTATATATTTTTCTTTCTGTACTGAAAGAGGCCACTAAACGTTTTTAACACATATAACTGCAGAAGTGAAGTGTGTATATATTTTTCTTTCTGTACTAAAATAGGCCTCTAAACGCTTTCACCACAAATAACTGCAACAGTGAAATGCGTATATATTTTTCTTTCTGTACTGAAATAGGCCACTAAATGCTTTCCCCACAAATAAATGCAACAGTGAAGTGCGTATATATTTTTCTTTTTGTACTGAAATAGGCCACTAAACGCTTTCACCACAAATAACTGCAACAGTGAAGTACGTATATATTTTTCTTTCTGTACTGAAAGAGGCCACTAAACGTTTTCAACACATATACCTGCAGAAGTGAAGTACGTATATATTTTTCCTTTTGTACTGAAAAAGGCCACTAAACGATTTCACCACAAATAACTGCAACAATGAAATATGTATATATTTTTCTTTTTGTACTGAAATAGGCCACTAACCGGTTTCACCACAAATAACTGCAACAGTGAAGTGTGCATATATTTTTCTTTCTGTACTGAAAGAGGCCACTAAACGTTTTCAACACATATAACTGCAGAAGTGAAGTACGTATATATATATTTTTTTGCATTGAAATAGGCCACTAAACGCTTTCACCACAAATAACTGCAACAGTGAAATGCATCTATATATTTTTCTTTTTGTACTGAAATGGGCCACTAAACGCTTTTACAACAAATAACTGCAACAGTGAAGTGCGTATATATTTTTCTTTCTGTACTGAAATAGGCCTCTAAACACTTCCACCACAAATAACTGCAACAGTGAAGTGCGTATATATTTTTCTTTTTGTTCTGAAATGGGCCACTAATCTCTTTCACCACAAATAACTGCAACAGTGAAATGCGTATATATTTTTCTTTCTGTACTGAAATAGGCCACTAAACGCTTTCCCCACAAATAACTGCAACAGTGAAGTGCGTATATATTTTTCCTTTTGTACTGAAAAAGGCCACTAAACGATTTCACCACAAATCACTGCAACAATGAAATATGTATATATTTTTATTTTTGTACTGAAATAGGCCACTAAACGCTTTCACCACAAACAACTGCAACAGTAAAATGAGTATATATTTTTCTTTTTTTACTGAAATTGGCCACTAACTGGTTTCACCACAAATAACTGCAACAGTGAAGTGTGTATATATTTTTCTTTCTGTACTGAAAGAGGCCACTAAACGTTTTCAACACATATAACTGCAGAAGTGAAGTACGTATATATTTTTCTTTCTGTACTGAACTAGGCCTCTAAACACTTCCACCACAAATAACTGCAACAGTGAAGTGCGTATATATTTTTCTTTTTGTACTGAAATGGGCCACTAAACTCTTTCACCACAAATAACTGCAACAGGGAAAGTATTTTTCTTTCTGTACTGAAAGAGGCCACTAAATGCTTTCCCCACAAATAACTGCAACAGTGAAGTGCGTATATATTTTTCTTTTTGTACTGAAATAGGCCACTAAAGATTTCACCACAAATAACTGCAACAGTGAAGAACATATATATTTTTATTTTTGTACTGAAATAGGCTATAAACGCTTTCAGCACAAATAACTGCAACAGTGAAGTGCATCTATATTTTTCTTTCTGTACTGAAAGAGGCCACTAAACGCTTTAAACATATATAACTGCAGACGTGAAGTGCGTATATATTTTTCTTTCTGTACTGAAATAGGCCTCTAAACACTTCCACCACAAATAACTGCAACAGTGAAGTGCGTATATATTTTTCTTTTTGTACTGAAATGGGCCACTAAACTCTTTCACCACAAATAACTGCAACAGTGAAAGTATTTTTCTTTCTGTACTGAAAGAGACCACTAAATGCTTTCACCACAAATAACTGCAACAGTGAAGTGCGTATATATTTTTCTTTTTGTACTGAAATAGGCCACTAAAGATTTCACCACAAATAACTGCAACAGTGAAGAACATATATATTTTTATTTTTGTACTGAAATAGGCTATAAACGCTTTCACCACAAATAACTGCAACAGTGAAGTGCATCTATATTTTTCTTTCTGTACTGAAAGAGGCCACTAAACGCTTTAAACATATATAACTGCAGACGTGAAGTGCGTATATATTTTTCTTTTTGTTCTGAAATGGGCCACTAAACTTTGAAATCGCACATCGAGTCTCTAAACAGGCGAGTTGCAACACTGAAAGCCACTGACAATTTGGAAAAGAGTTTGCTGCTCACTGAGCAAGCACTCTATGGGGTAGATGTGGGGGAGGGTGGTAGCGAGGAGGCTGAGGAGAGTGAGGTAGTTTGCTGGGTAACAGTAAGAAAGCGGGGTAGAGGGAAGAGTGCCAGGGAGGCTAGCCCTGATCTGACACACCCCAACAAGTTTGCACGGTTGGCAGATGAGGGGGATGACAGTTCAGGGACGGCACCGCTGCAGCCAGACACTTCCTCTGCCAGTCAGGGGAATGTCAGCTCCAGTAAGCATGGGACCAGGAGAGCAGGGCAGGCCAGACAGGTGCTGGTAGTGGGAGACTCAATTATTAGGCGTACAGATAGGGCGATCTTTCACAAAGATTGTGATCGCCGAACAGTGTGCTGTCTTCCTGGCGCTAGAGTTCGACACATCGCGGATCGGGTTGACAGATTACTGGGAGGGGCTGGAGAAGATCCAGCGGTCATGGTCCATATCGGAACCAATGACAAAAATAGAGGAAGGTGGAGAGTCTTTAAAAATGATTTCAGGGTTTTAGGTCAAAAGCTTAGGGCAAGGACCTCAAAAGTAGTATTTTCTGAAATACTGCCTGTACAACGAGCCACACAAGAAAGGCAGTGGAAGATTAGGGAGGTTAACAAGTGGCTCAAGAACTGGTGTAGGAAGGAGGGGTTCGGGTTCCTGGAGAACTTGGCCGACTTCTCTGTCGGCTACAGGCTCTATCGTAGGGACGGGCTGCACCTCAATGGGGAAGGGGCAGCTGTGTTGGGGAGAAAGATGGCTAGAAGATTGGAGAAGTGTTTAAACTAGGGACTGGGGGGAGGGTAATTACATTATAGGAGGGGAAGATAGTGCAGATTGAGACCAGGGGCAAGGTAGTGTGACTGGGAGAGGAATGGAAGGGGGGACTAGAACAGCTCAGAATGAAAGATGTAGGGTAAAAAATTCACATAAACCTGTCAAATGTATGTATACTAATGCCAGAGGCCTGACTAACAAGACTGGTGAACTGGAATTAGTGATGTGTGAGGAGGACTATGATATAGTGGGAATAACTGAGACATGGCTGAATGATAGCTATGACTGGGCAGTTAATATAAAAGGTTACAATCTGTTTAGAAAGGATCGTCAAAACCGGAGAGGTGGAGGGGTCTGCCTCTATGTGAAGTCGTGTCTAAATCCCGTAATTCGAGAATACATCACTGAGGGACATGAACATGTGGAGTCACTGTGGGTAGAAATACATGGAGCAAAAAACAATAATAAAATACTAATAGGAATATATTATAAACCACCTAATATACCAGAGTCCACAGAAAATCTATTACTAAACGAGATAGACGAGGCGGCAAATCATAATGAAGTCGTTATCATGGGGGACTTCAACTACCCAGATATAGACTGGGAAACTGAAAGCTGTACATCCCAAAAAGGAAACAGGTTCTTGGCAATAGCCAAAGAGAATTTCCTTTCCCAACTGGTTCAGGACCCCATTAGAGGGACGGCCATACTGGACTTAGTATTAACCAATAGACCTGATAGAACAACACATGTGCAGGTTGGGGGACACCTGGGAAATAGTGACCATAAAGTTATAACCTTCCAATTATCCTTCAAACGAGAGTTTCTAAAGGGAGGAATTAAAATACCAAACTTCAAAAAAGCAAAATTTAGCCAACTAAGCGAGGCCATAGGCCAAACTAACTGGGAAAAAGTCCTCAAAAATAAAAATAGAACCATAAAATGGGAGATTTTTAAAAGCATTGTAACATCTAATTGTGAGAGGTACATACCTTATAGGAATAAAAGGCTAAGGAACAATAAGAAACCAATGTGGATAAATGGAACTGTAAAGAAAGCAATAAATGACAAAAAGAAAGCATATAAATCACTAAAACAGGAGGGGAGTCAGGAAGCACTGATAAACTATAAGGAAAAAAATAGAATATGTAAAAAACTAATAAAATTTGCCAAACTAGAGACCGAGAGATTAATTGCCAAAGAGAGTAAAACTAACCCTAAAATGTTCTTCAATTATATAAATAGTAAAAAATATAAATCTGAAGGAGTCGGCCCTCTACATAGCAATGAGGGTGGTGTTGCAGAGAGCGACGAGGATAAAGCAAAACTATTAAATATTTTTTTCTCCACTATATTCACTGAGGAAAATAAACTGTCAGATGAAATGCAGAATGTAAAAGTAAATTCCCCATTAAAAGTGCCCAGTCTGACCCAGGAAGAAGTACAACAGCGACTTAAAAAGATTAAAATAGACAAATCGCCAGGACCGGATGGCATACACCCCCGTATTCTAAGGGAATTAAGTGATGTCATAGCCAGACCTTTATTTCTGATATTTACGGACTCTATACTGACAGGGAATGTTCCACAGGATTGGCACATAGCAAATGTGGTGCCAATATTCAAAAAGGGTCCAAAAACAGAGCCTGGAAATTATAGGCCGGTAAGTTTAACATCTATTGTTGGTAAAGTGTTTGAAGGGTTTCTAAGAAATGCTATTTTGGAGTATCTCAATGAAAATAAGCAAATAACGCCATATCAGCATGGCTTCATGAGGGATCGGTCGTGCCAAACGAATTTAATCAGCTTCTATGAGGAGGTAAGTTCTAGACTTGACAGCGGCGAATCAATGGATGTCATATATCTGGATTTCTCCAAAGCATTTGACACCGTACCTCATAAATGGTTAGTATATAAAATGAGGATGCTCGGACTGGGAGAAAATGTCTGTATGTGGGTAAGTAACTGGCTAAGTGACAGTTACTCAGATTGTGTCACTGTAACTAGTGGGGTACCTCAGGGGTCAGTATTGGGCCCTATTCTCTTCAATATATTTATTAATGATCTTGTAGAAGGCCTGCACAGTAAAATATCTATTTTTGCAGATGACACTAAACTGTGTAAAGTAATTAACACTGAAGAGGACAGTTTTCTGCTACAGAGGGATCTGGATAGATTGGAGGCTTGGGCAGAAAAATGGCAGATGAGGTTTAAAGCGAACCTGTCACCTGCTTTTTACCTCTTAAGCTGTTAACTGTACCTTATAGATCATTGTAACCTTGTTTCCAAACAGGTGTTCTTCGTTTTTCTGGGGTTTATATTCCTGAAAAAATCACTTTATAATCTCCTGCTCTGCTGCGTCTGAAGTCACCAGACAAGTCAAGGAGGCAGACCCTCCTTGACTGCTGGATGCGACTCCCCCGCCCTAACCCCGCCTCTCATCCCTATGATTGACACTAGGTCTTCTGCCCGGGACCGCGCTGGTCTCGGCGGCGCATGCGCCGTCTGCCTTCATAGCAGCGCGATCCCGAGCCTCGCGCTGAGTGATCTGCATTTCACCAGCGGCCCGGCTAGAGAGGAGAGAAGTGCGCAAGCGCGATCTAGCATGGGGATCGCGCTTCACTCAGCGCGAGGCTCGGGATCGCGCTGCTATGAAGGCAGACGGCGCATGCGCCGCCGAGACCAGCGCGGTCCCGGGCAGAAGACCTAGTGTCAATCATAGGGATGAGAGGCGGGGTTAGGGCGGGGGAGTCGCATCCAGCAGTCAAGGAGGGTCTGCCTCCTTGACTTGTCTGGTGACTTCAGACGCAGCAGAGCAGGAGATTATAAAGTGATTTTTTCAGGAATATAAACCCCAGAAAAACGAAGAACACCTGTTTGGAAACAAGGTTACAATGATCTATAAGGTACAGTTAACAGCTTAAGAGGTAAAAAGCAGGTGACAGGTTCGCTTTAACACTGACAAATGTAAAGTTATGCACATGCAAAGGAATTATGCATGTCACCCGTACATATTAAATGGTAAAACACTCGGTAACACTGACATGGAAGAGGATCTAGGAATTTTAATAAACAGCAAATTAAGCTGCAAAAACCAGTGTCAGGCAGTTGCTGCCAAGGCCAATAAGATAATGGGTTGCATCAAAAGGGGCATAGATGCCCGTGATGAGAACATAGTCCTACCACTTTACAAATCACTAGTCAGACCACACATGGAGTACAGTGTACAGTTCTGGGCTCCTGTGAACAAGACAGACATAGCAGAGCTGGAGAGGGTTCAGAGGAGGGCAACTAAAGTAATAACTGGAATGAGGGATCTACAGTACCCTGAAATGTTATCAAAATTAGGGTTATTCACTTTAGAAAAAAGACGACTGAGGGGAGATCTAATAACTATGTATAAATATATCAGGGGTCAGTACAGAGATCTGTCCCATCATCTATTTATCCCCAGGACTGTGACTGTGACAAGGGGACATCCTCTGCGTCTGGAGGAAAGAAGGTTTGTACACAAACATAGAAAATGATTCTTCACTGTAAGAGCAGTGAGACTATGTAACTCTCTGCCTGAGGAGGTGGTGATGGTGAGTACAATAAAGGAATTCAAGAGGGGACTGGATTTATTTCTGGAGTGTAATAATATTACAAGCTACAGCTACTAGGGAGGGGTCGTTGATCCAGGGAGTTATTCTGATTGCCTGATTGGAGTCGGGAAGGAATTTTTTCCCTTAAGTGGGGAAAATTACCTTCTGCCTCACAGGGGTTTTTTGCCTTCCTCTGGATCAACTTGTAGGAAACAGGCTGAACTGGATGGACAAATGTCTTTTTTTGGTCTTATATACTATGTTTCTATGTTACCACAAATAACTGCAACAGTGAAGTGGGAATATATTTTTCTTTTTGTACTAAAATAGGCCACTAAACGCTTTAACCACAAATAAGTGCAACAGTGAAATGCGTATATATATATTTTTTTGCATTGAAATAGGCCACTAAACGCTTTCACCACAAATAACTGCAACAGTGAAATGCATCTATATATTTTTCTTTTTGTACTGAAATGGGCCACTAAACGCTTTTACAACAAATAACTGCAACAGTGAAGTGCGTATATATTTTTCTTTCTGTACTGAAATAGGCCTCTAAACACTTCCACCACAAATAACTGCAACAGTGAAGTGCGTATATATTTTTCTTTTTGTTCTGAAATGGGCCACTAAACTCTTTCACCACAAATAACTGCAACAGTGAAATGCGTATATATTTTTCTTTCTGTACTGAAATAGGCCACTAAACGCTTTCCCCACAAATAACTGCAACAGTGAAGTGCGTATATATTTTTCCTTTTGTACTGAAAAAGGCCACTAAACGATTTCACCACAAATCACTGCAACAATGAAATATGTATATATTTTTATTTTTGTACTGAAATAGGCCACTAAACGCTTTCACCACAAACAACTGCAACAGTAAAATGAGTATATATTTTTCTTTTTGTACTGAAATTGGCCACTAACCGGTTTCACCACAAATAACTGCAACAGTGAAGTGTGTACATATTTTTCTTTCTGTACTGAAAGAGGCCACTAAACGTTTTCAACACATATAACTGCAGAAGTGAAGTACGTATATATTTTTCTTTCTGTACTGAACTAGGCCTCTAAACACTTCCACCACAAATAACTGCAACAGTGAAGTGCGTATATATTTTTCTTTTTGTACTGAAATGGGCCACTAAACTCTTTCACCACAAATAACTGCAACAAGGAAAGTATTTTTCTTTCTGTACTGAAAGAGGCCACTAAATGCTTTCCCCACAAATAACTGCAACAGTGAAGTGCGTATATATTTTTCTTTTTGTACTGAAATAGGCCACTAAAGATTTCACCACAAGTAACTGCAACAGTGAAGAACATATATATTTTTATTTTTGTACTGAAATAGGCTATAAACGCTTTCAGCACAAATAACTGCAACAGTGAAGTGCATCTATATTTTTCTTTCTGTACTGAAAGAGGCCACTAAATGCTTTAAACATATATAACTGCAGACGTGAAGTGCGTATATATTTTTCTTTCTGTACTGAAATAGGCCTCTAAACACTTCCACCACAAATAACTGCAACAGTGAAGTGCGTATATATTTTTCTTTTTGTACTGAAATAGGCCACTAAACACTTTTGCAACAAATAACTGCAACAGTGAAGTGCGTATATATCTTTCTTTCTGTTCTGAAATAGGCCACTAAACGCTTTCCCCACAAATAACTGCAACAGTGAAGTGCGTATATATTTTTCTTTTTGTACTGAAATAGGCCACTAAACGCGTTCACCACATATAATAGCAGAAGTGAAATGCATATATATTTTTCTTTTTGTACTTAAATAGGCCACTAAACGATTTCCCCACAAACAACTGCAACAGTGAAATGAGTATATATTTTTCTTTTTGTACTGAAGTAGGCCACTAAACGTTTTCAACACATATAACCGCAGAAGTGAAGTGCGTATATATTTTTCTTTCCGTACTGAAAAAGGCCACTAAATTCTTCCACCACAAATAACTGCTACAGTGAAGTGCGTATATATTTTTCTTTCTGTACTGAAAGAGGCCACTAAACACTTTCCCCACAAATAACTGCAACAGTGAAGTGCGTATATAGTTTTCTTTTTGTACTGAAATAGGCCACTAAAGATTTCACCACAAATAAATGCAACAGTGAAGTAGGTATATATTTTCTTTTTGTACTGAAATAGGCCATAAATGCTTTCACCACAAATAACTGCAACAGTGAAGTGCGTATATAGTTTTCTTTTTGTACTGAAATAGACCACTAAAGATTTCACCACAAATAAATGCAACAGTAAAGTATGTATATATTTTTCTTTTTGTACTGAAATAGGCCACTAAACACTTTCACCACAAATTACTGCAACAGTGAAATGCGTATATATTTTTCTTTCTGTACTGAAATAGGCCACTAAACGCTTTCCCCACAAATAACTTCAACAGTGAAGTGCGTATATATATATTTTTTTGTACTGAAATAGGCCACTAAACACTTTCACCATTCACCACATATAACAGCAGAAGTTAAATGCGTATATATTTTTCTTTTTGTACTTAAATAGGCCACTAAACGCTTTCACCACAAACAACTGCAACAGTGAAATGCGTATATATTTTTCTTTTTGTACTGAAATAGGCCACTAAACGCTTTCACCACAAATAACTGCAACAGTGAAGTGCATATATATTTTTCTTTTTGTACTGAAATTGGCCACTAAGGGCTTTTTAGCATAGCACCTGCTCCCCAATAACGAGAACAAAGTTCTGGAATGACAGCTGTATAATGGCTATTACTGCACTTGTCAATCGCTTCTCTAGCACTGCCCCAAGCGCCTTCTGACATCTCTTCCTGCACTAAGATGTTGTGAAATGATTCCTCCCTATCATTTCCCTGCACTTATAAATAGTTTTTTCAGGTTTTTCTTTTTCGCAATGAGTTTTTTCCTATTGCTGTCCCTAGAGCCTTCTCATGTCTGTCCCTGCACTCAGAACTCTGGAAAATGTCTGAATCCAAGATGGCCACCATATTTATAAGGCTATGACATCACAGGGCTGGCTGGCTGCTGATTGGCTGCATGCACGGCATTATGGGTCATCCCTCCTTTCCAGAGTTCCTTGCCCCATGTCCTCTCACGTGTAGCTACCATTTTAGCTTCCATTTTAGGAAAAAGTGCGATTCGTTACCATGAAGTGTGAGGAAATTCACATACCTTGCAAATCGAATTTTTACTGAAATTCGTAACGAATTCTATCTCATCAGCCTCTATTCGCTCATCTCTAGTTTTGACCACCCTGCAATCCAGGAGCGGTGGCCATGCTTGCACACTATAGAAAAAAGCGATGGCCTATGCGCACTCCCACGGTCCTGGCCATCAGAGAGCAGGTGCCTTTTCCTATAGTGTGCAAGCACAGCCACCGCTGCTGGATTGCAGGGTGGTAAATGCCTTGTATTAATGGTAAGTGCCATTAGTAAGTGCCTTATATTAACTTTATCTGCATGATAAATGCCATTTGCTGAAGACAACCCCTTTAACAATAACAGGTTGGGAGCAGAAGATTAGTTGTTTCTACCTAAAATATGTTCAACTCTTTGATCTTAAAGACCATCTCTCAGCAGATTTGTACCTGGAACTGGCTTACCTGTTGCATGTGTGCCTGGCAGCTGATGGCTTCTGTGTTGGTCCCATTCTCACATGTGTCCGCATTCCTGAGAAAAATTATTTTAATATATGCAAATGAGACTCTGGGAGCAACAGGGGTGTTGCCGTTACACTTAGAGGCTATGCTGAAACTGCTCTCCACTTTGATTGACCGGGCCAGGCACTAAAAACAACATAATGCCTGACCCTGTCAATCAAAGTGAAGAAGTGACAGAGAGCAGAGCCTCTACATGTAATGGTAAAACCCCTGTTTCTCTTAGAGACTCATTTGCATATATAAAAACATAATTTTTCTCAGCAATACAGGCACATATGAATATGGGACCAACAAAGATGCCTTTACCTGCCAAGGGCATGAGCAACCTATTACAGCCAGTTTCATGGGTACAATTCTGCTGACAGAATATCCCCTTAATACTGTTAGTGGATAGTGGTTATGTGGTAAATGTAAGGCTACTTTCACACTAGCATTTTTGCTGGATCCGGCAGGGTTCCGCAAAAATGCTTCCGTTACTGAAAATACAACCATCTGCATCTGTTATGAACGGATCCGGTAGTATTATCTTTAACAAACCCAAGACGGATCCGTCATAAACTCAGTTGAAAGTTAATTAGGGACAGATCCGTTTTCTATTGTGTCAGAGAAAACGGATCCGTCCCTATTGACCTGCATTGTGGGTCATGACGGATCCGTTTTGCTCAGCATCCCATGACGGAAAGTAAATCGCAGCATGCTACGGTTTGCTCTCCGGTATGAGAACGCAACTAAACGGAACGGAATGTATTTTGGAGCATTCCGTTCTGTTCAGTTATGTTTTGTCTCCATTGACAATAAATGGGGACAAAACTAAAGAGTTTTTTTCCGTTATTGAGACCCTAAGACGGATCTCAATACTAGAAAAAGTTAACGCTAGTGTGAAAGTAGCCTAAAGTATAGTGGCACCCTTTTCAATATGGTGCTAGGGTAAAATACAGACCTAAACGCATCATTGGTGGAAAATTAAATGGAGGTGATACTGCTAGTGATACATGCCTGAGTGACTGAAATAGGAGAAGAAAGTTATTTGTACAGCCACATACCCCTAAACCATCAAAAAATGTGGTGATAAGAAAGCAGGATGCGCTCATACCCATATGCAGTTGTGCATTTCTGTAGGGGAGCACATCCTGCACTTGTAGTCCGTTGCTAATGGCAATCACCAGCAAAAAATGCATACAATGGATGATGCCAGCAACGGACTACAAGTACCACAATGGACATCCTACATAAGATGAAATTTATGTGGATGTGGCAAGAATTCAGAACAAACACAGAACCAGAGATAGGTGCACGCTGCCGTCACACTAAACCCTCATACTGATGTTAAAAATTGAGAGTTAGTTCGACATATCCTACTAGGAGGACGTGTCTTAAGCCTCGGGCACCAGCGTCAAGGTCTCTCAAGTAGCCCGTGGGCCCTAACACTCACCTACCTGCGCCATATGGGCGATATCAGGGGCCAGTGGGCAATTACAGGAGCATTAGGACGACTCACAAACATCTCCTCTGTTACCTCCAGCATGTGGCCATGCTTGCAATGGGAGGTGGGAGGTGTCTATGAGCCCTACCCAAGACTGACTGATATAGCCCAGGGCCAAGCAGGTGCACCCAAATGTGACCTGAGGTTGAAAAACAGGGACATTTAAAATGGAGTTTATACACCTCCATACATATATATATATATAAACCATCAAAAATGTGGTGATAAGAAAGCAGGATGCGCTCATACCCATATGCAGTTGTGCATTTCTGTAGGGAGCACATCCTGCACTTGTAGTCCGTTGCTAATGGCAATCACCAGCAAAAATGCATACAATGGATGATGCCAGCAACGGACTACAAGTACCACAATGGACATCCTACATAAGATGAAATTTATGTGGATGTGGCAAGAATTCAGAACAAACACAGAACCAGAGATAGGTGCACGCTGCCGTCACACTAAACCCTCATACTGATGTTAAAAATTGAGAGTTAGTTCGACATATCCTACTAGGAGGACGTGTCTTAAGCCTCGGGCACCAGCGTCAAGGTCTCTCAAGTAGCCCGTGGGCCCTAACACTCACCTACCTGCGCCATATGGGCGATATCAGGGGCCAGTGGGCAATTACAGGAGCATTAGGACGACTCACAAACATCTCCTCTGTTACCTCCAGCATGTGGCCACATAGCCACATACCCCTGTATCAGGGAAGATCTTCAGTCTACACCTCCAGAGAACCTCCATTGCTATATTGTGAATTGAACTGTTGTAACGTTTAGGAACTGTGCTTTTTATCTGAGAAGATTGAATGTTACTTGCACCACTCCTGATTTGGTTGGTTTGGTTTGCCGTTTTTGCTGACTAAAGTTTACTTTTGATTGGAGCACCTACTGCCTCTGCGCCATTTAATACGACTGTTTAGCCCTCACTGAGCACCAGGACATTTTGGGCCCTGCATACACCTGGCAATAACTACACACTAGCACCACTGGATGATTACACCCAGGGGCTTTCACCTTCACTTATTATTAATCCAGCCAAACCACTATGCATTGCTGTGCTGGGGGCAGGGGTGTATCTATAACAAGGCAAACAAGGCATTTGCCTAGGGCGGCACTTGCCAATGGGGCGGCAAAATGCCAATATACTCAGATCCGATGGTATATTCTAACCCCCAGCCAAGCGTTCCCATGGTGACGGGGACGCTTGCCTTGGGGTTAGAATATACAGGGCCCGCTCACAGGATTATACATTTATTAACTGTAATCTGTAACTTTAAATGAGCACTTATCTCTTTACTAGGGTATCTTACCCTCAGCTCCGGTAACAAGCAGAGCGGGCGGCGCTCACTCACTGATGTCACGTGCCTGCTCCTCCCACTAGAGGGGGGGATCTGTGGATGGCACCGTTATGGAGAGGGGGATTTGTGAATGACACCGTCATGGGGAGGGGGATCTGTGAATGGCACTGTTATGGGGGGGGGTTGGAATCTGTGGATGACACAGTCATGGGGAGGGGGATCTGTGGATGGCACTGTTTAGGGGGGGGATCTGTGGATGGCACTGTTATGGGGAGGGGGATCTGTGGATCATGGATGACTGATCTTTTTAAAGTAGTTGAATTTACACTTTATATTATTATATCTAAAGATTCTCTTTAAATAATATATGCAACATTTGGTACAGAAAGCACAAAACATTGGCCTTCGTTATTCACTTTTAAATACAGAAAGGAAGATGTGAAGCCCTAACAGGAAAGGGTGGAGCCTAAAGAGGAAGGGGTGGGGTTTACAGAGGAAGGTGTTTAGCCTTGACAAGAAGGGGTGGGTCAAATTTATATTACGGGGTGCCCGAGGTAAGTCTCGCCTAGGGCAGCACAAAACCAACATACACCACTGGCTGGGGGGTTACATTGCAGACCAGCAGTCCTGCCTGATCAACTTGTTGGTGTGACTGGGAGCCAAGCCAGTCAGACTTCTAACTTCATGTACAATCACAGAGCTAGGAAGGGGATTTAAGACTGCTGATTCCTGATTAACTTTCCTGCGATTTTCTTTGTATCATGACTCTATACTGTGCGATATCCTATTGACTGTTCTGGTAAACTAACTTATGGCTTGTTTCTGGATTAATCCTGTGGATGCTGTTCCTGCTTATATTGACTCTCCTAGTTACTGAGCTTGGCCTGTCTCTGGATTAACTGCCTTGTTACTGCATTGACTGTGTCAGTCTCTCCTGTTTTGACTCTGCTTGCTGACTTTTCTTTGTACCTCACTGGTCATTCTGGAAGTTCTGCCACTAGTGTGCCCTAACACTGTTACCAACTCCCCAGACATAACCTGGGCCCCTAGCAGCAAAATCTAACCAGCCTTGCAGCGAGCTCTGGAAAAGAACCTAATAATAGCTTTCAGTTCTTACCACCTGGAGTGATTTTGGAAGACTTGTTATAGATTTGGGGTTCGCTAGATGTGGTGTGGACTGTGACCCTAGTGCTCCCTAACACTGAACCTGATGAAGACAGATAAAGAAACTTACAGGCAAATCAGTACATTATTCAGCCTGGCTTGCATCTTTAATCATATTTTACAAAAAAAAAAAAAATACATTTAGGTAGAGAAAATTGACGGCAAACCATTTTACAGAATATATGTTATCACAATCCAGTGAAGGTTAGGTGTGCAATAAAGAATATTCTGGGAATTTAGTTAATTTGCTTTTAACACAGGGTTAATTAGACTATATATACCACAGGGTAAGTCTATCATACCAAAATAAAATGATTCTACAGTGTAATCATGCAAATAATGCTTAAACACACATTTAAATACAATTTCCAGGGACATGTCATAGCTACTGGACTGTGTATAATACAATTCCTTCCAGTTTAAACTCTTCAATAAGTACAAGACACAAGAATAATTGCAGATACTGAGAATAGCATGTAATAAGGTAGGACGAGCTGGTGAAGTTGCCCTGTGCATTAACTGTAGACGTAATAATATGACTACATAATGAAAACTGCAGCCAGTACAAAGTAAGCGGTAAAGCTCAATGTCTGTCAAGCCAGAAATAACAAGAACCAAATTTCAGGGCTAAATCAACTACAATAAAAATGATAATGTGTATTTAGTTTACAGAACAGCAAAAATTTAAGGGGTATGTACACCTTTAAGGGCCTTTTACATGGGCTGACAATTGGCCAAACGAATGTTCGTAGGAGCCTTTGTTCCCAATCACTGCCTCGTGTAAACAGTCCACCAATCATGTTTATCATATCTTTTATTGATTTAGTGATTGATTGTTGGCAGAACATCTTCATTTGTAAAAAAAAAAAAAAAGGGGAATAATATAATGTGTATGAGAAGAGAGGGTATAAGAGATTAATGATCACTCGTTTACCCTCATCACAACCATTGAAATAATCTTGTCCACAGCGTTTGCAGGATTTTCTCACTTTCTTGTCAATATCATGCAGAGAGTACAGAGGTTAAAGAGGTTGTCCAAGCTATAAAAAAAGTCCCCCCAGGCAGCAATTGTTCTAAAATAATAAAAGGACATTCATTCACCTATTTCACCCCTGCATCGCATCCAGTGTCACCCTTCTCATATTTTCCATCTCGCTGCATTTGGTTTCAGTCCCATATATGACTGGCCTTAGGGGTTCTCTTCTCAGGCATTGATGGCATATTGTTAGGGTAAGCGCTCAATGTCAGACTTCTGAGACCTCCTCCCATGTCCAGAAAAGGGCTTGCAAAGTGAAGGAAACCCCAGTGTGCAAGCGTAGAAACTGCTCAAGTCACCCCTGTGGGACTGGCAGAAATAGCTGAGCCTTCATTTGGCCATTTTCGGAACTCCCATCGTGGTGAACCTAGAAGGACCCCTTTCTGCAGATAGGATATGATTTGTTAGTAATCTGGTGGTTGGGGGCAATGACACTATCACTGCTCTAAGGTTGTTATAGGTTTATATTTCCAGGGGGCAGGGGATTTTGACCCTAAGTAAACAATCAGATGTTTCTTTCACTGCACTTTTCTCTCCTAATACGCATTGAGGATTTTAAAAACCACAGTTAAAATACAGCAGCGTATGTATGGATTTCTTAAAATCTCAGCCACTTTGCTGGCACAGTAAAACATTGTGGATTTTTCGCCAACAAATCCAGACAGCAAAGCCACAGCATATCTAGTACATGTACACATACCATTACAGCTGAGGGAAAGGATGGACATTGGCGTGTAAGCCAGGGCGTACATAGAAATTATTGTGCCCCATAGCAAGAATCTGAATTGGGCCCCCTAACTCCGCCGACTACCCACCCCTGGCCCACCCCACTTACTGCCCTGGCTCCTCCCCTGCCACACCCCTATTTGCCAATAAAGAAATACAATGTAGATATAACTATAAAAAGTTATGGGGGTCAGAATATGGTGATGTAAACAAAAAAAAAATGTCGACGTTTTAATTTATTTTGACACTATTTAGATATAAACAACCTATATACATATGTGGTATCATTGTAATCCTACTCATCCAGAGAATGAAGGTCACAGGTCAGTTTTGCCGCAAAGGGAACGACGTAGGAACAAAACCTGTAAAACAGTTGAGGAATTGTGTTTTTTCCAATTCCAACCAATTTTGAATTTTTTACCCGCTTCAGACTACATCGTATGCCATATTAAAGTACAACTTGTCCCGCATAAAATAAGCCTTCATATGGATATGTGAATGGAAAAATAAAAAAGTTATGGCTCAAGGAACATAGGAAAGAAAACTGAAAATGTAAAAACGAAAAAAACCTATGGTATCCTAAGGGTTAAAGGAGTTATTCAACCCCTTTTATGTCCCCAAAAATGCCTGGGCACCACATAAGGATAATACTTGCTACTGCAAGGGGACTGTGTGGGGATGTGCTGCTGGGCACACTGTTCTCTATCAGCAGAGTTCATGGGGGGGCGGAGTACACTGTCCTCCTGAATCCTTTATGAGCCTACAGTGCCCCCCAACCTCACAGGAACTCTGCTTGCTGCTGCCCTCCCCCCATCAAAAATACCCACATTAACTTTTTTTAAGGATACTTTCACACTAGCGTTTTTTGCGTATCTGTCATGGATCTGCAAAAACGCTTTGGTTACAATAATACTACCAGATACATCCATCATGAACGGATCCGTCAAGTCAATGGGGGACGGATCTGTTTTCTATTGTGCCAGATTGTGTCAGAGAAATCGGATCCGTCCCCATTGACTTACATTGTGTGCCAGGACGGATTCGTTTGGCTCCACTTCGGCAGGCGGACAGCAAAACGCTGCAGGCAGCGTTTTGGTGTCCGCCTCCAGAGCGGAATAGTGACTGAACGGAGGCAAACTGATGCATTCTGTGCGGATCCTTTTCCATTCAGAATGCATTAGGTCAAAACTGATCCATTTTTGACTGCTTTTGAGAGCCCTGAATGGATCTCACAAACGGAAAGCCAAAACGCTAGTGTGAAAGTAGCCTAAGACTGCTGTGCTCTTACTGTGGGCGGCCAGCTCGGCTGTGTCACTGGCACACTACAGGGGCAGGCAGCCAGGCAAGTAGTGTTTATTCTGGCTGGGCCTGCGGCAGTGATGATGGAGGACAGTGGCCCGGCTGTGTTCAGAACTTCAGAGTGACTAGAGCGTAACGGTTCTTCAGTCCCAGGGGTGGCAGATGAGGCAGGCAGCGGGTGAGCGTGGTATATAACTGCTGTGCCCTCTCTGGGTCAACTCATCCATGTGGAACGCACTCTCAACTGATTTGGGCATGAATCTATCCTTACAGATCATTTACACACATACATGCTGACTTTCTTTCATGGAGGATGGGATCTTCCAGAAAGACAACGTGAGATGTCACATAGCTAGAAATGTCTGACATTGTTCTACCCTGGCCCCCTAATTACCCAGACTTGAACCCAATTTAGCATCTATGAGACCACCTTGATCATCGTGTTCGCTCTATGAATCCTCCCCCACGCACCCTTTAGCAGCTGTGGGAGAGGGACAGCCCCTCACAGTCGAAGAAATCTTTTAGCGACAAATAGATTTTTGTATAATTCATTCGCTCATACCTAGTGGGGACATATTTCCCCCTTTCCCTTTCTGCTGTAGGACAAATGGATTATTAAACTGCCCAACTTTTTTAAGCCCTGTCCCTTAGCCAGCTCAGTCCGAAAAGTGGAACAAATCCATGGAAAAGATTAAAGAGGTTTTCCAGGACTCAGATATTGATGACTAGAGATAAGCGAACTTTAAAAAATACGAACCCGAACGCCGGCTTTGGTGTTCGGGTTGTGGTAATTGCCGCATCCCGTTATGGATTCCACTACCGCAGACATCCCGGCATATGGAATCCATAAGGGGGGCTTCCACGAACCCGAACTGTTGAAAAGCCGAAGGACCTGGGGTGACGTCACCGTCATGTGATCAGTGCAGGGGGCGTGGCTCAGCACTGGATTTGATCCCGTGCTCAGCCACGCCCCCTGCACTGATCACATGATGGTGACGTCACCCCAGGTCCTTCGGCTTTTCAACAGTTCAGGTTCGTGGAAGCCACCCCTTATAGATTCCATATGCCGGGATGTCTGCGGTAGTGGAATCCATAACGGGATGCGGCAATTACCACAACCCGAACGCCAAATGCCGAACTATTTTTTAAAGTTCGCTCATCTCTATTGATGACCTATCCTCAGTACTGAGCTACACATAGGCCATATCACAGGATGAGGAAGAGGCCACAGCGCTTGACGCTTTCAACAGGTAATCATCATGCATCCACACCGATTTAGTATTGATGACCTCAGTTACTGTATGTAAGTCTTTAAGGAAAATATAGAAAATGCTACATACTTACAGACCATGGGGAATGATTATCTCCTGTTAACTTTTAACATTCATTTGCAGGTTTAGGCTCCTTTCACACGGGCGTCATGTTTGACGCCCGGATAAGAGGCAGGTGCGTTGCGGGAAAATGCGCGAGTGCAAAGCGTTTTAATGCATTTTGCACGCGCGTGGGAAAAAGCGGCATGTTTGGTACCCAAACTCATCACTGAAGTTCGGGTTTGGGTTGAGTATTCTGTAGATTTTATTATTTTCCCTTATAACATGGTTAATAGGGAAAATAATAGCATTCTCAATACAGAATGCTTAGTAAAATGAGGATGGAGGGGTTAAAAATAAAAAAATGAACTCACCTTATCCACTTGATTGCGTAGTTGCCGATCTCTTCTGTATTCTTCAAGTATTAGCTGCCGGCTAAAGGACCTGTGATGACATCACCGAGCTCATCACATGGTCCATCACCATGGTGATGGACCATGTGATTTGACCATGTGATGTGACATCACCACAGGTCCTTTAGATGGCAGCTAATGCTTGAAGAAGATAGAAGAGATCGGCAACTACGCGATCAAGTGGATAAGGTGAGTTAATTTTTTTAACCCCTCCATCCACATTTTACTAAGCATTCTGTATTGAGAATGCTATTTTTTTTCCCTTTATAACCATGTTATAAGGAAAAATAATAAAGATCGGGTCCCATCTCTTAGCAACCTTGCGGGAAAATCTCACTGCATCTGCACTTGCTTGCGGATGCTTGCGATTTTCCCGCAGCCCCATTCACTTCTATGGGGCCTGCGTTGCGTGAAAAACGCACTAAATAGAGCATGCTGCAATTTTCACGCAACGCAGAAGTGATGCGTGAAAATCACCGCTTATGTGCATAGCCCCATAGAAATGAATGAGTCCGGATTCAGTGCGGGTGCAATGCGGTCACATCACGCCCGTGTGAAAGGGGCCTTAGTGTTTCTTTGTTGGTTTCCTATGTCTTGTGTGCTAGTCCAGTGCTTTTCGAACTGCAAGGATAAACCTTACTGGTGACTGGTGAGGCACTAACCAGTTGATGGTGAGGCACAACTGGCTAGGCTTTATGGACGGAAGTGATCATACTCTGCACAGGTCTCTAAGTAGTTGAACTAAGCTGCAGATTAGCAACATTACTTATTTATTTTTATAGTTATGTTACAAGTTTTTTAATAGATTGTGGTAATTTTGAAACATGGCAGCTTGAACTATGACCAGTGAAGAAGCCCCAGTAGAAAACGATTAAGAAGTTGTGTCCCAGTCTGTATGGCTAGTATAGACCTCCCAAGTGTCCCCTATTTGGAGGGACAATCCCTTTTTTTAACCAAGTCCCTCTTTGCTCCTTAAGTGTCCCTCTTTTTGATCTGAGGAATAGATTTGCATGGTTACATTTAAAATATTGATCCAAAAATTGTCTCGTTCTTCTCTGTATATTAGACCTCACCTTGTATATTAATTAATTATTTGATGCAATTTGGATTTTAGAAATTTCTCTATTCAGATCATTTTTGCATTAGTGTGTGATAAGAAAACTGTTAAAGTGTATAAATATGCAGGAAAAATGGACTTTCACACAATGAACCATAAGTGTCCCATTGACTGTCCAAAAAGTTGGAAGGTATGGGAATAGGGAAATTAGATCTTGACAGGTAGTGAAATACATGATGACAATCTCTGAGCAACACTGCTAAATATATTGGCACGATATAAGCGACTGTGATCAGGTGACAAGTACTCTTTAAACGAATGGTACAAAACATATATTGTGTCTGATATATGCCTCTGTAATATTCTATAGCATCTATAAAAAATGTGCACAGAAGTCATAAAATACAGTGCTAGGAAACAGCAGAGAGAGATTATTCTTATTTTCAGGAACTTAACCCGAGCTCGGCCTGCATCGGGCATTGTAGTCTTGTTAAGCTGAGTCCCACAGGTCCTCTGATAGAGTACTGCAAGCTGGTGTAAGTCTTATGGGAAATCAAAGCGGTCAAGGCTCAGAGGTAATGTGAAGAGAGTCGAGAGGTATGAATAGAACGTCATTTTGATGTACTATGCTGCTCACGCTGATTGGCAGGGAGGAAGATCTGTCAGTAAAAACGACCAGCAAGGACTGCTCCATTTCATGTAATTAGAGACAAATCATTGTTGTTGGGGATACGGGAGGGGAAAGAGAAGGAATTGATTTTGAGCAAATGAACTGTCGCTCTCCCATTCAGCGTGTACTCTTGTGTAGATCATTTTAGGCCTCTGTTTACCCGGCTCTAATTGGATATTAAAGGCATTCAAGGCCTGAAGCAATAGACCATCAGTACTGTCTGTCAATATAGATCTAGATATATACAGTACATTTACATATATACAGTATATATATATATATATATTCCCTCTCTTCAGTGAGAAACAGTATTTTATCATTTTCTCTACAAAAAAATTACAGTTTCAATAAGGGTTGACCATGTGACACAGCTTTCCAGACTCCTGAGTGGCAAGGGCAATGTGTTTAATGTACACGCTCTATTGTTGCTGAATTATACTGCAGATCTGGCCTCAAATATCAGTCTTTGCAATACAATGTCACTGTGATCTGTGTGGACAGCTATCATGGCCACAGAATTACTATCACCCCTGTCCTCCACTTACTTCTCCTGGGCTCACTGCAGAATCTAACAGGACAACATAGTGATACTTAGTTATTAATATTAAGTCTTTTCAGTAGAATATACTTGGCATATGGTTATTAGCATATGTTATATTCTGTTTTACATTATATATGCGCATCTAAGAATTAAATACTGTATGTTCAAAAAATGTTATAGTGCCCCTAGTGGTGATATATTGTCATAACTGGTCCCTTCTGCCAGAGACAGGAAGATGGTGGGAAGGACAAAGCATTCTACAGAGAGATACTTTGCTAGATGGGTACAGAACTGGGTCAGACGGAAGGCTACCTTTAGCAGGAGCTGTAAATTCCCAGCAACATCTACACAAAGTAGTATAATACATATTAGTAAATGAAGACATTAGTCTGAATCCAGTCGGGTTAAGAACTAAGAGAAGATGGGAGTATTCCCATCTGGGACATTGATGGCATGTCACTAGGATATTCCACAAATTTCCGATAGATGCAGGTCCCACCTATGGGACCTATTACTATCTCCAGAATGGGTCCCTCGAAGTGAAAAGGAAGCAGCAGTGTATGCTTGACCACCTTTCGTTGACCGCTATGGGAGTTCCGAAAATAGCCAAGAGCTGTTTGGCTATTTCCAGAAGTCCCATCATTGTGAATGGAGAAGTCACTGAGCTTGCGTGGCTTGCTCTTCTTTCACCACTATGGGACTTCTGAAAATAGTTCCATAGCAGTTATAGTGCAAGCCACACATGCGTCCTTTACTTTGGGTGCCCTGTTCTAGAGATAAGAGTGGGTCCCAGAGGTGGGACCTGCACCAATCTGACATTGATGGTGTAAACATAGGCTGTCTAGACCTGCACCAGATGTATCACAAGGGCTCACGCTGGATGATATATCTGGTGCAAGGACAGACACTTTTCTCTGAAACCAGCTATTGGTTAGCTGACGTTGAGACTAAATTTTATTCCAGAATTGTGTTGCAGTTTCGGCCCTAAATGTTGGATCTTAGGCAAGTGAAGCCACACTCCTTCCTGCTAAGCTCTTTTTCAAGTAGATACCCTAGTTGCAACAAATTGTGCCTATTTAAGCGCATATTAGACAGATTCTAGGCACAGACAGAACATTAGTAAATCTGGACCTGAGTTTTCTGATTCCCTTGCAAACCCTGAAAACCTACTTAACAGGCTTCAATCATGTTGGTAACAGAAAATGTATAGTAAGTAGTGATGAGCGGCATAGGCAATATTCGTTTTTGCGATATTTCACAAATCTTTGCATAATATTCGCAATAAATTTGTGAATTCTAGAATTCGCAATCTCTAGTCATTATTTTCGCAATTGCGCAAATAGGCGCTAATGATGCGCATTTTTTTGTGCAATACATCCAACTTCACATTTTATCAGGTCTGAGTAGATATTACGGATTGGTGCACTAAGTATTGTTGTGACATCACAGCACTGTGTCTAACAGAGAAACTAATCCCTATCAGAGCACAGTAATTCCTATCACACTACCTAACACCCTGCACTGGAACCTATCAGCTACACTATATCACTATCTAACCTACACTGACTATCTCCCACTAACTATCTGTATTATATATATGAGCAACTAACTAGCTAAAGTAATTAAATAAGGATCCAAATGAGTCTGCAAAGCACAGAGCACAGCAATAAAACTGCCCTCTCTCTCTCAGAACTGCAAAAAACTGCAGAAAATGGCTGTTTGGACTTTCCTATAAAGTAAAGGGTTAGGCAACTTTCCTATTGGTTGCTAGGGATGATGCTGAGCTCCGAAAAAGATATTGCAGCCTTCTCATTGGCCCCACAAACAAGAAGCATTAGTACTGATGGAAAAAAAACTAGAATATTCGAGATTCCGAATACATAGCACTATATTCTAGATTTTTTTAAAGCGCTGATATTCGCGATAAAAATTCGCAATTAGAATATTCGCGATCAACACTAATAGTAAGTGCCTTCTCTGTGCAACACTATGGAAAATAAGGGTAATATATAGCAAAGTAAGAATATAGAAATACAGAGATTTACAGAGAATACCTCTATAACAGATATAATGTTCAGAGCGTTTCGCTTGGGGGAGACATGGGGGCAATGACACCTTTAATTTTTTGTATTTTTGTGTATGGTTTTTGTTTCTCCCCCCCCCCCCTTGTTGTTTTTTCCCGCTCTTTTATTTCAGATTTACCTCAAGTGTTAAAGTTTCTGTCAGAATACGGCTGGTTTTATCCGGTCTCACCTGAGCCTTGGTTGACAGAGGGGGATCTTCTCTGATTGGTGCAGCTGGTTGCTGGGGGAAATTTCCAGACAGCTGATTGGTGTTGATGCTAACGGTGGGAAAGTATGGTCCTTAAAAAGAGGGTTTCGGCGGCGCTTCTGGGCCAGTGTTATCGCCCCGCCCTTCCTCCCTATTCTTATGCTTTATATCGCTCTGCTTTATTAGAGGGGCTGTATCACTCAGCTATTGCTGAGTGGATTTTGGTAATTATTGAAGTTTTTAATGGTTATTTATTTAATGGAATTGAAGTTTTAATTATCTATTAATTTATTTACCCTTAATAAAGCATTGCGGCCATTTTTATTCCAACACTAGGTGTCAAGTCGTTATTTTATTAGCTACTATAGTTCAGTTATTACGTTTGTAAGGGGTCATTTGCTTCCATGATATTGAGTGTATAATTAAAGTATGTACAGTATACTGAAACTAGCTGAGTCACTGCATATTCCTTCTTTGCTCAAGGTCTTATGTTCAATTTCAATGTGACCCTTGTACCTGTCTTACAATGGCTATATTATACTCAAAATACTAACTAGCAGTTCATCAGTTTCTGCATAACTATTATATGTATCCACATAATAGCCATCGTAAGGCTGACACATTCAGCAGCATTGTACAGGGAATGAATGTATTTAAATCAATGGAGCCAAGGGATCTTGGATAGAAACATACATGTTGTAGGGATATAAATGACACTTGGTACCTGATTGCTATCTAATTAGCATTGAATTGTGATGAATTACTGTAAGGCAATGCAATGTACAATCAAAAACATATCACCGATGCTATAATATAATGCAGATCCATCTAGTGGCACAAAACAATTCTTTTCTTTGCTTCTCAGGTGACTGGCGGAACTTTCCCATGGGCCAAATATTGGGAACATGTGTTCATACACAATTGTTGGGTATTGAGGATTCTTGACACTGCAACCAAGAAAGGTGCTTTCTCGATTTTCTCATATAAGATACTGTCTGATACAAAGAGCATCTGAAGTCCTGTTCTCTCCCAAGATTGGCCAGTTAGTGCAAAAACCAGCAAATGTATTATCAAACGTGCTGGTTGGTATTGCAATGCCAAAAATTACTACTTTATCGCCACTCAGTGGAACGAGGGATTGAGTTGGCTGGAATTTTATCTAATCCGTCCATTTATATCAGTTCAATATATGGCACCAAAGTACCAGTTAGCTACTTATCTCATCATTGTGCTAAATGGGTCATGTTAACTGGGAAGAAGATTGCGGATGACCCAACTAGTATCGGTATATCTATGACAAGCTTTAGTGTATGTTATATATCAAAGGGAATGTGTCATCAGAAAATTAACTATTGTTTAAATCAATTTTTTAATAAAACTTTTTTTTTGAATGTTTGGTGATTTTTTAACATTTTCAATGTTGTGCAGTTTTCAAACTGGCCACAAAGTCTCCCTTTCCGCTAACTTTTGACTAAAAGTTTAATTTTTCATGGACTCACTGTGCCCCTCAGCGAATACCT
This sequence comes from Bufotes viridis, assembly GCA_033119425.1. Lineage (NCBI taxonomy): Eukaryota > Metazoa > Chordata > Amphibia > Anura > Bufonidae > Bufotes > Bufotes viridis. The sequence goes on along the minus strand of CM065590.1, from coordinate 413,456,913 downwards.
TGGGGTGTCTTCTTTCCAAAATGGGGTCACATGTGGGGTATTTATACTGCCCTGGCATTTTAGGGGCCCTAAAGCGTGAGAAGAATGCGTAAAATGCCCTCCTAAAGGTACTCATTGAATTTGGGCCCCTTTGCATCTTGGCTGCAAAAGTGTCACTCATGTGTATCGCCTGTACTCAGGAGAAGTAGGGCAATGTGTTTTGGGGTGTATTTTTACATATACCCATGCTGGTGAGAGAAATATCTCTGTAAATTGACAACTTTGAATAAAAAATGTAAAACGTTGTCATTTACAGCGATATTTTCACACAAAGTATGGGTATATATAAAAATATACCCCAAAACACATTGCCCTACTTCTCCTGAGTACGGCGATACCACATGAGTGACACTTTTCTGCAGCCAAGATGCGCAAAGGGGCCCAAATTCCCATGAGTACCTTTAGGATTTCACAGGGCATTTTTACGCATTTTTCTTCTCACGCTTTCGGGCCCCTAAAATGCCAGGGCAGTATAAATACCCCATAAGTGACCCCATTTTGGAACAAAGACACCCAAGGTATTCTGTGAGGGGCATGGCGAGTTCACAGAAAAAAAAAAATGTTGGCACAAGTTAGCGGAAATTGATATATATATTTTTTTTTTACAAAGTCTCATATTCCACTAACTTGTGACAAAAAATAAAATTTTACATGAACTCACCATACCCCTCACGGAATACCTTGGGACGTCTTCTTTCTAAAATGGGGTCACATGTGAGGTGTTTGTACTGCCCTGGCATTTGAGGGTCTCCGCAATCATTACACGTATGGCCAGCATTAGGAGTTTTTGCGATTCTCCTTATATTGAGCATACGGGTAATGAGATTTTTTTTTCCCGTTCAGCCTCTGGGCTGAAATAAAAAATGAACGGCACAGATTTTTTCATTCGCATCGATCGATGTGGATGAAAAAATCTGTGCCAAAATCAGTGACTGCGGTGCGGTGGGCTGGGTGCTAGCTACCTAACAAGTAGCTAACTAACTGGCAGTGATAAGGGACCCTTATGCCCCATTCACACGTCCGCAATTCTGTTTGCGGAACGGAATTGCGGACCCATTCATTTTTATGGGGACAGACTTTGTCCAGCTCAGATCCGGAATTACGGATCCGCGCTTCCGGGTCTGCACTTCCGTTACGCAAGAATATAGAACATGTCCTATTCTTGTCCGCAATTGCGGACAAGAAAAATCATTTTCTATATAGTTCTGGCAATGTGCGGATCTGCAAAATGCGGAAAGCACATTGCCAGTGTCCGTGTTTTGAGGATCTGCGGATCTGCAGATCCGTGGATCCGTGAATCCACGGATCCGCAAAACACATATGGACGTCTGAATGGAGCCTTACAAGGGGTGTGATCAATGACAGGGGGGTGATCAGTGACAGGGGGGTGATCAGGGAATCTAGATGGGGTGAACAAGGGGTTAACAAGGGGTTAATAATTGAGGGGGGGGTGGGGGAGGGTTAGTGTAGTGTTTGGTGCAACTTTACATAGCTACCTGGTCCTCTGGTGGTCGATCCCAGTAAATGGGACCACCAGAGGACCAGGTAGCAGGTATATCAGACGCTGCTAACAAAACAGCGTCTGATATACCTCTTTGATGCGATTTAATTCGCATCTACAGCCTGCCAGCGATTGATCATCGCTGGCAGGCTGTAGTTAAACTCCTGAGACGCGCGGCACTGTGAACACACGCGCGCACGTTCACAGGAAATCTCGCGTCTCGTAAGATGACGCGCCGATGCGTCGGATCAGAACTACAGGACCGCCCGCCGGACGCATCCGTGCGTTAGGCGGTCCTGTAGTGGTTAAGAGAATCCACATGGGCCATAGACACAATGGAAAGAAGCTGACACCTCTTTTAACTCTATGGGAGAATTTTCTAGGCATGCTCTATGACCTGAGCAGAAGTCAGGAGGGAGTAGATAAGCTGTGACATCACATACTGTGAATGCTACATATATATATATATTTCCTGCACGTCCTTTGGCAACACAACTTTTGTGACTGTGCTGCCCACTGACTACAGGAAATGAAAATTTCAGGTAAGTAAATTTTAGTTTTCCTGGACTTAAATTTATTTACCTGAAGTTTTCATTTAATAGTCCTACAGCAGCACGGTCACTAAAATTGTGCTGCCTCCGGACTACAGAAAATGAAAACGTCAGGTGAATAAAAATTTGTTATATATATATATATATATATATATATATATACATCTGTCATTGTAATCCTGTCTTTGAGGATAACTGCCTAAAAATGATCTGTACAGAACACGATGTCTTGACATTTTAGGCCTAGTGGTCAGCACAAAAACTGCATGATTTAACATGATGTAGATAGCAGGGTTGTAACTAGAAAAGGCAGAGCCCCATAGCAAATTTTAGAATGCCCCTCCCTCCCCAGAAAATCCCCCAGACTAGTCAAGACCACCTATGCTGTCTATACAACCCCCAACCACTCAGTCATGTAAAAAAATCAGAAAATAAAATGCTTACTAGACAGGAAGAGGAGTCAAAAGTTTACCCTATGACGCACGAGCCCTGTATGCCCCTTAGTGTCCACTTCACAGTAGAATTCTTCTTTAGTGCCACCTTAACAGTAGTGATGTCCTATTAGTGTCCCCACACAGTACTTATGCCTCCCTAGTGCCTCCTTACAGTAGTGCTGCCCTCTAAATGTGGATTTACATCACGTTTTTCCTGTTCGTTTAACGTATACAAAAAACATATACGTTAAACTGATGCTTCAGACTGATGCCATACAGTGGCATCCATTCCCCATAGAGTTCCATAAAAAAAAAAAAAAGTATACTTTTTTTACCATTGTACTTTTTTTTAACCGGACTGTGCAGGATACAAGAACATGGTTTGCTGCGTTTTTGCATTCTTTTTTTTCCTAACGTGTATGTCAAACGGAGGCATAAAACGTGATGTGAACCCACTGTTCGTGCCCTTCCCTCGAAGAATGGAGTACATCATGCTCTCTCAGCAGCAGGTGTGATGCAGGTACATCGTCTCGTCTGCTGAGGTGAGCAGCAGAATGTGCAGGCTGGGGTATTATCCCTAATCACCCCAACAGGAGCAATAACATTACTGCATCACACCTGCTATTGGGAAGAGATCAGGGCCGTAATGGATGACAGACAGCAGCTGGATTGTGGCCTGATGAGGCCTGCACATATAACAAAGCTTACAGGCCTTTCCTCTTTTAAAGGGAATCTGTCACCAGCAACCTCCCTATCTGGTTGCATAGCCGTAGTTCACCTGATTAAAACACTGTTTCTCCTGTATTGATCTGAGGTTCCATTCCCAAGTTATGATACATTTCCTAATATGTAAATTATGCCTTTTGTGCAATGAGGGCGTTACCATTGCTCCCATCTCTGCTCCTTTATGTGGCCCACCCATCCCTTGCTGCTTTGCAGCTGCCTGACACGAGGGAGGGAAACAGAGACGCAAATCAACAAAAGAAAAACAGTGTTTTAATCGGGTGAACCACAGCTATGTGAACCACAGCTACTGCAAACAGTTTGATAGGGAGGTCGCTGGCGACAAATTCCCTTTAAGGCCCATTTACCTGGGCCAACTCAGCAAAAATTATTGGGAACAAACTGTTAGTTCCCTATAATTGCCTGGTAGTAAAAGGAGGTACAGCTCTGCTGTATAGGGATGAGCAAATGTCTATTGCGATAGCTCATCCCCATACAGATTTATTGTTTTGGGATGCAGAGCCCTGTTCACACATGCCTGGCTGCTGCTCAAAAATGATAATTTTGATGTCCGCATCAACAATGCTTTTGTAGTACCCCAGTTGGTGAAGAACAGACTATTGCATATTTAAACATATGTTGATATGTCCTTGTGTGGCTGTAATACTGTTTTATACTGATAATTTTATTTCTTTTTATGTTATGGTTGCATTTGAGTTGTCTGTTACACTGTTTGCTATGACCAATGATAATAAAGGGTTAATAATAATGTGAAGTGATGAGAGATGATACTGTTTATGTGAGATGTTTTCTTTTACAGGAAAGCTTTAGAAGAAGAAGATGTGAAGCTGAGGAGATGCCAGAAGTATATTGCGATTATGAGTCATCAAGTGGATCCTTCTGGTATAGAGGGTTAGTGGAGCTAGCTGACCTGAAACTCATAGCACACCGTTGCATTAGAGAAGTACTCTGAAAGTGAGGAAGTGAGCCCCAAAGCAGGGAGCATATGCAGCTCCTTCACCGATAACTCCTGAGTTGACAAGTGGCCCTTTTTACCATGCCTCGGGACTATTCCCCTGCCTCGGGACTATAGAGGACTATAAATTGGAGGATACTCTGCGGCAGCACACACAAGAGATTTAATGGCTGCTGCAGCGACATATGCAGTGTCCCATTTTGTGTGTGTAAAATATGCAAACATACACACATTTCTTTCCTTTTTGCTTTCATAAAAAAAAAAATATATATATATATATAGATATATATATATATATATATAGGTTATTTATTTTAGCGGTGGCAGAAAGCAGTTAATTAACTTTTTTTTCAGTAAAAAAAATCTAAAGTTAAAAAATAAATAAATATATAAATAAAAATGTATAAATATATATAGATTATAAATATATAAATAAAAAAATTATAAAAAGTTAAATAAGGAAAATAAAAAAGTTATAGCTATAGTTACTATTTTTAGCAATAGTATAGCAGGCTATGTACATACATATACACACTTCCCCCCGTGCTTTTTTTGTTCTTAAAAAACATTAGAAAAAATATTTTTTAGGTTAAGCAAAAGTATAGCAGACTTTGTATGTTAAAATATACAAACGTGCACATTTTTTTTCCTTTTTGCTTTTATGAAAACATTTTAAATATAGGTGCCAGTTTGTTTTCGCTATATTTAGTATAGCAGGGTTTTTTTTCAATAAAATATACAAACGCACCTTAAAATGTCCAAAGTTCTCCAAGATGAAATCCTTAGGAGCTCAACATAAAAAAAGTCACTTTGAAGGAGTTTCTAATGATTTGTTGTTGTACAACATCTGTATTGGCAGTACAGTGCCATAGAACTAAGCAATAGAAAAATAGCCCGCAAAAATCCAAAATGCTCTTTAGTCCTTTGAAGTATTATAGCGGGCTCAGCCAGTAGATAAAATACACAAATAGCATCCATTTTCACAGTGCAAACATACAGTAATGGTTTTAAAAATGTTTTGTCTTCAAATCTTTTTAAACTTTTTTTCAGAATTTTCAGTTTTTTCTTAAAGGGGTTATCCAGGAAAATATTTATGACCTATCCTCAGAATAGATCATCAGTGCCAGGAGTGCCAGGATGCCAGGAGTAGGCATCGCACTGCGCATGCCCCGGCGTGGGCTCTGATTGAACTTTTAAACGCACAGATGGGCGGGCAGAGGAGGAGGCGGGGAGGGGATCTGAGCCGGGGAGGAGGTGCCGCCTGGGGCTCGGACGCTGGAGACGCCGCCCTGGGCACTTGAGAGCCCGCATTTACATATTCTTTAAAGTTAATTTTTGGCTGAAAGAAAACACCGTTATATACAACAAAGGTACCGTTTTTAACTTCCGAGTGGCACATATAACGCTATCTGTCAAATGTGCTGACAGACTCCCTTTAAAATAATCGAATGACCCTCCTACTTATAGACTCATTCAATTCTTTGAGTTTAAAGAATCCTGTCACCACAGAGCAGAGAGCACTACTGAGCCTACTGCTTTTGTTCATTGCAGCAGTGATAAGGGACAGACAGGACAGTCAGCAGAGAGATAAGAGAAATGACAGGACACAGAGTTTACTGTAGTTTACAGGAGATCCTCATTCAGATTGAATTAACCCTTTAGGATCAAATTGGTTTCTCAAGGAGATATATGTATGTTAAAGGCATCCCTTCTTCTGAAACATCTGTCTCACTCAGTAGCTCTATAACTAAGGCTGGATTCACACGTCTGTGGAACACGGTCTGTGTGATACCAGCCTGGATTTCTTCTGCATGCAGGAGCGCACTGCGCAAGTGGTTGCTATGATGCTGTGTGCTTCCTGCTGCCGCTGCAGAGCAGTGTTACACTGATATAGATCAAACCAGTGCAACACTGTACTGCGGCGGCAGCAGGAAATGCACGGCATCATAGCAACCACTTATGCAGTGCGCTCCTGCACTCAGAAGAAATCCAGACTGGTATCACACAGACTGTGTTCCATGGACGTTTGAATCCAGCCTAAGGGTGGGCTCACACTAGCGCTATGGATTCCATTATGGCTTTCTATTATAACATGGTTATAACAAAAAATAATGGAATCTATAAGATAGAGGTCAAAACTGAAGCCTTTAAGAGGCATTCCGATTTGCTTACATCATAGTAGAAGTCTATAGGAATCATAACAGATCCATCTGGGCTGCCCAAGTGCGGGGGCGCACTTGGGCAGCTCAGCCTCTGTTGGTGGTGGACCTTGTCCCAGCCCTGCTACCAAATCATAAGCCAATTCTGATGGGACCATATAGGCCTTATGTAGTGTTCCACATATGTGTGTATGGTCCATTCAAAATTGTTATTTATGTTATCATGTCATTTTTCACTATTCCTTTGTCTTTGCTGCTAAATCCATATTTAAGGCTGGTAACACACACTACACATATACACCACTAGAGGTCTCTATCACGCCAGATATATATAGCTGTTACAGGAAGTTAGAGATAATTACTGTGAAGACCACAACCTGTACAAATAATGACGCAGAAGTGTTTGCCTGCCGTTAGGGAGATCGCCCTGGGGTTGTTGGATTACTGAACTATAGAATACTGACAAAGGAAGGTAACTGTCATTTATTATACTCTAGACTCCTTTGCATAAGGTGGAGGGATCTCAAGCTACAAGCTGCCCCACCATATTCAAGGACAGAAAGGACATCTGTTAGAACACTTGTTTACAGAGGATCTAAACTACCATTACAAGGTTGAGTGAACAGATCAACATCAGAAACTAAGTACAAGTAAGCACGCTACTCCTACTAAAGTGAGCTGGAGCTAACCTACTGTATATACTTCATCTCAAGGAGCCTGCTAATGTTGATTTGCAGCATTACTATTTTTGCCATCTGTATGAAAGCCAAAGTGATGAGATTGAATACCTTACTACATCTGATAAGTAAAGTTCCTGTTTGGATTAACCTCTGCCTCATTCTTCTGCTCCATCTCTTAATTGCACTTTACGGTGCTGGCATCACAAATACAGGGACCCAGCCACCAAAGCACCCTAAACACCAAGTACCATCAAGGGCACCTCAACCAACATCTGGCTGATGTTCCTTGCAACCGAGAGTGCCCCAGAGGATTTCGTGCTGTCTTCCCCATCACTGCACTGCCGACTCAGGAAGGCATATGCTACGCGTGAGTAACCTAAAGGAACTATTACCTCCATCAGCCCACCGTAGCATCATGTGTTGCCCCTGTGGTCTGGCACGCTGCACTTACAGCTGCTACACAGACTGGATCTGTTGTGCGTCTAATTTTTCGTTCCTTCTGACAGATCAGAAGAAAGGTCAAATAAATGATGATGTCAGACAGGTTGAAAGGCAAAATAGGGGCCCAGTCATGAAGTGGGGAGGGTGGGAACAGCATGAGAAGTCCACAGAGTGGCCCTATGACATAGTGGTGAGGTGGAAGCAGCATGAGGAAACCACAGAGTGGTCCAATGACAGAGTCTGAAGGTGGTGGCATCAGGAGGAGGCCACAGAGTGGCACAATGACAGTGTGGAGGTGGCAGCGGCATCAGGAGACCACAGAAAAGCACAAAGTCAGAGTCTGGAGGTGCGGGAGCAGCAGTAACAGCATCAGGAGAAGGCCACAGAGTGGCACAGTGACAGAGTCTGGAGGTGGCAGCAGTATGAGGAGGCCACCGACTGGCACAATGAGAGAGTGTGGAGGTGGCAGCAGTATGTGGAGGCCACAAAGTGGCACAATGACAGAGTGTGGAGTTAGGATAGTGGTGCGTCGAACACGCTGAAAAACAAAGGAACCAGAATTGGAGGCGCCAAACACCACATATACAAATAGATGTGTTTAAAATGATTTAAAGCCATATATTCATAAAAAACAATATATAAAAAATTCAATATAAAAAATGTATATAGAAAATCAATATAAATATAAAAGCAAAGCCTGAAAGTAGATGACTCACTTCACCCAGGAGGGTAATGTGAGATAAACCTCAAGACACCCAGACCACTCCTCCTGCGCCTGGGTCGCTTGTAAAGTTGTAGGAAAAAGGACGGCAAACATTCAGCAGTTATCTCAAACTTATTTCTTTATTCCAAAGCCAGGGTAGGGTGGAAGAGGATGCTCAACGCTTTTCGGGGCCTACTAATGGGTCCCCTTCATCAGGAGCAGGTATGTGGAGTTGGCAGCAGTATGACGAGGCCACCGAGTGGCACACTGACAGAGTCTGGAGTTGGTAGCAGTATGAGGAGGTCACCGAGTGGCACAATGACAGAGTCTGGAGTTGGCGGCAGCAGCAGTAGCAGCATCAGGATAAGGCCACTGAGTGGCACAATCACAGAGTCTTGAGGTGGCAGCAGTATTGTGGAGGCCACCGAGTTATACCATGAGAAGGCCACCGAGCGGCACAATGACAGAGTCTGGAGGTGGCAGTAGTATGAGGAGGCCACCGAGTGGCACAATGACAAAGTCTGGAGGTGGCGGCAGCAGCAACATCAGGAGGAGACCACAGATTGGCAAGGTGACATAGTGTGGAGATGGCAGCAGCATCAGGAGACCACAAAGTGACCCGGTGACAGAGTGGGGAGGTGGGTGGCAATACTAGTACCCACTGACAAAGGTGGGTGAAAGAAGGAGCACTTGGCATCAGATGTGTGGCATCAGGCAGATGGCAGCATCAGAGTAGTAGCTGAGGCAGGTAGCCAGAAGAAACCAGTCTCTTTTGTCAAAGTTTGGGTGAGGCGGCATGGATGATCTAATCTGATGCATCAGGCATTGGTGGGTGGACATCCTGGCTGATCCAGGCCTGATTCATCTTGACAAAGGTCAGTTTCTCCACCTTTTGGCTGGACAGTCAAGTTCTTCTTGGGGTAACCATGGCCCCCGCCGCACTAAACACCTACTCTGATGCCACACTACTGGCCGGGCAGGACAGCTTTTCCAGGGCAAACTCGGCCAGTTGTGGCCAGAAATCCAGTTTGGCTGCCTAGAAGTCCAGCGGATCTTCAATGTGGGGTGGCAGGGTGCTGTCCAAGTATGTCACCTCCTGCTAGTTCAGGTCCTGCTCCAGGTCTACCTGCTGCTGCTGGTGAGTAGTTTCTTCACAATTCGGATGAAGAAAGCTGCTCATCAGCGACTGTAGACTCAGGCTGCTGATGATGGAGCTGGTACTGCTCCTGCCACCCCACCCCTCCCTAGCATCCATGGCAGTGGAACATGAGCACAGAGGGGCCCCCTGGTCAGACCTGTGAGAGGATGGATGATTGCACAGTGGTGGAGCCTTGACTGTCTGAAACCGGGTGTGTGCCACTGGGTGATGCAGCGGTTGCTGCGGCAGGCTGGGCCACCACATCGGAGCCACGGTTCTCCCAGGCCACTTTATGGCGATGCTGCAAATGTTGACGCTGGGCCGTAGTGCCAACATTGGCACCCTGGCCATGCTTCACCTTCTGCCCGCACCTCTTCCAGCATCTTAACAAAAAACTGCCACACCGCCGAGTAGGTGGTTTTCCCCCCAACAGTCCGCACTGACTGACTGCTACCGCCGGTGCCTCTATGAACCCCTGCACCATTACTTCCCGGACAGGTAGGCTGCTGCGAAGCAGGTGGTCTACCCCGGGAACGTTTGGCCCCCTACCTCCCACTGCTGCTACCCTGCTGACTCCTAGCCATGCTATCACCTTGCTGGCTCAGCCGCTGCCTCACAGGCAAGCTGCCATACTCTTCTCCTGATTATGATGACGCCCCTTCTGCACCTGTGATTGGCTTCATTATCATCGAGTAGTGTCTGCACATCACTGATGTCCTCCTCACTGGTCTCTGAGTCAGGAGTCTGACCGCTTGCAACACCACCTCCCACGCCACTCTCCTCATCACTACTTGCCCGTCTAGTGGAAAAAGCGGCGAATGTCTCCTCCAGATCTTGGCTGGGCAGTTGCTGCTGACTGTCCTCTAGCAGATCGTCCTCGCTGTATAGTGGAGCTGAGACCACAGCATACAATACGTCTGTGGCTGAGGGAACAGCAAAAGACAGAGGCAGGTTGAGGACAGGTGAGGGCACAGGGCATGCTCCCGGGCCATGCCAACTAAGGGTTGTGTCTGACGAACCCACCAACTGTTGGCTGAGGGTGTCTGATGTCACTTGGGATGAAGTGAATGACCGAGTTAACCAATCAAGAACCACTGGGTTGCTGGTCAAGACACGACAGCTAGATGACAACGCATTTTTTTACAGCACAGAAACCTGACATTTTAACAGGGGTGTGTAGACTTTTTATATCCACTGTATATATTTTCTTGTACTAAAAATAGGCAATGAAACGCTTTTACCACAAATAACTGCAACAGTAAAGTGCGTATATATTTTTCTTTCTGTACTAAAAGAGGCCACTAAACGCTTTCACCACAAATAACTGCAACAGTGAAGTATATATATTTTTCTTTCTGTACTGAAATAGGCCACTAAACGCTTTCACCACAAATAACTGCAACAGTGAAATGCGTAAATATTTTTCTTTTTGTACTGAAATAGGCCACTAAACGCTTTCACCACAAATAACTGCAACAGTGAAGTGTGTATATATTTTTCTTTCTGTACTGAAAGAGGCCACTAAATGCTTTTAACACATATAACTGCAGAAGTGAACTGAGAATATATTTTTCTTTTTGTACTGAAATAGGCCACTAAACGCTTTCACCACAAGTAACTGCAAAATTGAAGTGCGTATATATTTTTCTTTTTGCACTAAAGTAGGCCACTAAACACTTTCACCACAAATAGCTGTAACAGTGAAATGTTTATATATATATATATTTATATATATATATATTTTTTTTTTGTACTGAAATAGTCCACTAAACACTTTCACCACAAACATCTGTAACATTGATGTGCGTATATATATTTATTATTTTGTACTGAATAGGCCACTAAACACTTTCAGCACAAATAACTGCAACAGTAAAATAAGTATATATTTTTCTTTTTGTACTGAAAGAGGCCATTAAGCGCTTTCACCACAAATAACTGCAACAGTGAAGTGTGTATATATTTTTCTTTCTGTACTGAAAGAGGCCACTAAATGCTTTTAACACATATAACTGCAGAAGTGAACTGAGAATATATTTTTCTTTTTGTACTGAAATCAGCCACTAAACGCTTTCACCACAAATAACTGCAACAGTGTATTGCATATATATTTTTCTTTCTGTACTGAATTAGGCCACTAAATGCTTTCCCCACAAATAACTGCAACAGTGAAGTGCGTATATGTTTTTCATTTTGTACTAAAATAGACTACTAAATGCTTTCCCCACAAATAAATGCAACAGTGAAGTACGTATATAGTTTTCTTTCTGTACTGAAAGAGGCTACTAAACGATTTCAACACATATAACTGCAGAATTGAACTGAGAATATATTTTTATTTTTGTACTGAAACAGGCCACTAAGCTCTTTCACCATAAATAACTGCAACAGTAAAATTCATTTATATATTTATTTTTGCACTGAGATAGGCTACGAAACGCTTTCACCACAAATAACTGCAACAGTGAAATGTATATATATATTTTTTCTTGTACTAAAAATAGGCCACGAAATGCTTTTACCACAAATAACTGCAACAGTGAAGCGCGTAAATATTTTTATTTTTGTACTGAAATAGGCCACTAAACGCTTTCACTACAAATAACTGCAACAGTTAAATGCGTAAATATTTTTCTTTTTGTACTGAAATAGGCCACTAAACGCTTTCACCACAAATAACTGCAACAGTGAAGTGTGTATATATTTTTCTTTCTGTACTGAAAGAGGCCACTAAATGCTTTTAACACATATAACTGCAGAAGTGAACTGAGAATATATTTTTCTTTTTGTACTGAAATCAGCCACTAAACGCTTTCACCACAAATAACTGCAACAGTGTATTGCATATATATTTTTCTTTCTGTACTGAAATAGGACACTAAACGCTTTCACCACAGATAACTACAGAAGTGAAATAAGTAAATATTTTTCTTTTTGTACTGAAACAGGCCACTAAATACTTTCAACACAAATAACTGCAACAGTGAAGTGCGTGTATATTTTTCTCTTTGTACTGAAATAGGCCACGTAAATGGCTATTTGGATCCCCAAATAATCTTTCCTTGCACTTGTCAATCGCTTTTCTCGCAATGTCCCTAGAGCCTTCTCACGTCTGTCCCTGCATTTAGAACGCTGGAAAATGAATCCAAGATGACCGCTGTATTTATAGGGCCGTGACATCACAGGACTGGCTGGCTCTGATTCCCTGCATGCATGGCATTATAAGTCATGCCACCTTCCCAGAGTTCCTTGCCCCATGTTTTGAAAATTGTAGCCGCCATTTTAGGAAAAATGCCACGAAGTGTGCGGAAATTCGCATTACTTGCGAATCGAATTTTTCCTGAAATTCGTAACGAATTCCACTTCGTCAGCTTCGATCCGCTTATCTAGTCATCAGTATCAGATCTGCAGGGGTGTGACATCCGGGACCCCTGCCAATCAGCTGTTAGAAGAGGTATTGAGCACAGCAGCCTCCTCCTAGGCCAGTGACATCACTGTACATCAGCCACATGGCCTAGTTGCAGCTCAGCCTCATTCAAATGAATGGGGCTGAGCTGTAATACCAAGCAGTGCTGTTAAACAATGTACGGTGCTGTCCTTGGTAAGATGCCGGTAGCCTGCATAACTCACTAGAGCTTTGGTGAGCACTGCTGCTCTCTGAAACAGCTGGTTTGCAGGGATGCTGGGACTTGGACCACCTCTGATGTGATAATATTGACTTAATCATTATAATTTCCCGGATAACCCCTTTAACCACTACAGGACCGCCTAACACATGGATGCGTCCGGCGGGCGGTCCTGTAGTTCTGAGTGGATGCATTGGCGCGTCATCTCGCGAGACGCGCGATTTCCTGTGAACGCGAGCGTTCACAATAACGCGCGTCTCAGGAGTTTAACTACACCCTGCCAGCGATGATCAATCGCTGGCAGGCTGTAGATGCGATATAAATCGCATCAAACAGGTATATCAGACGGTGTTTTGTTAACAGCGTCTGTTATACCTGCTAACTGGTCCTCATTCCCAGAGTTCCTTGCCCCATGTTTTGAAAATTGTAGCCGCCATTTTAGCCGCCATTTTAGGAAAAATGCCACGAAGTGTGCGGAAATTCGCATTACTTGCGAATCGAATTTTTCCTGAAATTCGTAACGAATTCCACTTCGTCAGCTTCGATCCGCTTATCTAGTCATCAGTATCAGATCTGCAGGGGTGTGACATCCTGGACCCCTGCCAATCAGCTGTTAGAAGAGGTATTTGCAGGGATCGACCACCAGAGGACCAGGTAGCTATGTAAAATTGCACCAAACACTACACTAACCCCCCCCCACCCCCCCCTCACTTATTAAACCCTTGTTAACCCCTTGATCACCCCATCTAGATTCCCTGATCACCCCCCTGTCACTGATCACCCCCCTGTCATTGATCACACCCCTTGTAAGGCTCCATTCAGACGTCCATATGTGTTTTGCGGATCCGTGGATTCACGGATCCGCGCATCTGATCCACGGATCCGCGGATCCACAGATCCTCAAAACACGGACACTGGCAATGTGCTTTCCGCATTTTGCAGATCCGCACATTGCCAGAACTATATAGAAAATGCTTTCTCTTGTCAGCAATTGCGGACAAGAATAGGACATGTTCTATATTTTTGCGGAACGGAAGTGCAGACCCGGAAGCGCGGATCGGTGATTCCGGATCCGAGTCGGACAAAGTCTGTCCCCATAGAAATGAATGGGTCCGCAATTCCGTTCCGCAAACAGAATTGCGGACGTGTGAATGGGGCATAAGGGTCCCTTATCACCGCCAGTTAGTTAGCTACTTGTTAGGTAGCTAGCGCCCAGCCCACCGCACCACAGTCACTGATTTTGGCAGAGATTTTTTCATCCACATTGATCGATGCGAATGAAAAAATCTGTGGCGTTCATTTTTTATTTTTTTTCAGCTCAGAGGCTGAACGGAAAAAAAAAATCTCATTACCCGTATGCTCAATATAAGGAGAATCGCAGAAACTCCTAATGCTGGCCATACGTGTAATGATTGCGGAGACCCCTAAAATGCCAGGGCAGTACAAAAACCTCACAAGCGACCCCATTTTAGAAAGAAGACACCCCAAGGTATTCGTGAGGGGTATGGTGAGTTCATGTAAAATTTTATTTTTTGTCACAAGTTAGTGGAATATGAGACTTTGTAAAAAAAAAAATATATATCAATTTCCGCTAACTTGTGCCCAAAAAAAAAAATTTGGTGAACTCGTGAGTCCATGAAAAATTAAACTTTTTGTCAAAAGTTAGCGGAAAGGGAGACTTTGTGAGAAAAAACAATAAAAAATCAATTTCCGCTAACTTGTGCCAAAAAAAATTCTTCTATGAACTTGCCATGCCCCTCATGGAATACCTTGGGGTGTCTTCTTTCCAAAATGGGGTCACATGTGGGGTATTTATACTGCCCTGGCATTTTAGGGGCCCTAAAGCGTGAGAAGAAAAATGCGTAAAAATGCCCTCCTAAATGGTACTCATTGGAATTTGGGCCCCTTTGCGCATCTTAGCTGCAAAAAATTGTCACACGTGGTATCTCCGTACTCAGGAGAAGTAGGGAAATGTGTTTTGGGGTGTATTTTTACATATACCCATGCTGGGTGAGATAAATATCTCTGTAAATTGACAACTTTGTATAAAAAAATTTAAAAAGTTGTCGTTTACAGCGATATTTCTCACACACAGTAAAGGTATATGTAAAAATACACCCCAAAACACATTGCCCTACTTCTCCTGAGTACGGCGATACCACATGAGTGACACTTTTTTGCAGCCAAGATGCGCAAAGGGGCCCTAAAACCAATGAGTACCTTTAGGATTTCACAGGGCATTATTACGCATTTGGATTCTCACGCTTTAGGGCCCCTAAAATGCCAGGGCAGTATAAATACCCCACAAGTGACCCCATTTTGGAAAGAAGACACCCAAGGTATTCTGTGAGAGGCATGGCGAGTTCACAGAATTATTTTTTTTTTTTGGCACAAGTTAGCGGAAATTGTTTTTTTTTTTTTTTTTTTTTTACAAAGTCTCATATTCCACTAACTTGTGACAAAAAATAAAATTTTACATGAACTCACCATACCCCTCACGGAATACCTTGGGGTGTCTTCTTTCCAAAATGGGGTCACTTGTGGGGTATTTATACTGTCCTGGCATTTTAGGGGCCCCTAAAGCGTGAGAAGAAGTCTGGAATCCAAATGCGTAAAAATGCCCTGTGAAATCCTAAAGGTACTCATTGGAATTAGGGCCCTTTACGCACCCAGGCTGCAAAAAGTGTCACTCATGTGGTATCGCCGTACTCAGGAGAAGTAGGGCAATGTGGTTTGGGGTGTATTTTTATATATTTTAAATTTTTTTCAAAGTTGACAATTTACAGAGATATTTCTCTCACCCAACATGGGTATATGTAAAAATACTCCCCAAAACACATTGCCCTACTTCTCCTGAGTACGGCGATACCACGTAAGTGACACTTTTTTGCAGCCTGGGTGCGCAAAGGGGCCCAAATTCCAACGAGTACCTTTAGGTTTTACATGGCTGCTCACAATTTAGCCCCGCCCAAAATGCCAGAACAGTAAACGCACCCCACAAATGACCCCATTTCGGAAAGTAGACACCCCAAGGTATTCACTGAGGGGCATAGTGAGTCCGTCTGAGATTTTTATTTTTTTTTCCAGAAATTAGCAGAAATGGAAACTTTATTATTATTTTTTTTCCTCAGAAGGTGTCATTTTTCGCTAACTTGTGAAAAAAAATGAAATGATACATGAACTCACCATGCCCCTCCGCGAATACTTTGGGGTGAACAATAGAACAATAAATTTAGAGAAAAATTCATATAGAAATGTAGTTTTTAAAAAAAAATTACAACAGAAAGTGAAAAATGTCATTTTTTTGCAAAAACGTTGTTAAATTTTTATTAATAGCAAAAAAAGTAAAAATGTCAGCAACAATGAAATACCACCAAATGAAAGCTCTATTAGTGAGAAGAAAAGGAGGTAAAATTCATTTGGGTAGTAAGTTGCATGACGGAGCAATAAACAGTGAAAGTAGTGTAGTGCAGAATTGTAAAAAGTGGCCTGGTTATTAAGGGTGTTTAAGCTAGGGGGGCTGAAGTGGTTAAAGGCTATGTACACCTTCGGGGACAATTTTTTTTATGATTGCATTTAACTCATTGTGGGCTTAACCTGTTCCCGACTGTCCATTGACTATAAATGTCCTGGTGGTCAGAAGCTATCTCTGAACAGACATTCTAAAGCCTCCTTTCAGAAAGCGCAGCTGCATGCTAATCGTGCAGATGCTGAGCCGGGGTCCTTCTATAAGTGACAGATAGGCACCCCATAGAGAAGGCCTGCCTTCTGGAATGCTGTATACACAGTGCTGAATGAGCTCTGTGTATACAGCTAAGTGCTATGCCACTTCCTGTCCCATCCCACTTCCTGTGACTGTCAGGGTCGGGAGACTGCAGGAGCTGCCGGGTCTTCCTTAGAGGAGAAAGGTCTTGTATGACCTTATGGGGGGCACAAAGTGTAAAATAAAAAATAAATAAGAATAAAAAAGGTTTATAAAAATAAAAAATAAAAGTGTCACATGTAAAATAAGTGCCCTTTCCCAAATTAAGTTATTTAAAAATTATTAAAAATATTTTAAAAAATAAAAAATATACATATTTGGTATCATCACGTCCATAACAACTGGCTCTTTAAAATATCACATGATCTATCCCAACAGTTGAACACTGCACAAAAATAAATATAAATTATGCCAAAACATCTAGTTTTTAGTTGCCACGCCTCCCAAAAACATAATATCAAGCGATCAAAAAGTCATATGTATGCCAAATGAGTACCAATTGAAACTTCACCTCATTCCGCAAAAAATTGAGCCTTAACACAAGACCATCAATTACCAGAAAATGTAAAATGAAATGGCTACACAAAAAGATGTTTTGTTTTTCAAAAAAATTCTTATAGTGTAAAACTTACAAAAATAGATATATTTGGTTTTGCTGCATCCGTAACGAGCGGCACTAATAAAATGATCCACCCCATAAGGTGAACTTCACAAAAATATTTACGCCAAAACAGCTTTTTTCGTCACCTTGCCTCTCAAAAAACATAATATCAAGTCATCAAAAAGTCTTATGTACCCAAAAATGGTTCCGATAAAATACAGTCTGTCCTGCAAAAGGCAAGCTCTCGGATATCCATGCTGGAAGAACAATAAAAATGTTATGGATGCTAGTATATGGCAATGCCAATTATAACAGATTTTTTTATAAAAATAGATTTCATTATGCAACAGTAGTAAAACATGAAAAATTATTTTATAAATTTGGTATCTCTATAATGGTATCAACCTGCAGATTAAAGTTATCGTATCATATATACCACATGGTGAACCTCATAAAAAATAAAAAAAACTGAATTTAAATTTTTACCCACCTCACCTCCAAAAAAAGCTATATAAAAACCAGAAAGCCAAAAAGTACCCCAAAATGGTAGCAATAAAGACTAAAGCATGTCCGGCAAAAAATAGGCCCTCACATAGCTCAGTAAACAAAAAACTAAAAAACATTTCAGCAAATGTCATGTTAGAAAATCCAGATGCTGCTCCTTCTCTTCTCAGACGTATCCCCAAACAGCAGTTTACGACCACAAATAGGGTACTTCTGTACTCAGGAGAAAATGGGTAAAAATTTGTGGGGTGATATTCTCCTGTTATCCCTTGTGAAAAAGAAAGTTTGGGCCTAAAGCACCATTTTCTTGTAAAAAAAAAATGAAATTTTTTATTTTCACAGACAAGTGCTATAAATTCTGTGATACGTCTGTTTAGGTTTAAGTGCTCACTACATCCCTTAAAAATTCCTTGGGTGGTATAGTTTCCAAAATGTGGTCACTTTTTGGGGGGTTTCACTGTAGGGGTACCTCAGGGTCTCTTCCAGTGCAACATGGCACCCAAAGACAATTCCAGCAAAATCTGCCCTCTATAAACTACATGATGCTCCTTGCCTTCTGAGCACTGCTGTCAGCACAGTAGGCAGGAACACACAAACTGTTAACCCTAACTGGAACCCGGCACGATTTCCCTACCTATTTGCAGTGCAAGCCCTAGGCAGCACGTCAGCAACTGCTCAACGTTTCTTATTCTGCTGAGTGCAGGACAGACACACACAGACAAGACTACACAAACACGGAGTCATACAGGAATGGGTCAAAATCCAGGGGACAATGCAGTACCAAATCAGACGACAGAGGGTAGTCAGAATAGCCAAGCCCAAGTCAAAGCCAGACGGAAAACACAGTACCAAATCACGAGACAGAGAGTGGTCAAAAGCAAGACAAGTCCTATACAATAAGCAATCCAAACGCACACAGAACAGAACTAGGAGCACAGCTAGGGAGGAAAAAATTATAATTAGCAAGGTTGTATTGCCAGCAGGAGATTTAAATAGAGTGCCGAGTCCCCGGATCAGAACCTAATAGGTCATGACTCGGTGCTCCATCAGTCAGAACACTGGAGCCTGGAAAAGTTAGTTTGTGACAATTGCTATGTGCCCATACAGCAGTTTAAAACCACATATGGTTTGTTTTGTTGTTAACCTTTGAGTTGTTACAGGAAAAAATGAATTAAAAAGTCAAATTTTGAAATTTCATCTTCATTTTGCTTTAATTCCTGTGGAATACCTAAAGGCTTAACAACATTTCTAAAATCAGTTTTGTATAGTTTGAGGGGCGTAGTTTCTAAAATGGGGAAACTTATGGGTGGTTTCTATTATGTAAGCTCCTCAAAGTGACTGAATTAGTCTCTCTTGGTTTCTAAAATTCTAAACCTTCTAACGTCCTAACAAAATAAAAGAACATTACGAAAACGATGCCAACGACATGTAGACATATGATGAATGTTAATTAATAAGTATTTTATGAGGTATCACTATCTGTCTTAAAAACAGAGAGATTTAAATTTAGAAACTAGTGAATTTTCTGAAATTTGCTGTAAATGCTGGATTTTTTAAAATAAATAAAGGTAAAATATGTTGACTCAAATTTACCATTGACATTACGTACAATGTGTCATGAAAAAACTGTCTCAGAATGGCTGTTATTACTAGATAAAGCGTCAGATTCACAAAATTAGGCTTGGTCAGAAAGGGGGTAAATAATTGAGTCTGAAAGTGGTTAAAAACTTTTTTTCAATTGGCATTTATTAAAAATATTCAGCAGCTTTATCATAAAAGGTTAACTTCTGCCTAGCTGAAAGAATTGTATCTTCACTTTCACTTTGTGCCAAAAATACTTGTTTAAAGCACATTCTTATCAGTAAGATAAGAATTGAGCTACAATGTATTTATAAGGTAAGAGATCAGATATAAGGAACTGTCAGCTGAGCTGCCTGATGGAACACAATAAAAACACAAAGCATGCTACTAGAGAATCTGAAGGCTTTACAGAGAAAGGGGCTCAACATTTTTAATAAAGACCAATTGAAAAAATGATTTACAGCTCAAAATTAGTACAATGCAATAATTAAAAAACGTCACTGAATGTGTCCATAGCCTTCACATATATTTTAATTATTATATCTGTCTTTTAATGGCATGAAAGAAAAATCTAACGTGTCTTGTTAAAAATAATATCAAATACTTATAGGTTGGCTAAGAAATTAATTAGTTGTTTGCAGTTAGATTGGCCAATTGCTAAAACTGAAAAAAATGGCCTGGTAAGGGAAGGAGATTAACATTCTGGTAAAGAAGTGGTTAGAAGAAGAGGGGATGGTACACAATGGTAGATAAGGCCTTCTTCCCAACTTTTTTGATATTCGTTGCTGCCAGCTAATTCTAAATTAGTTAATTTTTGTCCATAAAATGGTCAAATATATTCTATGATGTATTGTGAATAAAATATAGGTCTATGAGATTTGCTAATAATTTCATTCTGTTTTTCTGTACATTTATTTACATTTTACACAGCGCCACAACTTTTTGGGAATTGAGGATGTACCATTCTTGAGGCAGCTCCCTGGAAAGGAGGAGAGCAGTTTCTGCCACTGTTAGGGGTTTGTTTTCAGCATGATTCTATCCAAGGACATCGCTTCTCCAAGTCCTGTGCACCACACTCTCACATGATGAACCAGTGTTTCCTCATCCATTTGGTACCTTTACACAGGGCAATTAACGAGAGTTCCTAGGAATTGTCCTGATTGTTGGCCTGTGTAAAAGGGGTCTGTAGACAATCCCTACTAGTTAAATAAACATGATCACAAAATAGTGTTCCATTTTCCTTGAGTGCTTTCACAGGGAGAAATAAGCATTACACAGTGCCCATTTATATGATGACAGGAAAGGTCCTCCAGAGAGAGAGAAAGAGATGCTCTTTGTAACAACTGTCCACTCTGATGTAGAGATGAGGATACTACATTGAGGACTCTTCTCAATTAACTCAAAATTATATGAAAATCATTCATTTTATTTTATTCATTTTTCCAGTACAAATCAATATGCCAAAATAGCAATCAATGAGACGCTATTCGAACATTACATTGTATGGAGAAGAGAACATTAAAAGCACACTTGTGGTTTGTACATTCTATAATGATGCAATAATAAACTATCAATATTGTTATCGGTTAATAGAGCAAGTGATAGGCAATTTCCAGTAAGTAGCAATTAGTTTTCGTGCCACTGTTAGTATCCCCGCCACTACCCACCGATGTGTATAAGGAAGGGTCTCAAACCCAATAGAGAGTATAGCTAATACTGGTGACAAGGGGAAGGCAAAGTCAGCCTCTTAAGATAAAAGGTCACTCACATCCCTCCAGAAAGGAGATATGGTAGGGCAGTTCCCCCACATACGTAACAATAGCTGATCTCAGGGAGACCAGCTACAAAAAACACCGCGGAGCCTCACTTAAGAGTCTCAACACAGCAATCCGAAGTGCAAAGTTCCCTGGGAAACAGGAATATGCAAAATAAATGTGGAGCCCCAGTTATGGGTCTACAACACAATGAAAGCCAGATATCCCTCAAAGGAAGGAAAACCAAGCGAAGGGGTGTCTCCATTACAGAGATCACCAAATCCACCATATTAAGTGGCCCCTATGTCAAGATCCCGCTTTTTTACAAGCTTTAAGGATGTGACAGGGAAAACCTAAGCTAGGTATCCATCCACAGAC
Organism: Bufotes viridis; assembly: GCA_033119425.1. Lineage (NCBI taxonomy): Eukaryota > Metazoa > Chordata > Amphibia > Anura > Bufonidae > Bufotes > Bufotes viridis. Next base: position 413,435,361 of record CM065590.1, on the reverse strand, counting down.
AGCTGTTTCGAGGTGTTGCCCTCATCAGTGTGGAGTAGGATTCTGGCTAACCGGGAGCAATGCCTCGGAGACCACTCAAACACAACAATAGCTGATCTCAGGAGACCAGCTACAAAACACCGCTGAGCCTCACTTAGAGTCTCAACACAGCAATCCGAGTGCAAAGTTCCCTGGGAAACAGGAATATGCAAAATAAATGTGGAGCCCCAGTTATGGGTCTACAACACAATGAAAGCCAGATATCCCTCAAAGGAAGGAAAACCAACCAACCTGGCTTTCATTGTGTTGTAGACCCATAACTGGGGCTCCACATTTATTTTGCATATTCCTGTTTCCCAGGGAACTTTGCACTTCGGATTGCTGTGTTGAGACTCTTAAGTGAGGCTCCGCGGTGTTTTTGTAGCTGGTCTCCCTGAGATCAGCTATTGTTGTGTTTGAGTGGTCTCCGAGGCATTGCTCCCGGTTAGCCAGAATCCTACTCCACACTGATGAGGGCAACACCTCGAAACAGCTGTCTGTGGATGGATACCTAGCTTAGGTTTTCCCTGTCACATCCTTAAAGCTTGTAAAAAGCGGGATCTTGACATAGGGGCCACTTAATATGGTGGATTTGGTGATCTCTGTAATGGAGACACCCCTTCGCTTGGTTTTCCTTCCTTTGAGGGATATCTGGCTTTCATTGTGTTGTAGACCCATAACTGGGGCTCCACATTTATTTTGCATATTCCTGTTTCCCAGGGAACTTTGCACTTCGGATTGCTGTGTTGAGACTCTTAAGTGAGGCTCCGCGGTGTTTTTGTAGCTGGTCTCCCTGAGATCAGCTATTGTTGTGTTTGAGTGGTCTCCGAGGCATTGCTCCCGGTTAGCCAGAATCCTACTCCACACTGATGAGGGGCAACACCCCGAAACAGCTGTCTGTGGATGGATACCTAGCTTAGGTTTTCCCTGTCACATCCTTAAAGCTTGTAAAAAGCGGGATCTTGACATAGGGGCCACTTAATATGGTGGATTTGGTGATCTCTGTAATGGAGACACCCCTTCGCTTGGTTTTCCTTCCTTTGAGGGATATCTGGCTTTCATTGTGTTGTAGACCCATAACTGGGGCTCCACATTTATTTTGCATATTCCTGTTTCCCAGGGAACTTTGCACTTCGGATTGCTGTGTTGAGACTCTTAAGTGAGGCTCCGCGGTGTTTTTTGTAGCTGGTCTCCCTGAGATCAGCTATTGTTGTGTTTGAGTGGTCTCCGAGGCATTGCTCCCGGTTAGCCAGAATCCTACTCCACACTGATGAGGGGCAACACCCTGAAACAGCTGTCTGTGGATGGATACCTAGCTTAGGTTTTCCCTGTCACATCCGTAAAGCTTGTAAAAAAGCGGGATCTTGACATAGGGGCCACTTAATATGGTGGATTTGGTGATCTCTGTAATGGAGACACCCCTTCGCTTGGTTTTCCTTCCTTTGAGGGATATCTGGCTTTCATTGTGTTGTAGACCCATAACTGGGGCTCCACATTTATTTTGCATATCCCCACATACGTGACAGTGTTCCTTTCTCCCGACACCCTCTCCAGCAACATGGAGTATATGTAGAATTGATGTGTGCAATATGGGCTGGGGTTAGATACCAACAAAGCTGGGTTTTACAATTTTGCTCTGCGTGATTAATGCAATTAGATCCTGCTACCGCTCAATTTAAAGCACCTCGCCATTCAGAAATAGTCCACTCACATCCCAGCTCCTCCTCCCATTTCACCATAAAACCTGACATTTCATCTAGGAGTGGACCTAGGGCTTGGTACACCATAGAAAGGCCCTTTCCTGCAGGTCTTTGGGTATTGAAGAACCTGCTAAGAGGGGAGGGTTCTGGTGATTTGGCCGGAGGTAACCTGATGTCATGTAATAGGTGTCTGATCTGTAGATATTGGTAAAAACACGAATTAGGTAGTTAGTGGGGGGGATGTAAAGTCTCAAATGTTTTAATGTTGGAGTCCTCCATTATCTAATTTAGGGACAATAAACCCCTCTCTTCCCACATTTTGACATCAAGATCCGGAATAAGGTAAGTAAGGGCTATCAAAGGGATTTCCGAGGTGGTAGGAGAGAATAGGTTAGTATTTCCAATGTGGTGTCACCAGATCCACATCGCTGCCTGCATAGTCATGAATGAGCAGCCAGTAATCCTTTATGCAAGTTTTTAGTCGCATAGGTAGACTCCACTTCCAACCACTTATGATTTGAAGAGGGAAACCACCACTCCTTAGTTTGATCTATTAGATTAGCTTTATAGTATCGAGTAATATCTGGGACTCCCAGTCCTCCATCCCTAAGACATGGGTAAAGTGCATTACGGTCCACCCTAGAGGTTTATTTCCCCAAATAAATTTGAGGAGATCTGCTTGTAGAAGATTAGGTGTCTTGTCAGGGATAGCAAGTGGGATACATTTGAGTTTATAGAGTATTTTAAGCAATATCAACATTTTGACAGCATTTATTCTCGCTATTCAGGACTGAAAATTCTGGGAGTATTTAGTGTAATCCTTTAGAAGGTCCTCTCGTAGAGAGACAATGTTGAGACGTACCAAGTCTCTAAGGTGGGATGTTAACTGTATATCTAAATATGATATATGTTCTGGTGCCCACTGAAACGGGAAGTTATCTAGCAATTGAGTTTTTAGGGGTTCAGGAATCGAGAGGGGAATTATGTGTGACTTAGCAATGTTTAATTTATACAATGAGATTTTAGCATACCCCTCCAGTATCTTAGTAACAGCTAGGAGGGACATTTCCATTTTTTTGAGGGTTAGTATAACATCATCTGCATAAATATTGTAGTACAGTATAGACGGCTCTACCGCTCAGTTGAAATGTATGAGGTGCTGGAGAACTGCTAAATCTGACTCACCCAGTCAGATAACAAAATGTGAGTAAATAAATAAATAGCAGGCACACTCCTATTTGGGATCTAAAGAGGTCTTTAGATCCCATATAGGAGTGTGCCTGCTATTTATTTATTTATCATATGCATAAAGCCCCAAGGTCTGCTCTAAAGGTTTTATATTAATCTCCTGAAAAACCGTCTGGACCTGGAGCTTTGTGTGCTTTAAGGGTTTTTATCACTGCTTCTATCTCTCGTTCTGTGAAAGGTGCGCTAACAGAAGAGAGTTCTTGAGGGGATAGTGCTGGCAATCACACTGAATCTAAAAAGGCAGAAATTAGTTGTGGAGTGGGTTGTGGTGTAGCCGCATTTTCTTTCAGATTATATAAGGAGCTATAATAATCCGCAAACGTGTCTGCAATAGCCAGTGGATGTGTAGTGGTTGTACCATCTCTCTGTCTCATAGATTCAATACGAGACTCGATAGCACGCTTCTTGAGTCTGCGGGCCAGCATAGCTTCTGCCCTATCACCCAAACGGCATTGCTTAATCTTAGATTTTTGTAAGAGGAAAGAGCGTAGCTGAAAGCGCAGTTCAGTGAGTTGTTTCATAAGAGCAGCTGAGGGGAAGGTTTTATATTGTGTTTCCATGAGAGCCAAACAAGAGAATAGGTCCTGCAAGTGTTTTTCTCTTTGTTTTTTGAGTCTGGATGCAGACTGTATAAACAAACCTCTCATGTACCTTTTATGGGTACACCACAAAGTGGAGATATCGATTTAGAGAAGGCCTGAAATCTGTCATCGTGTCTCAATAAATAGGAGTTGAGGCGCCAGAGTGGTGGATTGGGGTTAGGATACATGTCTTGAATATGAAGGAAAATGGGGGCATGGTTGGACCATGTTATATTACCTATTGCAGAGTGTGATACCTGATGTAGAAGGTCTCTTGATATGAGGAAATAATCAACCCGGGATTGTGTGATGGGATAGTGACACTAGAAGGTGGAATCCCTGTCGGTCGCATGTTGGTACCTCCATATATCATGTAGAGGTGTGGTTTTAAGGAGCTTACCCAATTCCGGACGATATCCCACAGCTACTTCGGAGCATTCAATTGACGCTTCAATAGGGATGTTAAAATCTCCACCAAGAACAATGGACCTCCTTGTTACCTTCATCAGTTTCTTAAAGAAACGGTTAATAAAAGAAAACTGATGATAGTTAGGAACATATACATTAGCTATGGTATAATAGATATGGTTAATAGATCCTGCCGGATCAGTGATGCATTGGTGTAAGTTAAATTGAACTGAACGTCTGATCCCTATGAGGACCCCAGCTGTCTTCACCGGTGCAGAAGCTAAGAAAATATGTGGAAAATGGCTATTTGAGCATCTATGTGTATCAGAGGCCAATAGATGTGTTTCCTGAGCTAACAATATATCACATCTAATTTTGTTGGCATCTGACCACATCGCTAAGCACTTGTACGGGGAGTTAAGGCGCTTCAGATTCTGGGACATCAACTTTAAGACCATGGTGTTGTATAAGGGTATCTAAAATGCATGAAACAAAGAGGGGGAGAGAGATGGGCGGCATGGAACAGACTGGCATTGAAAACACGATCCTTTTGAGAGAGAAATCAATTATAAAAATACAGGAAACATGAAAGAACTAGATGGCAGTAATGCCCATATGATCCAGGGGAGGATCTATGTGCGTCCGAACTTTTTAAGAACGCTAGTAATGTCATAGGGGGGAAGGATATGCAATATGGGTCAACTCAGGCAAATGTGAGAATAGGTGAAAATCTAAGAAATTATAGGATATAACACTAAAATATCAAGTGAGCACAGGTGTATGTAGAGTCGCTGCCCTTCCTTCACTGTTTTCTTAAAGGATGAAACGACAGACATTTAACAATAAAAGAAAGCCTAACAATACACATTACAGTTGTAACTTTCTAAAGAGAGAACCTTGGAGAGAAAAAAAAACGAACGAAGCCTTAGTGACGGATACATATTCAGGTACCGTCCGCATTGAGATTTTTGAAAGAGTTTTGTCCAGCTCTTCTCTTGGTCCTACCATTTCTGCTCATTTGCACTACGGACCAAGGGGACAGGGAAAGTAGCACAGGTAGAGCAGCTAGATCCTGAACCGTTGCCCAGTCCTCTACTGAGATCATAGGGTCTCCAAGTGCTGTCAGGAGCTCCGTTAGGTCTTCATGTCGGCTTATTAGGAACCTTTTCCCGTCAATTGTAGTAGTAATTGTAGTTTTCTTTGAGAGTAGAAGATCCATCAGATAGTTGGGGACCTTTAAAGTCCCATTGTGGTGTATCCCTACCCTAGCCTTCTTCAAAATGTCTTCTTTGACTCTGAAATCAAGGAATTTGCAATTTACGTCCCTTGGAGGGTTTGAGGGTTCTGGACGTGAGCGTAAGGCTCTGTGTGCTCTCTCTATTTCAATAGAGAGGGGATAGTGATCCCCTAGCAGGTTAATAGCTAGTTGGTTAACGGTACTCAGCAGAAAGTCGGAGATCGTAAGTTTCAGGTAGACCTCGGATTCTTAAATTATTGCAACTGTTACGACAGTCACATGAGTGTAGAGCACATTTAGTTGGTTTTGGCAAGAGCGGAAATGAGTAGTCACTTCTTTAGTATGATGGCAAAGGTCAGCCACCATTTCTTCAAGGGTGTCCACCCGGCGACCTATTTGTCTGAAGTCTTTTTTTAACTCCTGAAGGGCTTGCACCAAAGGAGATAATGCTTTATTAAGAGTTTGTTGGAAGAAAGTCCTGAACAGAGGTTGATCAAATTGGGAGGACATATGATCTTCTATAGGGAGTGTTGTATCTTTGTCTGCTTGTTGCATCCCTGATGAAAGAGCGTCAGAACCCGCAGGTGGCTTAGTGATAAACTTTTCCAAATTTCCCTTAGCTTGAGAGATTTTGTCAGAGAAGTCAAGACAGAGTCTTTAGCTGTAGGCCGCCCATATTTCACCATTGCAGGAGGCGATGTGCATAAACTGAATGATGGAATGATTGTATCCGGTTTCTGTGTCACATACTGTATATCTATTAGAGAGTAGCAATATTACATGGAGAAGAGCCCATATCCAAAAGAACTGGGTTAGGGATCCACAAACATTGAACCAAGGACTCTTTAAGCAGTTTATGATGAGAAAGCTGCTGAGATCTTCAAACCTCCTCTAACATTTAAGATGGGGTTTTGGCAATAAAAATTTAGGCTTAGCCTATAAGATGGAGGCAGCAAGGGTGATGAGCCTTCTGAGAGTTAAAATATAGTGCCTCTGGGTCACATCAGTTGTATTGTGATTAGCCAAGACTATGGCTTATAATACTGCAGGGCAGTGAGAAGATGGGGTTGTAGTTTGACCCTTCTTAGATGGAGACTCAGATAGTTCTTAGTCTTAAAGGGGGCTCAAGGATGGTGTAGATATCTCCCCTCACCTTTATATTTCCCTTGATATGCGCCGAAGGGAGGCGATGAGGTCCGTCGGCGAAGCCCCAGCGTTCCTCAGGTAGGCCGCAGCTAAGTATTCTGTGTGGCTCCGGTCAGTGACCTAGTCAGGTTGCAGAGCTTGGCCTAGGGGACTGTAGCCGTCCAGTAGCCGAGCTCCGATCTGACCCCCGATGTTATGGAGGATTCAGGGGCATCTGCCGCCCGCTACTCGAGGCCGCGGTTTCTCAAGTAGCACAGGCCGCAATCTCACGGAGGGATCCTGCACCTCTTTAAAAGGCCCCCAAACTCCAGCTCAGGCTGGAGATGGTCAATATACCAAAAAAGGGCAGGCGAGAATGGATGGCAGAGGATTTTGCTTTTCTCGGTCGGAGCTCTCAGCCTGCACGTCTGCTCTCGTCGGCACTTAGCTCCGCCCCCATGAAAATGGGTTTTCTAAACTGGACAGCCCTTTTGAAATGTAGAGGGCAGCTTTAATTTATAGGGAAATACGCAGGTAGGTTTACGTGTCTCCTCAATCATTATCATTCGAGAGAGGGCAATGTGGCCAATCTCAGAAAGATATACAGCATGCTCTCTCTGCCCCAGGCAGTGTTCAGAGAAAGGCGATAGATGTGACAAGCCCTGAAGCACAGACTAAAATTAATACTTTGCATTCAAAAAGAAAAGATTAAGGATTATGAATATTTGAAGTTTTCACTTATCTGACACAAAAACCATTTAAGAAAAGGTTGCAGAGCTGCTCCTTCTCTCAATGTGAAGAAATTGGAGCAGAGGGGAAATGTTCGCATATCAAAGTCTTAAAACCAATGGATTTCCTGGGAATGGATCTTTTTGTTCATATTGCTACAGTAGGGGGCACCTTCATTACAACGGAGCAAAGGAATGGTGTCTGGTGATGAGTGAATTTGGTTTTATCATATCATCAGTCTACGTTCCTGGCTGCTGAATGAATATATTCTGTGGTATATAGCTGTCATCATGCTGGTTTTCTCAATAAAAGGAAATATGACTTATTTATAAGGTGACTTGCTCTAAATGATTTAGGAAAGACAGCTGAGATACATGCACTATAAAAGGACCCTACATACTGTATATAAAGCATGTTACAATATAAAGTTATGCTTAAGTGTAAGACCAAGACATGTTTTATGTATCTGCACTGCAAAAATTTGATGTTACTCTTTGTAATATACAGACACGCTTGTTGAAATGATATACATTATATGTATCCCAATCTGTTGCTCACAAACCACATGTGGCTCTTGGGTTCTTAGATATAGTCGCCTAGATGTGTTTGGTTACTATTGCGTACAAGCAGCTGAGAATTCATAGTATTATTCAAACATGGCATTAGGTTCAGAACACAATGACAGATGGTTCCAGGCTACTTGGCCCCTTGATCGGAATCATATTACAGTGTATTGCACTATGTGGACAAAGAATGGCACTCTATAAGTTTGACTTTTTTGGGCAGTGTAAAATGCACTATATATCTTGGCAATATGTGGCAATATCTGCATGGTATGCAGTGCAGGGGGCGTGGCTCAGCACGGGATCAAATCCAGTGCTGAGCCACGCCCCCTGCACTGATCACATGATGGTGACGTCACCCCAGGTCCTTCGGCTGTTCAACAGTTCGGGTTGGTGGCAGCCGCCCCTTATGGATTCCATATTCCGCTATAGTGGAATCCATAACGGGATGCGCGACTTACCACAACCCGAACGCCGAACACCGGACTTTTTTTTAAAGTTCGCTCATCTCTACTCTTGACCTCTTTACTCTAAGAACATGGTCTCAGGCAACTTCCAGTAGCCCTTATCTCCATAAACTCGTCAGATAAAAAAAGTTCTACCATCACATCAGCTTTGGCTGCTGTCTTGGTAGTTACGGTATGCCCACAATCAACACAACCTGTTATATTTGGATCAAAATTCTTGTAGACCAGCAATGGATCCTCCAGTGATCCAACACAAAGAAATATTGTCCCAAAAATCTATGAGCAACCTTATTGGCTTTATGGAATGTGACATATGTGTAACCTGGGTCAAGCTCTCTTGGTGCCCACTGCAGGATTCAGGACTTGGAGTAAGTCATTTGGACAAAGCAGAGTGACTTGGTGTCGCTCCATTCCTAAGCACTCAGCACATGAGGCAAATGCATTGAAATTACATACAACAATGTCCTTATTACAGTTGCATTAAACATGATCATTCAGTTGCATTAAGCAGTAAATTGTACGTCCTCCCAATGCGTTAAATATTACAGTACAGAACTGGGTAATGAACGGAGCCACATCACATTATCAGGACAGCTTTTCAGCCTCTGAATTTTTGATAAACAGAAATTATTCAATTCGTTGTCTCTAAGCAGAGATACTGGAGATGGAATGTACAAGTGGATTGAAACTCTCTTATATGTGGATTAGAAATTCACAGCTTCCACATCAGACTCTGCCTCACAAAATGGAGATCACTGGCCTGAGCCCCAAACCCAAGATTTCACTTTGCTATGAAGGAGGGGGTATTACTTCAGCATCTTCTTGAGTCTATAGTCGATTTACTTTGATACACAATTATTAAATCATCATTGACAATGAAACTTTTTTTCTCAAGGCCCGAAGATACTTCCACTGATATTCTCATAATTTATATGTGAGCTTCAGTATTACTAAATCTACATGGCTTTCCACCAGAGGATCATACAAATGTAAAATCTGTAATTATGGACACAGGGCAGACACATTTACTGTACATCAACAAGTACAAATAAGGAGTGTCAGATAAAATGTTACGTAACCGTAATACAGCATGTATCTTATTACATGTCACACATGTAACATACAATATGGGTGGTGTATCATGGGTCCTCTGAGGATCAGGAGGTACCTGTCTGATGTGGTTCATCCAGAGGAGATAAATGCCTCCATGGTTATGCGTCACTCTTTAAAAAAGTGAAGGGGATGTCAGCCCCTAAAATATAGAAAAAGGTTTATAGGCCTCAAAAGGTTGGCGACCATTGCAGAGTTCTTTTAAACCATGAAATAAAGTATTTTGGATATTTACACTTGAAAGAAGAATTCCTAAGGGGCTGAATGTACAACAGGATGTTTACAATATTAATATTGGGTATTTGCTGTATTATCTTTGAAAAAAGATCACAATTGGTTGCTTTTAGACTTGTGACTGTTTAGATCTACTAGAGGTATTACATATGTTCATTCTACTAGCTAAGCCCATCTTCTAATACTCGCTAATAACGTCAATTTCACAGATCAAAAGATGGTGTATGAGGAAAGATAAAAGATGGTGTATGAGGAAAGATAAAGGACATCATGGTGATGCCCACCACCCCTGTAAGATGGAACTGAAGTAATGGAGCATAATTATATAGAAGGATCATATACGTAAATAACATTATTAGTAATGATAATGAATGAACAGGCCAGGACATCCCAAGAGTGCCCCCACCGACCAAGAGTGGTGAGACCCCAGCCTAATGATCCCAGATAAAACAGACATGTCAGCGGAATCAAAATCCAAAGCAAAACTCTCCTCACAGGGGGGTTGCCTGACCATGGGCTGGTGGAGCACCAATGATTTGAATGCACACAGGACAGCTTATTAAGGATTTCATTAAGATGCTAATGTTTAGCGCTTCCTAGAAAAATGAGATTTTAGCTGTTCAATTATGTAATTAGAACCAGGGAATGAAGGGAAGAAATGTCTAATGGGAAAACACACACATCTCACAATAACATTGCAAGGAAAATCCATGATTCCCTATACTCCAGAGGCTTAGCGCTACATACAACTGAGATCTTATCGCGCTTCAAAACATTTTCCAACATGTCTTCATGTAAACCATGGCAAGTTATCACCGTTTCCCCATAATTACCACAATTAATTCCAATACTCTAATACTCTACACTACATTAATAAAGGGGAGGGGGCTTACACCACTGTGACATTGTACAATTTTATTTTATTTTTTTGTGGATCATTTAAAAGCAAACTTCTTTACTGAGCAGTGAAGTTTCTTATAATGGGTGCTGATATGGATTTTTCTGCCTAAGGCTGCATTCACACGGGCGAGTTTTCCGCACGGGTGCAATGCGTGATGTGAACGCATTGCACCCGCACTGAATCCGGACCCATTCATTTCTATGGGGCTGTGCACATGAGCGGTGATTTTCACGCATCACTTCTGCGTTGCGTGAAAATCGCAGCATGCTCTATATTCTGCGTTTTTCACGCAACGCAGGCCCCATGGAAGTGAATGGGGCTGCGGGAAAATCGCAAGCATCCGCAAGCAAGTGCGGATGCAGTGCGATTTTCCCGCATGGTTGCTAAGCGACGGGACCCGATCTTCATTATTTTCCCTTATAACATGGTTATAAGGGAAAATAATAGCATTCTTAATAAAGAATGCTTTGTAGAATGAGGATTAAGGGGTTAAAAATAAAAAACTTAACTTACCTTAGCCACTTGATCGCGTAGTTGGCGGTCTCTCTTCTGTCTTCAAGCATTAGCTGTAGTCTAAAGGACCCGTGATGACGTCACATCACATGGTCCAATCACAGGTCCTTAGACTACAGCTAATGCTTGACGAGAGATCGCCAACTACGCGATCAAGTGGCTAAGGTAAGTTACGTTTTTTATTTTTACCCCTTAATCCTCATTCTACAAAGCATTATTTATTAAGAATGCTATTATTTTCCCTTATAACCATGTTATAAGGGAAAATAGTAAAATCTCCAGAATACTCAACCCGAAACCGGACTTCAGTGATGAAGTCCGGCTTCGGGTCTGGGTACCAAACATGGCAATTTTTCACACAAAAATCACACATATTCCCGCAACGCACCCACATCCAATCCGCAACGCACCAACATGACGCCCGTGTAAACCCAGCCTAAGAGGTGCCATAAACTCTAGTGCTAAATAAGAGGACTGAAGAGCTAGAAATAATACATATCAGATAGTACCCCCAGCGTTTCAAGCTACACTTCTATTTCTTAAGCGGATCTTATCACAAATGCAGTGAAATCTGCAGGCATCATGTTATACAGCAGGAGGAGCTGAGCAGATTGATATACTTACTGTATATAATTTTGTAAGAAAAGATTTATTAAAATTTGTAACATATTCATGTAAGTCTCTGCTCATTCTGAGCTCAGTAGACATGTGAGTGACTGACAGCCTTTCCTGTGCGACTGTGCTGTTAATTAAAGGTTGTACTAAATCTTTTTCCCACAAAACTATACAGTATATCAATCTGCCCAGCTGCTCCTGCTTTAAGCCTTTTCTAAGTGATTCTCCATTTTTGCGTTTTTGTTTTTTGCTTCCTGCCCACCCAGAGCCATAACTTTTTTTTTTCTCCATTCACATAGCCGTATAGGCTTGTTTTTTGAAGGACAAGTTGTACTTTCTAATGGCACAGTTTATTATTGCATGGGATGTAGTGGGAAGCAGGAAAAAAATTCCAAATGGGTTGGAATTGGGAAACAACGCAATTCCGCCACAGTTTTATGGGTTTTGTTTTTACTGAGTTCACTATGCGGTAAAACTGACTTGCTCTTTATTCTCCAGGTCAGTAAGATTACGGTGATACCACACTTGTATAGTTTTTCTTGTGTTTTAATACTGAAAAAAAAAAAACCTTTTGAAAAAATTATTTTTTTCTTTTCATCACCATATTCCGACCCCTATAACATTTATTTAGCTATGGCTACGGAGATTTGTGAAGACTCATTTCTTGCAGGATGATCTGTAGTTATTGTTCACTTTTTATATATATATTTTTTGGAATGTAAAGTGATGAAAAATGTCAAATCAGCCATTTAAATTTTTACACCATTCACTGTATGGGGTAAGTTTTTTATATTTTAATAGTTTTGCATGTGGTGATGTCCATGAAGTTTAATTTTGTTTATTTATTTGATTTTGGGGAAAGGGGGATGCTTTGAATTTGTTATATATTTTTTATTTATAATTGTTAAAACTTTTACATTTTTCTTTAGGTCCCCAAGTGAACCCCCACATGCAATTATTAGATTGCAATTTGTATAGAGTGGGATTTTTTTCCATTACCCTATACATAGATCACTATATTACAATTCGGTGCTGTCACCTGCTAGCCTGCATTGTAGTATACAGTTAATGAGCCTAAAGCCTAGTACAGGCCTGGTCTCCACCTGGGAGAGGCGTTCTTGCCCGGGAAGCACATGCTTCCGGGTTTTAGGCCGGAAGCCTAACTGTGACTGTGGTCACATTACTGTCAATCGTGGACATTAGCCATTGGTGTCTGCTGTGTGAAACAGCAGTCACCCAGTAGATATGATGTTCAGTTTGATATGAAGCGGGCGCTATCTTTAAAGACCGGACATATTCCGTACATGTACGTCGGATGTCAGGAAGGGGTTAAGCCAACTCTTCCATAGTGTTTGGTCTCAGCATGTGTGAAAGAGAAAGTTGGCAGCTCTGTGTGGGGATTTCACTGGTTGTACTGGCAAGTGGACATTTTTACAATTCTATCTGGTTGATTTTCTGAAGCAGAATTTCCGCAGTGTATTGTGCTGTGCTGTGTATTTTTCCTATGCATTGTGAAGGTGAAATCTGTGGTGGAAATCCACAGTATAAATTGACATGCTGCTGATTTAAAATATACACTACAGATTAATTTACATTGCAGATTTGTTATCTGCATGTAGATGAGATTTCTTAAAATCTCATCTGCATTGCCAGTAATGTAAAACCCACCCATATTTGCTGCACATGAATTTAGGGTGGTGAATTCAAAGTGTATCCGTCCCATGCGGACATTCCATTATAATGCCTTTGGTCTGCAGTAACCATCAACAGAATACAGGGTAGACAATTGTCACTAAAGATGGCCATACACATGAGATATCTCATTTGTAGAATCGTTTGTAAGGCCAATTGTCCTAAACACAAAAACAAAGATCTTGATGATCCACGTACCCCAACAATGTACACTCTTTACAGATGAAAGTTTTTTTTTCTTGGTAGCCTCAAAGTGTTTGTAGCGGGTCATACGAATGTTAACGGGCTACATTGAGTTTCCGCTATTCTGTTGTGCAAAGTAATGCTGCATTCAGTGGTATTTTTTCCCCCACATATGTAAGCCTATAGAGGTATTACACACTGGGAGATTATATGTATTTTCTGGCATACTAAAGTTGCATATTTCAAGGGGTTATCCAAGACTAAACTTTCTTTACAGAACTCTTCAGAGTGGCTGGACCCCCAATGGAGTTCATACTTACCTAGTCCCGGCCACTGGATTCTGGCTACATCACTCCTGAGCCACATTGGCAGGTCCTAGGTCTCTTTGAATCCGCACCCTGTTCATCGGAGTTACGTGATCACTGTAGCCAATCACTGGCTACAGCGGTGACCTGTCACCCTTGCGGCACGTGACCCAGTGAACCACCTGAATCACATGAAGTCTGTCAACAGGATATGTATTCCCAAAAACCCAGTACCTGCAGCGGCAGCTGTGGAATGATGCAGCCTAAATCCAGTGGCAGAGACCAGATAAGTATGAACCCTACCATGGGTCCCCCACTCTGAAGTCAGTTTTACCACATAAGGAACAAATAAAAGCTAAACCTATAAAACTAGCCCAATTTTACTCCAATATGGCTATGTGAATGGAAAAATAAAAGATTGGCTCCAAGGAGGCAAGGAGTGGAAAACGAAAAAGCAAAAACGGAAAATAACCATGTCAGGAAGGGGTTAAAGGATATAAACTTTTGCAAATGAACTTTTTCATAAAAAAAAAAAAACATTTGTTACACCTTCTCACTCTACAGAATTTGCATAGTGCCAGCCCAAACCTGATATCCATCAGCAAACTCTCTGGTATAGACCTCATGCACACGGCCGTTGTTGTGGTCCACGTCCGATGCGGACAGCACTCCGTTGCTCCGTTCCGTGCCCCCGCAAAAAAAATAGAGCATGTCCTATTCTTGTCCGTTTTGCAGACAAGAATAGGCATTTCTATAATGGGCCACGTTCCGTTTCGCAAATTGCGGAACGTAACGCGGAGCAGCTTCCGTGTTTTGCGGATCCGCAACGGTCGTGTGCATGTAGCCATACTGTCACATAAATGAAATCCAACATCCTGATTCTTTTCTGCTGTCATACAGTTTAGTGTCATCTGCAAAAAATTATATTTTACTATTCAAACCTTCTACAAGATCATTAATTAATATATTGAAGAGAATAGGGCCCAATACTGACCCCTGAGGTACTCCACTAGTGACAGTGACCCAATCTGAGTGTGTACCATTAATAACCACCCTCTGTTTTCTGTCACTGAGCTAGTTACTTACCCACATACAGACATTTTCTCCCAGTCCGAGCATTCTCATTTTATATACTAACCTTTTATGTGGTACAGTATCAAATGCTTTGGAGAAGTCCAGATATACGACATCCATTGATTCACCGCTGTCAAGTCTAGAACTTACCTCCTCATAGAAACTGATTAAATTAGTTTGACATGACCGATCCCTAATGAAGCCATGCTGATATGGTGTTATTTGCTTATTTTCATTGAGGTACTCCAAGATACCATCTCTTAGAAACCCTTCAAACAGTTTAAGAAGGACAGATGTTAAACTTACCAGCCTATAGTTTCCGGGCTTTGTTTTTGGACCCATTTTGAATATTGGCACCACATTTACTATGTGCCAATTACACAGAGTGCATATGAAGTGTGGGGGCGCCAAAGAAATGCCAATCCTAGGTATGTTAGTTAGTGAAGAATTACATAGTAAAGGATAAAAAACTACATACTTCTGAGTGAGGTAGATACTGGTTTTGAAACGGTATAATAACCACTTACTTTAGCAGGGAGGGGAGTATGAGATAAACTCAATACACTCGTACCCTCACCGAGATCGCTTGACAGATGTAATGGATTCCTTCCTTCTTCCGACATGAATTCTGGTTACATTTTACAACTCCTTTTTTTTTTTTTACTCAACCTATGTCTGCACTGCAGCCTGCATTCTGCTCTATTATCATTTAGCCTTTACCTACCGTATGTAAATGTGAATAAACACTATATGAAGGTGTGTGTGAGTCAAGTTTATATGCTTCCAGTGGTGGTTGCTACTGTCAGAAACAGACATCTTACAACCTAAAAAAATATCTACTATTTGCTAATATACCAGTATTCCCTGTGTAAATGTTATCTTGATTTTCCTTATTGCTTGGAGACCTGAGAAGAGTTCCCTAGGTTTATCTTCTTCTTAGCCTCTGAATATAAGTGGATCGAAACTCGCACATCTATTGATCTAACAAAAACATAAAGATAGCAGCACCATATAATAAAGGAAAACGGCAACGGGGTACAAAACCAAAGGGAACCTGACTCGAGGACCCATCCAAGAAAAATTCAAGAAAAAGGCAGCACTCCCACAGTATTCCGTTCCAAAAAAGAAGTCTTTTTATTTGCCCATGTGGTTGCAGTGTTTAATCTTAGCATTACAGCTTTTTACAACTACTGTATAGAATTAAAGTATGTACTATTTCATTTGGTAATAGAGTCGTCACGCAGGGGCGTAGCTAACGGCTCATGGGCCCTGGTGCAAGAGTTCAGCTTGGGCCCCCCTTCCCTCAGTGCTTTGCGTGTATTCTTATGCAGCACAAGGGTCTTTGGGCCCCCTCAGGCTCCTGGGCCCGGTAGCGACTGCTACCTCTGCACCCCCTATAGCTACGCCCATGGAGTCGTGGACTGCAGCCATGTCTCTACCTATATGGTCATACTGTAGTGTAATAATGAGATGGTGGTACAAGATAAAACCAATCACAATTTTAATCACACATTATTGTTAGTATAGGGTTTATTAATTTTTAGAATGTTCAATAAAGTTTGTAGTTTCATAGTTGAGTCCCGTGGGAATTTTTGTGCCTAGGAATTTAAATAATGGGCACAATTACTAATACAATCTAACATTTAGACAGTGTAAACTTAGACTCAAGGCTCATGCACACGGCCGTTGCTTGCAATTTGCGGTCCCCAATGCACGGTTCCGCAGACGGATCTAGACCCATTCAACTTGAATGGGTCCGTGATCTCTCCGCACCACAAAACATTTTGCACCTTCCGGATTGAGGACCCATTCAAGTGACTGATGCTGAATGCTAAATTTGGCATATCATTAGACTTGTCTAGACTAACTTTATACCACCTATAAGTGGCTAACTTTGCCCCAGAACTTTGCACTAAAATTCGAGAGCAATTCTAGTGCATAGTAACACATCATAAGCCACACCCCCATTCCCACAAAGCCACACCCTATTTACACTAAAACACGCCCCTTTTTGGCAACTGTTGCTAAAACCCCTTACAAAATATAGTGTTGGGTATGTGCACAGAATTCTGGCTCAATCTGATCTAGAATTCTGATGCATTTGAAATTGTAAATTTGCCCTGTTGTGTTTGCCACACCATGGGATTTGGATCTACTTTATGTTTATAGTGCCAGGTAACAAACCCAATTATCTTCTGACATGAGACAATGGTATTAGACAATTACTGATTTCCAAGGCACCATGGTAGACTGCAGAGAGCCTTCACCACTACAGGAATCTCTTCTACTAGAAGGGTTTTCCAGGATATAAATTTTGAAGATCTATCCTTGAATGTGAATGAGCTTGCAGTACATTTCCGAGCATGTTGTGGCCACTTCACCTAGAACTGTTGGACTGTTGCTATACCTTTCATTTCTTGCTATGTACAGCACATGTTGCTTTATATCTTACTGCACTTAGCTGGTCACTGTTGTTTCAACAAACTTTGCATTAATCTATAGTACAGGTGAAACTTGTAATGTATCTTATCAGAGAAAATGCATGTTTTTCACCTGTCCCTCTCCTATGACCAAGCTTTTCTGCTAAGTCCGCCTTGAGAGCCAAGATGGTTGTCAGCTCACTAAGGGATCAGATTACATGCTGCTCCTAGAAGACTATGGAGAGAGGAGGGTGACAAGGAGGGAGTTGCCCTGAGAGAGACAGAAAATAGCTTATTTAAAAGGGACATAGCCACATGTGCTGCCAAAAGAAGTTTTTAGCGAGGGAAAGAAGATGGAGAAATAAGCCTTTTTTTCTAGTAAGGTATATTACAAACTTTCTTATATTAGCCTGTACTATTGATTTATGCAAAGTTTGTTAAAATGACAGTGAGCCATTGAGGGTTCCACTATGAACTTGCATTTTTGTTGATATGTCCTGTTTTAGATGTAATGTAGTGTGTTGCATATGTGATGTCTCCCACTCAGGGTAACTCACATATATTGAGCATGATGCAATGGACATTGCAGATTAGCCACACTGGGGACAGGAGAAATACCCTGTAGATATACTGCACAGTGATGTATTGTATTGCACATGCTGTAATGTATTGCACTGTATTGGAAATGTGTTGACCAATTGTATCATTATTGTTGGATAATATGCCATGAGAGATGTAGATGAGAGGACTGATCACATGAAAGAAGTGCTCTTCAGACTTCATGGAAATAGGAGTAGCAGGCAGGAGATTGAACAGTCAGCTGGGTTGCTGCTGAAACAAAGACAGCAATATTTCTGTATGTAGCTAGCTAGCAGTGAAGGTGGTTGATACTAGTCATCAGGGTGCAACACCTTAGGGCACAGGTTGTGTAGTATTGCAGAACTTGTTCGCCAGTTTTTGAAAGAGATAATCATGATGCAGCATACTGCCCCGGCTCACCACCCCCTTCGCCAGATGATAACTTATGATAATTGACAGTTTTCTTTCCTATCTACAACAGGAAAGAAACTGTCAATCATGGTCAGGAGATAGAGGGCATACGGGCAGGCTGTTTAATCAGACTCATCTCTCTGGCAGCACTGGCACACAATGCAGGCTTTGACAGACCATTGTATGCCATTAAAGGTGTCACAGACCTCCTAGAACAGGAGGTCTGACACTGTACTAAGCTGCCCAAAGTGAGGAAAGCATATGGGACCTGACAAGTTCTTTTTTAAGGCACTGTGTTATATTTCCGTGTATCCACATAGAGATAGTGAACCTAATTAACCTGTTTCTTCTCACTAAGCCAGTGCCCTCATTGAGAGACTGTGTAACCACTAAACAGATTGGCTGTAAAAAGGATGTTGAGCGTTTCGCACGGCATTATGGGTGATCTTGCTTTCCCAGGCTTGTCTCGCTTTGTAACACATTTTAGGAAAACCTGATTTGTTACCACAAAGCAGAAGAAGCATTTGAAGGGGAATTTGGTCTGAAGTTTCGGAAAACTTAAATTCAAAACAAGTCTGATTTTTCTTCTGCTTTGTGGTAACAAATCAGGTTTTCCTAAAATGAGTTACAAAGCCTGGGAAATCAAGATCACCCATAATGCCGTGCGGCTGGCTGATCCGCAGATTACCATCCCCTGGGATGTCACAGCTAGGAAGAGCCCAATAAAATCCCATGCAGTCTCTGTCATTGTCCTGTGAGCTGAGCATAGGGAGAGAGGTGACAAGTTCTCATGTGCTAGGGACAGTGTTGCTGAAAACGATTAATAGAACAATATTGGAGAGAGAGAGAGTGCAGGGAGACTGCAGGGAGAGTGCTGGGAGACTTATTCTGCGTCAGTTTTATTTATTTATTCCCACATTTACTTATTCCTACATCAGCCGTAAACTAAGATATGTATTTCAATACCAATAAGATAGAAGCCTTTATTATACCACTGTCAGTATGACAACCTATACCATCCAGTCTATACCCCTTAAAGGGGTTATCCAAGACCTATAATGCCCCCATATGCCCAGTCCCTCATACAAATTGTACTTACCTTGATCACCGCACCGCCATTGCATATCCCTGTCGTGCAAATGAAAACATCCGTCAATGAGGGAAGGATGGTTGCAGCCAATAGCAGGCTATGATGGGAATGAGCCTCCATAGAGGGTGAGCCTCCAATGGCAGGAGATGCAACGGCAGCCATGCCGGCATCAGAAGCGACGTGGGTGCCAGGAGGCGAGGTAAGTACAATTTGTGTGAGGGGCCCGGGCATATGAGATGGCATTATAGGTCTTGGATAACCCCTTTAAGGGGGCCAGGTCTTAATGATGATCATCCTCATTGTTTGCTGGCTTTACTTCTTCCAAATCGTCCTTCAAAGTCTCCATGTCTTAGAAAAGCCAGCAAGATGCAGAGAGAGGAGGAGCTGGATGTTCCTGATGACATATTCTCATCAATATTAGATGATGTGGAAAAGGAGGAAAAGCAGATGGCAGAAGAAGGGCTGCCACCTGTAGAGCAGGAGAGCACTGGGGTTGGAGAAGTGGGTACAGCCCCTGTTTAAAGGTGCCGCACATCCATTAACAATGTAGACCGACTATACGGTGCCGTATTCATTATTAAATGAAAGGCAGCTGAGGGTTAATTGGCCGTGTGGTTCTTCACTGCAGCATGGCCGCAACACGCCTGCAGCACAGCTGTACTGTAAGGTAGAGTGGCCTGGGTATACATGATTGACAAACTAATTCATAATCACGACGAATGAATTTGTAACAAATCAAATTTTTCAAAACTTCACTCATCTGTAATCACCATATGAAAATTCAATACCAATCAATGGTACTGTAGAATCATGTATGTACAGAAATATCCAGTTTAAGTACATCCTTGTGTGGTGTTCTACATGTGCTTCAAGGTATTTCCTTCCTTTAAGCCATTCCTCATGACAGTTGACAGTTGAGGGGATACAAGCAGCATATGTATGGATGTTTTTACACAAATCTATATAAGCTGATAACATTTTTCAGGTTCTATTCACTTCGGTATAGACACTTCTATAGGATAATGTGCTTAACATACTGTGGCTCCGTGATGCTTAGTTTTGACTGACATTTACTACTGATGGGTCTGTATGGATGCGTCAGAAACAGGTAGATCAGCTGTAACATGTGGACAGTGAATCAGTGAGAGTCACTGCTTCTGAATGTTCTCTCAACTGGCTCATATAGTAGGCATCCATAAGGGAATCTGAACAGGAATTATCTGATGGGACAATCCCTTTAAAAATAATTTGAGTAAAATTTTGTTCCCACTTTTGAAAAACAAGGAAACATAGACATTGATATGTTATGTATTTATATGTGGATATTTCAAGGATCACAGATCGGGGTCATTGCACATCACCTTTATGTCCAGTGTAGCCTGTGACACTTATTACCAGGCCAGAATTTGTCACTTTTATGTAGGAAATAATAAGTGACTCTTGGTTGCTGCTTCTTCACCTTGAGTTCACAGCTTTGCTTTTCCTAGATTAACTGGGTGTTATTTATGATTATGGTCTTGTATTGGTATGATGTGCTGACATGAGGCTCATCTACTCCCCTCCATGTATAAAACCCATCCTGACGTCCTCGCTGGAGCTGGGATATGCAGTCAGAATGCCATTACACAGTGAGGAGCTAGGTCTGCAAATTACCTGACAGAACACAGAGGTGGCAAAACCCATTCACTGTTATACAGACCCCATCAGTCTCCTATAAGAAGTCAGCAGAGCTGCTCTATATGCATTTATTACACTACAACATGATACTTCTCTTGCCGAATTACAAATCCCAGCGGATTCCTGACCTAGCACCGGTCTCTGTAGGTTCCATCTATCATTACATCTCAGACCAGATGCAGACTCTCCCTTGTGGAGACATATGTTTTTATATGCACTGCATCTGTTACATAACAACCCAGCCTCGACTCCTATAAGCGTTTTCATTCCCTCCTGTTTAACCTGATGGTTTAATGGACCTCAGCAGTTGGGAAATTATTGTCAGCACATCAGGTTATTTTCTATTTTCAGAACACTCAACAGGAATCCTCTGTTCAACTGAAATCACTTATATGAAAAATATATGGTTCGGAGGAGGAAAACAAGAGGAAATCATGAGATGGTTCAACAATTTGTCGTTTTATTTGATAGATAGATAGATAGATAGATAGATAGATAGATAGATAGAAGGATAGATAGATATCAGATAGATAGATAGATAGATAGATAGATAGATAGATAGATAAATAGATTAGAAGATAGATAGATAGATAGATAGATAGATAGATGGATAGATATGAGATTAGATAGATAGATAGATAGATAGATAGATAGATAGATAGATAGATAGATAGATGGTATTAATTATAAATAAAACATGGCAGATGTTAGAAATTTTGCACTTGGGCCCAAGAACTTCATGTTCAGCTTTGATAAATACATAAGGGCACATTTACTATGCCGGTCTTAACCACTTCCCGACCGCCTAACGCACAACTGCGTTCTCGCGGCGGTCGTGTTGTTCTGGGGCGCCGCAATTGTGCGTCATCTCGCGAGACGCGAGAATTCACACATATTCGGCCGCGCATGCGCAAATCGCGCATTGCACAAAGTTTAGATAAAGTGGGTCATCAGCCTGCCAGCCAATCGGCATCGCTGGCGGGCTGATGACTTTTAAAAAAACGAATCACAAGCCATTTAACCCATCATATTTGTAAATATGATGGATTAAATGGCTTCTGTGCTCTCCTGGGTCCTTCGATCGGTTGGACCCAGGAGAGACACACCTGTAGAGGTGTGCTCTCCTGGGTCCAACCGGCCTAAAAGTGAGTACACCAGTGAGTACAAGTGAGTAGCGCTAATCAGCGTTTGTACTTTTATAGTATCTGTAAGTGATCAGAACTGATCACGGTCAGATCTATAATAGTATTACTGTCACTTTAGTTGCGCCTCCACCCCAAACGCAGTGTTTGCCTGATCAGGCCTGATCGGTCGCCCACACCTACGTTCACCCACGCCCACCCCGCCGCAGTGACAAAAATTTTTTTTTTGTAATCACTGCACACTCTTCTAGCGCTGCGGCGATAAAAAATCAGTTTTGATCTTTTTATCAATCGCAGCGGCTTCTGTACTTCGCTACACTCCCATTTGTAAGACAGGCTTGCTTTTTTTCTTGGGTAGTCTCAGGGAATACCCCCTAAATTTAGTTGCCCAAATGTCAAGAAAGGGGTATTCTTCTGAAGAGGCCTACAGGATTCTGACCCAGTCGGATGAGGAATGGGAACCCTAATCTGACGAATCTAGCGGGTCAGAATACGAACCTGTAGAGAGCAGTGGCAGTCTGACCCAAAGTTCGGACGAGGAGGTTGAGGTCCCTGATAGAACCAGGCGTACCTGGCCCCGTGTCGCTAGACCGCAGGTTACGCAGGATCCGTTTCAAGGGCAGCAGAGTGGGGCTGGCGCTGCCGGATTACGTGGTGAGGCATACACCAGCAGCGCAGCCCGTCCTGGACCTTCTACCAGCACTGACGTACAACATGGTGAAGTGGCGAGCACCAGAAGGGCAGTTGAAGCTGGTACGGTGGCACGTGCAGTAGTTTCCCCGTCGCAGCCACCGCGCAGACAGGCCCGTAGAGCCCCTAGAATCCCTGAGGTGCTGGCAAATCCTGATTGGCTGTCCCCATCTTCAGCCACACCAGTAGTTCCCCCTTTCACCGCCCAGTCAGGAGTTCGGGTGGAAACAGCTCAGATCGGATTGGCGCTGGGGTTTTTTGAGCTGTTTTTCACTGCGGAGCTCTCTGACTTAGTCGTGGCAGAAACAAATCGGTATGCCACTCAATTTATCGCCGACAACCCGGGAAGCTCCTATGCCCAGTCTTTCCGGTGGAAACCAGTCCAAGTTTCCGAATTTAGAACTTTTCTGGGCCTTCTCCTCAACATGGGCATTACAAAAAAGCATGAATTGCGGTCATATTGGTCCACGAACCCAATTCATCACATGCCCATGTACTCTGCTGCCATGTCCAGGACACGTTTTGAGACCATCCTGCGTTTCCTGCACTTTAGCGACAACACCAGCTCCCGTCCCAGAGGCCACCCAGCTTTTGACCGGCTCCATAAAATTCGGCCCCTCATAGACCATTTCAACCAGAAATTTGCAGATTTGTATACCCCTGCACAAAACATCTGCGTAGACGAGTCCCTTGTACATTTTACCGGGCGCCTTGGCTTCAAACAGTACATCCCAAGCAAGCGCCCGGTATGGGGTCAAATTGTATAAGCTCTGTGAAAGGGCCACAGGCTATACGCACAAATTTCGGATCTATGAGGGAAAAGATCAGACCCTGGAGCCGGTCGGTTGCCCTGACTACCTGGGGAGCAGTGGGAAGATAGTCTGGGACTTGGTGTCACCCTTATTCGGCAAGGGGTACCATCTTTATGTGGACAACTTTTACACAAGTGTGGCCCTCTTCAAGCATTTGTTCCTAGAACAGATTGGCTGCTGTGGCACCGCGCGACCTAGTCGCCGGGGCTTCCCCCAACGGCTCCTTACCACCAGACTTGCAAGGGGGGAGAGGGCTGCATTGTGTAACGAAGAACTGCTCGCGGTGAAATGGAGAGACAAGCGTGACGTTTAGGCCTAATTCACACGTTCGCAAAATGGATCCGCATCCCTTCCGCAATTTTGCGGAAGGGTTGCAGGACCCATTCATTTCATAGGGGCAGGAATGGATGTGGACAGCACACTATGTGATGTCCGCATCCGTGTTTCCGCATCCGTGTTTCCGTTTCCGCAAAAAAATAGAACATGTCCTATTCTTGTCCGCAATTGCCGACAAGAAAAGGCATTCTTTCTATAGTGCCAGCAATGTGCGGTCCGCAAAATGCGGAATGCACATTGCAGCCGTCCGTGTTTTGTGGATCTGTGTTTCCGTGTTTTGCGGATCCGTGTTTCCGTGTTTCCGCAAAACACACTACGGACGTGTGAATAAGGCCTTACATGCTCTCCTCCATTCACGCAGACACGACAGTCCAAATTGAACGGGCAACCAGTGTCGTTAAAAAGGCCCTCTCAGTCCACGACTATAACCTCCACATGGGAGGGGTGGACTTCAACGACCAGATGTTGGCCCCTTATTTGCTTTCCCGACGAACCAGACGCTGGTATAAGAAGGTGTCTGTATATTTGATTCAATTGGCTGCCTATAATAGTTACGTTCTCTACAGTAAGGCTGGGAGAACGGGATCCTTCCTTAAATTCCAGGAAGAGATCATTTCGGAACTCCTGTATCCAGGAGGTTCCGTGGCCCCAACCACCAGTGTAGTTAGCCGTCTACACGAGCGACACTTCCCCAGTGTCTTTCCTGGTACCTCAACCCAACCGTCACCCCGAAAAGATGTCGTGTCTGTGGCAGGAGTGGAATAAGGCGTGACACCCGTTATTTCTGTCCTGACTGTCCTGACCACCCTGCCCTATGCTTTGGAGAGTGTTTCCGAAGTACCACACTCAGGTACACTTAGGGACATAGGGACAGCACTACACAGGTAGTTTTTTTCACTCAGGCTCAAGGGTCTCTCAGGATACTAGGTTTTGAGAGACCCTAACACATAGAGAACGGTGCTGGTGTGCTACAGCAGAAGTGTGAAGCGGTAGAAACCTCTCCTTTCACTTGGGATAAAGTGCATATTGTACTCGCACCATCTCTGTGTGATTTACACTTTACACATTGTCCCATGGGAAAGGAGAGGTTTCTGCTAGGAAAATAAAGAGTGAAATGGTTAAAAAAAATAAATTAAACAGGTAGCAAGAAAAAAAAATCTTGAGTTAGTTCAGGTTTTTATGTTCATGTTTTATAAAAGTTTTACAATGTTCCGGTTTTATAAAGTTTGCAACGTTCAAGTTATGTGCCTGCTGCCTGTTTTTTCTTCTTTTTTTTTTTTCCCCCTAACCACCCGCCCAGGCATATGAGCTGAGGAGAGGTGTTGGAGTTCATATTCTTTGGCAAACATTTTGTATAAAAAAATCTGGCAAAGATGTCTTCCTCCACACCGATCGATTGATCGATGTGAATGGAGAAATCACGTTTGCCAGGACATAGGAGCTAAGTGGGTATGGATGTTTGGGCGGAGCCCCTATGTCCTGGCAATCGCCAGGCCCCTCTTTTTTTTTTCTTGCATATTTTTTGGCAGAGATTTTTTCATCCACATCAATCGATGCGAATGAGGATATCTGTGCCGTTCTTTCAGCCCAGAGGCTGAACGGAAAAAAAATCTCATTACCCGTATGCTCCATATAAGGAGAATCGCAGAAACTCCTAATGCTGGCCATACATGTAATGATTGCGGAGACCCTCAAATGCCATGGCAGTGGAAAAACCTCACATGTGACCCCATTTCGGAAGAAGACACCCCAAGGTATTCGCTGAGGGGCATATTGAGTCCATAAAAGATTAAACTTTTTGTCACAAGTTAGCGGAAAGGGAGACTTTGTGAGAAAAATAAAAAAAAAAATTCTGCTAACTTGTGGCAAAAAAATCTTCTATGAACTCACATGCCCTCACAGAATACCTTGGGTGTCTTCTTTCTAAAATAGGGTCACATTTGGGGTATTTTTACTGCCCTGGCATTTTAGGGAGCCCAGAAGCGTGAGAAGAAAAAGTCGTAAAATGCCATCTCTGAAAGGTACTCATTGGATTTAGGGCCCTTTAGCATCTTGGCTGCAAAAAGTGTCACACATGTGGTATCATCATACTCAGGAGAGTAGGGCAATGTGTTTTAGGTGTATTTTACATATACCCATGCTGGGTGAGAGAATATCTCTGTAAATGGACAACTTTGTATAAAAATGGAAAAAGTTGTCATTTACAGAGATATTTTTACACCCAGTATGGGTATATGTAAAAATACACCCCAAAACACATTGCCCTACTTCTCCTGAGTATGGCGATACCCCATGTGTGCCACTTTTTGCAGCCAAGATGCGCAAAGGGGCCCTAAATCCAATGAGTACCTTTAGGATTTCACAGGGCATTTTTACGCATTTGGATTCCAAACTACTTCTCTCGCTTTAGGGGCCCCTAAAATGCCAGGGCAGTAAAAATACCACACAAGTGACCCCATTTTAGAAAGAAGACACCCCAAGGTATTCTGTGAGGGGTATGGTGAGTTCATGTAAAAGTTTATTTTTTGTCACAAGTTAGTGGAATATCAGACTTTGTAAAAAAATAAAAAAATAAAACATTTCAATTTCCGCTAACTTGTGCCAAAAATAAAAACTTCCATGAACTCACTATGCCCATCAGCGAATACCTTGGGGTGTCTACTTTCCGAAATGGGGTCACTTGTGTGGTATTTTTACTATCCTGGCATTTTAGGGGCCCCTAAAGCAGAGAAGCAGTTTGAATCCAAATGCGTAAAAATGTCCTGTAAAATCCTAAAGGTACTCATTGGATTTGGGCCCTTTGCGCATCTTGGCTGCAAAAGTGGCACACATGGGGTATCGCCGTACTCAGGAGAAGTAGGGCAATGTGTTTTGGGGTGTATTTTACATATACCCATGCTGGGTGAGAAATATCTCTGTAAATTACAACTTTTTAAAAAATTTATACAAAGTTGTCATTTACAGAGATATTTTCACACCCAGTAGGGGTATATGTAAAAGACACCACAAAACTCATTGCCCTACTTCTCCCGAGTATGGCGATACCCCATGTGTGCCACTTTTGCAGCCAAGATGCGCAAAGGGCCCTAAATCCAATGAGTACCTTTAGGATTTCACAGGACATTTTTTACGCATTTGGATTCCAAACTGCTTCTGACGTTTAGGGGCCCCTAAAATGCCAGGGCAGTAAAAATACCACACAAGTGACCCCATATTAGAAAGAAGACACCCCAAGGTATTCCGTGAGGGGTATGGTGAGTTCATGTAAAATTGTATTTTTGGCACAAGTTAGTGGAATATGAGACTTTGTAAAAAAAAAAAATCCATTTCCGCTAACTTGTGCCAAAAATAAAAACTTCCATGAACTCACTATGCCCATCAGCGAATACCTTGGGGTGTCTACTTTCGAAATGGGGTCACTTGTGTGGTATATTTACTGCCCTGGCATTTAGGCCCTAACGTCAAAGCAGTTTGGAATCCAAATGCGTAAAAATGTCCTGTAAATCCTAAAGGTACTCATTGGATTTAGGCTCATTTACGCATCTTGGCTGCAAAAAGTGGCACACATGGGGTATCGCCGTACTCAGGAGAAGTAGGGCAATGTGTTTTGGGGTGTATTTTACATATACCCATGCTGGGTGAGAGAAATATCTCTGTAAATGACAACGTTTTAAAAATATTTATACAAAGTTGTCATTTACAGAGATATTTTTCACACCCAGTAGGGTATATGTAAAAGACACCCCAAAACTCATTGCCCTACTTCTCCCGAGTACGGCGATACCCCATGTGTGCCACTTTTTGCAGCCAAGATGCGCAAATGGGCCCTAAATCCAATGAGTACCTTTAGGATTTTACAGGACATTTTTACGCATTTGGATTCCAAACTGCTTTTGACGTTTAGGGGCCCCTAAAATGCCAGGGCAGTAAAAATACCACACAAGTGACCCCATTTCGAAAGAAGACACCCTAAGGTATTCTGTGAGGGGTATGGTGAGTTCATGTAAAATTGTATTTTTGGCACAAGTTAGTGGAATATGAGACTTTGTAAAAAAAAAAAAAATCCATTTCCGCTAACTTGTGACAAAAATAAAAACTTCCATGAACTCACTATGCCCTCAGTGAATACCTTAGGGTGTCTACTTTCGGAAATGGGGTCATTTATGGGGTATTTCTACTGTCTGGGCATTGTAGTACCTCAGGAAACAGGACAGGTGCTCAGAAAGTCAAAGTGCGGAAATTCACTTTTTGCACCATAGTTTGTAAACGCTATAACTTTTACCCAAACCAATAAATATACACTTATTGCATTTTTTTTTATCAAAGACATGTAGAACAATAAATTTAGAGAAATTTTTTTAGAGAAATGTAGTTTTATTTGATAAATTTTCCAACATAAAGTGAAAAATATCATTTTTTTGCAAAAATTTCATCAAAAAAAGTAAAATATCAAAAAAAGTAAAAATATCAGCAAGAAAGAAATAGCACCAAATGAAAGCTCTATTAGTGAGAAGAAAAGGAGGTAAAATTCATTTGGGTGGTAAGTTGTATGACGGAGCAATAAACGGTAAGAGTAGTGTAGTGCAGAATTGTAAAAAGTGGCCTGGTCATTAAGGGTGTTTAAGCTAGGGGGGCTGAAGTGGTTAATAAAGGCCCTTAACTGGCGGTGGTTCCGCCGAAGGTATGAAGATGCACTAGCCTCTACATAACTTCTGCGCTTCCGAGCTGTCTTACATTAAGAACATTTTCTACGCCTGAAACAGGCATAGAAAATGGACCCTCCCCTTCCCCACCCACGCTACGTCCACAATTTTAGGCCTGGCGTGAGCTGGGAGAAGTCATAGATAGTGGTAAAACTAACCCTTGTGCCGCCATCTGCGCCTGAAATACGCCTAACTTAGGTGTATTTCAGATTAGTAAATGACCACAATAGACGTCAGCTAAGGAAAAGAGTGCAGAGTGAAGCAGAAGCGTCCAACAAGTGCTCAGCTTCTCTGGGAACTCCTTCAAGATGTTGAAAAAACCATTCCAGGTGACCTACTACCTCATGAAGCTGATTGAGAGAATACAAAAGTGTGCAAAGCTGTCATCTAAAATACAACATGTAGTCTACTTGTTCCACACTTTTTTATTTACTACTTACTCCCATATCTGTTTCTTCATCATTTTCTGTCTTCAACATGAACCTATAATGTAAAAAAAACATGGAATGCAAAAATGTGTCCAAACGTTTGACTGGTACAGTATATTCCTCTAGCAATCCTCCTTCCTAAGACAAAAGACCCATGAGTATGGTGGCTCACTGGCTTCTCATCCATTTTCAGATTAATTATAGCTTTTCTACCTTTGTTCCCTATTAGAAATTGGAGCCTTACATATTCTGGCCATTGGAAAAGGGTTGGGAACCCTCTCTACAGCCCATAATAGCCAGAGAAACAGCTTCTATGGAATGTCCATGTGCAGGGCCCCAGTTATCCACCTCATATTGGTGTCAGAGGAACCATTTAAAGCAAACCTGTCAGGTGATTACTGCTGCCCTATCTGAGAATAGTATATCATAGAGGACGAGAGGCTGAGTTCTGTGATATATAGGTTTATATAATTTGGTGGAGGATTCTGGTTATGATTTGGATTCTGAGTAAAAATCTGAGTGAATCCTGACAGGACTCCTAGGGGAGACATTGAGAGTCCCGATGACCCTTCTACACAGTATGTTTGATACCACTCCTTGTATCTGCATGTATGGTCAGAGTAAACAGAACTCTAAAGGTGGATTTACACGTCCAGATAATCGCTCGTTCCCAGTGTAAAGGTGCTACAGATCACCCCCGGATGAAATGATCATTAGTGGAGGCACCTAAATTATCATTTCTGGGCAGCAGATCGTGCTGTCTAAACAGTGATCTGCTGCCTAGAAACATTGCAGCTGTATGAGGATGAGCGATCACCTGTGGAGGTGATCGCTGCATGCAAATGCTGAGCTTCACCTCCACTTATCGAGCAGCGAAATGTTGGGAAGAAACGTTCTCCACATGTAAATGCACCTTTAGGGTACAGACACACATTTAGGTTTCTTGATGCAGTTTTTGAAGCCATAAACTGGAGTGGATTCAAAAAAGAGAAGTTGTATCTGTCCTCAACACTTTCTCTCATTTTATGATCCACACCTGATTTTTGGCTTCAAAAAACCTGAACCTGTGACCGTACCCACATAATGTCTCCCTAGGAGTCCTGTCCCTCTATCACATCCTGCTCTTATGTTCACTTAAACTTCCACCTCAGGCAGCAGAGTTGGTTGCTCTTCATCTTTTACGCCATATATTTCTTAAAAAATAGGTAGAGTACAGACAGGACATATCTGACTAGCATCTGCAGCATGTGTCATGGTGGCACACAAGATAGATGCAACTTTCTCCTTGATGGTCCCAAAGACATTGTGTTAATAAATTAGTCGAGCCAGGGAAGCATAGCTATTCAATTTGAGCAGCAGTAATCTAGGGTTAATAAATGAGAATGACATTCACTTAGCAACGACTACGAGATTTATTTATGCGCATATCCATCACAATTTATACGTGTTGTCTCTTCTCTTTAATATTTTGCTCAGGTTGAATTACGAGCCCTTTATTGCTGTAATATTCTGAAACGTCTGCCGTGCAGATCCAGAAATAACAGCTGTTTTATTTCTGCTCTCTGCTAGCAGTGTTTTCACAGGCATGCTCATGGCTGTGTAACACTATCCAGAAATTTCCAATAACAACATTTGCCTAATGGACGCAACGTTTTCTCGCATGGCACCAATTAAAATTTGTTAGGAAAATATATTGGATGTGTTTTGGAATCTTAATGGATATTTATTTGATCATGACATGCACAATAATTAAATCTGGCCCCCAGTACTCCAGGGGGCCAGATCTGAAATTCAGATCTAGAACTGAACGTTCATTATATCTTTCTGCACTTCTTGGGGTATTTTGGTTATATAAAGATATACCATAGGATATGGTATAACTATTATATCGGTGGGGTCCTACCACTGGGACCCCCACTGATCACGAGAATGGGGCCCTCGTACCCAGTAAAGCCCCACAAAATGAACAGGGCAGCTGATTGGGCAGGCGCATGGGTGTTCCATGCCTTTCAAAGGCGTTCCAGAGATAGCCAAGTACAGCGCTCCAATATCTCAGAAATGGTGGGGCTCCATGGAGTAAAGGCCCCCTGTTCTGATGATCAGTAGGGGTCCCAGCAGCAGGACCCCCACCGATCTAATAGTTATCTCCTATCCTTTACATAACCAGAACACTCCATTAAGTATGCAATGTAATTTACAATCATGTTGATATGCCATGTATATGTAAAGTGTAATGTGTTACATATGTTCTGTGTGTGCCTAGGCTGTTTTTCTTATCATTTTCTTGTGCCACATTTAACATATACACGTGATGTACACGCCACCATACATTGGCATCCGTCACCATTTGTAAAAAAACCAAAAAAGCATTAAGGGGCACATTTATTACGACCAGCGTTTTAATAAAGCCCTAAGCTGGTGGTGGTTCCACCGAAGCAATGAAGATGCGCAGGCCTCTTGACAACTTCGGTGGATTATGCACTAGTTTAAATGTAAGACAGCTTCTGAGCTCTCTTACATTTAGACCTTTTTCTATGCCTGAAACAGGCATGGAAAATGGTAAATGAGACAGACCTACTGACTAGAGATGAGCGAATCAAATCCCACGAAGTGGAATTCGATCAGAATTTCAGGATAAATTCTAGAAGCCGAATTTACTCGTGCTTCGTGTCAGCTGAAATAGTATAAAAAACAAAATTCAAACTTACCTCCTCCATTTGCTCGTGACGGGCCGCCAGCCTCTATCTTGTTTAAAGATCTCATCCGAAATCCCGTGCGGAGCAAGATTACATCATCATTCCGGCCGGCGTTATGATGTCATACTTCACCACGCCAGCCTGCGTGATGACGTAATCTCGCGCCACACAGGTATTCGACCAAGATGATCAAGCAAGATGGCTGCGGCCGGCCCGTCGAGAGAAAATGGAAGCGGTAAGTTTGATTTAATTTTTTTTTATTGTTAATTTTACACTCAGATGCCGCCATCATGTATGAACGTGACATCTCAGGGGTACAATGACAGGGGCAGCGTTATCGCAGCTCCCTGTCATTGCACCCGCTACTTACAAAAAAATGCGCTTCGTGATGACATAATTCGTAAAGAAACTAATTTTGGGGGGAAATTCGGCAAATCAGCCGAATCAAACTTTTAAGAAATTCGCTCATCTCTACTACTGACCTGTCCTCCATCCCACCCGCGCTAAACCCACTTATTTAGACCTGACCTGAGTGGGGAGAGTCACAGATTGCGGCGCAACTAGCTGTTGCCCCGCAATCTGAGCCTGAAATATGACTAATATAGGTGTATTTCAGCTTAATAAATTATCCCCTAAATGGATGGAAAAGCAGAGCATGCTATGGTTTTGCATTTTGTATCCCAATATTTATTTAAAAGTTGGACAAAAACATGGTTTGAACGGAATTACTGCTGGAAAATGCCAGCTGAAATAGCATAAGTGAAGGTACTGCACTAAGGAGGGTAAAATGGCCTGTGTGCACAGACTGTCAAATAGTGGGAAATTTCACAAGAAGCAGTTGTAGCTGATGTAATGCACTGTATATTCTGCAGCCCTTATGGTAATTAGCAGGCAGGAGATGGAAGAGTAAGCTGGGAAGCTCCTGCTGGAAAGATAGCTAGCATTAATCCTGCAATTAACTAGCTAGGTACTAGAGGTGATCGGTTCTAGTAATACAGGTACAACACCTCAGGAACTAGCTAGGGCATAGGGCGTTGACTACAGGCTTGACAGAAAGAAGCCACCTAGTACATGCAAACAGCAAAAGCCTGTACAGTAGGCAAGCTTGTAACCAAGAAAAGCCTGCCTGCATCCTGTAAGCAGCATTGTGTGAAAGACTGTGCCATACTGTCTGTCACCAAGAGGGAAATACCACAACTGAGAAGAGTGTGTGCAATGCTTATGAGGACAAATATATCACAACCTGGGAATGCCTGCTAGAGGATGTCTAGATTGTAAGGTACTCCGCAACTAGGAGAGATAACCTTGGTGATAACTGCAGATACAACCACCTTTATCGCTCGCACTCTGAGAAAACCAGAACCAGAATCTAGATGCCCAGGGAGCATGGTGCAACCCAAGCCAGAGGCAGAGTAAGCAGCTTCATAATGGCAGCGGACGGTGATTACTGAAGATGAGCTCTTTTTTAGGACACAAAAAAAAAAAAAGTGTCATAAAAATACACCCTAGTTGTTATGAGAACTGTATCAGTTTATAAGTATGCAAATTTTCAATCTATAAACAGACATAAAATAGCAGCATACATCCATCTGTAAACTACATAGACACATCAGCCCAGGAGACTTAATCCCTGCATGGGGTTCTCGTTCTCTGGCACAATATTGTTATAAGTACACAGCTTACGGTACTTTTACACTGCAGGCTGTTCCGCCCTCCCGCAAGTACCCGTGTGCTGCTGTGCTGCCGCTCTGTCCCCATTGACTATAATGGGAGCGGGGGGCGGAGCTACAGCACAGCACGGCAGTGCACGGCAGTGATCGCCGGCCTAAAAAGTTGGACATGCGGTACTTTTAGTCCGGCGATCTCTGGCTGTGCACTGCCGTTCTGAGCCGTAGCTCCACCCCCACCCCCATTATAGTCAATGGGGACATAGCGGCAGCACAGCAGCACACGGGTACTTGCGGCATGGCGGATCCGGCGGGCTGTTTACCCGCCGGAACAGCCTGCCGCATAGCCATGCCGCAAGTGTGAAAGTACCTTAAATATAAATTGCAGATGTAAATGATGTTCAAGTTGATTCCAAAGTGCATGAAACTTGCAAAACCAATGTTTTTATACTGTTTGTATGTGTTGAGGAATATGTCACTTAAAAACAGCATTTAGTAAAGCACATGGTTGGATATAACATGAGTTATGCTGTATATAAACACCCTGGGGCTTATCGTTCATGTGACTAATGCAGACAATCAGTGGTCTCAGTGGTCACATGCTATTCATACACATGCGACCGCTGAGGCAAGTGATTGGCTGCAGCAGTCATGTGAATGATAAACAGCACATAATGGCAGCAGACTATGCATGCATTGGAGTGATGGGGACCACAGCAGTGGTGCAGAAGCAGCAGGACAGTTAAAGGGAACCTGCTAATTTTAGTGGGCTTCATATAGGAGTAAGTGGTTTCCGAGAACCGGTAACATAATCATCGTAGCCCAGGCCTGCAAAAGAGTCAATCTACCTGAGAAGAGTCATGGTTATTCATGATGAGCTTTTGCTCTAACCACCCACCTGCTGATGATTGACAATGTTCTCCTTAGTTTACTCTCAAAGAGAAAACTGTCAATCATCAGTAGATCGGCAGGCAGATCAGGAGCTCAAGACTAACAATGACTCTTCTCTGGCAGCTGGGACTCTTTTCGAGGCCCAATCTACAATGATTATCATGTTGGTTCTTAGCAACCACTTTTAGCTCATGAATAAATACAGCATTGCAGTCGATACTTTATGGTGCCTCAGTGAGGTCTGCATAAAGTTGATGACATATTCCTTTTAAAAAGTAAGGATTCTTACAGCCCCCTACTAACTGGTATTTGAAAAAAAATACTGCCAAAAAATCTTAAAGATGCACTCTAAAAACTGTTTTTATTCTCTGATTTGTTAGAAAGGTACATAATGTAAATTACCAGAGACTATTTATGAGTTATAACCTCCCGTCTGATCATCAGCTGTGTCATGTGACCAACACTCTGACTTTACAAATAACAGAGCATCTTATATGCGGACAGGAAGTCAGTTTCTCTATGTATTCCTATGGGAGCCTCAATGTTGGTCTCATAGGAATAAATAGAGACATAACTGACTTCCTGTCTTGTGTCAGTTGGAAAGTCAGAGTGCTGGTCACATGACACAGCTGAGAAACAGAAGGGAGGTTATAACTCACAAATACAGTCCCTGGTAATAAAATTACCTTCCCTACAGTTTACATCATGTACCGTGAGTGTTTCATTAATACTAGAGTATTAAGAATTAGAGTATGTTGGGGGTAAAGACATATTATTCAATGAGAAAACTAATTTCTTGTATTGAGCATTTTCCCTAAATTAGACCTTCAAAATAATTATAAGAAAGTCCCTTAAGTTCTGCAAAACAAAGAATAACTAAATTAAAAACAGTCAGTGTTAGACTATAAAGTAGAAAGAAAAAAAAATCACCTTACAAAATGAGAGATTTTACTTTAGTTATCAAGGCCCAAAAAGTATTTGGCTTAAAAGTGTTAAACAGGGGTAGTCTTCATGAGAGTAGGAATAGATATATTTAGATATAAAGCATAAATGTGCCCTTGAAATATGTCAATTTCACATTTATATAAATCGCTATCGGTTTAGTAGTGCTTTAATGAAAATATGACAGCAGAGTCTGGATCTGAGGCTTTGATTCATCTAGTATTAGGGGTCAATACCTCTTTTTCTGAGAAAAGTACATCATAGACATTGATCCACATGTAAGTGGGGTCGTAGTTTGCGTCACATTATGGATCTGCCTTTAATGAATTATCTTACTATAAAAAGCCAAGTGAAGCCACATGAAGAAAATATGTTTTTTACTGGTTGATATAGAAAGGACTCCACATTCTCTGGAATGGAGATGAAAAATCTGTCCATAAGGCCAGAAATAGATGACAGCTCTGAATTGTACAGAGGATCCTCTTTTGGGACCAGGATTTAACATAATGGGCTCCAGCAAAAGACTACACCATAAGGAGGTGTCTTTGGAACCAATCACTAGTCTCCAGCATCTATTTCTTATGAAGTGATTCACAATAAATCTATTAGGCTCCTATTGCAAACAGTCTTGAGTTTGACAGGACAGCCCCATAAACCAGATCACAAGAGGCTGGGCTTTATGCAAATTTGCATCAAAAGTGTGGTTTTAGGAACGTTTCCAGAGGCAGACCGTAAATGTCTCAATTTTGGGAAATGTTGGTAAATATGTATATTTTGTGCTCTGGAGACCCCAGTCTGACATTGGCTCTGAAACTGGTATATTCATATATTCTAATTATTAAACAAACTGTTTTGCCACGTGTAACAAGATGTTTGTCTCTTGGGCTGCTCTCCCCAGTGGGCTATAGATTCAGCCTAAGACAACCCAATTCAATGGTAACTCTGGAGCCAAATATTTGCCCAAGGAGCAACAACACTATACACCACATCATCCATTTGTCCAAGACCTCCTTGAGCAGTGTTAGACTAAGGCCTCTTTCACACAAACGTTATTTTTGCGAGTGTACGGATCGTTTTTTTGCGTTCCGTATGTGGAACTATTCATTTCAATGGTTCTGCAAAAAAAAAACTGGTGTTTCCGCGTGCATTCCGATTCCATAGTTCAATTTTTCCGTTCCGTGCAAAGGTAGAACATGTCCTATTATTGCCCGCAAATAACAATCTGTGGCTCTATTCAAGTCAGTGGGTCCGCAAAAAAATAGAACGTATACGGAAATGCATCTGTATCCGTTCCGTTTTTTGCGGAACCATCTATTAAAAAATGTAAGCCCAGCCCAATTTTTTCAATGTAATTACTGTATACTGTATCTGCCATAAGGAAAACGGAACAGAAAAACGGAACCGAAACGAAAACACAACGGAAACAAAAAACTTAAAAAGGGATCCGATAAAAACGTCCCGCAAAAGACAGAAAAAGCCATATGGTCGTGTGAAAGAGGCCTAATGCTACTAGGGCTCAACACAGGAGATGATGCTAAAAGTCCTGTTTCTATCATCAATAAGGTCTAATGCAGGGTGGCCCACAAAAAAGTAGGCCACCTCCAATATCTTCAAATCAAACTGCCTAATAGTAAATCTGTCTTAACCAGTACCCGACCGCCTAACGCAGGGATGCGTCCTGCGGGTGGCCGGGTTATTCCTTGTTGACGCATCTATGCGTCATCTCGCGAGATATACCTGCTTGCGTCTGATATACCTGCGTCTGATATACCTGCTATCTGGTCCTCTGGTGGTCCCATTTACTTGGATCGACCACCAGAGGACACAGTAAGAGAAAAATGGTCAGCACTCGCTTCGTTGCACGTTGGCATGGGATAGGACAAATACCACGTTCAAAAACTGAAAAAATCCAAGCAAAACGTGACTTGATGCTCATTTAGGAATTTATTGCAAAAGAAACAGTATGTCCCATATCCAGGACGCGTTTCGGCTAGCAAGCCTTTTTCAACAGGTAAGTATCCATGATTACACACAGGTATATATACACACAAATGCATGAGAATAGGGAACCTCCCCGTGACAACCGCCGTCCACCAGGGGCGGATTCAAAATCAGGTGTCCAAAATCAGAACGCAGCACGGGAACAATCAATGTATAATATAAAACTGTAAGACAATTAATAACAACGGCTCACCAGCTATATCTATTGGAATAGGTGCACTCCTCCAAGTGCCACCCTCAGGCACAATAAATGAATGAATAAAAACTGGAATATGGCGTGAGGAGGGGCACTCAGTCATTTAGGTATATTTTATTCTGTATCTTTTTTGGATTTTTATTACTTATGAATTCATGTATATAATACCTTCTAATAAATATTTCCATATACCTAAATGACTGAGTGCCCCTCCTCACGCCATATTCCAGTTTTTATTCATTCAATGTATAATATAGTATCCATCTATGGTACTTTTTAAATTTTTTCATACAAAGTTGTCAATTTAAAGAGATATTTCTCTCACCCAGCATGGTTATATGTAAAAATACACCCCAAAACACATTGCCCTACTTCTCCTGAGTACGGCGATACCACATGAGTGACACTTTTTTGCTGCCTAGGTGCGTAAAGGGGCCGAAAGTCCAACAAGTACCTTTAGGTTTTACAAGGTTGTTCACAATTTAGCCCCACCCAAAATGCCAGAACAGTAAACACATCCCACAAATGACCCCATTTCGGAAAGTAGACACCCCAAGGTATTCACTGAAGGGCAAAGTGAGTCCGTGGGAGATTTTATTTTATTTTTTTTGCCAGGAGTTAGCAGAAATGGAAACTTTATATTTTTTTTTTTCCCTCAGAAAGTGTCCTTTTCCGCTAACTTGTGAAAAAAAATTAAATCATACATGAACTCACCATGCCCCTCCGCAGATATTTTGGGGTGTCTTCTTTCTAAAATGGTGTCATTTGGGGGGTATTTATACTATCCTGGCATTCTAGCACCTGAAGAAACATGACAGGTGCTCAGAAAGTCAGAGCTGCTTCAAAATGCGGAAATTCACTTTTTTGTACCATAGTTTGTAAATGCTATAACTTTTGCGCAAACCAATAAATATACACTTATTGGATTTTTTTTTTATCAAAGACATGTAGCACAATAAATTCTGACACAAACTTGCCTTGTATAGAAATGTAATTATATTTGAACAATTTTATCAGAAAAAGTTTAAAATACACTTTTTTTGAGAAAATTGCGGTCTTTTTTGATTAATATCAGAAAAACGAAAAATCTCAGCAGCAATCAAATACCACGAAAGAAAGCTCTATTAGTGAGAAGAAAAGGAGGTAAAATTCATTTGGGTGGTAAGTTGTATGACGGAGCAATAAACAGTGAAAGTAGTGTAGTGCAGAATTGTAAAAAGTAGTCTGGTCATTAAGGGTGTTTAAGCTAGGGGGGCTGAGGTGGTTAAGCTACTTTCACTTTAGCGTTTTTTGTGGCTCCGTCATGGATTTGCAAAAACGCTTCCGTTACAATAATACAACCGCATGCATCCGTCATGATCAGGATCAGTTTGTATTATGTCTTCTATAGCCATGACGGATCCGTTTTCGATTGTGTCTTGCAGGGTTTTTCTGTCCGCGATGGGGACGCAACCAAATAGAACGGAATGCATTTTGGTGCATTCTGTTTCATTCAGTTCAGTTTTGTCCCCAAAGACAATGAATGGGGACAAAACTGAAGCGTTTTCTTCCGCTATTCAGATCCTATGACGGATCTCAATAACGGAATTGAAAACGCTAATGTGAAAGTAGCCATAGTTGTCCATAGCAACCAATCAGAGCTCAGCTTTCATTTTTTCAGAGCCTTGTAGGAACTGAAAGCTGAGCGCTTATTGGTTGCTATGGATAACTAAGACTGATTTATTATTCAGTTCAATAAAGGTGGCCTATTATGTCAGAAAAATGGTGTTTTCCCTGGAACAGCAAATAGTGATTGTGGAAGGCTATGTGTGAAGCTAATTGAACAAAACCCCCTGCTAAACATTGTATTCAGAGGAAATGGCATCAAACCAGCTCTGTTGCAAACATGAAGAAACTGAGGTCTCCATGAATCAGGACAGCTGAAGTTGTACATGAAATTCAGCAGCAGATTGCAAGTAGCCCCCAAAAATCTATTCAAAGACTTTCTCAGCAAGTTGGTGTATCACGAACAACGTGTCAGTGAGTGCTGAAATCTCTGAACCTGAAACCGTACCGAATAACGTGTGTGCATGAACTGAGTCTGACAAAGCTAAACGCATAAATTACTTGACTTGGTTGCTATGATTGCTGACAGACATTTGGACCCATTGCTGTACTTCATGACAGACAAAGCTTGGTTTAATTTATCAGGTCACATAAATTCCTAGAATATGAGGTGCTGGTGCGCTGAAAACCCCCATTTGACTCACGCAACACCACTTCACGCAGCTAGTAGGCCCAATTTTCTTCAAATCAACTGTGAATGCCACAATTTACCTGGACATTTTTGAACAGTTTTACAACCAACACCAGAAGAAAAAATGTCCTGCTTTTTCCAAAAAGATGGGACTACATGCCACACCTCACGGAACTCACTGGCATGAGTTCAAGAACTGTTTACAGAGGAGCGAACCGTAAGCAAGGGGTTATGGCCACCATGTTCCCCAGACTTGTTCACATGCGATTTTTATCTGTGGGGAAATTTAAAACAGAAAAGTGTACGGTAACAATCCACATCCCCTGGATGAACTCTGTTATGTTGAGCAGGTGAGAACCCGCTGTCCCTCATGACCAACTCCCTCAGAGGGCGATGTCTAAGTACACCCCTCGTTCTTCATAATACCTCTGATAGTAAGGATAGACTTTCCTGAGGTGTGTACCAGGTGCTACCTCTGAGAGCAGTTGGGACACAAGGGAACTGGGACCTGGGTGTGGACCCAATGAACAGATCTCCAGATGGTACAGTACACCTAGAGGGCACTGGGAGGCCAGAGGGTAATCAGGTAGTGGCAAGGCAAGATGAAAGCACTAGGTTTGAGGTCAGGGGCAGGTGGTGGTATAGCACAGTCTGTAACAGGGTAAGAGGTCAGGGAGGGTGGCAAAGTATCAGGGTCCAGAGGCAAGATACAAATTCAAGGTAGGCGGCAGTCAGGCAGAGTCCGCAAAACAATATCTAAGGTCTGGTACCTTCGCTAAAGGGGCTAGACAAATTTATAAACCTAATTGCTCAGACGTTTTCCTGTTGAAGGAGGCACCTTTAAATACACATTTCAGACCAGCCATAGGCTCGGGAAGATAGAGGGCGTGTGTGTGCTGCCTCATAAAAGGAGGAGAGACATGTGGGTGCATGCCCTATAAACACTATGGAACTCTGAGTCGTAGCACAAGGAACAACGTAGCTGCACCCGTGCCGGCAGGGCAACAAAGCATCAGCACTTTCATCATCTTTTGTGACTTGTAGGTAATTTAAAAAAAGGCAATCCACATGCTTGTTCATCTTGTTATACTATTTATTGCTGGTGGGGGGCTACTTTTTCGTGTGCCACCCCACGATTATTTGTGATCAGCTCATAAGAAATAGACCCTAGTGGCAAAAGATTGACTTGAAATTCAACTCCAAAGAGTGTTCTGCTGGGCCTATCAGCCCTGTTGGATTATACGTCAATTATTGTGTCAGAACCATAGCTCAATAGAAGATCCTGTAGTGGGCCAGTCCAACCCTGACCTTGAGTGACCCTGCATCTTCTGTATTGTTATAACGCACTGTTCTAAACCCTATTGTCTATAAAACAGAATAAATACACCAAAGGGAACCTGTCGCCATGAAAATGCTGTGTAACACAGCATGATATCAATCAGGAGGAACTGAGAAGATTCATATATTGTTTTATGGGAAAAGATTCATAAAAAAAATTGCAATCTGGCAAGACAGCACCGTGGATGTGTGGGTGTGTGTGGGGGGAGTGGGAGTCCTTCTAGAAATGGGTGAAGGTCCCAGAGTCGAGACAACCTTTTAGTTGATAATCTGAAACAACTGTGTGACATGGCTTTCATTGTTTTTATGGCACTGTTTTTGGGCTATGTGGCGAAATATGACATAAAAAGTGAAATACCTAGTTTTTAACTACATTGTGGGAACGAAATTTCATTAAAGCATATTCACAGCAATGTGACATCTGATTGTTGCTGTAATTAAACACTGTGGTAAAAAAAAGTGCAGAAAATACCCAACATGATGGAAACATTTAAAAAAAAACATGTCTTGCTATAGTATGCCATGTATTGTAATGTCTAGCTACATCTCAAAGACCTTCACAAGGTGGACAGCTTGTGTCTCAATCAAGAAAAAAAAAGCAATTTACCATTACACTCGAATTCTAATTTGGTTTTATCTCTTGCGGAGTTTAGGCCTTTACTGCCCTGAATCTTAATTAAATCCTGATGAACTTTAAATCAAATTTTTCCACAAAGACTAATTTATCCTTATCAGGTCTCAACTAACTGACTTATGTTTGGTCAAGTGGCAACCACAAGGATCAAGCACCCATGAAT
Source organism: Bufotes viridis (assembly GCA_033119425.1). Lineage (NCBI taxonomy): Eukaryota > Metazoa > Chordata > Amphibia > Anura > Bufonidae > Bufotes > Bufotes viridis. The sequence goes on along the minus strand of CM065590.1, from coordinate 413,393,606 downwards.
CATATTACTTAAAACTGAAATCTAACCTAACTGGCAATTAGGTTTGAGTAAAGGTAAACATATAGGTAACCTTCTGTTGACTGAAGCATGGGGCATGAATTTTTCATCATAAATGTGTCCCTCTTTAGCTCCAACCTACTAGAGCATACTATTAAAAATACATAATAATACCGCCATAACATGACCAATAATTACCGACATATACTGAACAGGTAAATAAAGAATTGATCAGCCACAGTCAGAAAAATGCAAATGACTCACAGGTGAATCTAATATTTGTTCACTTTCCCTTTCTTTCACTTTTCCTTAGTTTGCCTAACATTTCAACTAACTTTGCATTAGCCAGTTGTACAGTGTGTACATATGGAATAACACTATTTCTGGCAATTTTATGGCTTGTATCTGGCATTTTATCAGTTTTCTCCTATGTATGCTAGATCATTAGTTTGCAGTTCTCCAAAATCTGGTGGGTTCAGACTAGCTGCCATTCACTACATATATAAATTACTGGAAAATCTGCTTCCTAACTTTCTCTTACTCATTCAGGAGCAGCCCTAGGATCATGCAGGACATCACAGAGAAGTACTGACTTATATTGATGTGAATATAGCACTTGGACTGAGATAGCCTCTTTAAATCTACATTCTCTCTGGATGTGTGTATCTCACTTATTTCCTGCTCACTCATCCCCTCCCTCTCCATAGACTCGTATAGCATAAGTTAATCTGATCCATCAGTGAGCAGACAGCCGTCCTGGTCAAACCAAGACAGATTTGTCATAAAATTTGAAACAGTCATTTTACAAAAGGGGGTTGTGTGAAGAAGGCATTTTTCTGTCAAATATATTACAAAGTTTCTTTTGGTCACTTATATTATTGATTTATGCAAATTTGTGTGAAAAGTTAGTGACCATTTGATGCTTCCTCCAGCTATTACTCACAATTGCAAAGTTTGCTGTCATGCTCCTCACCTTTACAGCATCCTATGATAGCCACAGATTTCCCTATGACAGTACCCCCATGATAGCCACATAGCCGCCAAAGCGCCTATATCGGCCACAGTGCCCTCTTTGCTAGCCACAAGCCATGTCAGTCATAGTACCCTTCTTTCTTGCATACATCCAGCCCTTGCTTCTCTGCTGTGAGCAGACTTCTCTCTATGTCTACCATATGGTGCTACAGCATTGTACAGCACTCCAATGCCTTCTACATAAGTTACTTACAAACACTCAGGCATCTACAACATAATGGTCATGGCTGCCAACTGGATCCACATCTTAAAATCAGGATTATAACTGAAGTGGCTATTAGAACCTGGGCAGCAGGGGCACTGAGCAAAAGACCCCGGGTATGTGCCTCCGGTGCCCAGACCTCACAATGCCCCTAAACTCGGTTACTATAGTATAGTGCACTGAAAAAATAATTTTAATCAAATTTATTCTATTCGTAAAACAAAAAAACAAGCATGCAAACAATTTTCTTTGTTCAGTCTTGTAAATGCAGTGAACCGAGCTGTATCATTGAATATCTCATATTTCCTAGCACTGTCCTTTTCTCCTTGGCACCAGTTTACACAGTAATTGTCATTATATCGCCTGCTGTTTGGTCTCTCCTCGGTTTCTCTGTAGATGCCACTAGGAATATAACCTAATCCATGTTCTCCCAAAATACAATTGTTTTCTGCATTTGCTTCATGCTGTTTTAGTGAGTGGAGATGAAGTCACCTTGTGACCTGTTACACCCCGCTCCTGATCTGCTATTATTCAGAGTATGGCTATAATGTAACCTTTTCACTACTGGACACTAAAACATACATGCAGTAATAATTGACATAGAGGGGTATATCCTTATGCTCAATATAAGATTGGCAGGGGTCCAACTCCCAGCACCCCTGCTGATTAGCTGTTTGAGGAAGCCGCGGCACTCGCCAGAGTGCCAGTTAGCTCCCTGGCCTCCTCACGGCTTACCAAACACAATGTTGTCCATTTGATAGCGGCGGTTCTTGGTATCACAGCTGCACCTAGGCCACGTGACCGACGAACGTGATGTCACATGGCCTAGGAATGGGCCTTAGTGCTCCCGGAGTGCTGCGGCCTCTTCATACTGCTGATGGGTGGGTGTGCTGGGAGTCGGACCCCCACCAACCTCATATTGATGATCTATCCTAACGATAGGCCATCAATATGAAAATCCGGAGGGGGAAAAAACCTTAAAGAGAAGTACACCAAAATTGCAACCTTGTAAACTGGTCAGTTCACACAGAAATGCTGCGTTTTCGTTCTGGCCGAAAAATTCAAAGAAGAATATAGAAAAAGACATGTTATCATATTGTTATCACATAGATAAAAATGGGATTGATAAAAAATAATCATATATTAGCAAATCTTAACATACGTTGTTGTATTGAAATTCCTCACCATTTTCATGATTTCTGCTTGTCGTCTGGAATGGAAACATTTTTCTTACATATTTAAAGTGTAACTGTCATTCTATTATTTTTTTTTTTTGTAATGCATAGGGGCAGTGATAATGATCATTTTTGTAATATACTTTAATTAGTGAAATAGTACATTTCTATTAGAAAAATAACTCTAAAGTGGCCCATTTTGAGCCTTAGCAACGCTCCTCTGTCTCCTGTTTACATAACACAGTCAGTGTTGAGCAAATCTCCCCTGTTATGTAACAGAAGACAGAGGAGCGTTACTAAGGCTCAAAATGGGCCACTTTAGAGTTATTTTTCTAATAGAAATGTATGATTTCAGTAATTAAAGTATATTACAAAACTGGTCCTGCACATTACAAAAATAAAAATAAAACGGCATTTACACTTTAAGAACCTATCCTAGTCAAACTCAACCAATAGAAGGTTTGTTTTACAATGGGGGAGATTTAGTAACATTAGCATACCACTCCATGGTATACCAGTGTGAAAATCTATTGAAGTATGCACAGGGTTGGGCTGGCCCACCAGAGTACCAGAGTATCCTCTGGTGGGCTTAGGCTCTGATACTATAAAGGGCCCCAAAGATCCAGAAGAAAGGAATAGACATTTGGCTGCCTTTGGAGCCAATTACTAGCCACAAGGGTCTATTTCTTTGATTCAAAACCAATTAAAGTCTATTGGTGCCTTGAGAATAGTTTCTTCTGGTGGGCCCCAGGAACACTCGTCTAGCACTGAGTATGCATCGTATTCACCAAACTTTTGGAGTATATGGAACAGTTACTAAAGTGGTGTAGCCAGGATCTACTTCAGCCATGGCAAATATTCAGATTTTTGCTTTAGCCCTGTATATAAAGACCCTGATTAAGGCAAAGTAGCTTCTTGGCACAGACTCACTGGCACTCAGCATTCAGGCTGTAGCCCTCAGCTATTCCCCTGGTTACTGAACGATGCCAGGTTGTGTGTGGCCTTATTCGCCTACACTTTTCTAATGAGAAATGGTAGAAGACTTTAGTAACTCATTTACAGTAATTTATTAGCCCCCACTTCCATTGCCTGTAGGTTAGCAAAAAGAGGGGGCAGAGGAAGTAGAGTAACACATGTGTAGGATCAGGCAGAGTTCATTTATAGTATGTACCCAAGGAAACACACCGGTCAGCAGAAGTGCTGTGTACACAGAATTGCTAAGTTGCTTTGTTCCTTTATTACTTTCTTTTAGATGCATTGGAGCCATGATAAATGATTTCTAAAGTGCACTTTATTTCCTTCACCACCCTAGACCCTCTAAATGTCAAATTCCTGTGTACGATCAGGCAGAGTTTATTTATAGTATGTACCCAAGAAAACACACTGGTCAGCAGAAGTGCTGTGTACACAGAATTGCTAAGTTGCTTTGTTCCTTTTTTACTTTCTTTTAGATGCATTGGAGCCATGATAAATGATTTCTAAAGTGCACTTAATTTCCTTCACCACCCTAGACCCCCTAAATGTCAAATTCCTGTGTACTTTCCGCTGCTGCACAACCTCTTTGAGAATTAAGGGTGTGCTAATCGCTGTGCAGCCTGTGAAGTGGAGTAGCAGAAGACAGGGAGGAAGAGAAGAAAGGTGAGATATGGAACCTAGACCCCTATAGCCACTAACAGTTTTGTAGGTTGTTGTTGCAAAAGTGGTTCCCTTTTTAAGGAGAAAATCAGGCGCAAACAATTCAGTTTTACTGAACAAGACTGCAAATAGAGCGGTACCGAATCTTAGTGGTTACTATCACTTTCAGGTTACAGTTGGGCCTCTATAACACAACCATATTTTTGGTTCGCCTTTTTTGTGGGTCACAGGCAAACCCATTCATTTCTATGGGTCTGCAAAAAATGTGGACAACACACAGATTTCATCCATGAGATGTCCACATCCATGTGGTCATTCCGCATATTACAGAACATGTCCTATTTTTGTCCTCTTTGAGGACAAAAATAGGCATTTCTACTGATGGGAGTGTGAAAATTGCGGAATACACATGGCCAGTATGCGTATTTTGCTGATACGTGGTTTGTTGACTGCAAAATGAATGCAGTCTTGTGCATGAAACCTTGCACACAAGCTTGCACTATAGTTTAAATGCGGAAAAGTATAACTGAACAAACAATAAGTGCAACCATGTAATGTCCTATTCCTGGCTCCTGTTCACTTCACAGTAGTTCTGCTCAAATGACTGTTACTGCACACGGACCCAACAATCTCCCAAACTGCCTTCCAGATGACAACTTTACCCTACAATTAGGTTCCTCTCCCCTTCTATTTTCCCACTACGTTCCAGTGTGCCCAATTGGAAGTTGCTACTGATTTAATAAGCTAGCTAGGTACAATGCAATGTGTAACTGAAACAATGTGGCCTCTCCTCCCGTCCAATGCTACAGATCCTCTTCAGTAACTCATAGTTGACCCTATCTGGGATTAATAATAGCCTCCTCTGGTTTTAAGCTCAGCACCACAGTCACTCTGTCATGATTCTCTACGTTCCTCCCTACATGCCGCCTGAAACAACCCCAACAAATGCCAGAGATGCTTTGGCCCACACCACCTAAACTCCCAGTATTTAGAAAGGAGGTGATCCTGGATGTTCTGCAGATAAATTGGACCAGGCTTTGGAAGGAGGTCTATTTTTTATTTTGCTTGGTGTTTTCTCTCAACAGTATACACCCCAGGTGGTAGGACACCATACAGTGATCCCTCAAGATACAATGGCCTCAGGATACAATATTTTCAACATTCAATGATCTTTTCTGACTCATCGTAAGTTGAAACCAGACTCAACATACAATGTCTCAGAAATATACACAGAAAAAGTGGGATCAGCGGCGGCACTGTCCAAAATCGGACCAATCACAACAAATAACGCAGGCACAGTTCAGTGCGGATTGCACAGCAAGGACTCAGGGTGCTGGCTTAATCGCTCCAAAACAGGTGGTGCATCAGCACTATACAAACAGTAAAGATCGCTGAGTAGATCCAGTAAAAGCAGAAGAATGTGCGGCACTCACCAAATGGAACAGACGACATTATTCTTGAACGGCAAACATATAATACACACGGATCCAACCAGTCAATGTCTCAGACTCAGATCCAACCAGTCAAGGCTACTTCTCTAGTAAAATAGCTCTATTAGTTGCTAGTTAGCAGCTATTCCTTACTGTTATATGTAAGGACTTGTTTTATCTCTCTATATCTATCTGCCTATTCTTCCTAAATCTTAATTTTCTCTTAACTTGGATGACATTTTGGGGCTTTGGAACCGATTACTCAAGTTACAATGGTTTCAACATAATAATAGTCATCCTAGAACCAATTAATATTGTAACTTGCGGGACCATTGTATTTGCAAGCAGAGTTAGGATGTAACTACTGTAGGAAGAGTAAGGTACCAGAGCAACATCGCCTACATACAACCCATACCAAGAAGTCAGGAAAAATGGTATGAAATCTAGAGAAACATATGGACACAAAGACTGAGTGAATTCACAGGAGAAACAAATAGTGGAGAAGAGCCAAGCAGCATATCCAAGACGCAAAGGCAGGGGCTAATAAAGTGGGCACACATACATCTTCAGGCATTTAGATGCACATGCATTCTGGAATATAAGGTGCTGGTGGAATATGTATGTAATAAGGGCTGTGTACAGATCAGTTAAATGTTCTCATTCTGGCAATGCAGATGTTAGGACAGCTGGCATATATGCCAGAGGGTCAGTAGATCTGTTTAAATAATTTCTATGTGTCATGGTTTATGTAAATATCGAGGGGTAGATAACTGGTCTCATGAAAAAGCCTTGGGGCTTCCAACAGAAGGAAACCATTTTCCAGGTGTTCCATGGTGGTACACTTCATTTCAGCATATTTACATTGGGACAAATTGTGCCAGCCTACGCATAGTGAGGAAAATCACTCCGATACATCATTGACTGAATGCAGGGGTAAAAGCTAGCGATTTCTGACGTGCCCTGCGGGTGAAGGGTTTTTATCAGTCTCAGTTTAAAAAGCTTAGCCTAGGCTATAGAGAGATTTGTCTTGCTAATGTCTTTAGTCCATAGAGGTAGGGAAACACTGTGACAATTTCTCAGCTGATTAGGGCTGAGTGATGGTTTGCAAATAGTTCTCTACAATGTCCAAATAAGACCACCCTACAAAACAGAATAATACCACTACAGTACCCAAGTAATAGAGCTACTAGAAATAATGCCATATAGTGCCCTAATACAAATTCTAAATAAAAACTCTTAGACAATGATCAGGTCAGTGCTTGGGTCCCAGCTTCATGAACAACAGAGGGTGTGAATCATCTGGAGGAGAAGGTGGAGGTCCCAGGGCATTAGCTTCTTTGGTGCTCCCTATAGTCTGGCCCTGTAATCCATGTTTACATTCACGGACAGTATCCAAAAATAACAAAGATATAATTTAGAAGGGGGGGGGGGTGGAAAAATGAACCTGCGTGTGCCATGTGGCCCCGGCCCTCACTCACAGAACGGCAACACGGTCATGGGGTCAATCAGGTGGTGTGTTACTGGGGAGTGGCTCTGCGGCGGGCAGCAGCAGGGACTGGAGCAGCTGTTGGTGACTGTGACTCACACAGCCAGCCCAGACAGACTGTCGACTGCCGTAGGGTAGGTGGTAAGTGATGAGTGCAGAGCGCATAATACAGGTCCTCCTTGGTGTTTTTTATGCCTATGCATTTTTAGCTTTATTGTTTTATATTGTTTTAACTTTTGTTGCTAATTTGGATGATGTATCATGTGTCAATAATTTTCAGTCAGTATCTTATACATTAAACTAGTGTGAAAATATTTTGCTGAGGTTGATTAACCAGGTGTGAGTGTGCCCGCCTTCCCCCAAGTGTCGCTGGAATATACTTCACCTTCAGGGAAGTGGTGTACCCTGACTTGGGCTGGAGCACCCAATCCATAGAACCATTCAGAGTGAGCCACCACCCTTTCTCTTTTTCCGCATAATGTTTATAATTATTACACAAAATTAATAGGGGATGGGGTCACGGGTGACATGATGGGATGGGGGACAAATCAAATGTCTGTAGTCTGTGCCATAGAGGGGGAGAAATGTGACATGGGGGAGTGTGACACAATAGGAGGTCATAATGTGATCATGGGGGGGCGCCAAAATGTATCTTCGCTTGTGTTGGCAAAAATCCTTGCACCGGCCCTGGGCACGTGACGTCAGTGAGTCACGGCCTGCCTGCATTCTACAGCAGCTGTTAGTGAGTAATATTACAAGTGAGGGGCCATCTTTAATCAACTTAAATTGAATTAGAACTTTTATATTCCTATACTGCAGCACTGTGAGCAGCGGGGGGATCTGTGGATGACACTTTTATGGGGGACATCTGTGAAAGGCACTATTATGGGATGGGAGATCTGTGGATGGCATTGATAAGGGAAACATCTGTGGATGGCACTGTTATGGGGTGAGGGGTCTGTGGATGGCACTGTTATGGGGTGGGGGGTCTGTGGGTGACACATATATAACAGTGTCATCCACAGATCCCCCATAACAGAGCCATCCACAGATCCCCCATAACAGTGCCATACACAGATCCCCCATAAAAGTGCCATCCACAAATCCCCCATAACAGTGTCCTTCACAGATCCCCCCATATTCATAGGTTAGGTGATAAACATATCATCCCTGTGGGTCTGACCACTGGGACTGCTACTGATCATGAGTCCCCAATGTGAATGGAGTGGTAATGTGTCGCCACTGCTCCATGCACATGTTATAGACAGACAAATAGTCAGAATGTTCCGTTTTAAAGTCCAACAGGCAACACAGATTTTTAGAAAATAAGTATTTTTCCAATTGCAAATCTAAAATGAAACAAATTGCACGGGTTACCATCTTGTACAGAGATATACCAGTAAGTCAGGTTCATATACACATACACATAGCATTATATATTCATAGAAGATGTTTCGGTGCTGACCATAGTGAGGTAACAGATCCAAAAGATCCAAGTCTTTAAAATGATTTACGCAATGCTTCTACTTTAAAAACACTCCATGCGACCTCACTCCTCGAATAGCCATCCACCTTCACTCCTCGAATAGCCATCCACCTTCACTCCTCATATAGCCGTCCACCTTCACTCCTCGTATAGCCGCCCACCTTCATTCCTCATATAGTGATACTTCTTCAATCCTTGTACAGCTATGCACTTAAAACTATAGTTGTTTGTAATTGCATATAATAAAAAATTAAGTAGAGCCATTGTTATTCAATAAAATGTACTTGTATAGCGCCAGCTGCTGTTTGTTCTTTTCCTTATTTCTTGTCCACCCCACTGAGGTGGTCGCAGGTGCTCAGTTTAAATCTTCAGCTGTCACAATCCATATGTTCTGATAGAAACTGAGACAGTTGCATCTAGCTATTAACACAGGCATGTCAGGAGTGATAACAGGTCCTCTTTAACACTGGGTTCAGACCTGAGCGTTTTGAAGCCTAGCGTTTTTGGTGCGTTCAAGACTGGCGTGTAGGCGCGTTTTTTTGAAGCGTTTTGGTAAATAGTGTAGGCGCGTTTGACGCGCGTTTCTGTGATTGACTGCATAGTTGGCCAATGACCAAACAGCCCTCCCTATATAGTTTGGCCAATCTGAGGTGTGAATTGTGAAAAACGCGCGTCCATAGGCGCGTTTTACGCAGCACAAACGCCCGAACAACACGCCTATCGCGTTTCCCATTGAAGTCTATTAGCACCAAACGGTCGAAAAAAGCCCGAATTAACGCGAACATACTTGCCTATGCGTCGGACGTTTATAGGCGCCTATGAACGCGCATAAAAACGCGCAAGTGTGAACCACCCTCATTGGAATGCATGGTTCCTTTACTGTTGTGCGTTTTTATGTGCGTTCAAAAGCGGCGTTTTACGCGAAAGTGTGAACTGAGGGTAAGGCTTAAATGACCAGGATCAGTGTTATCTTCGACCAAGTCACTGCCAGCGGGTGCCTGCAGTATTATTCAGCTGGTACTCAATGCTTATGGATCAAGCTCAGTACATGAACCTGCTTCATACAAACCCTTAACCCTCATGACGTGCGAGTACATCATGTGTTAAGGGGTTAATGTGTATATTTGCAGGTTCAGCAAACATAATTAGGAATTTCTGTTTACTTGGGGGATATCAGTATATAACCTCCATCAAAACACTTACCTAAATACAGAAGCTCTCCTAGATATCCAATATAGTGAAGCACTGCAAGAGACGCCAATGAGATTAAGCCAAATTTAGTAGTAAGAAAAACCTTGAGCATTTGCTGGGATCATGAGTCATCCTGCTGAAAAGCAAATTTAAAAAGTTGAGAAGAAACATTTTTTGCACTGGGGACTGGGCGGCCATTCTGTTAGTGTCCCTGTACTGAACATAGTGCGATCTCATACATTCTCGCAGTTGCTATGTTGTGGCTGATTTATAGCCTGACAGTTCATTGTTCCGCCAGCCTAACCTTGAGCTCTGCAAACTGCATCCAGTGTGATGTACTAACTGTACCAACCTGAGCAATGCTCCGTCCCAAGAACAAGTAGCATAAACTTGTCTCTCTGGTGACATGTGGTAAGGACAAGCTAATCCATCTACCCGCCCAGGCCCCCAAAATCTCCTGCAGTCCCTGGAAAATAAAAATCTGTGCATGAAGCTGAAGAAAATAAATACAGGAAAGCAAAAAGCATTTACTATGTCACAACATGCTGAGCTCAGTAATAGTTTGGAATAAAATCAAGTTCTTAGTTGAAAGTGTTCAATATTTTCATATTGGTTCCTACACAAAGGGCTGAGCCCACAAAAATAATTAAATGTCAGGTTATGTATAGTGATGAGCGGCAGGTGCCATATTCGATTTCGACGAAATTCGCGAATATTCGTATGAATATTCGTTTCATATTCGTCGAAATCGAATATTCGTCATTTTTCTAGTTATCGCGATTAACATGCGATTTAAATAATCGCATATTGCGATTTTAACTTAAGGCTACTTTCCTATTGGTTTCATATCTAGAATTAGCGAGGATGACGAATATGACGAATGTATTCGTCATATTCCTCAAAACGAAGATAACGAAGTATTCTACATCTTCGTTTTAGCAACCTATTCGTCAACTTCGCTAATTCTAGCAAATAGGAAGGTTGACTATAGAGACAGCTGTGTTAAATTCGCTATGCGATTTATTTTTATTTTTTTTTAATAAATAGAATAATAATAATATAATATAATATAATAATTTTATTAAGTAATATAATTATTGTATTAAAAAAAAAAAAATCGCATAGCGAATTTAACACAGCTGTCTGGTAAGTCAACCTTCCTATTTGATTGCTAGAATTAGCGAATAGCGAAGTTGACGAATAGGTTGCTAAAATGAAGATGTAGAATACTTCGTTATCTTCGTTTTGAGGAATATGACGAATACATTCGTCATATTCGCTATTCGCTAATTCTACCAAGCCAACCATAACTTCCGTGCTCATGGAGCGTCCCCATCACCATGGGAACGTCTCCATATACTAAAATGTACTGTCGGATTTGAGGAATTACGTTGAAATTGCAATGCGATTAATTCAAGTTATATTAATCGCATTGCGATTTCAACTTAGAGCTGGGTTTATAATGGGTCAGCTTGCTAGAATGAGAACGAAGTTAACGAATATGGAATATAGCAGCAGTGCTAAGTTGAAATCACAATGCGATTAATTTAACTTAAAGTATTCGCATTGCGATTTCAACTTAGCACTGCTAGTGCATAGCTATATTCCATATTCGTTAACCCTTTGGCATACTCCTCCCCACAAGCGTCCCCGTCACCATGGGAACGCCTGGTGGTTAGAATATACCATCGGATCTGAGTTAGATCGTGAAAACTCAAATCCGATGGTATATTCTAACACAGAGGAGTTCCCATGGTGATGGGGACGCTTGAAGTTAGAGTATACCAACACGCGCATACATACCGGCTCCCTGCTGCCTGGAGGCACTTGTCCTCTGACAGGGCACTGTGATCTGCACTATTAACCCCTCAGATGCCGCACCTGTGTGTTGGTGGCCAGTGTGCGCCGACAATCCCTCCCCCCGTATTAATTATCGCTGGTCAATTAATTATCGCTCCTTCTTCTCAAACTCACAGTTTGAGGGGAAGGAGCGCCCGGCGGCCCAGCGCAGGTAAGTACAATGCTGACTAACTAACCATGGCAGCCAGGACTGCAGTAGCGTCCTGGTTGCCATGGTAACCGATCGGAGCCCCAGCATTACACTGCTGGGACTCTGATCGGAGCTGCCGCTGCCACCAATGATGGGAGGGGGGGAGAGGGAGGGCGCACTGCCAGCAATGATTTTTTACTGGGGAGGGAGGGGGATTGAGTGCGCACTGACCAGCGATAATTAATACGGGGGAGGGATTGTCGGCGCACACTGGCCACCAATGATGTTTAATAGGGGGGATCGGCACTGGCCACCAATTATTGTTTGTAATACTGGTGAGGGGGAATTAGGGCGCACTGCCCATTAATGATTTTAATAGTGGGGGAGCGCACTGCTACCCGGCGGCACCCGACCTCTGACAGGGTGCTGTGATCCGCACTATTAACCCCTCAGGTGCGGCATCTGAGGGGTTAATAGTGCAGATCACAGTGCCCTGTCAGAGGACAGGTGCCTCCAGGCAGCAGGGAGCCGGTATGTATGCGCGTGTTGGTATACTCTAACTTCAGCGTCCCCATCACCATGGGAACGCCTCTGTGTTAGAATATACCATCGGATTTGAGTTTTCACGATCTAACTCAGATCCGATGGTATATTCTAACCACCAGGCGTTCCCATGGTGACGGGACGCTTGTGAGGAGGAGTATGCCAAAGGGGTTTAACTGTACTGTTTGGAGGGGAAAAAAGACGAATATTCTAAAAATGTCAAAACGAATATATTCGCTATAGTGCTATATATTCGTTTTTTAGAATATTCGTCTTTTTTCAACATCTAAAGTCATGATTCCTCCCTGCTTCTTGCTTGTGGGCCGATGACTCATTGACCCACAAGCATTTTAAGCAGGGAGGAATCATTTGTTCAGATGGAAAAAATGACGAATATTCGATATAACGAATATATAGCAGTATATTCGCAATATTCGCGAATTATCGAAGTTGCGATATTCGCGATTAATATTCGCTATTCGAATATTCGCGCTCAACACTAGTTATGTAGAAGTCCATCTTTGACCAGAATATAAATGATCCCCTTAAAGGGGTTGTCCGCTCCTTCACAAGTCACAAGTGAATGTCTATCCTCAGGATAGGCCATCACTACCTGATCAGCGGGGGTTTGACACCTGGCAGGGGGTTTGACAGCTGTCCAGCAGTAGTTTTGGAACCAACAATCAGTGCTGGACCTACATCGTTCCATCAATTGGTAACTGCAGCACTGCTCCTCTTTACTACAGCTGATTGGTGGGGGGGTGGGATGTCAGATGAGGATAGACCATCATCTGGGAAGGAGTGAACAACCCTTTAAAGGGGTTGTCTGGGTTCAGAGCTGAACCTGGACGTTTCCTTTTCTTCACCCAGGCAGCTCCTCTCAGTGGAGCATCGGAGCATTTCATGCATCGCACAGGACAAGGGCTGTATTTTTATACTGCTAGGCGGAGGCTTCAGCCTAGCAGTGTTCCCTGTGACATTACCGGCACTAATGGGTGGGCTTGAGCGTGGCTCTAGCCTGTTTTACATTGGTACTGGTGACGTCACCGGACTCATTGCTAGGCAGAAGCCACTGGCTAGCATTCCCATGGTGAGACTAGTGTTGAGCGAACAGTTCGAGCATTTTCAAAAAAGTTCGGGTTCGTTGTTCGGCGATTACTTTCCGCTTTCTTCCAGCTAGCGTTTTACTTCTTGCCCTAAGAGCCCATCACAGCCATGCCTACTAATGGCATGGCTGTGATTGGCCAAGTGCAGCATGTGACCCAGCCTCTATTTAAGCTGGAGTCACATAGCGCCGCACGTCACACTGCTCTGATTAGTGTAGGGAGAGGACGCAGCTGCTGTAAGGGCGAGATTAGGCAGGAAAAAGTCAGCAAAAGCACCTAATGAAGTGATCGATCTACAGCTGTGAATGATTGAACTTCTGCTAGTTACTTGCTCACTGGTTTTTAGGCTGCACAGAGCGTTTTTCTGTCACTTATTTTCTGGGGTGATCGGCGGCCATTTTGTGACTTGTGGTGCACCAAAAGAAGCTGCCACCAAGTCCATCAATACTAGTTTTTTTTTGCTATATCCTACATCAGGGGCTTGGCTGTGCTAATTGTCACCCCTAGAAACTCTGTTCTGGGGTGAAATTCAATTGCCAAAATAGCAATACCATAAATCAGTGGTTTCAGCTGTGGCTGGCCAAGTTTCATAGTGTCCGTAAAAACATATATTTTGTTCTGGGGTGAAATTCAATTGCCAAAATAGCAATAGCATAAATCAGTGGTGTCAGCTGTGGCTGGCCAGGTTTCATAGTGTCCTGCAAATTATATATTTTGTTCTGGGGTGAAATTCAATTGCCAAAATAGCAATACCATAAATCAGTGGTTTCACCTGTAGCTGACAAAGTATAATAGTGTCCGCCAAAACATATATTTTGTTCTGGGGTGAAATTCAATTGCCAAAATAGCAATACCCTTAATCTGGTGTCCCAGCTGTTGCAGACCAAGTGTTAATCTGTCCGTAAAAAGGTATATTTTGTTCTGGGGTGAAATTCAATTGCCAAAATAGCAATACCCTTAATCTGGTGTCCCAGCTGTTGCAGGCCAAGTGATAATCTGTCCGTAAAAGGGTATATTTTGTTCTGGGGTGAAATTCAATTGCCAAAATAGCAATACCCTGAATCTGGTGTCCCAGCTGTGTCAGGCCAAGTGTTAATCTGTCCTTAAAACGGTATATTTTGTTCTGCGGTGAAATTCAATTGCAAAAATAGCAATACCATAAATCAGTGGTTTCAGCTGTGGCTGGCAAAGTATAATAGTGTCCGCCAAAACATATATTTTGTTCTGGGGTGAAGTTCAATTGCCAAAATAGCAATACCCTTAATCTGGTGTCCCAGCTGTTGCAGCCAAGTGTTAATCTGTCCGTAAAAGGGTATATTTTGTTCTGGGGTGAAATTCAATTGCCAAAATAGCAATACCATAAATCAGTGGTTTCAGCTGTGGCTGGCCAAGCTTCATAGTGTCCGCAAAAACATATATTTTGATCTGGGGTGAAATTCAATTGCCAAAATGGCAATACCATAAATCTGGTGTCACAGCTGTGGATGGCAAAGTATAATAGTGTCTGCCAAAACATATATTTTGTTCTGGGGTGAAATTCAATTGCCAAAATAGCAATACCATAAATCAGTGGTTTCAACTGTGGCTGGCCAAGTTTCATAGTGTCTGTAAAAACATATATTTTGTTCTGGGGTGAAATTCAATTGCCAAAATAGCAATACCATAAATCAGTGGTGTCAGCTGTGGCTGGCCAAGTTTCATAGTGTCCTGCAAATTATATCTTTTGTTCTGGGGTGAAATTCAATTGCCAAAACAGCAATACCCTTAATCTGGTGTCCCAGCTGTTGCAGACCAAGTGTTAATCTGTCCGTAAAAGGGTATATTTTGTTCTGGGGTGAAATTCAATTGCCAAAATAGCAATACCCTTAATCTGGTGTCCCAGCTGTGTCAGGCCAAGTGATAATCTGTCCTTAAAACGGTATATTTTGTTCTGCGGTGAAATTCAATTGCCAAAATAGCAATACCATAAATCAGTGGTTTCAGCTGTGGCTGGCCAAGTTTCATAGTGTCCACAAAAACATATATTTTGTTCTGGGGTGAAATTCAATTGCCAAAATAGCAATACCATGAATCCGGTGTTCGAGCTGTTGCAGGCCAAGTGATAATCTGTCCGTAAAAGGGTATATTTTGTTCTGGGGTGAAATTCAATTGCCAAAATAGCAATACCCTGAATCTGGTGTCCCAGCTGTGTCAGGCCAAGTGTTAATCTGTCCTTAAAACGGTATATTTTGTTCTGCGGTGAAATTCAATTGCAAAAATAGCAATACCATAAATCAGTGGTTTCAGCTGTGGCTGGCAAAGTATAATAGTGTCCGCCAAAACATATATTTTGTTCTGGGGTGAAGTTCAATTGCCAAAATAGCAATACCCTTAATCTGGTGTCCCAGCTGTTGCAGCCAAGTGTTAATCTGTCCGTAAAAGGGTATATTTTGTTCTGGGGTGAAATTCAATTGCCAAAATAGCAATACCATAAATCAGTGGTTTCAGCTGTGGCTGGCCAAGCTTCATAGTGTCCGCAAAAACATATATTTTGATCTGGGGTGAAATTCAATTGCCAAAATAGCAATACCATAAATCTGGTGTCACAGCTGTGGATGGCAAAGTATAATAGTGTCTGCCAAAACATATATTTTGTTCTGGGGTGAAATTCAATTGCCAAAATAGCAATACCATAAATCAGTGGTTTCAACTGTGGCTGGCCAAGTTTCATAGTGTCTGTAAAAACATATATTTTGTTCTGGGGTGAAATTCAATTGCCAAAATAGCAATACCATAAATCAGTGGTGTCAGCTGTGGCTGGCCAAGTTTCATAGTGTCCTGCAAATTATATCTTTTGTTCTGGGGTGAAATTCAATTGCCAAAACAGCAATACCCTTAATCTGGTGTCCCAGCTGTTGCAGACCAAGTGTTAATCTGTCCGTAAAAGGGTATATTTTGTTCTGGGGTGAAATTCAATTGCCAAAATAGCAATACCCTTAATCTGGTGTCCCAGCTGTGTCAGGCCAAGTGTTAATCTGTCCTTAAAACGGTATATTTTGTTCTGCGGTGAAATTCAATTGCCAAAATAGCAATACCATAAATCAGTGGTTTCAGCTGTGGCTGGCCAAGTTTCATAGTGTCCACAAAAACATATATTTTGTTCTGGGGTGAAATTCAATTGCCAAAATAGCAATACCATGAATCCGGTGTTCGAGCTGTTGCAGGCCAAGTGTAAATCTGTCCATAAAAGGATACCTTTCATCCAGGGACTAAATACTAGCCCTAAAAGAGATATTCCCCTAAATCAGTGTTTACGGCTGTGCCTGGATTAGTGTAATACGCTACAAAAATAAATAGGCAGATAGTGTTAGGTGCCTGTAAAAAAAGGCCTGAATTTAAAATCAATACATTGGGCCGAATATTTTTTTTCTTATTGTGGTGCTTGGTTAACGGTAACAATGAGGAAAACATCTAGTAAGGGACGCGGACGCAGTCGTGGTGGTGTTAGTGTACCCTCTGGTGCTGGGAGAGGACGTGGCCATTCTGCCACAGCCACACGTCCTAGTGAACCAACTACCTCAGGTTCCAGTACCCGCCAGAATTTACAGCGATATTTGGTGGGGCCCAATGCCGTTCTAAGGATGGTAAGGCCTGAGCAGGTACAGGCGCTAGTCAATTGGGTGGCCGACAGTGGATCCAGCACGTTCACATCATTATCTCCCACCCAGTCTTCTGCAGAAAGCGCACAGGTGGCGCCTGAAAACCAAGCCCATCAGTCTGTCACATCACCCCCATGCATATCAGGGAAACTGTCTGAGCCTCAAGTTATGCAGCAGTCTCTTATGCTGTTTGAAGACTCTGCTGGCAGGGTTTCCCAAGGGAATCCACCTAGCCCTTCCCCAGTGGTGGAAGACATAGAATGCACTGATGCACAACCACTGATGTTTCCTGATGATGAGGACATGGGAATACCACCTCATCGGAGTCCGCACGTCTTTGATGATGACGAAACACAGGTGCCAACTGCTGCGTCTTTCTGCAGTGTGCAGACCGAACAGGAGGTCAGGGAGGAAGACTGTGTGGAAGACGATTCAGGGGACGATGGAATGAAGGTCATGCCACTGACTTTCATAGTTAAGAGGAAGAGGCAGTGGTGAGACCGAGCCAACAGCGTAGCAAAAGAGGGAGCAGGGGGCAAAAGCAGACCAGCCGCCGCCAAGAGAGTTCGTCTGCTACTGGCCACCGCCACCAGGGACCGAGCACCCCAAAGGCAGCTTCAAGGGGTTCCCTGGCATGGCACTTCTTTAAACAATGTGCTGACAACAAGACCCGAGTGGTTTGCACGCTGTGCCATCAGATCCTGAAGCGAGGCATTAACGTTCTGAACCTTAGCACAACCTGCATGACCAGGCATCTACATGCAAAGCATGAACTGCAGTGGAGTAAACACCATAAAAAGAAGGAACTCACTCAGGCTCTCCCTGCTCCCTCTTCTGCTGCTGCCTCGGCCTGTTCCTCCGCCTCGGGAGGAACGTTAGCACCTGCCGCCCACCAAACAGAGGATGTGCCACCGACACCACCACCTGCGTCACCAAGCATCTCCACCATGTCACACGGCAGCGTTCAACTCTCCATCTCACAAACCTTGGAGAGAAAGCGTAAATTCCCACCTAGCCCCCCTCGAGCCTTGGGTCTGAATGCCAGCATTTCTAAACTACTGGCCTTTGAAATGCTGTCATTCAGGCTGGTGGACACAGACAGCTTCAAAAAGCTGATGTCCATGGCTGTCCCACAGTATGTTGTTCCCAGCCGCCACTACTTCTCCAAGACAGCCGTGCCTTCCCTGCACAACCAAGTATCTGATAAAATCAAGTGTGCACTGCGCAACGCCATCAGTGGCAAGGTCCACCTAACCACAGATACGTGGACCAGTAAGCACGGCCAGGGACGCTATATCTCCCTAACTGCACACTGGGTAAATGTAGTGGCGGCTGGGCCCCAGGCGGAGAGTTCCTTGGCGCACGTCTTTCCGCCGCCAAGGATCGCAGGGCATCATTCTTTGCCTCCTGTAGCCTCCTCCTCCTACTCGGCTTCCTCCATCTCTGCTTCCACCAGCTCATCCAGTCAGCCACACACCTTCACCACCAACTTCAGCAAAGCCCGGGTTAAAACGTCAGCAGGCCATTCTGAAACTCATATGTTTGGGGGACAGGCCCCACACCGCACAGGAGTTGTGGCGGGGTATTGAACAACAGACCGACGAGTGGTTTCTGCCGGTGGGCCTCAAGCCCAGCCTGGTGGTGTGCGATAATGGGCGAAATTTCGTCGCAGCTCTAGCCGGTTTGACGCACATCACTTGCCTGGCGCATGTGCTAAATTTGGTGGTGCAGAAGTTCATTCACAACTACCCCGACATGTCAGAGCTGCTGCATAAAGTGCGGGCCATCTGTGCGCGCTTCCGGCGTTCACATCCTGCCACTGCTCGCCTGTCTGCTCTACAGCGGAACTTCGGCCTTCCCGCTCACCGCCTCATATGCGACGTGCCCACCAGGTGGAACTCCACCTTGCACATGCTGGAGAGACTGTGCGAGCAGCAGCAGGCCATAGTGGAGTTTCAGCTGCAGCACGCACGCGTCAGTCGCACTGCGGAACAGCACCACTTCACCACCAATGATTGCGAGACCTGTGTGCCCTGTTGCGCTGTTTTGAGTACTCCACCAACATGGCCAGTGGCGATGACACCGTTATCAGCGTTACAATACCACTTCTATGTCTCCATGAGAAAACGCTTAGGGCGATGATGGAAGAGGAGGTGGCCCAGGAGGAGGAGGAGGAGGAGGGGTCATTTTTAGCACTTTCAGGCCAGTCTGTTAGAAGTGCTCAGAGGGAGGTTTTTTGCAACAGCAGAGGCCAGGTACAAATATGGCCAGCCAGGGCCCACTACTGGAGGACGAGGAGGATGAGGAGGAGGTGGAGGAGGATGAGGATGAAGCAGGTTCACAGCGGGGTGGCACCCGACACAGCTCAGGCTCATCACTGGTGAGTGGCTGGGGAGATACGGAGGACGATGACGATACGCCTCCCACAGAGGACAGCTTGTCCTTACCTCTGGGGAGCCTGGTACACATGAGCGACTACATGCTGCAGTGCCTGCGCAACGACAGCAGAGTTGCCCACATTTTAACGTGTGCGGACTACTGGGTTGCCACCCTGCTGGATCCCCGGTACAAAGACAATGTGCCCACCTTACTTCCTGCACTGGAGCGTGATAGGAAGATGCGCGAGTACAAGCGCACGCTGGTAGAGGCGCTCCTGAGAGCATTCCCAAATGTCACAGGGGAACAGGTGGAAGCCCAAGGCGAAGGCAGAGGAGGAGCAAGAGGTCGCCAACGCAGCTGTGTCACTGCCAGCTCCTCTGAGGGCAGGGTTAGCATGGCAGAAATGTGGAAAAGTTTTGTCTCCATGCCACAGCTAAATGCACCACCACCTGAAACGGAATGTGTTAGCAGGAGGCAGCATTTCACTAACATGGTTGAACAGTACGTCTGCACACCCCTCCACGTACTGACTGATGGTTCGGCCCCATTCAACTTCTGGGTCTCCAAATTGGCCACGTGGCCAGAGTTAGCATTTTATGCCTTGGAGGTGCTGGCCTGCCCGGCGGCCAGCGTTTTGTCTGAACGTGTATTCAGCACGGCAGGGGGCGTAATTACTGACAAACGCAGCCGCCTGTCCACAGCCAACGTGGACAAGCTGACGTTATAAAAATGAACCAGGCATGGATCCCACAGGACCTGTGCCTCCCTTGTGTAGAATAGACATTTATAACTGCCTCCCCCTCAACCATGTATTCTTGTACTCCAGGGCACTTCTTTATTGAATCCTCATTTTTTTAACTTTACCATGATCTTGCGGTGCAACCCAAAGTTGAATGAACCTCTCCTCTGTCTGGGTGCTGGGGTCGTAATAACTGAAAGTGGCCTTCTCCAGTGGTGGGTGATATGACAACGTATTCCTTGCTGTGGGACCTCTCTCCTCTGTCTGGGTGCTGGGCCGAAATAACTGAAAGTGGCCTTGTTCCTTTAGAAGGTAGAGACCTGACCAAGTTTTCACCTCCAGTAGAAGAAAAGATAATTCCAACTAAGACTGGGCCCCCTCTTGCCCTGGGCCCCACAGCAGTCAAATCGTCTGCCGCTATGGTAGTTACGCCCCTGAATTCAGGATAATCAATGTTGTCAATGTTTGCATATGTGTTTGTTTACATGCTGGCTACTCTCAAGTCGTCTGGTGTGTAGTAGAATATTGATAGGACAGGTTGGATATGATCTGCCCTTCCCATTTTTTCTCCCTTTAGACAAGTGGCACCATAAATGTCTGGCAGATGCCTATCTCCCTTCACCACATTGAATTTTGTACTGACTTTTGTATTGTGTATTGTGCCTGAGGCTCTAATATATCTTTACATTGGTTTCTTTATGATTTCAGCAGTTTTAGCATTGTAATCTCATCACAGATCTTATTTTCACTGTCTAATTGCTGCATAGTCCTATTTATAGCTGCAGAGCCTATTACATGAATATACTACCACTGCCGGCAATGAGAGACAAGTATCCCTGTCACTGAGATTAAAGGCCGAGTTATGAATGGCACATAGTAGGTGCATACTTGCTATCCCAATTTACAGGACATTTTAAATAGATTCTCCAAGAGTTACACATTGAGGACCCATGTTTGACTGATGGGGGTCCAGGCTTTCGTACACCCGTTGATCAGCACAACAAAATAGCTTTGCTGCTGTTCTGAACAACATGACCTCTTGTTTACATGGGAATAGCCCCATACATACTAGTGTGGGCACCCATGGCACTGCAGTTGAATTGAAAGGAATGGAGCTGCAATACCAGGAACAACTGCCTGTACCGATCAGCCACTGTGTTTGTGTAGACAATATGGGGGACACTGTGCTCAACAGAGCAGCAAGAGCAGCAGGCAGGAGGTTGAACCACCATAAATCAAACACTGTAGGCCCACTTTTAGGAATTTGGATAGCTAAAGATAACCACTTTAAGTCTGTCCCTATTCGTCTCCAAAAATGGCCAGAAATTAGCCTTTTATCCACATATGCATATCACATCTCCTGTGGTCCTGTACATGGGACTAAGCTGTGCGCTTTGGAAAGGAAAAAGTTAAAACAACATACTGACGAGAATTAACTAGCCCAATACAGGGCAATATAGATCAGATAAATGTCAGGAACGAAGTGTTCCTGAACAGAGCTAGCTATAGCAGAGCTTGGCTTAGGTCTTGCACATCTGTAACCTGCACCCACAGTTTCAGCAGCATCACTAGTTCCTGAGCTGACCACAATATAAGCAGACCGGCAGATTGGGCCCTGGCAGTTTTTTGGGATGTTTTACCAGTACATTGCCTCTGGTCTTTAATGCCACTGTGGCTACCACCCTCCTTCTCTGATGTCAACTCCTCCTCAGCACCCTAATCCTGCTCCCAGGTCTTGTCCAACACACAATCATTATCATAGTCCTCATTGTCCTCGCCGTACATGCCACTTTTATCAGACTGTGATATGTCATTGTGGGCTCTTTGGCTATCCAGTCCACAATCTCCTCTTTGTCCTTAATTATAATGTGGCGTCTATCAGAAACCAGGGAGAACTGTGGCCACCCACATTCTGACGAGGAGAAGTGAGTCTTATATTATTTTATTATGCCTATATATGAAAAGGCACAGGTTTGTTATACAGATTATTACATGGTAAGCAAGTATCTTTTCTGTAATTAAAAGATAAAGGTGAAATTAAATGCTTTCCCCTTCTACAAACACACTACACACTGTTATTGATAATTTACAATGGTTGTACAATGCATGGAATTAAACTGCAATATTATAATGTAGTTATTACAATACAACACCTTCGCTAATAATACACTGTATCATGGCGCAATGCAATGTGTTAACTGAAACTAGTATATAAATCTGTTATTGCAGCACAACGCATTCAATAATAATGCACAGTATCTTGATGCAATATAATGCATTCACTGAAACTGGTATGTAAGTGCTGTTATTGCAGCACAATGTGTTCACTAATAATGCACGGTATCTTCAAGTAAGACAATGTGTTTGAAGCAGAATATGCGTTATTGATGATGGTGCTGCAAATAAGCCTATGAAATACTTATGAACTGTAGAAACTTGAGATTTAAAATAAAAAAATTAAAAAGGCTGGCTGGCTGTTCAATTAGAGAAAAACAATGAGGTTGGAGGTTCTCCAGAATTATTACAGCAACATGAAAGTCTCAATAACAGCAGCTGTGTGTAATTGCTTTTGGAAGACTCAGGCAGCACACATGCTCTCAGATCGCGAGCTGCACTTAGAATGGCATCTCTCCAGCTCAGAGGCTAAGGGACCTTCAAAAATCTTGCCCCAGATTGGCTCACAGGCTCTCTGTCAGCCACTGAGCCAATCAAGACAAGCCCTCTCCCTCCCATGGTCATGTGATCCTCCATCTTCATCCTTCCTGTCAATTTCCCCACAAATTTTCGTTGTAACGTGGTGCGGGCACCGATTTGCACAATTCATCCGAAATGAACCGCCAAGACTTAACATTTGTTTGGCAGTAGAATTTTTGTAAAATTTGTAATGAATACAATTATTGTAAAAACGATTTGCTCGTCTCTAGTTGTCAGACATTTTCTTCACAGAGTAAGTATTCCTATCCATAACCTAGAAAATATCATTTTATAACACTTGGATTTCTTATAAATACTGGTATACACCCAATTGCTCGAACAAGCACATTCATCAGTGGCCAGTCATCAAAGTGCACCCCATTGAACGTCAACTCTGCCTCAGGCATGCTTTCTATATTTTCAGCCACGTGGGGGTGACTTACGGATTAATATACAGGCCCTTTGTCCTCAGAGCTGTATTTTTAGTCGCGGCACGCTTCTAAAGAGGAGATTTTGTTCGAGATTCTGTAGCTCCCTCTCCTGTATTCTTTCTTACAGCTCAAATCCCATTGAAAACATGGACTTGGCATCCAGTGCAGCTACAAAGCTTTGAAGACTACATTATTGTAATCCAGTAATCTGGCAGATCAGAGCATCTGCTACAAAATACTCCATACACTGGATAGGGATCTGGAAACGTCAAAAATTGGCATTACTTGTCAGCATCGGGTATTCTCTGCGTAATGCAGAGAATCACTACAAGACAACTTTCTTGAGTAGGATCTGCCTTAACACCTTTATCCATGCTGTGCTGTTATACTTGATTCTGACCTTTTGTCCATGGTGAAACAACATATAGATGATAAAATTCTCCTTGTATCCAACATTAGCAGATGAAACGGTAAACCAACTCGAAGTACAGCTCTAGCTTTATATTTCCATAATGCAACACTGTTAAAAGCTAGATACCGGAGTCTCTCAATTTACAGTTATTAAGTGGTGCTGGGACGACCATTGCAAGTTGAGACCATACCTAATAATTAGTTCTAAAATCCCCAATGTCATTCCCAAAAAATGAGAGAAAAATAAGCAGATATCTAAGAGAGATAAAGCGAGTCTTTACATATAACAGCTAGTAATAGATGCTGGAAGCTGTAAATCACTTTCTATGATAAAGACAGGAGCTTCTTCAGGGTCCAGTATAGCACACAGTGTACAGACACAAAATAAATCCGTACATCCTGCAGGGTAAAATAAATATGCAGGTGCTCATAGTCATAGTTAAAGGGAAAGCAAGGCATGGCAGCATCTATGCTCTATATCTAAACTAATACAACATCTAATATACATAAACATGAGGTGCTCAGCAAATATATTTTGATCAGAAAATATCTGTGCCCATCCACCACAGCAAGGTGACCTCAGTACGGATGGGAACTTACTCTAATACCTTAGAGATACAGTAGGTATTAGATGTGCTATTAGTTCATATATAGATCATATACTGTACATTTATAGAATGCTGCCACCAATTGCTTTCTCTTTGGTACACACGGTGTACCAAAAATGATATGGAGCTGTTCTCACCTGGTATCCATTCTACATGTTATCAAGTAACGTATTGTACTGTAGAGAGGCGCTACTAGACAACCAGTACAGGTATTTTCCAGTGAAATGTCCATGCTGGAAAATCCAGGAAGATGGTCGGTGTATGTGGCATTATTTGTTGAGTCTAGTAACAAGATACAGTGCCCCATATATAACCATGTTATGCTCAAAATATTGTATTGCGAGCCCACTGAGGGACCAAAGTGTATACTGTGCAGATTTATGAATCTCCCATTGTGTTCAATACTAATTGTACAAATCCATAGGCATTAATCTCCCCATAGTGGGAGTCACATGCAGCCAGAATCAGTTATGAACTCTAAATACAAGCTACCATGTGCAGATACGGTATATTTTTCAATATCATGCTTCTTTCACACACTTTTTTTGGTAAAAATAAAAGGTACCGTCTTTTTGGCCCTATAAGACGCACCGGCCCATAAGACGCACCTAGGTTTTTGAGGAGGAAAATAAGAAAAAAAATATTTTGAACAAAAAGGTGTGCCTTTTGGTGGGTTTTGAACTAATGGTGTTATGGGGGGATCTGTGGATGGCACAGTTATGGGGTGGATCTGTGGATGGCACAGTTATGGGGTGGATCTGTGGATGGCACAGTTATGGGGTGGATCTGTGGATGGCACAGTTATGGGGGATCTGTGGATGGCACAGTTATGGGGGATCTGTGGATGGCACAGTTATGGTGGATCTGTGGATGGCACAGTTATGGGGGATCTGTGGATGGCACAGTTATGGGGGATCTGTGGATGGCACAGTTATGGTGGATCTGTGGATGGCACAGTTATGGGGGATCTGTGGATGGCACAGTTATGTGGGTCAGTGGATGGCACTGTGATTGGGGGACTGTGGATGGCACTGTTATTGGGGAATTGTGGACGGCACGGTTATTGGGGACATTGGATGGCACTGTTATGGGGGATCTGTGGATGGCACAGGTATGGGGGATCTGTGGATGGCACAGTTATGGGGGTCGGTGGATGGCACAGTTATGGGGGTCGGTGGATGGCACTGTGATTGGGGGACTGTGGATGGCACTGTTATGGAGATCTGTGGATGACGCTGCTATGGGGGGATCTATGGATGACACATGAATAGCATTTTATGCTATGTGTCATCCACAGACCCCCATAACAGTGCCATCCCCAAATTCCGATAACATTGTCATTCACAGAATGACCCCCAATAGGGTGGTGAGGACAGGCATCTAAAATACCATAGTTCTGAAATTACAGCGGGCCGGTGCAGTCACTGTATTCTGCTACACCGGGCCCACTAACTATAGGAATCCGAAATGTATGTACAGGTTTATTAAATCTTCTATATATCCTGTACTTACTATACTACTAACGTCCCAGTCAAGAGGCAGGAAGCAGGAGGCTGGGCCGGTGGGCGTGCCCTGGCAGTGTAACTCACTATGTCACGCGCCAGCTCCGCCCATTATATGAATGAACTTTGTGAGTTACGTTGTCAGCGCCCATCCGCCGGTCCAGCCTCCTCTCCTGCCTCTTGCCTGAGACTTTAGTAGTATACTAAGTAAAGGATATATAAAAGTAAACCTGTACATACAGTCATTACGTAACAGATGTGATGCCGGCTTCTCCTCCCTCCTCCCTGCCTGCTGATACATCCGCCGACCGCGCTGCGCAGCATGCGGTCGGCGGTATACAAGTGTAAACGCCAGCATTCGCCCCATAAGACGCACTGCCTTTTCACCCCACTTTTGGGGGGAAAAAGTGCGTCTTATAGGGCGAAAAATATGGTATATATTTTTTTTTTTAACTTACTTAGGCCTCATGCACACAACTGCATGCACACATTTTTTCTGATAGAGCCATGCACACATCGGTATTTTTTGTGGCTCCTCATAGACATTTCGTAAATTATTATTAATATTATTTTTATACTCACTTATATAGTGCTGATGTGAGAGATTGTAAAGTATTTGAGCTGTCATTCTGCATTTTGGCCACTAGATGCCGCCAGTATTCAGTGAAAACTTAGTCCTACTGAGATGAGAATATGCTTGAGAGGAGGAGTCAAGGAGCTTGAGAAGAACCAGGAAGGGCCTGAGAAGTGAAGATTGTGAGTGATGGTGTCTGCAAACCCAATCCAGTGACATCTGAGCTATATGGGGCCCCAGGGTGATTGGAATCACCGGAGAGAGGGGCTGTTAGCTGTTTTTCATACAAATCTGGCACTTTGAAAAGAATATTGATTTCAATAAAATCGCTGCAAGCTGTGAAGTTTCACATCAGCCATCCAGCAAGGCCGCAGGTGTGGTTACAGGCCTGGAAATTTCCTGATGAGAGGCATCCGCTGTTACCAAGTGGGATCAGGTCAGTGATACCCCCCCGGTTCACGGTCTTACAACTTGGCGTAGTCGGCAGGATACAGCGACCGTTATGGACGGCACCAGTGGCACTGGATCAGGACCCAGCTCAGGGTGCGCAGGCGCATGTCCAGCTTGCTCCCAACAAAATGGCCGCCCCAGTAGGATACATCCCTGTAGGGGCACTGCTGCGTCATCTGCCAAAGTATGACGGTACAAACATGACGCTGCAGGACTGGACTGAAAGGGTGCAGAGTGTAGTCAAAATGTGTAACCTGACCCCCGAACTGCGGGCCGAGGTTGCATTGGGAGCCCTAGAGGGCGATGTCAGACGAGCAGTGATGGTGCAGCCCGACTCCGAGAGAGACACCCTGGAGAAGATATTCTCACTGCTAGAGAAAGCTCAAGGGGGGGCGCCAAAGTGGTACAGTTACGGAGTCTCTTCTTTAACCGACCCCAGCGGGAGGGCGAGACCCTGATGCAATACTCCGATGCTCTATAGGAGACGCTAAATGAGATACAACGACGAGACCCCGGGGCCATGGGCGCCTTCCTGGGAGTGGATCGCCTGCTACGAGATCAGTTCATAGTGGGGCTTTCCAATAAGGTCTTACAGGATAAGCTACAAGAGATGACCCGAACAACGGCCGACATGACATTCTACAGCGTTTACCTAGCTGCAGTAGAGAGAGAAGAAGAATCCCTACCTGTGGCGGTGAGAGTAGTGAATAGCACACATATTACAAGGCCGGAAGAATCGGAGACCTTAAAGGAGGTGGTCCAAATGCTGAGGGCTGAATTAAAAGAGCTTCGGCTGGAAGTGTCCCAGATGAAGACAAAGTCGTCGTGGGTTCCGCAGGCCATCCCTACAGCTCGTGCCACTCCACCCAGAACAACTCAGGGGAGGGGGCCCGCCAGAAAGGGGCCACTTTGTTGGGCTTGTCATGAATACGGCCATATCGCCAGAGAGTGCTAGGACAGGTAGCGTCTGAGCCGACGTTAAACTTCCAACCGCCGCAGTAGCTGGGAGTCCTGCGGCGGTACACCAGAAGCTAAGCCCTCCCCCTGAAGAACATGACCTGTACACAAGCACTCCTGTTATGGAAGCCGAGTTGGAAGGGCAAAAGGTCTGCTGCTTGGTGGATACAGGGTCGGAGTGTACCCTTATGCCTCTAGTTCTTTGAAAAGCACTTCCGGCATATGATGGAGCACGAGGATGGGAGCGTCATCCGGCTGACAGCTGCCGATAACAGGGAGATGGATGTCCGAGCAATAGTCTGGATGCGGGTCAGACTGTTTGGCCAAGACATCGGCAAGAAGGGGGTCATGCTGGTGGATCATTCGTCCCGGAAAGGGATGGACGTGAGCCTGGGCATGAATGTACTGAGGGACCTAGATCACCAACTTTATGCCAAGGAGGGGCCGAGGTACTGGCAACGGGCCACCACTCATCGGCCTACTCAGAAGGTTTTTCAACAGATGGTGAGGAGCTGTAGCCTGCAAAGGAGTAACATCTCCGGACGGCCCATTGGGGATGTAAGGGTGCCACGAAGATCCCCGGTAAAGATCCCACCTCGACTAGAGCGAATATTGATGCTGCCGGTGGACGAAGGTTGAATGGACTGGAGGTCCTGATCGAGCCTGCTTTCCAGGAGGTACCACCATTTTGCCCACTAGTAGCCCGAGTCCTCGCGATTGTGAAGGATGGATGTGTACCTGTACGCTGCCGCAATGTGGAGGATTGTGAGTTGACTCTCCCCGGAAACACCTTGCTGGCCACAGTCCATCTGTTCGAGGGAGGTATTGGTCGACGGAGGGGTCTCACATTACAGCCTGATAAGAAAGCAGCCTGGACCTATGCTGTGGAGACCCATCCAAGGGAAACCCCGTCAGCAGAGTGGAACGGTCGAGTGATCATGGCCCGGATGGGGGTGGATTGCCGAACCCTGACCCCAGGAGAGCAAAAGTTGCTGGAATACACCCTGTGGGAGTTCCAAGAGACCTTCTCGAGACACGAAGAGGACTTCGGGTGCGCTGTTGCCATTGAACATGAAATACCAACCGGCGATGCCGCACCGATCAGGGAACATTACCGGCAGATCCCCCCTAAGTTGTACCAGGAAGTGAAAGATATGGTGGCCAGCATGTTGGAAAATCGGGTAATTCAGGAGAGTCAGAGCCCTTGGGCTGCTCCGGTAGTCTTAGTGCGGAAGAAAGATGGGAGTCTCCGGTTCTGCGTGGACTATCGGAAGCTAAATGCTCAGACTGTTCGGGATGCCTACCCCCTTCCGCGGATTGAAGAGTCATTGTCAGCCCTAAACCAAGCGAAGTTCTTCTCGACTCTTGACCTGGCTAGTGGGTATTGGCAGGTGCCGGTGTCTAAGAAAGATAAAGCCAAGACGGCCTTCATTCTACCTATGGGACTCTATGAGTTTATCCGGATGCCATTCGGCCTCTCCAATGCCCCGGGAACATTCCAACGGTTGATGGAGTACTGTCTGGGCGATCTCAACTTTGAGTCAGTATTGATATACCTGGATGACATAATAGTGTTTGGGACCTCTTTTGAAGATCACCTCCAAAAGCTACGACAAGTCCTAGGGCGACTACGAAGATCATGGGCTCAAGATCAAGCCCAAGAAATGCCAACTGTTCCAACGGCAGATAGAGTACTTAGGACATATAGTCACCTCGGAAGGGGTGAAGCCGACCCCAGCAAGGTGGAGGCCATCCAGAAGTGGCCCCGACCCAGAACACTGTCGAGAGGTGCGGGCGTTCATAGGACTGGCTGGCTACTACAGGAGGTATATACCCAAGTTTGCTCATTTAGTGGGCCCGTTGAATGAGTTACTAAGGGGCACTGCGGCGGGCCCAAAGAGGCGTCCCGTTAACTGGGGACCCCGGCAACAAGAGGCCTTTGAAGCTGTGAAAGAGTCGCTGACCAGCGCTCCGATCCTGGCTTATGCACGGTTTGACACCCCAATCCTGTTGTACACTGACAGAAGCCTACATGCCTGGGGGCCATACTATCCCAAGTCCAGGATGGACGAGAGAGAGTCCTTGCTTATGGGAGCCGATCCCTGAGAGACTCAGAGCGCAACCCTGATAACTATAGCTCCTTCAAACTGGAACTACTGGCGCTAGTGTGGGCCATGACCGAAAGGTTTGCCGAGTACCTGACAGGTGCAGAAGTGACCGTGATGACGGATAACAATCCGTTGGCACATTTGGAGAATGCTAAGCTCGGTGCACTTGAGCAGAGATGGTTGGCTCGCCTTTCAAAGTACCAATATCGCATCAAGTTCCAGTCCGGTAGGGAGAATGGCAACGCTGATGCACTCTCCCGAGTACCAGTAGGGCAGTCGACTCAGAGAACTGATGAAGAGCTAGAAGACACTGAAACTCCTGACCTTGGTCGCCTACCCATGTTCCAGGATGTGGCACATTCAAGTGGGGTGGCGTCCGGAATGACCCTGGTGCTGGGGAAAACACTGGCTGATTGGGAGAGAGTCCAGAATGGCTGCCCGGACTTGTGGAAAGTGAGAGAGTGGGTTCAGAGCAAAATCTGGCCTCGGCCAGAAGAATGGGCTCGTCTGACCCCAAAGGGCCAGAAGTTGTTGAGGCAGTGGGATAAGCTGACAGTTACCCAGGAACTTTTGTGCCGGATCATATACCTTCAGTCAGAACTGCAGCACCGGCAACAGATTGTTATACCCATGTCACTGGGGCCGGAGGCCGCCAAGGAAGCTCATGAAAAGGAAGCTCATTTTTGAGCGAGAAGACATTCAAGTGGCTCCAGCGGCTGGTATATTGTCCAGATCTGGCCGACATGGTGGCCACGGCATGTCTTAAGTGTCGACTCTGCGGGCTAAGTAAGAGCACTGAACAGCGGGCTCCTGTACAGACCATCCGCACCTCAGCACCTCTAGAACTTCTGATGATTGAATATGTACAGATTGGATACTCTACCTCGGGACACTCTTACTGTCTAGTCATGACAGACCACTTCACCAAGTATGCAGTGGCCGTGCCCACCAGAGACCAGACCGCAGAGTCGGCCGCTGAAGCCGTCTGTAAACACTTTATACAGGTGTTCGGATGTCCACAGAGGATACATTCTGACCAGGGAGCATGCTTTCAGGGTACTTTAATGAACGAACTATACCAGCTCTATGGGATCGAACGCTCCCGCACCACTCCATACCACCCACAAGGGAACGGGGCGTGTGAACGCTTCAATCGCACCTTGCTCCAGATGCTACGGACTTTGGAAGATAGCCAGAAGGCTCAGTGGCCCGTATACCTACCCGAACTGATGTGGGCTTATAACAACAGGGTACACAGTACCACTGGATACTCTCCCCATATGCTCATGTTTGGAAGAGCCAGATGGGAAATTGAAGATCTCCATATGCCCAATCCAATGGAGCCCCCACCGAGGAGTACTACTGCATAGGTGCAAGAGCACCGCCGACGTCTGAGAGCAGTCTACAAGGTTGTAGGGGAATGCCTGGGGGAGGTGGTACACCCCAACCCAAGACCAGTGCAGAGAGACGGATATGCTCCAGGTGATCGAGTGATGGTGAAAGCTAAACGGCTGTCTGGAAAGTTAGATGGGCGGTGGGAGGCGGTTCATATACAGTGAAGAGAAGGATTGACCCCGCTATTCCGGTCTATGAGGTAGAGCCCGTAGGGACAGGGGGACCTTCACCAAACTTGCACCGTAAAATGTTGAGACATTGCCATTTTGACGAGCCAGTGCAGGTGGAGGAGGCGCCTCCTCATGTTCAAAGTATGGGGGAAAACTCCTCAGATGAGGAGGGAGAGGAATGGTGGGTTTTTCCTGCTCAAGGGTCTGCAGAGGCTCCGGCTGTGGCAGGTTTACCACCCAGGTGTAATGCTGAGCAGTCACCAGCACCTTCCTTGTCAAATATGCCTGACATCCCCGGTGTTTCTGAGCCTCTCACTCTGAGAAGGTCAGCGAGGTCTAATGCTGGTGTACCTCCACAGCGCTATTCACAGGATGAGTTTGTGTGGAGAGGGTTGCCGAGGACGGCAACCTCTAGTGGGGTGAGATTGTAAAGTATTTGAGTTGTCATTCTGCATTTTGGCCACTAGATGCCGCCAGTATTCAGTGAAAACTTAGTCCTGCTGAGATGAGAATATACTTGAGAGGAGGAGTCAAGGAGCTTGGGAAGAACCAGGAAGGGCCTGAGAAGTGATGATTGTGAGTGATGGTGTCTGCAGAACCAATCCAGTGACATCTGAGCTATGTGGGGCCCCAGGGTGATTGGAATCACCGGAGAGAGGGGCTGTTAGCTGTTTTTCATACAAATCTGGCACTTTGAAAAGAATATTGATTTCAATAAAATCGCTGCAAGCTGTGAAGTTTCACATCAGCCATCCAGCAAGGCCGCAAGTGTGATTACAGGCTTTGGAATTTCCTGATGAGAGGCATCCGCTGTTACCAAGTAGGATCAGGTCAGTGAATACGGATTCTTGTGTGGACATTCATACTGTTTTAGTGTTATAGTACTTGAACTACCTGAGACTGAGACTTAAGCCTGCATTGGTTAGTTAGGATCTGTTATTGGCAGGCTGCTTAGGATTGAACTCGCAGTGCAGTACGACTTGCAGGCTCTGTTGTATCTGCCAACGGCTAGGGTTGATCCTGCAGTGCAGCACGACTTTCAGGCTCTGCTGTATCTGCCACCGGTTAGGGGTGTTTGGCTGGACACCAGTGGAGACTCTGGGGTCTGCGGTATAGGGTACCCTGTGTAATGTAAATTCTGTAATGTTTATAACTACTGTTATTAATACTTAATTAGTAAGGAAAGTTTTGGTTGTATATAAGCTGGTGTCTGTGTCGTTTTCCCTGTTCCGTGACTTCGCTGTATCCTGGGGGTACCCCCCCGGTTCACGGCCTTACACTGACATTTTCCGCAGCGCTTTACAGACATTAGTATCAAGCTGTCCCCAAAGGGGATCACAATCTAAGGTCCCCATCAGTATGTCTTTGGAGTGTGGGAGGAAATCGGAGTACCCGGAGGAAACCCACAAGGAGAACATAAATTATACAACATATCCTATTCTTGTCCATATCATGGACGAGAACAGCCATTTGTCCCTTTGTATTGATGGAAGTGAGAAAAATACGGAATGCACACAGAAGGTATCCATATTTTGCGGATCTGTTATTTATAGATCAAAATATACACAGCTTTGGGCATAAAGCCTTAAATGCCTGAAAAATCATCATTCTCAGAGTCAAAAATAGCAAACGCACAGACACAACACAATGCAAAAATTTGTAAGCAAAAAAACTTTTGTCTGTAGTGAATGTCATAATTCACTAGACTTTAAAGTAACACCTGGACACATAAATAATGAGAAAAATGCTGCAAAAAAAAAAAAAACCGCTGTGAAAACCCCCCCCACAAAAAACTGTGTGAAACCAGCATTGTGAAGCTAATCAGCACAGGATAATGAACCAAAACCAGAATATAGCTCATTCATGATAAAGGGAATCTGTCAGGTCCCTTATGCTGCCCTCTCAATAGAGCGGCATAGTGTAGCGAAAGACATGCTGATTTCAGTGGTCTGACACTTAGGAGTTAACATGACGTTGTTTTTCAGGATAAGCTGTGCAGTATAAAGGTAGCGATGTAGCAAGGAGTCCCATGTATTCATCATATATTAAACCCCACTCTCCAGCATCTGAATGGCAGGTTTCTCCATGTTACTGTGCATATGGAGAAACATGTCAACCAGTGGCTGGAGGAGAGAGGGCCCACATATTATGAATACATCAGACTCCTTCATTCACAGTGGACTCCATGCTGGCCACACAGCATGAATTTTAACTTGTGGGAAAAATTACTTCTAAATGACTTCTGACAGAAGTGGGTCTGTCACTCCACTATGCTGCTCTCAGAGGGCAGGATAAGGGACCTGACTAGTTTCCTATTAATGAAGGTGCAGTACATTTTGGTGGCTCTAACAGTGGAAAGTGGGGACCATTCAGAATTATTTATGAACCTATGATCTTTAGGTGTACCCCTGACCTCACTCTACATATACAGGGTCAAGTCCCTACAAGGGATACAAAGATAGCAACAAGAGCCTGTGAATTTAGTCCTAAAATGGTGGGGTATGACAACATCAACCAGCACCAACATGAAATCTCATTTTGACTTTTGCTATGGGCAGATTTCAACATCAGAATTTTGCATAGCGATAAGTCAGAGTCACAGACAGGGAGAAGGAGATGCCCACTGAGAATAGCAGAGGTTTCCTCCTCGCTGTACTGATGCTAGTAATTGGCATATTTTTTGTCAAAACCAAACGAGGAGGCATAGCGGCGCAATTGAGGAGCAGATCATGAACAAAAAAACAGGATGGCATCTCCTGAACCTGAACTACAGTATGCATTATTGCTTTCAAACAAAACAAAAAAACAAAACTAGTGATAGGTCCACTTTAATAGAGATGAGTGAATCGAAGTTGACGAAGTGGAATTCGATCCGAATTTCAGGAAAAATTTGAATTTTTTCCTAAAATGGCTGCTGCACATGTTAGGACATGGAGCAAAGAACTCTGGAAATGAGGGATCACCCATAATGCCATACATGCAGCCAATCAGCAGCCAGCCAGCCCTGTGATGTCACATCCCTATAAAAACCCTCAGCCATCTTGGATTCAGCCATTTTCCAGTGTACTTATTGCAGGGAGAGACATCAGCAGGCACTAGGGACAGTGCTAGAAAAGACTTGAAAACTTATATTTGACTGAATAGAAGTTCAGGGAAAGAGCATTAGAAGTGTAGGGAAAGGATAGGGAGGAATTATTCCACACTATAAAAAGAGAACAGGGTCCAATAGGGGAGGTTACAGACTAGGTAATAGGAAGAATCCTATTAAACCTTGCTGCACTGACTGGGGATCCAAATTGCCATTACACTGCTGCTTTTAGGTTTTCAATAGATGATACCGCTGTAATTCCAGCAAACCTTTCATGTTATTGGGATGCAAGTGCTGTGTGATACAGCCATTAACAGGATATATTACTAGGAAATATTTCTATGTCTTATTAGCCCTTGTGCGGTGCAGTTATATGTTCTAAAGCCTTGTTTGGCATGTATTAGTGGCAAAAAAAGTATTATTTGCTGTTCAGCGGTGCAGTTATATGTTCTAAAGCCTTTTTTGGCTTGTATAAGTGGGGGGGGGGGGGAGGGCTTATTAGCCGTTGTGTGGTGAAATTAGAAAATGACAGCCCTTTTTGGCATTTATTAGTGGCAAATAAAAGTATTATTTGCTGTTCAGCGGTGCAGTTATATGTTCTAAAGCCTTTTTTGGCCTGTATTAGTGGGGAAAAAAAGGGCTTATTAGCTGTTGTGTGGGGGAATTAGAAAATTACAGCTCTTTTTGGCGTGTATTAGTGGCAAAAAAAAGTATTATTTTCTGTTCAGTGGTGCAGTTACAGTATATGTTATAAAGCCTTTTTTGGCGTGTATTAGTGGCAAAAAAAAGTATTATTTGCCGTTCAGTGGTGCAGTAATATGTTATAAAGCCTTTTTTGTTGTGTATTGGTGACAAAAAAAAATTATTATTTGCCGTTCAGGGTGCAGTTATATGTTCTAAAGCCTTTTTTGGCATGCATTAGTGGGGGAAAAAGGGTATATTAGCCGTTGTGTGGTGAAGTGAGAAAATTATAGCCCTTTTTGGCATGCAATAGTGGCAAAAAAAAGTATTATTTGCCGTTCAGCGGTGCAGTTATATGTTCTAAAGCTTTTTTGGCATGTATTAGTGGGGGAAAAAAGGGCTTATTAGCTGTTGTGTGGGGAAATTAGAAAATTACAGCCCTTTTTGGCGTGTATTAGTGGCAAAAAAAAGTATTATTTTCCGTTCAGTGGTGCAGTTACAGTATATGTTATAAAGCCTTTTTTGGCGTGTATTAGTGGCAAAAAAAAGTATTATTTGCCGTTCAGTGGTGCAGTTATATCAGGGCTCTAGATGGCGACCAAAATGGTTGCCAATGCGACTAGGAATTTGCAAATGGCGATAAGAAATTTAAGTCTTATCGCCATTTGCGACTTGTCCCACCGCCGCGCTGCAGCTTTAAGAGAAACGCACCACGCTGCGAGCGGCACAGCACAGGCAGTGTAGCCTGAAATAACCAATAGCAAAGCTCCATACAGTAAGGAGCTTTGCTATTGGTTAGTTTGGACGAGCGACGGAGCCATACAGCGCCCTGCAGCAGAGAAAGCCGGTGGGAGATGAATGGAGGAGGAGCCGACTCTGGTGGTGGCTGAAGCACGGAGTGCCGGGCGCGCTGAGGAGCTGAAGCGTACAGCCCAAGCATCAAGATGGGGCCGCAGAAGAAGGTGACAGCGCAAGGTGTTATGTATCGATGTGTGTAATGTATGTAGTGGAGTGTGTGATCATCACATACTGCACTACATACATCATACAGTACACATGTATACATCACTACATACATCACATACTGCACTACATACATCATACACATGTATACATCACACACTGCACTACATA
Organism: Bufotes viridis; assembly: GCA_033119425.1. Lineage (NCBI taxonomy): Eukaryota > Metazoa > Chordata > Amphibia > Anura > Bufonidae > Bufotes > Bufotes viridis. The sequence goes on along the minus strand of CM065590.1, from coordinate 413,357,374 downwards.
CAGCTCACACTGATGTATGTAGTGCAGTGATGTATGTGTTGCAGTGTGTAGTAAATACACAGCAGGCTATTATAGCCAAGTGGTAACGTACAGAGACGTTCCGCCATATTGGACTTTATCACTTCACTATAATTGCTTCATGTTATTTAGACCAGTAATTGTTCCCTGCACACCCCCCTCTTAGGCCCCGTTCACACCACCACTATTTATTTCTGTTGTTCTGCTCCGTTTGATGAGCAGAACAATGAAAATAATGGAAGTGTTGGATTTTTGTCATACGTTTAACATATACAAAAAAAAACATATGTTGACGGACGCCTCAGACAGATGCCATACTGTGGCATCCATCCAATAGAGTTCCATTGTACAAAAAAACATATATGCTAATTTATAAGTTTTTTTTTGCAGAATGGGAGATCGTAGTGTACCACGTCTTCCCATCCTGTAAAGTCCAGAAAAAAATATATACATTTTTTGTACAATGGAACTCTATGGTGAGGGATGCCGCAGTATGGCATCTGTCTGAGGCGTCCGTTATGTTTCGGTCATAGTATAATATAACATATGACCGAAACATAATGTGAACCCGTGTGTGAATGAGGCATCAGTGTTCGGTCAGTGATTTCCATCAGTGATTTTTGAGCCAAAACCAGTTGCGGCTGTAAACACAGAACTGGTGCAGATCTTTCCCTTATACCTTATGTCCGTGGAGGCTCCAATCCTGGTTTTGGCTCACAATCACTGATGGAAATCACTGACCAAACACTGACGTGTTAATGAGGCAATTTTTTCTATCATGAATATATATCTATTTAAATTTGGCGACTATTTTTTTAGTCTGGAGCCCTGTATATGTTATAAAGCCTTTTTTGTTGTGTATTGGTGACAATTTTTTTTTTATTATTTGCCGTTCAGGGTGCAGTTATATGTTCTAAAGCCTTTTTTGGCATGCATTAGTGGGGGAAAAAGGGTTTATTAGCCGTTGTGTGGTGAAGTGAGAAAATTATAGCCCTTTTTAGCATGTATTAGTGGCAAAAAAATGTATTATTTGCCGTTCAGCGGTGAAGTTATATATTCTAAAGCTTTTTTGGCCGTTCAGCTGTGCAGTTATATGTTCTAAAGCGTTTTTGGCGAGTAATAGAGGCAAAGAAAATTGTAATTTTTTGCTGTTGTGTGGTGAAGTGAGAAAATGACAGCCCCTTTTGGTGTGTATTAGTGGCAAAAAAAAGTATTATTTGCTGTTCAACGGTGCAGTTATATGTTCTAAAGCCTTTTTTGGCATGTATTAGTGGCAAAAAAAAGAGTATTATTTGCCGTTCAGCAGTGCAGTTATATTGTTCTAAAGCCTTTTCTGGCGTGTATTAGTGGCAAAAAAAAGTATTATTTGCCATTCAGCAGTGCAGTTATATTGTTCTAAAGCCTTTTTGGTGTGTATTAGTGGCAAAAAAAAGTATTATTTGCTGTTCAGCCATGCAGTTATATGTTCTAAAGCCTGTTTTGGCGTGTATAAGTGGGGAAAAAAAGGGGCTTATTAGCCATTATGTGGGGAAGTGAGTAAATTACAGCCTTTTTTCACATGTATTAGTGGCAAAAATAGTACTATTTGCCGTTCAGCGGTGCAGTTATATGTTTTAAAGCTTTTTTGTCTGTTCAGCGTTGCAGTTATATGTTCTAAAGCTTTTTTTTAGTGTGTATTAGTGGTAAAAAAAAGTATTATTTGCTGTTGTGTGGTGAAGTGACAAAATTACAGCCTTTTTTGGGGTGTACTAATTTCCTTTTTATTTACCTATTTGATCTAACAGTATGTCAGACAGAGTGACAGGCCCTGCACAAGGGAGGGGCAGAGGCCTAAATGTTTCTGGCGCAGGCACAGGTTGCAGCAGAGTAAGGTTGAATGGTTTACTCAGTCATCCACTTCGTCCCAAGTGACATTAGACACCCCCAAGAGTCGGTGGGTTCGTCAGACACAACCCTTAGTTGGCATGGCCGGGGAGCAGGCCCTGTGCCCTCACCTGTCCTCAACCTGCCTCTGCCCTTTTCTGTTCCCTCAGCCAGAGAAGTATTATATGCTGTGGGCTCAGCTCCACTATACAGCGAGGACAAGCTACTAAAGGACAGTCAGCAGCTACTGCCCAGCCAAGATCTGAAGGAGACATCCGCCGCTTCTACTGGTAGGTGGGGAAGTAGTGATGAGGAAAGTGGCATAGGAGCTGGTGTTACTAGCGGTCAGGCTCCTGGCTCAGAGACCGCTGAGGAGGACATCAATAACGTACAGACAGTACTTGATGATAATGTAGCTGATCGCAATAGGGAGTCGGGTGACGAAGGGGCTTCATCATCATCGGGAGAAGAAGGTGGTAGCTTGCACGTGAGGCAGTCGCGGAGCGAGGAAGTCAGTAGCGTGGCCGGGAGTCAGCAGGGTGGCAGCAGTGGGAGGTCGGGAGCCAAACATGTCCGGTGTAGACCACCCGCTTTGGAGGACCCTACATGCCCGGAAAGTAGTGGTGCAGGGGTTAACGGTGGCAGGGGCAGTAGCAGTCAGTCAGTGCGGAGTGTTGGGGGTAAAATCACCTACTCGGTGGTGTGGCAGTTTTTTGTTAAGTCGCTGGAGGAGGTGAACATGGCCATTTGCCGAATCTGTGGGCAGAAGGTGATGCTTGGTCAGGGTGCCAATGTTGGCACCATGGCCTGCATCAACATATGCGGCGTCACCATAAAGTGGCCTGGGAGAACCGTGGCTCCAATGTGGTGGTCCAGGCTGCCGCAGCAACCACTGCATCACCCAGTGGCACGCACCCGATTTCAGGTAGTCAAGGCTTCACCACCTCAGCAGAAGGGAGCAGAAGCTGAACGTGCTCCTGGCTAAGTTCCTGGTGCAGCAGTACATCCCTTTCCAAGTGGTGGACTATGCACCTTTCAGAGAACTGATGGCTTGTGCCGAGCCAAGGTGGAGAGTCCCAAACCGTCATTTCTTTACCAAAAAGGTGGGTCAGTCCTTGAGCCTGTCGGTGTCTGCCAAAGTGCACGGCAGCGCCGACGTGTGGAGCTGTAACTACGGTCAAGGACAATATATGTCCTTTACGGCCCACTGGGTTAATGTGGTTCCTGTCTAGCCAAACCAGCAACTTGGCCAGGTGATGCCGCTTCCGCCTCCACGTTCTCATGATGTTGGTTCTGTGACAACGTCCATCTTTGCCTCCTCATCCTCCACCGAGTCCTCAGCCTCAACTGCAGGGACAATTCACAGTGCTTCTCCAGCATACCACATGTGGGCATGGTGGTGTGACGCTGTTCTACACATTTTTTGCCTGGGCGAACGGAGTCACACAGGGGAGGAACTGCTCTGTGTCCTTCATCAAGAAATCAAATCCTGGCTTTCTCCTTGACAACTCAAAATCAGAACCATGTTGACCGACAACGGGTAGAACATGGTGTGGGCGCTGCGACAAGGAGGGCTGAGCCATGCGCCCTGCATGGCACACGTGTTCAATCTGGTTGTCAAGTGGTTTCTGAAGTCTTCCACCCATCTGCAAGACATCCTAAAAATGGCCAGAAAACTTTGCATGCACTTCAGCCACCTGTACACCACCAAGCACACCCTCCTTGAGCTGCAGCGGCAGAACGGGGTCCCCCCCACATTGGCTATTATGCAACGTGTCCACCCGTTGGAATTCCACCCTCTATATGTTGGACCGACTATACGAACAGAGTAAGGCCAAGCAGACAGGAGTACTCCCCTGTGTAACTTTGATGTCAGCCAGTGGCAGCTCATGAGTGACATCTGCCGTTTGCTCAGGACCTTTGAAGATGCCACGTTATTTGTCAGTCGCCAGGACTACGGGATGAACAATGTCTTTCCACTGCTTCATATCCTGGAACAGATGCTGGTACATCTGGCTGGTCAGGGGACTAGACGTGGCGCCAACATCTCACGGCCACGTTATCCCTGTGGGGGCTGAACTGGAGGAGGAGGACATTGGAGCACAAGCTATGGGTAGCGAAATGGGTGGTTTTTCTACACAGGTGACAGGAGAGGAGGAGCAGGAGCAGCCAGAGGAGCAAGAGGGAGATGACGAAGATGAGGCATATCACCCAGGCACACCATGGCATTATGCAGTGTAGATGGAGGCAGAGAGTCCCTCCGAGTCACTTGGGCAAATGACCTGCTGCATGCTCACTTGCTTGGGTAGTAACAGCCGAATTGTTACCATTCGGCAGAGGGATGACTGCTGGCTCTCCACCTTGTTGGACCCTCGCTACCAGTCCAAAATGGGGGGCCTTTTTTACATCCGCTGAGAGGGAGGACAAACTGAACCACTACAGAGACATACTATGTAGTCAGTTGGCCGCTGCCTATCTGCGCCATCGTCCATCCTCCCGCAGGTTTGACCAGAGGGGCCCTCTATGCTCTCGTTTCACTGCCAAGACTGCTGTGGCGAGGTGGGGGGGTAGAAGCAGTACCAGGTCCATCAGCAGCAGCTTGAGTCTAGAGTCAATGATGAGCAGCTTTCTTTATCGGCCTAGTGAAGAAACTACTCACCAGCTGCAGCAGCTAGACCTGGAGCAGAACCTGAACCAGCAGCTGGTGGCATACTTGGACAGCATCCTGCCACCCCACATTAAGATCCGCTGGACTACTGGGCAGCCAATTGGATTTGTGGCCACAACTGTCCGAGTTTGCCCTGGAAAAGCTGTCCTGCCCGGCCAGTAGTGTGGCATCAGAGCAGGTGTTTAGTGCTGCGGGGGCCATAGTTACCCCAAGGAGAACTCATCTGTCCACTCAAAATGTGGAGAGACTGACCTTTGTCAAGATGAATCAGGCATTGATCAGCCAGGATTTCCAACCACCAATGTCTGATGCATCAGATTAGATCCTCTATGCTGCCTCACGCAAATCTTGACAAAAGAGACCAGTTTCTTCTGGCTACCTGCCTCCGCTAATATTCTGATGCTACAACCTGCCTGATGCCAAGTGCTCCTTCTTACACCCACCATCATCAGCGGGTACTGTTATTGCCACTCACCTCCCCACTCACAGGGTCACTCTGTGGTCTACTGATGCTGCTGCTACCTCCCCACTCAGGTCTCCTCATGCTGCTGCTGCCACCTCCACACCATGTCACCTTGCCACTCTGTGATCTCCTCATGCTGCTGCTAAATAAACACAATATCACTGGGCCACTCTGTGGCCTACTCATTCTGCTGCTGCTGCCACCTCCACACTATGTCACCTTGCCACTCTGTGGTCTCCTCGTGCTGCTGCTAAATCAACACTATGTCATTGTGCCACTCTGTGGCCTCCTCATGCTGCTGCTGCCGCCACACCATGTCACCTTGCCACTCTGTGGTCTCATTATGCTGCTGCTAAATAAACACCATATTACTGGGCCACTCTGTGGCCTCCTTATTCTGCTGCTGCCACCTCCACACTATGTCACCTTGCCACTCTGTGGTCTCCTCGTGATGCTGCTAAATCAACACTATGTCACTGGGTCACTCTGTGGCCTCCTCATGCTGCTGCTGCCACCTCCACACTATGTCACCTTGCCACTCTGTGGCCTCCTCATGCTGCTGCTGCCACCTCCACACTATGTCACCTTGCCAGTCTGTGGCCTCCTCAGTAATTCTAAGAGCGATGCCTGTCATGTGCATGTCATACTGACTCATAGTATTGTTTCACTACCACAGCAGACTCCCTATGCATGTTACTGCAAGGCACAGTGTTCTACACCACTATACAGGCTCTCTGAAGCCAGGAAATAGCTGTTTTTAACACGATTCACCCCGAATAAATTCGGATCGACTCAAATCTTTTCTGAAAATTCGGCGAACCGCCCGAATCAAATTTTTGAGAAATTCGCTCATCTCTACTCTTTAACATCATAAATGACATTAATGCTGGATGCCTAGATGCAAACTTGAGTATTGAAATGGTCATGAGAGAAGTGGTTCCAATGTGACAACTCTTTCCTAAACCATTAAGTCTTGACTAGAATTTGATATCTCCCACTATAGAGATGATTTTCAACATAAATGGGTTAGGACTGCCGTCTGTGACCTACATGGATATCATTATATATAGGATTCAGGGGAAAAAAAATCTCACGCATTAAATCCTTCACGTTGACTAGGACTCAAGCCGACTCGGAGGCAACACACTAGTCAACAACTGTCTGACTAATGTCGTGAGTGAATTATTAATTACATGCTTCTTCATATCTAGAACATTGCGTCGCCATCACAAGACCTTTATTTATGCTGTTTAGAAAATGTCATTGCAATGTTCTACTTCAATTATCTGTATCAATGTATCAATGTCTTTCAAGTTGTAAAAACTGCTGAATACAGAGTCCTTATTCTGTGCGCGTACATACTAATTACTCTTTTTTTTCTTAATTACAACTTGTGTATTAAAAAAAAGAAGCCACAGGAACTGAAGGGAGAAGAGTGCTCCCTCCTACTCAGTTCTGAAACATAACTGTCATTTCATCATTCACCTCATATAAACCATCGCTGCCGCAGACACGGAGATATGTGGTGACATCTGTTAACACCATCAGTGGCATCTTGCTGGGCACCATTATTCAATAAGTTGTCTTGCAGCATATGCCGCATATGTAAGTCAATAGCATGACAGTCGCAGGTAGGTTTGTTTTGCCAAAACAGAAGAGGACCACAGACAACGTAAAGTGTTAACCCTGATAGGATGAGAAGGATCAGATTTGAAGAGTCTAACTGAACACAAGCACCAGAAATTATAGAACGTCTCTTTATGCGATATGTCCCTTGTAAGGAAAGGATGAGACCTGGTACAATGAGGGTCTGACAATGAAGCTGTTGATGATACCTCTCCCACCATTTACGGCTGGCCTAAGAGTAAATACGCAGCTAAGTGTGCAGTTCCGCACATAATGCTGTATCATGATAAATCAAATGGTGCAGGTGCATGTCAACAAATTAGAATATCATCGAAAGATGTTTTCAGCAATTCAATTCAAAAAGTATCCAAAAAGTATAAATCCTATATTATATAGATTCATTATACACAGTGATCTATTATAAGCATTTATTTATTTTAATGTTGATGATCATGGCTTACAGGCAGCTAAAGAAAATTCATTAGCTCAAAAAAATTAGATTATATAAGACTAGGGTTGAGCGGACCCGTGGATGTTCGGGTTCGACCAAACTTCGGGTCAAAGTTCGGGTTCAGGATCCGAATTTGACCCTGAACCCCATTGAAGTCAATGAGGACCCAAACTTTGGTGCCCTAAAATGGCTGTAAAATAGTTATAGTAAGGGCTAGATGGCTGCAAAAGGAATCAAAATGGGGGTAAGAGCAGGACAGTGCAAACAAATGTGGATAGGGAAATGACTTAATATACATAGAATATAAAAAAAAATTAAAAAAATAATTTTGAACTAGGAGGCGGAGGTCAAAGTTGAGTAGGAGGTTGAGGAGGCGTTGTAGAAGGAGGCGGTTCTGTCGAATCTTCCGATCACGCTCCAGTGACAGAATTAAGGACGGCACATTGTCCTTGTAGCGGGGACCCAGTAGGGTGGCCACCCAGTAATCAGCACTGGTTAGAATGTGTGCTACTCTGCGGTCATTGCACAGGCACTGCAGCATGTAGTCGCTAATGGGTGCCAGGTTGCCCACAGGCAACGACAAGCTGTCCTCTGTGGGAGGTGTATCATCTGTGTCCTCTGTATCCACCCAGCCATGCTCCAGTGATGGCCATGAGCTTCTTTCGGGGCCACCCTGCTGTGAACACGGTTCCTCCTCATCATCATCCTCCTCATCCTCCAGAACTGTGTCCTGGCTGGACAGTTTTGTACCTGGCCTCTGTTGGTGCAGGAACCCACCCTCCGAGCGACTTGTGAATGACTGGCCTGATAACCGTGGAAATTATCTCTCTTCCTCCTCCTCTTCCTTCTGTGCCACATCCTCTTCCATCATCGCCCAAAGCGTTTTTTCAAGGAGACATAGAGGTGGGATAGTAACGTTGAGGATGGCGTCATCGACACTGGCCATGTTGGTGGAGTACGATAAACAGCGCAACACGGCACACACATCCCGCATGGAGACCAACTCATTGGTGGAGAAGTGGTGCTGTTCTGCAGAGCGACTTACCCGTGCGTGCTGCAGCTGAAACTCCACTATCACCTGCTGCTGCTCACACAGTCTCTCCAGTATGTGCAAGGTGGAGTTCCACCTTGTGGGTACATCGCATATGAGGCAGTGAGTGGGAAGGCCAAAGTTACGCTGCAGTGCAGACAGGCGAGCAGCAGCAGGGCGAGAACACCAAAAGCCACACTTTGTGCAGCAGCTCTGACATATCGGAGTAATTTTTCAGGAACCTCTGCACCACCAAAATTCGCCAGGCAAGGGATGTGCGTCAAACCGGCTAGGTCCAGAGCTGCTACGAGATTTCGACCGTTATCGCACACTACCTGGCTGGGCTTGAGGCTCAGTGGCACCAACAACTCATCGGTCTGTTGTTTCATGTCCGGCCACAGCTCCTGCGTGGTGTGTGGTTTTTCCTCCAAACAGATATGTTTCAAAACAGCTGTCGTTTCCCCTTGGCTGTGCTGAAGTTGGTGGTGCAGGTGTTACCAGGGCCGGTTCTATAATAAGGCAGACCAAGCGGCTGCCTTAGGGCGCAGAGAAGGGGGGGGGGGGGCGGAAAAATGAACTTTTTTTTTATTAAATCACTTGCGGCGAGTTGCGCCGCAATGCCGTCGGCCACCCACCCCAGCCTGCATGTGCCATGCTGCCCCGGTCCTCACTCACAGAGCGGCAGCACGGCAACACAGTCATGGGTGCACTCAGGGGGTGTGTGACTGGAGAGTGGCTCCGCGGCGGGCAGCAGCAGGGACTGGAGCAGCTGTTGGTGACTTTGACTCACACAACAGCCAGCCCAGACGGACTGTCGACTGCCGTAGGGTAGGTGGTAGGTGATGAACGGGTGACATGATCGGAGGGGGGACATATCAAATGTCTGTAGTCTGTGCCATGGAGGGGGAGAAATGTGACATGGGGGGGATGATGTGCCATTGGGGGGGGGAAGTGTTACACAATAGGGGGTCATAATGTGATCATGGGGGGGGGGGGGCGGGAAGGGGGGCGCCAAAATGTAGCTTCGCTTGCGTTGGCAAAAATCCTTGCACCGGCCCTGGGTGTTACGCTGACCAGATGAGGAGGCAGTAGAGGAGGAAGCGGAGTAGGAGGCAACGAGAAACGTCCTGCAACCCTCGGTGTCGGAAGAACATGCCCAAATTGCTATCCGCCTCAGGCACAGCCGCCACTGCATTTACCCAGTGTGCAGTTAGGGAGATATAACATCCCTGCCCGTGCTTAGTGGTCCACCTTTCAGATGGCTGGCCTGCAAAAGTAGTGGCGGCTGGGAACCACATACTGTGGGACAGCCACCGCCATAAAGTTTTTAAAAGTCTCTCTCTCCAGCAGACGGAATGACAGCATTTCAAAGGCCAGGAATTTAGAAATGCTGGCATACAGGCCTAGGGATCGCTGGTGGGTAGGGGGGTACTTTCTCTTTCTCTCCAGTGTTTGCGGGATGGACAGCTGAACACTTCCATGGGACATTGTGGACATGCTGGGTGACGGTAGTGGTGTTGCTGCCACATCCTCTGTTTGCTGGATGGCAGGTGCCACTGTCACTCCAGAGGGGGAGGAAGAGGCCGAGACTGCAGCAGAAGAGGGAGCAGGAAGAGCCTGAGATCTTTCGTGGTTTTTGAGGTGTGTACTCCACTGCAGCCCGGCCTTTGCATTTAGATGCCTGGTCATGCAGGTGGTGCTCAGGTTTAGAACATTTATGCCTCGCTTCGGGCTCCGATTGCACAGTGTGCAAACCACTCGCGTCTTGTCGTCAGCACATTGTCTGAAGAACTGCCACGACAGGGAACTCCTTGGAGCTGGCTTTGGTGTGCTCAGCTCCTGGGTGCGGTGGGCAGTAGCAGGCATACTGGCTAGGGGACGGCCACTTTGCTTTTGCACCCTGCTCCTTCTTTTGCTGTGCGGCTGGCGCTGTGTGACCAACACCTCTTCCTCCCAACTGCACACATCACTTGCATGACCTTGATTCCATGTAGGGTCTAGGACCTCATCATCCTCCACATCATCTTCCACCCACTCTTCACACCTGCCCTCCTTGCCGGTCTGCACACTGCAGAAAGTCGCAGCAGTTGGTACCTGTGTTTTGTCATGATCATCAGAGACGTGCTGCAGTGGTCCTCCCATGTCCACATCCTGAAACATAAGTAATTGGGCATCAGTGCACTCAATCTCTTCCACTTCTGGGGCAGGGCTAGGTGGATGGACCACGGAAACCCCGCCAGCAGAGTCATCAAAAAGCATAAGAGACTGCTGCATGACTTGGAGCTCAGACTGTTTGCCTGATTTGCAAGGGGGTGAGGTGAAAGACAGATGCCCATGGGCTGCAGGTGCTTTCTGCAGGGGACTGGGTTGGAGCTACTGTCAGCCACCCAATCTACTACCGCCTCTACTTTTTCAGGCCTCACCATTCATACACCTGTATTCGGGTCTACAAAATAACGTAAAATGTTCTGTCGCCTACATGCACCTGAGGAAGGTGTTTCATTTGGGCGCGTAGCTGGCACAGATCGACCACGTCCACGTCCTCTCCATGCAACAGGAGCTCCACCAACACCAGCAGCACCACGACCAGGGCCACATCCCTTATTTGATGCTCTCCTCATTCTTTGAGGTCATCCACCGAACTAACAGATGGATTAACTAGATTTATTTCCGTGTCACGTATGCATTGCAGGTGTACCTCACACGAAACAATGGGAATATGTCACCCACCGAACTAACAGACAGATTAACTATTATATTTTTGTGTCAGGGGTACCAAGATGGTGCACTGCACCCACAAAAAATTCACTATAGGTCACCTACAGAATTAACAGCGAGATTATTTAATATATTTCTGTGTCAGGGGTGCAAAGCTGGTGTATTGCACCCACAAAAAAAATCACAATAGGTCACCCCAGTATAAATAGCCAGATGAGATTCCTAACACTTTCCTTCACTTCAGCTGCCTGCTTCCTTCATTCCTGCAATACTCAGAGCTGATGGGCAGTGCTACACGTGATCAAGCTTTTATTGAGGTTGGGTCACATGATGCACAGGCCAATCACAGTCATGCCATTAGTAGGCATGGCTGTGATGGCTTATAAGTGCCAACAGCTTGAAAGCTTATTGATTGGCTGCCCTGCAGCCTTGCAACAAGCTTTATTAAATGCCCGAACACCTAACTCGAACCCGAACTTTTCCTGAAAAGTTCGGGTACCCGAACTTTACAGTTTGGGTTCGCTCAACACTATATAAGACTAATTAAATACAGAATTTTTAATACAGAAGTGTTGGGCTACTAAAAAGTATGTACAGTATATGCACTCAATATTTGGTTGGGCTTCTTTTGCACAAATTACTACATCAATGTGGCGTGGCATGGAGGCCATCAGCCTGTGGCACTGCTCGGGTGTTATGGAAGCCCAGGTTGCTTTGATTGCGGTCCAGAGCTTGTCTGCATTGTTGGGTCTGGTATGTCTCATCTTCCTCTTGACAGTATCCCATAGATTCTCTATGGGGTTTAGATCTGGCAAGTTTGCTGGCCAATCAAACACTTTGATACCATGGTTAATAAACCTGGTACTTTTGGAAGCATAGGCAGGTACCAAGTCCTGCTGGCAAATGAAACTCTCTAAAATTTCCTGGTAGACTTTGGACACAGAGGACCAACACCAGCAGATGACATGGCTCCCCAAACCATCACTGACTGTGGAAACTTCACCCTGGACTGGACCCTGCAACTTGGATTGTGTGCCTCTCTTTCTCTGGATTCTGGCACCTTGATTTCCAAATGAAATGTAAAATTTACTTTCATCTGAAAACAGGACTTTGGGAAACTGAACAACAGTAGGATATCATTTGCCTCAATACTAGCGGCCCATCAGCTGGTAGGACGGTCCAGTAGTTTATCATACACTGGACTCCGTCCCGCTTTGGTTGCCCTTATCAATGGGCACCCTCTTTTTGACCCTGGTCATTCTTCTAGGCCACATTTTTTTCTATTTTGGTGATCTTTATTTGAATGTAACCATATTGTTTATTTGTTGGTACTATCTGGTATGCATGATACTATCCATTTGTCTGTATGCTTGTGCCCTCTATACTCTCCTTCCCCTGTGTACATGATTCCCCTGATGATTCTACTTGTTGAAACATGCATGTAGGGTCTAGCTGCACTAGGGTGTTACAGGGTCTCTAAACTGTTAAGGGAAAGGTTCCGGACGGGGTCGTTCTTTTCAGGGCGGCAGCCCTGTGGTTAGGACGGTAGTGGAAAGTGTAGTCCCTTTATCATAGGGACGTCTAGGACTTGACATCTAATCATTGTACCCTTGCTTCCTCCTCCTGCCTCCCCGTGTTCTACCCGTCCGGTCCCACACATCTATTCCCATACTGCCAATATTGACATTGATAAGGTAGGACCAACAGTTATTTTTCACATGGTGCCGCCGTGCACTTGTTTTGCATCCAAAAGGTACATTTCTATTGTCCTGAGTACTTATTGTATGTTTGGCATTTATCTATGCCTTCAGCTTTTTGTTCTATTTGAAGGGATTGTATTTTAATTGACTTTGAGTATAAGTTATGTTTTCCCATTTACCACGTTTTTTGTTATGCTCAAACCCATCGTGGTCGTTTAAGCCACCAAACCTACAGTCTGGCTATTGTGTTTTCCCCAACTGAACAACAGTCCAGTCCTTTTTCTCATTAGCCCAGGTGACATATTTTTTCTGGGTCATGAGTGGCTTTACACAAGGAATGCGACAGTTGTGATCCATGTCCTAGATACGTCTGTGTGTGGTGGATCTTAAAGCACTGACTCGAACTGCAGTCTACTCCTTGTGAATCTTCCCCAAATTCTTTAATGGCTTTTTCTCTGTTGATTGCGCACCTTTTTCTAACACACTTTTTCCTTCCACTAAACTTTGAATTAATGTTTGGATACAGCACTCAGTGAACAGCTAGCTTCTTTAGCAATGGCTTTATGTGGGTTGTCAATAACCGTCTTCTGGACAACGGGCAAGACAGCAGACTTCCCCATGACTATGTAGCCTACTGAACCAGACTGAGGGACCATTTAAAGGCTTAGAAAACCCTTGCAGCTGTTCGTGTTGATTGGCTTATTAGTGCGACACCATGAGTTTGCAATATTGAACTTTTTCACAATATTCACATTTTCTGAGAAACTAACTTTTGGGTTTTCATTAGCTGTAAGCCATAATCATCAATATTAAAATAAATAAACGTTGAACACGTTGATCAAGGTGGCCTTACAAATGCTCAATTGGGTTCAAGTCTGGGGAATTACGGGGCCAGGTTACTTTGAAGTCTTGGTTATGCTCATCCGACCCATATTGGACATCTCTAGCCGTGTCACATTGCATTGTCATGCTGGAAGATTCTATCCCTCTCAGGGAAGACGATCAACATGTATAAGTGTATGTAATCTGCAAGAATAGATTCATACCCAAATCAGTTGAGAGTGCCTTCTACATGGATGAATGAGCCCAGAGAATGCCACAAAAACATTCCCTAGACCATAACTCTGCCACCACCAGCTTGTGTTCTTCGACCAATGGTTGCAGTGTCTGTTCTTTGATGTTTCTTTCCTGACATGCTAACATCCATCTGTTCGATGACGCAGAAAATGTGACTCATCGGAGAAGGCAACCCTTTGCCAATCAGAAGAGGTCCAATTCCGATACAGCTGCGAAAATTGAAGCCTTTTCTTCATTAGCAGAGGTGCAGTGACAAAGTCCATACAGTCCATGAGTGGCCCATATGTCCCGGAGCGGCATTGATCGTGCGCACAGGAGCACACAGCATCATAGATTACAATGTTGCTGTGTATGTCCTGTACTAATAAGATCATTTGAATGCGGGACAATAGTCCCTCGGGCGACCCGACGTGCACAGCATCATAGTAATCTATGATACTATGTGCTCCCGTGCACACTATCAATGTTGCTCCGGGACATATAGCCCGCTCACGGACCGTATGTCTCGGAGGGCATTACGGTTGTGTGCAAGGCCCTTAGACAGATATCTAGAAGTCCCCTAGTTTATTTTGGCAGCAAGTTGCTTCTCTGTACAGTCTCAGTCTGCCCTTGCACACCTTTGTAGCCAACTTTCACCTCTCAGATCAGTGTCATGTGGCGCTCTGCAGTTTTCATATTGCCTATTTGGAATGGTGCCACTTGCCCACTCACGATACACTTTCACCACAGCCGCACTCTAACAGTTTACAGCTCGCAGTTTCAGAAATATTACCACCTTTGGCCTGAAAGCCAATAATTGTCCCTTTTTGAAACTCTGATAAATCGCCCCTTTCACCCAAGACAGCAACGAGAGATATCTATTAAGACAGCCTATGGCACACCTTAAGTACCCACCAAGCTAGCTCAAGACACGTGACTTCCTTCATGAGATTTCCACTGCCAAAATTGAAAGCAGAAAATGGTCATAATAATATGACTTAACTGTGCATAACAAGCAATATAACGCAATAATGATGTAGCAACAAAACTCCACTGACACCTGATGGACATAAGCGGTATTGCAGCCATGTATTGCTAGTATTAGGCCTCTTTCACACGGGCGTCATGTTTGACGCCCGGATAAGAGGCGGGTGCGTTGCGGGAATATGTGCGTTTTTTCCGCGTGGGTGCAAACGTTTGCAACACGCACGCGTGTGAGAAAAAACGCCATGTTTGGTACCCAACCCGAAGCCGGACTTCATCACTGAAGTCCGGTTTCGGGTCTACTGGAGAATTGATTATTTCCCCTTATAACATGGTTATAAGGGAAATAATCATTCTTAATAAAGAATGCATTGTTAAATGAAGAGGAAGGGGTTAAAAATAATAAAAGTTAACACCTTAGCCACTTGATCGCGTAGTCGCGATCTGTCCTCTCTTTCCTGCAGCATCTATAATCTAAAGGACCTGTGATGGCGTCACATCACATGGTCCAATCACATGGTCCATCACCATGGTAAGATAGACCATGTGATTGGACCATGTGATGTGTATCACCACAGGTCCTTTAGATATAGATGCTCTGGGAAAGAGAGAACGTCAATACTGGCAGACGCAACTTTGTGACCACTGCTCTCTCATTGTACTGCACTCTTTAGCTAACCTGTTCCCGACACGCCGAGCGCACGGATGCGTCAGGCGGCGGCAGGTTTATTCCTCCTGGGCGCATCCGTGCGTCATCTCGCGAGCCGAGATCTGCTGTGAGGCACGGCTCTGCAGTTGTACCAGCCTGCCAGCGATGATCAATCGCTGGCAGGCTAAATGTAAAATAAATTAGATCAAAGTGGTATATCAGGCGCTGTGTTGTTAACAGCGTCTGATATACCTAATACCTGGTCCTCTGGTGGTCCCATTTACTGGGATCGACCACCAGAGGACCAGGTAGCTAATGTAAGTTGCACCAAACACTACACTAACCCCCCACCCCACCTCACTTTATAACCACTATTAACCCTTTGTTAACCCCTGATCACCCCATATAGACTTCCTGATCACCCCCTGTCACTGATCACCCCCTGTAAGGCTCTATTCACATGTCCATATGTGTTTTGCGGATCCATGCAAATCCAACACGGACACCAGCAATGTGCTTTCCGCATTTGCAGATCCGCACATTGCCAGAACTATATAGAAAATGCTTTTCTTGTACGCAGTGCGGACAAGAAAAGGACATGTTCTATATTTTTGCGGAGCGGAAGTGCAGACCCGTAAGTGCGGATCCGCAATTCCGGATCCGAGCGGGACAAAGTCTGTCCCCATAGAAATGAATGGGTCCGCAATTCCGTTCCGCAAACAGAATTTCGGACGTGTGAATGGGGCATAAGGGTCCCTTATCACCGCCAGTTAGTTAGCTACTTGTTAGGTAGCTAGCGCCCAGCCCACCGCACCGCAGTCACTGATTTTGGCAGAGATTTTTCATCCACATTGATTGATGCGAATGAAAAAATCTGTGCCGTTCATTTTTCTTTTTCAGCCCAGAGGCTGAACGGAAAAAAATCTCATTACCACGTATGCTCAATATACGGAGAATCGCAGAAACTCCTAATGCTGGCCATACGTGTAATGATTGCGGAGACCCTCAAATGCCAGAGCAGTACAAAAACCTCACATGTGACCCCATTTTAGAAAGAAGACACCCCAAGGTATTCGCTGAGGGGTATGGTGAGTTCATGCAAAATTTTATTTTTGTCACAAGTTAGTGGAATATGAGACTTTGTAAAAAAAAAAAAAAATCAATTTCCGCTAACTTGTGCCAAATTTTTATTTTTCTGTGAACTCGTCATGCCCCTCACGGAATACCTTGGGGTGTCTTCTTTCCACAATGGGGTCACTTGTGAGTATTTATACTGCCCTGGCATTTTAGGAGTCCTAAAGCGTGAGAATCCAAATGCGTAAAAATGCCCTGTGAAATCCTAAAGGTACTCATTGGAATTTGGGCCCCTTGCGCATCTTGGCTGCAAAAAAGTGTCACACATGTGGTATCGCCGTACTCAGAAGAAGTAGGGCAATGTGTTTTAGGGTGTATTTTTACATATACCCATACTGGGTGAGAGAAATATCTCTGTAAATGACAACTTTTTAATTTTTTTTATACAAAGTTGTCAATTTACAGCGATATTTTCACACAAAGTATGGGTATATGTAAATACACCCCAAACACATTGCCCTACTTGTCCTGAGTGCGGCGATACCACATGAGTGACACTTTTGCAGCCTGGAGTGCACAAAGGGCCCAAATTCCAACAGTACCTTTAGCTTTACATGGCTGCTCACAGTTTAGCCCCGCCCAAAATGCCAGAACAGTACAAACACCCCACAAATGACCCCATTTTGGAAAGAAGACACCCCAAGGTATTCACTGAGGGCATAGTGAGTCCGTGAAAAATTTAACTTTTGTCAAAAGTTAGCAGAAAGGAGACTTTATGAGAAAAACTATAAAAAATCAATTTCCGCTAACTTGTGCCAAAAAAAAATCTTCTATGAACTCGCCATGCCCCTCATGGAATACCTTGGGGTGTCTTCTTTCCAAAATGGGGTCACATGTAGGGTATTTATACTGCCCTGGCATTTTAGGGACCCTAAAGCGTGAGAAGAAAAATGCGTAAAAATGCCATCCTAAAAGGTACTCATTGGTTTTAGGGCCCCTTTGCGCATCTTGGCTGCAAAAAGTGGCACACATGTGGTATCGCCGTACTCAGGAGAAGTAGGGCAATGTGTTTTGGGGTGTATTTTTACATATACCCATGCTGGGTGAGAGAAATATCTCTGTAAATTGACAACTTTGAATAAAAAAATGTAAAAAGTTGTCGTTTACAGCGATATTTCTCACACACAATATGGGTATATATAAAAATACACCTCAAAACATTGCCCTACTTCTCCTGAGTACGGCGTACCATATGTGCACTTTGCAGCAAGATGCAAAGGCCTAAACAATAGTACCTTTAGGATTTCACAGGGCATTTTGCGCATTTAATTCTCACGCTTTAGGACCCTAAAATGCCAGGTCAGTATAAATACCCACATGTGACCCCATTTTGGAAAGAAGACACCCCAAGGTATTCCGTGAGGGGCATGGCGAGTTCACAGAATTTTTATTTTTGGCACAAGTTAGCGGAAATTGATATATATATTTTTTTTTACAAAGTCTCTTATTTCACTAACTTGTGACAAAAATAAAATTTTACATGAACTCACCATACCCCTCACAGAATACCTTGGGGTGTCTTCTTTCTAAAATGGGGTCACATGTGGGGTATTTATACTGTCCTGGCATTTTAGGGGCCCCTAAAGCGTGAGAAGAAGTCTGGAATCCAAATGCGTAAAAATGCCCTGTGAAATCCTAAAGGTACTCATTGGTTTTAGGGCCCCTTTGCGCATCATGGCTGCAAAAAAGTGTCACACATGTGGTATCGCCGTACTCAGGAGAAGTAGGGCAATGTGTTTTGGGGTGTATTTTTATATATACCCATACTTTGTGTGAGAAATATCGCTGTAAGCGACAACTTTTAAAAAAATTTATACAAAGTTGTCAGTTTACAGAGATATTTCTCTCACTAACATAGGTATATGTAAAAATACACCCCAAAACACATTGCCCTACTTCTCCTGATGCAGCGATACCACATGAGTGACACTTTTGCAGCCTGAAGTGCAAAGGGGACCTAAATTCCAACAGTACCTTTAGCTTTACAGGGCTGCTCACAATTAGCCCGCCCAAAATGCCAGAACAGTAAACACACCCCACAAATGACCCCATTTCGGAAAGTAGACACCCCAAGGTATTCACTGAGGGGCATAGTGAGTCCGTGGGAGATTTTTTTTTTTTGCCAGAAGTTAGCAGAAATGGAAACTTTATTATTTTTATTTTTCCTCAGAAAGTGTCATTTTCCGCTAACTTGTGAAAAAAATGAAATGATACATGAACTCACCATGCCCCTCCGCGAATACTTTGGGGTGTCTTCTTTCTAAAATGGTGTCATTTGGGGGTATTTATACTATCCTGACATTCTAGCACCTGAAGAAACATGACAGGTGCTCAGAAAGTCAGAGCTGCTTCAAAATGCCGAAATTCACTTTTTGCACCATAGTTTGTAAACGCTATAACTTTTACCCAAACCAATAAATATACACTTATTGGACTTTTTTATCAAAGACATGTAGAACAATAAATTTAGAGAAAAATGTATATAGAAATGTAGTTTTTTTTGAAAAATTTTACAACAGAAAGTGAAAAATGTCATTTTTTTGCAAAAATGTCGTTAAATTTTTATTATTAGCAAAAAAAGTAAAAATGTCAGCAACAATGAAATACCACCAAATGAAAGCTCTATTAGTGAGAAGAAAAGGAGGTAAATTTCATTTGGGTGGTAAGTTGCATGACGGAGCAATAAACGGTGAAAGTAGTGTAGTGCGGAATTGTAAAAAGTGGCCTGGTCATTAAGGGTGTTTAAGCTAGGGGGGCTGAGGTGGTTAAGAATGCTATTATTTCCCCTTATAACCATGCAGGGGTGTGGAAATTTAAAAAAAAACTACTTGTCGAAGGACTAAAGCGGGGGCTCAATCTACTTGTCCCTCATGACCATCTACTTGTCCTGAACTTGTACTAACGGTATACTGTATGGGGCACGGGCCACAAGGAGACATTATGCTGTATAGGGGCAGGGCCACAAGGAGACGTTATCCTATATGGGACGGGGGCCACAAGGAGACGTCATACTGTATGGGGCAGGGGCCACAAGGAGACTTTATGCTGTATGGGGGTGGGGGCCACAGGGAGATGTTATACTGTATGGGGGCGGGGGCCACAGGGTGACGTTATACTGTATGGGGCGGGGGCCACAGGGTGACGTTATACTGTATGGGGCGGGGAGCCACAGGGTGACGTTATACTGTATGGGGCGGGGGCCACAGGGTGACGTTATACTGTATGGGGGCGGGTGCCACAGGGTGACGTTATACTGTATGGGGGCGGGGGCCACAGGGTGACGTTATACTGTATGGGGGCGGGGGCCACAGGGTGACGTTATACTGTGCGGGGGCAGCCCCAAGGTGACGTTATACTGTGCGGGGGCAGCCCCAAGGTGACGTTATACTGTATGGGGGCAGCCGCTTGGTGACGTTATACTGTATGGGGGCAGCCGCTTGGTGACGTTATACTGTATGGGGGCAGCCGCTTGGTGACGTTATACTGTATGGGGGCAGCCGCTTGGTGACGTTATACTGTATGGGGGCAACAGGGAGACATTATAGTTTATTAAGTGCCACGTTAAGTGCAGATTGCAGGCAGGGCCAGAGCCTCAGAAGACAGACAGCACAACCTTTATATCTGACACCCGGGCTCTTAGGCCCCCTGCAGATGAGCGTTCCTCCCAGAGTCTGTCAACGGAGCTCCCGGCCTGACCTGCAAGCGCTGACTGGGGTTACATAGCATTATACTGATTTATGATGCTATGTAACCCTTACAGCTCTGGAATGTATTGGATAACGCTGACATAATGCTGTCAGTGTTATCCAACACATTCCAGAGCTGTAAGGGTTACATAGCATCATAAATCAGTATAATGCTATGTGACCCAGTCAGCGCTGCAGGTCAGGCCGGAGCTGCGATGTGGACAGGCTCCGGGAGGAATGCTCGTCTGCAGGGGGCCGTCTACTGTGCGCTCCTGTGCTGGCAGGTGGGCGGAGACTTCACAGGAGCCGGGAGGAGCCGGGGGCCGCCTGCAGGAAGTGCTATGGACTCGGATACACGATGCAGGGGCAGGCTGACATAGATGTAGGAGCGGTCAGCTCGCGGCTAGCATATGACCGCTCCTATTACTGCCCAACCGACATGTCCCTGCTACTTGCCCGCACAGGGCTAAGCAACTGTTCAAAGTACTTGCCCGGCGCCCGAAACTGCATGTCCCGGGCGTCGGGCGATAGGAATTCCACACCCCTGCCATGTTATAAGGGGAAATAATAGAGATTGGGTCCTGTTGCTAAGCAACAATGTGGGAAAATCGCAACGCATCCGCACTTGGTTGCGGATGCTTGCGATTTTCCCGCAGCCCCATTCACTTCTATGGGGCCTGCGTTGCGTGAAAAACGCAGAATATAGAACATGCTGCGATTTCCACGCAACGCACAAGTGATGCGTGAAAATCACCGCTCATGTGCACAGCCCCATAGAAATGAATGGGTCCGGATTCAGTGCGGGTGCAATGTGTCCTCCTCACGCATTGCACCCGCGCGGAAAACTCGCCCGTGTGAAAGGGGCCGTTAGTCTTTAACGATTTGGGGTAGAGGCCCATTTTAATTTTTGCATTTTGGATTTTTCCTTCCCACGTTCCGATAACCATAATTTTTAAATTTTTCCATTCACATAGCTATATGGGGGCTTATTTTTTTGTGAGACAGAATGTATTTTTTATGCCACCATTTAATTTACCATGTCTTGTAATGGAAAATGGGAAAAAAATTATTTGTGTGTCAAAATTGAAAAAAACAACAGAATCCCACCAAGGTTTTTTGGGTTTTGACATTACAGCATTCACTGTGCGCTAAAAATGACCTGATGTCCTTATTCTGCGGCTCAATACGAATGCGGCTATACCAAACCTGTATAGTTTTTTTTTTTACTACTTTAAAAAAAATAAAAACCTTTGAAAAAAAATAAAAAAAAATAATTTGCATTACCATATTCTGACAGCCATAACTTTTTTTATATTTCGGTCTACAGAGCTGTATGAGGGCTTAATTTTTTCATAAACTATTTTTATTGGTACGTACGTCCTATGTGGTATGTACGTCTTTTTGATTACCATTATTTGATTTTTTTGGGGTGGATAAGATGAACAAAAATGGCGAATCGTGCACTTTATTTTTTTTGTTCCGTTACAGCGTTCACCGTACAGGAATTTTTTAAAATATTTTAATAGTTCTGACATTCTTGGACACAGCGATACACAATGTTTATTTTTTTATTGCTTATATATTTTTATATGTAAAAGTGGGAAAGGGGGGGTGATTTAAACTTTTAAGGACACAAGACGTACCGATACGCCCTGGTGTCCTGGTACTTAAGGACACAGGACGTACTGGTACGTCCTGACTACTTCCGATCACTGCCGCGCAGCGCGGGGTGATCGGAACAGAGTGCCTGCCAAAATTATTCGGCAAGCACTCTGTCCCAATGCCTAGGGGGGTCCTGTGAACCCCCCGTATCGGCGATCGCAGAAAACCGCAGGTCGCTGGTGACCCGATAACCCGGAATAGGATTGTGATCAGTGGTGTGATAACACACCACCAATCACCATCCTTCGATCCTGTGAGGTCATGGTGACATCACCTCACAGGATCGATTCCTATTGGCTGCACGGGCGGGCGGGGGTTAACTCCCCCTGCTCTCCTCCTCCTCCTTCATTTTGTGTCCGAGGAGCGAGGAGAGAAGAGTCTGCTGCAGATCCAGAGAGTCCAGCACCCAGCCTTCACCCCCAAGCACCGTCCTGTGCCCATCAAAGGTGCCATCTGGCACTATCAGGTAGGTTAGGGACAGCTAAGGGCAAGGTTTAGTTCAGGCAGGGAGAGTTAGGGATAGTTTAGAGTTAACTTTTTTTTTAGTGTATTGCATCACCCTCTTAAGGTTTTCGAGGTCCACAGCACAGCTGACCCTAGACCACCCCCCCCCCCCCAGGGGTGCTGCAGATTTCCCCTTTGTCCCCCCTCACCTTTTTTTCGGGCACAAGCGTTTTTTTTTCTTTGTGTCTGCTGACAGTGGCCGGCCACTGTTAGCACATCGCCCACCCCACCCCTGATCAGCGAGTTTTAATATTTTTTTTTTTAACCCTTTACATTTTTTGGCTCTTTTTTTTTTTTCCTTGTTAGCCTTATGGAAAAGTCGGAAACATCCGTGCCCCCACACACACGCACATTGAATAAAGTTTTCCACGCACGCACACACACACACTCCCCTATGGCCCGCCGGACGTTCTCGGCAGAGGAGGCATACGCCCAGCTTGCATCAGAGTCCGAGAGCCCAAGTGAGGACGAGGATGACCCCACGTTCCTTTTGTCATCCGCGTCCTCCTAATCATCTAGCAATGATAAGCCCCCAAGGCGGCGGAAACACCGCCAGACGGAGCAAAGGGACCGCCATGCTAGGGACCCTGTGGCCCACCCTAGTACGAGCAGCTCTGGGGCTCGTACTAGTTTTCCGGCCCACCAAATAAGTTCACCTGAGCCCCCAACCGGTGAACTTGGATGGTGTACCCCAGAGAATTTTCAGCCTGCAAGTCCTCAAGCCATATAATGTCATGTGCAAAACCCGGACATGGTACAAAAAAAGTTGTGGTCTACTTGGTGCAGGTTGCCGTGTACAACTCTTTTGTACTGTTCCAGAGCGCTGGCAACACAGGGAAATTCCTTCAGTTCTATGAGGCAGTCCTCAAGGACCTGATTTTTTCTGACCGGGAAACCCAAAAAAGGTGCAGAGTGGGTCACGGTAGCGGGATACGGAAGGACACCACCACTCAGTGTGACACTTGCCCCGATCATCCGGGCCTCTGCGTTATTGGTTGCTTCAGGGAGTAACACACTTCCATGAAGTACTAAATTTATTATCCCCTTTTCCATGTAGCCACTGACAAATCGGATAAAAACTATGGTTCTCAGACTTGAGACACCAAAAAAAAAAAAATTTTTGCAAAAATGATAGCTTGTAAAACTAAAATAATAAAAAAGTAGACAAATTTGTATCGCCGCATCCGTAATAATCTGCCCTATAAAAATACCCCATGACCTAACCCCTTAGATTAAGGCCTCATGCACACGACAGTATTTTTTTGCGGTCCGCAAAACGGGGTTCCGTTGTTCCGTGATCAGTGTCCGTTTTTGCTTCCGTTGTGTTTCCGTGTGTCTTCCGTTTTTTTTTTAGCAGACATAACCCAAAAGATATTACCAAAAGACAGGCTGACAATTTGCCAAATGCCTGCCAAGGGATCCGCAAAAAAATGCTGATGCGGAACGCGGATGACACACGGATGGCCAACCGCATTTTTTCACGGTCCCATTGACTTGAATGGGTCCGCGAACCATTTTTCGCGGACAAGAATAGAACAGGTTATATTTATTTGACGGACTGGAATCACGGACCACGGACGCGGAGGACAAACTGTGCATTTGACGAGTTTTCCACTGACCCATTGAAAACCAATGGGTCCGCAGAAAAGCACGTAAAACGGCTCAACGGACACAGAATCAAACAACGGTCGTGTGCATGAGGCCTAACAAGGTGAAAAAAAAAAAAGTGCAAAAAAAGGATTTTACATAATAAAAGCGTAATAGCAAGGTATCAAAAACTCAAATGTCCCCCAAAATAGTGCCAATAAAACCGTCCTCTCATCCCGCAAAAAATGAGCCCCGATCGAAGACAATCGGGTAAAAAATTTAAATAAAATGACTGGTAGACTGTGTAGATATTTAAATTGTTTTATTTTGTTTCAAATAGGATAATATAGTGTTAAACCAAAAAAAAAAAATGTAAAAGAAAGTAGACAAATTATGTATCGCTGCATCCGAAATAATCTGCCCTATAAAAATACCCCATTACCTAACCCCTTAGATTAACACGGTAAAAAAAAATGAAATAAAAACAGTGCCAAAACATCTATTTTTTGGCAAATTTTCCGTTTTAATCCAATTTTCCAGAAACAAAGCAAGGGTTAACAGCCAAATAAAACTTAAAATTTATTTCCCTGATTCTGCAGTTTAAAGAAACACCCCATGTGGTGGTAAACTGCTGTACGGGCACACGGCAGGGCGCAGAATTAAAGGAACGCCTTATGGTTCCTGGAAGGCAGATTTTGATGGCTTTTTTTTTTTTGACACCATGTCCCATTTGAAGAACCCCTGATGCACCCCTAGAGTAGAAACTCCATAAAAGTGACCCCATCTAATAAACTACACCCCTCAAAGTATTCAAAATTTATTTTACAAACTTGGTTAACCCTTTCGGTGTTCCTTAAGAGTTTATGGCAAATGGAGATGGAATTTCAGAATTTCTATTTTTGGTAAGCTTGTGTAACAAGAATGTAATATAGAACAACCAAAAATCATATGTACCCTAAAAATAGTCCTAACAAAACATCCTCCTTATCCCATAGTTTCCAAAATGGGATTTTTAGGGAGTTTCTACTCCGGGGGGGCATCAGGGGGCTTCAAATGGGACATGGTGTAGATAAACAAGTCCAGCAAAATCTGCCTTCCAAAAACCACACGGCGCTCCTTTCCCTCTGCGCCTGCCGCCTGGCCATAGAGCAGTTTACGACCACATATGGGGTTTTTCTGCAAACTACAGAATCAGGGCTATACAAACTGGGTTTTATTTGGCTGTTAACCCTTGCTTAGATACTGGAAAAAATGGATTAAAATGGAAAACTTGCGGGGAAAAAAAAATTTTAAATTCTGAAATTTTAGCCCCATTTGCCATTAACTCTTGTAAAACACCTGAAGGGTTAATGACGTTTATAAAATCAGTTTTGAATACCTTGAGGGTGTAGTTTCTAAAATGGGGTACTTTTTGGGTGGTTTCTATTATGTAAGCCACACAAAGTGACTTCAAACCTGAACCGGTCCCTGAAAAGTGGATTTTTGAAAATTTCTGAACATTTCCAAGATTTGCTTCTAAACTTCTAAGCTTTGTAACGTCCCCAAAAAATAAAATGGCATTCCCAAAATGATCCATACATGAAGTAGACATATGGGGAATGTCTACTTGGTATTACTATGTATTATAGAAATAGAGAAATTGAAACTTGGAAAATTGCAAATTTTTCAAAACTTTTGCTAAATTTGGTATTTTTTTTATAAATAAAAATGAATTTTTTTAACTTCACTTTACCAGTGTCATAAAGTACACTATGTGATGAAAAAACAATCTCAGAATGGCCTGCATAAGTAAAAGCGTTTTAAAGTTATCACCACATAAAGTGACACTGGTCAGATTTACAAAAAATGGCCGAGTCCTTAAGGGGTTAATATATTGGTGTTTTTTTGTGTTTGTTTTTTTGCTTTTTTTTTTTCTAAAACTATTAGACCCCTTAGGGGCCTTGTACATGGGATCTATAAGAGTGAATAGGATTTTTACTCTTCATTCTGAGCTACGCCTCGTGCGTAGCTCAGTATGGAGATTGCCATGGCCAGCCTGGAGCGTTTCAGGAGCGTCCAGGCAGTGATTGCAACCAATCGGAGCCACGTATTTCACTATGGGGGTTCTGATCAGAAGGCAGAGGGAGCCACATCCCTCTGCCTTCATTCACAGGTGCCACGTTCAGTGTTGATCAGATGAGACAGCCCCTTTAAGGTTCTCGGCTACAGGCAACCAGTAGGCATATATTGACTTTCAATTGCGCTTGATCTTATCTTGTGATCATGCATGGTGGCCAATATGAACAAGCAGAGCTGCAGTGTAAAGCATAAATCAGGTATAGAGTAGCAGTCTGAGCCACTGATAAAACAGTAAGAGGATTTTAGACTACTAAGACCTCATTAACACTGAAGAGCCATGTGCACAAGGATATAAGGGGGCATATAGAGCAGCCGTGGGCTACAAAGCTATAGTTCCTATATAGTGTTGCAATATTTCTCCATTATGTGCAATGTCTGTAATATGGCACCCAAAGGGCATGGCACTGTATGAAATTAGAGGCATACAGAGGTACAACGGGAGCCAAAGAATTCTACGAGGGGTTGTGAGCCCTTAGGATCCTGCCGTCATTGATGTACTAGTAAAGCAGATCTGAAAGTAGCCCCCAAAAAACACAAGAAAATGAACAGTGGGTAAGCATCACCCAAAAGTGATAAGGGTCTGTATAAATGATGTTGTATGGACTCTGGGCTCACTTTCAAATGATTTAATAAGCAAACAATATTATCTTTACGTATGAATTTTCAGAGGCATGTCAATATAGAGTCCATAGTGCTCCATGGAATGGCTGCTTCACAAGCTGTGGATGATGGTGCGGTCTCGCAGCTGCTGTACATAGTCCTTTGCTTGCTGAAATCCAGTGAGGGGTTCTTCTTTTGGAGGTGGGGGTCCCTCAACCAACTTGACAAAAAAATGGCAGTGTACCTTATCCATGATGCCAAATTTGCCCCGGCCATGGATACGAATCCGCTTCAGGTAAGTGCCTTTCCCGGAAAAGGAGTCGGCTGAATGGGAACAGAAGCAGGTTTGTGTGAATAACGTGACATTTTTATTCTCAGCCTTTATACATATGTATATAAAAATCAGCCAAAAAACACGCATGTATACTGCATCTTATGGCAGTGCCAAGGTAGAAATGGCTACGTTTAGCCTCTTTATATACCCTTACAATGTAATACTGCGATTTGTAAATGGTGTTGTCGCACCTGGAAACTACATACAGCAACTGAGAAAATGTGGCCCAGTTGCTGCCAGCAGAGGATCGAGAGTCCTTGCTACTGGGGGTTCTAATGCGGAAGTGAGGAGGAAAGCTTGTGTGACTACAGGGGAAGTAGAGGAAGGCGGTTCTGACAACCGGGGATTAAAAGAGGCAAAAAGTGGGGTACACAGCTACAATAACAGGGGTGGCAAAACCTAAACTGACATGTATATCCAGACTCTGACATTCCCAGTTGTGACGTGGTGGATGACACATAAAATCTCATCCAACAAGAGAACCTTTCATTTTATGAACATTTTTCGTCATGCTGCAAACGAATTCCACGTAAACTGAACCGCGGTGCGGATTTTACATCCTAAGAATAACGCTTTATGTTGCGGATTTAAAGCATGGATTTCATCCTTTGTGTAGTGTGAAATCGGATTCAAAAATCCTCGCCGTGTGCATTAAATCTCTGAGCATCACATGTCATTCCTGTGAAATGCTTACCCACGTAAAGGTTAGATTTATATTCCACATGGTGCTTTCTTACTGCCATTTCTTGAGCTTCTAACAAGACCTAGATAGGTGAAAAAAGTTTAATTGATTTTATCATTCAAAAAAAAAAATCACAAATTAACGTGACATACTTTAAGTCATATCAGGAACGTTTGCCCTCGTGTTTGCTTTAGATCTACCTTCTTATTAAGAACCTTGGCCAAGAACAGACGTTTTCCATTGTGCAAACAGCAGCTCCCCCTAGTGGCAGACTCTGCTTCTGCAAGAGCACAACTGTGTATAGGGGCAACCACATGACCTTTCTATTAGTTTAAACCAAAAGGATACTTAGGCTACTTTCACCTCTACATTTTTAAATCTGGCAGACTGTTCCAGCAGAGGATCAGCCTGCTGGAGTTCACTGCATCCGGCAAAGCCATCAATTGCTGTGCACCACTGGATCCCCATTGAAGACAATGGAATCTGGAGGGTTTTTGGCATGAGTGCTGGCTTGCAGCTGGACAAAGTCAAGTCAAAACAGGGCACTCATGGCAGAAACCGACCAGATCTGAGCTGGATCCCATAATAATCAATGAGGCCCATCAGCGAACCGCAATGGGGTCATTTATGAAACTGGAGTAAAGTAGAACTGGCTTAGTTGCCCATAGCAACCAATCAGATTCCACATTTTATTTTCTAAAGGAGCTGTCAAAAATGAAAGGTGGAATCTGATTGGTTGCTATGGGCAACTAAGCCAGTTATACTTTACACCAGTTTCATAAATGACCCCAGTAGACCTAAAATTAGCCCTAGGCCCCATTCACACGAGCGAGTATTCCGCGCGGGTGCAATGCGTAATGCGAACGCATTGCGCCCGCACGGAATCCGGACCGATTTATTTCAATGGGGCTGTGTACATGAGCGTTTGTTTTCATGCATCACTTGTGCGTTGCGTGAAAATCGCAGCATGTTCTATATTCTGCAATTTTCACGCAACGCTGGCCCCATAGAAGTGAATGCGGCTGCGTGAATATCGCATCGCATCCGCAAGCATGTGCGGTTGCAATGCGTTTTTCACGGATGGTTGCTACAAAATGTTGTTTGTAAACATTGAGTTTTTTATCACGCGCATGCAAAAAGCATTAAATCAAATTGTACCCGCGCAATAAAAACTGAACAACTGAATGCAATCGCAAACAAAACAATGTACTTGCTTGCGAAATCACGCAGTTTTCACTGAACGCATCCAGGCCAAATCTGCTCACACTTGTCTGCAAGTGGCCTTTAGAGTGGTCACTGGACAGCAACTTAGGCTACTTTCACACTTGAGCTAGCAGGGTCCGGTAGGGGAACAGCCTGACGGAACCGTACTTACGCTATCCCATGTGTGCCACCGGAAGTCCGCTCCGGCCCCATTCACTATAAGGCTCCATTCACACGTCCGTAATTTTGTTCCACATTTTGTGGAACGGAATTGCGGACCCATTCATGTCAATGGGGACAGACGATGTCCCGCCCGGGTCCGCAACTGCGGATCCGCACTTCCGGGTCTGCAATCGCGTTCCCGAAAAAAATAGAGCATGTCCTATTCTTGTCCGCAATTGCGGACAAGAAAAGGCATTTTCTATATAGTGCCGGCGATGTGCGGTTCAATTAGTCACAAGGTGTGGATTGCGACTTTTTAAAAAATTTAATAAAAAATAAATAAAAGTTGCAAGTGCCTCTTTTTACGCCACTCTAGTGTAGACATATTTATCTTCATTATGTCATTATGTTTTATCTTAAGCACCCCAAAACTGCCGTAGATTTCCGTTTAAGTGCATGGACTGTCAAAGGATGCGCCTAATTTATGACGAAGAGTGCACCTTGTCATAAATGTGGTGCATCTTCCAACAGTGCAAGGGATATCAAGACCAGCGCAGATAAATCTCCCCAAAGACTCATGCCAGGAATAGGTTACCATAGTCATACACACTGCGAGACCGATGATGGCACCTCATTGATATTAACAAATTTACATTTTTTCTACGGATTATTCTCCCCTTACCTCTTTAATTATTTTTGCTCCTTTCTTGTCACTGAATTCCATCTGAGCAATCGCCTGGTCTACAGACATCCCCTTGATCTGGAGGTAGAAAGGAACGGTTAATCCTCCCGGATCATGTGACTGATCGGTTATTATTCTGCTACTAAACAGGCCCCTGAGGGCTGTGACGCTCCCTAGATAAAAGACATTCTACGAAAATATGGGATCATTTACATATCTCCATCCACTATCTAGATGAATTAATAACTTTGCTCAGTTTCACTTTGATGACCAAGAAACTCATTTTACTGAAGTCTGTTTGTGGTTACAGTCAAAGTTCTGGATTTAGGAAATTAATCACAAGGAACCGGCGGGGATTCAATTTATGAAATGTTAAAGAGTTCTTAAACAAGGCCGCCTTCCATGGAGCACAGCGATCAATCATATAGCTACACAGAGAGTCTCCTTCTAGACATGGCAGTCATGATTTCTGCAACCCAGCTGTCTACAACAGGGGTCAACAACCCCCGGACTACAACTCCCATAGTGCTCCACTCCCTTCTAGAGGAGTTCCAAGGCGAGCCAAGCAAGTTCAGCACTTTCACAACAGCTGGAGTGCCAGAGGCTGCTGGCCCATGTGTTGCATGTCTGTGCTGTAGGGAGGTTGTCACAGCTCGTATCAGTAAATGTCTCCAATGAAGCCTACAATCTCGGATTCCTGATATCGGGCGCACCCGTCTCTTTCATAGGAATCCATAAAGGAAAAAGAATATACACTCTCACCTCACTCCATGCAGCTGCTACTCTTTCTAACCCAGCACCCCAGTCCTGCAAGGCAACAGTGCCAACTTGGAAAATAACTTTTTTTACGGTCCCCCCCACAATAAGTCAATTACAAGATGCCCGTATATGTCTGTGGAGCTCCATTCCTGGATTTGGCTCACTGATGGAAATCACTGATCAAACACTGACATGTGAATAAGGCATTACACAGTGCACCTCCCCAACGCTCCACAAAGGCTAATTAACTAGGTTCCTTAACAGGTGATGAAAATGGGTTTGCTAAATCAGATCCCTTTAAATACTGCACTGACTTACCTACTAGACCTGACAGGACATATATTGGTAACCTATGCTCATCATGCACATTCCCCCTATGTGTTAGTTCACACTAGTCCGTATACTAGCCACCATATGCACCACTAACTAACTGCGACAACTGCTCCCTTAAACCAGTTAAAAATGAGAGGTCACTCATCGGACCCCTTTACTATTTGCAATGGTACCAGACGGAGCCGTCCTTTATATCCTCTCCTGTATGTCCTCACATGGTGGAACATCTCCTTGTGGGTATACGCCAACATGAAGACATGCAGGTCTCCATCTTAAATGCTCGGCTTTCGCCGATGATCTTTTGGTTTATATCTCCCAGCCACGACAGTCCCCTCCAGCACTTACCCTGCTGATGGCTGTCCCATGGATCCACACCTCGTACAGACACTCTTCCATTTGTCACCAAACACTTAGCACAAAATATGCAAGCTTTATCTGCCCTCCTCCTCACTGTTTACGAGGGATGGACCATTGACTCCTGTCCTAGGTAATTTTGATTTCATTCTGGCCCTGTCCTCTCTCCTCCTTCCTTACATTTAGTAGGAGCAAACCAGCTACCATTCGGGGGACGCTGGGCGCAGCCTCTTTGCTGATGTATGAGAGCCTGGTTCCAAAATCTCAGCAATCTCCCAGAATGTCTTTTAAATACCATCAACTGAAGACTTTCTTTATATCTAACAAGTCTTCCCTTGCTCTCTACAGACCTTTGACACATTTCAAGGAACTTTGTGTCGCTAAGAGCCCTCCTTGAGGGTGATCTCTGTTATACAGTACAGACCAAAAGTTTGGACACACCTTCTCATTCAAAGAGTTTTCTTTATTTTCATGACTATGAAAATTGTAGATTCACACTGAAGGCATCAAAACTATGAATTAACACATGTGGAATTATATACATAACAAAAAAGTGTGAAACAACTGAAAATTTGTCATATTCTAGGTTCTTCAAAGTAGCCACCTTTTGCTTTGATTACTGCTTTGCACACTCTTGGCATTCTCTTGATGAGCGTCAAGAGGTAGTCACCTGAAATGGTCTTCCAACAGTCTTGAAGGAGTTCCCAGAGATGCTTAGCACTTGTTGGCCCTTTTGCCTTCACTCTGCGGTCCAGCTCACCCCAAACCATCTCGATTGGGTTGAGGTCTGGTGACTGTGGAGGCCAGGTCATCTGGCGCAGTAGCCCATCACTCTCCTTCATGGTCAAATAGCCCTTACACAACCTGGAGGTGTGTTTGGGGTCATTGTCCTGTTGAAAAATAAATGATGGTACAACTAAACGCAAACCGGATGGAATAGCATGCCGCTGCAAGATGCTGTGGTAGCCATGCTGGTTCAGCATGCCTTCAATTTTGAATAAATCCCCAACAGTGTCACCAGCAAAGCACCCCCACACCATCAAACCTCCTCCTCCTCCATGCTTCACGGTGGGAACCAGGCATGTAGAGTCCATCCGTTCACCTTTTCTGCGTCGCACAAAGACACAGTGGTTGGAACCAAAGATCTCAAATTTGGACTCATCAGACCAAAGCACAGATTTCCACTGGTCTAATGTCCATTCCTTGTGTTCTTTAGCCCAAACAAGTCTCTTCTGCTTGTTGACTGTCCTTAGCAGTGGTTTCCTAGCAGATATTCTACCATGAAGGCCTGATTCACACAGTCTCCTCTTAACAGTTGTTCTAGAGATGTGTCTGCTGCTAGAACTCTGTGTGGCATTGACCTGGTCTTTAATCTGAGCTGCTGTTAACCTGCGATTTCTGAGGCTGGTGACTCGGATGAACTTATCCTCCGCAGCAGAGGTGACTCTTGGTCTTCCTTTCCAGGGGCGGTCCGCATGTGAGCCAGTTTCTTTGTTGCGCTTGATGGTTTTTGTGACTGCACTTGGGGACACTTTCAAAGTTTTCCCAATTTTTCGGACTGACTGACCTTCATTTCCTAAAGTAATGATGGCCACTCGTTTTTCTTTACTTAGCTGCTTTTTTCTTGCCATAATACAACAACAGTCTATTCAACAGGACTATAAGCTGTGTATCCACCTGACTTCTCCACAACGCAATTGATGGTCCCAACCCCATTTATAAGGCAAGAAATCCACTTATTAAACCTGACCGGGCACACATGTGAAGTGAAAACCATTTCAGGTGACTACCTCTTGAAGCGCATCAAGAGAATGCCAAGAGTGTGCAAAGCAGTAATCAAAGCAAAAGGTGGCTACTTTGAAGAACCTAGAATATGACATATTTTCAGTTGTTTCATACTTTTTTTGTTATGTATATAATTCCACGTGTTAATTCATAGTTTTGATGCCTTCAGTGTGAATCTACAATTTTCATAGTCATGAAAATAAAGAAAACTCTTTGAATGAGGTGTGTCCGAACCTTTGGTCTGTACTGTACATGGTTTGGTCCTAGACTCTCAAGGGTTGCAACCCCCCTCTTTTACATTGGGTTGTGAGATAGAACTTCATCGATATTTCCAAACAACAGTATGGCATAAGGCCTTCACTCTCTGTCATAAAGTATCCGTCTCTAGAGTTGAGCGAACTTCTGTTTTAAGTTCGTTTTCCAAAGTTCGGGTTCGGGTTATTCAAGCATCCTGTTATGGATTCCGCTACTACGGACCATAACAGCATTTGGAATCCATAAGGGGATTCTTCAGTGAACCCGAACCTTGGACAACACGGAGGACCTGGGGTGACGTCACCGTCATGTGATCAGTGCAGGGGGCGTGGCTCAGTACTGGATTAGATAAGAGGTGGCAGCCTACGACCTCTTATCCAATCCAGTACTGAGCCACGCCCCCTGCACTGATCACATGACGGTGACGTCACCCCAGGTCCTTCACCCCGTGTTCCAAATGCCGTTATGGTCTGTGGTAGCGGAATCCATAACGGGATGCTTGGATAACCCGAACCTTGGAAAACGAACTTAAAACAGAAGTTCGCTCAACTCTATCCGTCTCATGTAAGGCCCAAGAAAAATATACACGCATTAAGCTCCCCCTAGTGGTGGCTGCTTGTAAACACAAGTTTATCCTAAAAGGAAAGCCGAGCTAGACTACTCCCCATGGCCTCCATAGCCACGCCATTAGGTCTGTGCCTAGCATTACAGCAGGCATCCTCAAACTGCGGCCCTCCAGCTGTTGCAAAACTACAACTCCCAGCATGCCCGAACATCCTACAGGTATCAGCCTACAGCAGGGCATTGTGGGAGTTGTAGTTTTACAACAGCTGGAGGGCCGCAGTTTGAGGATGCCTGCATTACAGGAATGGAGCACTCATGACCTTTTTTTTCCCTCTCATTCAAATGTTTGAGACCAGTATAGCAGGTACAAGAATATACAATGTAGGGTAACAAAACAGAATGTATACATGCTTGCAGTATCAAAATACTGGTGATCCTTGAATACAGTGTTATGTCTATGACCTGTCAGCCAGGTCTCATGAATAGGCGTGAGGAGAACCTCAGAGGGCTAACGAGATGGTATAGGTGGTATAAAGACCCAACGGGATGGTATAGGGTCCCGGCCCTTCTGCATTGCACTTTCCCGGCGGACTCAGACCACTGCTGGCGTTGTGGACTGGAGGAGGGGACCATGTCCCATATCTGGTGGAAGTGTTCTGTTCTCCAATCTTTTTGGTGTAAAGTGATATTCCTCATTCAGATAATCACAGGGATAGTGATCGAAAATGACCCTGTCCCCTCATCGCTATGCATGCTCCCTATTGCTATAGGTTATCAAACTAGGGAACCAAGTCAGATTCCTGGTTCTGGCACCAAAAACTATAATTCCTCGCCTATGGAAGAGTGTCTGACCTCCCACCATTTTGAAGTGGTTTCAAGAAATTTTCCATCTGCAAAGGATGGAAGAACTGACAGCGGACTCCAATTCCTCCTCTGAAACTTATAATACTACTGGGAGGCCTTGGATAGATTTCCTGGCCACCCCGGAGTATCTTTCCAACACTTCAAATCTGGGACCCTCATTCCCCCCATGGTGATGGACCTTTCCTATCAGAAGCCTGATTGAGGAGCTGTGGGTGTCTGACCTTTTTTAGGGAACAAACCTCTATGATGATGGGGACGGAGGCACACCACATCTTACCATGTTATCTATGGAGCTAAAGCGGTACTTACCTTGAGAGGTTCACTTCTCTAGACTCATCCTCTCTTTGTCCAAGGATACTTTTACAGTAGTGATTTTTGCTGATCCGTCATGGATCTGCAAAAACGCTTCCGTTACAATAATACGACCGCTTGCATCCGTCATGAACGGATCCGGTTGTATTATGCCTTCTATAGACATGACGGATCCACCTTGAACACCATTGAAAGTCAATGGGGGACGGATCAGTTTTCTATTGTTCCAGAGAAAACGGATCCGTCCCCACTGACTTACATTGTGTATCAGGACGGATCCATTTGGCTCCACTTCGTCAGGCAGATAGCAAAACGCTGCAGGCAGCGATTTGGTGTCCGCCTCCAGAGCGGAATGGTGACTGAACTGATGTATTCTGAGCGGATCCTTTTCCATTGAGAATGCATTAGGGAAAAACGGATACGTTTTGGACCGCTTGTGAGAGCCCTGAACGGATCTCACAAATGGAAAGCCAAAACGCTAGTGTGAAAGTACCCTTACCTCCAGACTAGTTATTTCTTTTCTTTCATTGTCCTCTTGCTCTGAGGCTCTCCTCACACCTTTTCATGAGACCTGGCTGACAGGTCATTGACATAACACTGTATTTAAAGATCCACCACTAGGGGGAGCTTAATGCGTGTATATTTTTAAAGCACTACAACAGGGTTACCAAGGCATTCTTCCAAGTGGTGACTGCACACAGCCAGAATTATATAACTTACATCTATGGTTGAGTTAGAAGAAGCAGCGTTCTAATCCCAATAAAGATATATTATGAAATCAAACATATACAATTTTAGTTGCAATAGCTCGTTTTTCCCCGCCTCGGCCCCTTGCGGGGTTGTGCCTATTCAGAGTTTTACTATTGGGCTGTATGATTCTTGTTTATGCCCCTGCATACTGTTTGCAATGATCAGTTTTCTCAGCACAGATGTAGATCAAGGCCTTGATATATGGAACACTTGGCCTGTTTTTTCTAATTTGATATGCACCTTCATTCTCATACTGCTATATATACACACACTGTAAATACACACACGAACGCTGCCTTATCACCACACAAATCATCCAGATCCCTGTGCATCATACTTGCTGCTTACCAGTTTGGCCAAATACCACATCTTGTCCATGCTGTACTTTATCTGCCTGCGGCAATGGTGAATTTCCTATGGAAGGAAAAAAAAAAAAAAAGTATATAAAACCGAAACACTGGCCAGGGCTTGGTGTTAATAAGAACACACTGATTCCTAATGCACATCAGGAGACTCAAAATTTGTTGCAGCAAAAGTTATTTATGCCTATCCCACCAGGATACAGGTAAAGCAGTGAACAAATATCTGCAAAAATATAAAATTATCAAGGCTGTGGAGTCTGGACGCCAAACGTACAACGGATTCCTCTATTTTTATACACTTCAACTAGGGGTGGGCGATATGGCCTAAAATCTATATTGCGATATAATTTTAAGCATGTGCGATATGCGATATATATCGCGATATATTGTTTTCTATATTGGGGGGGGGGGTTAAGTTTTTTTTTTTTTTTTCTGCGTTTTTCACGCAGCCCTAACCCCACAGAAGTGAATGGGGCTGCGTGGAAAATGCATTGCATCCGCAAGCAAGTGCGGGTGCGTTGCGTTTTTCACTGATGGTTGCTAGGAGATGTTGTTTGTAAACCTTCAGTTTTTTATCACGCGCGTGAAAAACGCATCAAAACGCATTGCACCCGCGCAGAAAAAACTGAACAACTGAACGCAATCGCAGGCAAAACTGAATGGCTTTGCCTGTGAAATCGCACAGTTTTCACTGAACGCATCCGCAACGCATCCGGACCTAATCCGGACACGCTCGTGTGAAAGAGGCCTTAGCCTCCTTAAGGGCTAGATGTACCCCCCATCATGTGCCCCCCAGCCTCTCACTCTTATCAGCCCCCTCTGGTAACTCAAACCCT
Organism: Bufotes viridis; assembly: GCA_033119425.1. Lineage (NCBI taxonomy): Eukaryota > Metazoa > Chordata > Amphibia > Anura > Bufonidae > Bufotes > Bufotes viridis. The sequence goes on along the minus strand of CM065590.1, from coordinate 413,320,620 downwards.
CCCTCCCTCCCCAGTATTAATCATTGGTGGCAGGGGCCCCCTTCCCCCGCGCATCATTGGTGGCAGCAGCAGTTCCGATCGGAGTCCCAACAGTGTAATGCTGGGGCTCCGATCGGTTACCATGGCAGCCAGGACGCTACTGAAGTCCTGGCTGCCATGGTATGTAAGTGAGCAGCATTATATTCACGTGCGCTCCTTCTTCTGTCTGTGCAGCCCTTTGCTAATGCTTAAAGCATTAGCAATGCGCTGCACAGATCTATGAGAAGGAGCGCCCGGCGGCCACCGCGCACGCGAGTATAATGCTGCTCACTTACATACCATGGCAGCCAGGACTTCAGTAGCGTCCTGGCTGCCATGGTAACCGATCGGAGCCCCAGCATTACACTGTTGGGACTCCGATCGGAATTGCCGCTCAAGGTCATATCGCGGTCCGGCAATATAGGCAATATGCACAAAATCCATATCGTGGCACAAATTTATATCGCATATCGCCTATATCGTCCACCCCTAACTTCAACCACCCAAAACTGGCTGCGGCTCCATAGCTCTGCTAATTATCACCGTTTTTTTAAGGCCTTAGGTTGACATATATACTGTTATGTTAAATATGAAATGTTCCTAAACCCCTATAAAAATTATATATGCAACAAACTACACATTTAATAAATTAATTATATGGTACAATATTAACCTCTTCCCAACATCTGCTGTACATAAACGGTGAATGTTTGATCTTTAAAGATGGCGCCCATTCAAAAGCTAAGCCTGCCGTTTTACACAGGAGACACCCAGTGTCGAGTCTGTGATTGGAGACGACTCCAACTATGGACATTCAACCCCCCCCCTCCAGATGCTGTGGTTAACTGTGACCATGCCACAGGCTTTCTGAAGGCTCCGAGGACGGTATGTGTTATTTTGGGAAATTTAATAAAATTTCTTTTTTTTCTTTTTTACTTGAAACAATATATGTATTTTTTTTTATTATGAAAAACACTTTTTTCCTCCCACTCTGGGACTTCAACTTCTGCGGTCTGATCCCTTCTGCAATGTATTACAATACAACCTGTATTTTAATATATTGCATGTCAGCTTGTACGCTGACAGCCTGTCTGTGAAATCTGGAGGGCTGGATCTCACAGGCTTCCGTAGAAGGCAAGCCCCGATGCCTATGAAGGTATCGGGCTTGCCTTCTCTGCCATTGGGTCCCTGCCACTGCAGCGCGATCAGCTTTGACTGTGGTATACAAGGGGTTAATATGCCAGCATTGCTGTTTTCACCGATGCCAGCATATGCAGCAGGGGCCCGGCTGTCAGTGACTGCCGGGTCCGTGCCGATGATCGGACGTGCGCAGCTTCTGCACCTGTTCGATTAGCCCGCCGTACATGTACGGCGATGGTCCTTAACCGCTACAGGACCGCCTAACGCAGGGATGCGTCCTGCGGGCGGCCCTGTAGCTCTGTTCCGACGCATCGGCGCGTCATCTCGCGAGAGGCGAGATTTCCTGTGAACGCGCGCGCGAAGCGCGGCACAGCAGTTCGGCTACAGCCTGCCAGCGATGATCCATCGCTGGCAGGCTGTAGATGCGAATAAAATCGCATCAAACTGCTATATCAGACGCTGTTTTATGAACAGCGTCTGATATAGCTGCTACCTGGTCCTCTGGTGGTCCCATTTACTGGGATCGACCACCAGAGGACCAGGTAACTACAGTAAAGTTGCACCAAACACTACACTAACCCCCCACCCCCTCACCTATTAACCCCTTGATCACCCCATCTAGACCCCTGATCACCCCCTGTCATTGATCACACCCCTTGTAAGGCTCCATTCAGACGTCCATATGTGTTTTGCGGATCCGTGGATTCACAGATCTGTGGATTCACGGATCCGCGGATCCGATCCGCGGATCCGATCCGCGGATCCGATCCGCGGATCCGATCCGCAGATCCGATCCGCAGATCCGATCCGCAGATCCGATCCGCAGATCCGATCCGCAGATCCGATCCGCAGATCCGATCCGCAGATCCGATCCGCCAGATCCGATCCGCGAGATCCGATCCGCGGATCCGATCCGCAGATCCGATCCGCGAGATCCGATCCGCCAGATCCGATCCGCAGATCCGATCCGCGAGATCCGATCCGCAGATCCGATCCGCGAATCCGATCCGCGAATCCGATCCGCAGATCCGATCCGCGAGATCCGATCCGCAGATCCGATCCGCGAGATCCGATCCGCGAGATCCGATCCGCAGATCCGATCCGCAGATCCGATCCGCAGATCCGATCCGCAGATCCGATCCGCAGATCCGATCCGCAGATCCGATCCGCAGATCCGATCCGCAGATCCGATCCGCAGATCCGATCCGCAGATCCGATCCGCAGATCCGATCCGCAGATCCTCAAAACACGGACACCGGCAATGTGCTTTCCGCATTTTGCAGATCCGCACATTGCCAGAACTATATAGAAAATGCTTTTTCTTGTACGCAATTGCGGACAAGAAAAGGACATGTTCTATATTTTTGCAGAACGGAAGTGCAGACCCGGAAGCGCGGATCCGTAATTCCGGATCCGAGCGGGACAAAGTCTGTCCCCATAGAAATGAATGGGTCCGCAATTCCGTTCCGCAAACAGAATTGCGGACGTGTGAATGGGGCATAAGGGTCCCCTATCACCGCCAGTTAGTTAGCTACTTACTAGTAAGTTAGTTAGCGCCCAGCCCACTGCACCGCAGTCACTGATTTTGGCAGAGATTTTTGGACAGTATAAATACCCCACATGTGACCCCATTTTGGAAAGAAGACACCCCTAGGTATTCTGTGAGGGGCATGGTGAGTCCACAGAATTTTTATTTTTTGGCACAAGTCAGCGGAAATTGTTTTTTTTATTTTATTTTTTACAAAGTCTCATATTCCACTAACTTGTGACAAAAATAAAATTTTACATGAACTCACCATACCCCTCACAGAATACCTTGGGGTGTCTTCTTTCCAAAATGGGGTCACATGTGGGGTATTTATACTGTCCTGGCATTTTAGGGGCCCCTAAAGCGTGAGAAGAAGTCTGGAATCCAAATGCGTAAAAATGCCCTGTGAAATCCTAAAGGTACTCATTGGTTTTAGGGCCCCTTTGCGCACCAAGCTGCAAAAAGTGGCACACATGTGGTATCGCCGTACTCAGGAGAAGTAGGGCAATGTGTTTTGTGGTGTATTTTTATATATACCCATACTTTGTGTGAAAAATATCTCTGTAAACGACAACTTTTAAAAATTTTTATACAAAGTTGACAATTTACAGAGATATTTCTCTCACCCAACATGGGTGTATGTAAAAATACACCCCAAAACACATTGCCCTACTTCTCCTGAGTACGGCGATACTACATGAGTGACACTTTTGCAGCCTGTGCAAAGGGCCCAAATTCCAACGAGTACCTTTAGGTTTACATGGCGGCTCACAATTAGCCCCGCCCAAAATGCCAGAACAGTAAACACACCCCACAAATGACCCCATTTCGGAAAGTAGACACCCCAAGGTATTCACTGAGGGGCATAGTGAGTCCGTCTGAGATTTTTCTTTTTTGCCAGAAGTTATCAGAAATTGAAACTTTTTTTTTTTTTCTCAGAAAGTGTCATTTTCCGCTAACTTGTGAAAAAAATGAAATGATACATGAACTCACCATGCCCCCGTGAATACTTTGGGGTGTCTTCTTTCTAAAATGGTGTGATTTGGGGGGTATTTATACTATCCTGACATTCTAGCACCTGAAGAAACATGACAGGTGCTCAGAAAGTCAGACCTGCTTCAAAATGCCGAAATTCACTTTTTTGCACCATAGTTTGTAAACGCTATAACTTTTACCCAAACCAATAAATATAAACTTATTGGATTTTTTTTTATCAAAGACATGTAGAACAATAAATTTAGAGAAAAATTTATATAGAAATGTAGTTTTTTAAAAAAAATTTTACAACAGAAAGTGAAAAATGTCATTTTTTTGCAAAAATTTCGGTCATTTTTGATTAATAGCAAAAAAAGGAAAAATGTCAGCAACAATGAAATACCACCAAATGAAAGCTCTATTAGTGAGAAGAAAAGGAGGTAAAATTCATTTGGGTGGTAAGTTGCATGACGGAGCAATAAACGGTGAAAGTAGTGTAGTGCGGAATTGTAAAAAGTAGCCTGGTCATTAAGGGTGTTTAAGCTAGGGGGGCTGATGTGGTTAAAGAGGTTCTCTAGGAATTAAAAAAATGAAAATAGTTAAATATTATTTTATAATAAATATATTCACAAATACCTTTCAGTAGTTATAATGGCTCATTTTGTCTGGGGAGCAATCATTAGGAGAAATAAAATGGCCGCCATCCTATTAGTACACACAAAACCCGACCTAATCACACAGCCGGACAAGTTACTTCACAGCACTGAGGTAAAGAGCTGCCTCATCATCCTCTCTGCGTGTCAGGAATAATGATCCTGAATACAGGTGAATCTCTGTCAGAATGGAGAAGATGAGGAGATATGAGAGGAGGGTGAGGTGTGGCTAATGAGCAGCAGCACTTCTATGCAGTCTCCATTACCATGTCCTGCCCGTCCTCTCTGTACTTCATGTCTCCTCATTAACTAAATTCCACAGAGATTCAGCTAAAGTTCTTATCATAATCCCTGACAAGTAGAGAGGAGGAGGAGGATGAAGCATCTCTTTACCTCAGTGTTGTGAAGTAACTTGTCCTCATGTGTGACCAGGACAGGTTTTGTGTGAACTAATGGGACAGCGGCCATTTTGTTTTCCCTGAAGATTGCTCAGTCCCCAGACAAAAAACGAGCCATTATAAATAATGAAAAGGTATTTGAGAATATACTCATAACAAAGTAAAATTTCTTAATTCCCGGAGAACCCCTTTAAGTCACATCCACCAGCGCTGTACTTGTATGGTGGGGGTCCTTAAGGGGTTAAGTGGTATCCAAATGCAGAGGTCGCAATAAATCTTGGACAGGTGTCAGAGATAGGCCCTATTCACACGTCCGTAGTGTTTATGGATTCGCAAATTGCGGATCCATAAACACACCCGGCCGGCAGCCCCATAGAAATGTCTATTCTTGTCCGCAATTGCGGGCAAGAATAGGACATGCTCTACTTTTTTGCGGAGCTGCGGCCATAAGATTGGCGGCGCGCTCCGCAAAAACTGATGCGGAGAGCACAGTGTGTGCTCTCCGCATCGTTCCGTGCCCCATTAACAGTCAATGGGTCCGCATGTATTCCGCAGAATTGCGGAATACATGCGGACGACATTGCGGACGTGTGAATAGGGCCATACCTGTGCAAGCAATTTTATGCTCTGCAAAAAGTCTCAAGTGTATTTCTACGCAATTTTTTGGTCCAGAGCTCTGGATCAGCGCAGCAGTGTTTCTAACTGGGGGAGCAGTTCCTCTGCATGTGGTTCGCAGCAAGCAGCTATCCCCAGCAAAAATGCATACAATGGAGGATGCCGGCGCAAACCACATGCTACCCCAGTTAGGAACACGCAACAGTGTTTGGGGTTTGAGCAGTTCCACCCATTTAGGCCACGTTTATTTCTGTGATTTTTGTCTTATATGTATTGAATGTGCCCTTGCGTATGTCTGGTAACATTCGGCTGCACCAGTAGCCTGTGCCACATGGTCTGTTGTAGGTGCGGCTTGCGGCCTCAGTTTTCTCCCATTGCATTGTTGGTCCTGCAGTGCAGGTGAGTGGGATTGGGGCTGTGAGCTGGACAGCACCTTTCAGACCCTGTTCACACACCATAGGTAGTCTAGTGGTAGGACCCCATGCCATGCTGACAAACCTTGACGTGGTGCATGAAGGGGCTCCGATATGTTCCTGACTGGAAGATATTGGCAAAAGTCCCAGCTTTTAACATCAGCTTGAGGGACTAGCCAGTGTTGTCAGTTGCTTATCATTGTGGTGCACCCTTCTTTTCAATGATTTATGTGTTTATATATTTTTATCCGCACCTGTTTTATTTTGTGTAGGATGTTTTTGTGGTGCATGTGCTTTACTCCGGCATCCTCCATTGTATGCATTTTTTGCTGGGGATAGCCGCTTGCTGCGAACCACATGCGGAGGGGTTGGAGCAGTTCCTCCCATTTAGGCCATGTTTATTTCAGTGTTTTATGTTAAAGATAATACAACTGGATGCGTTCATAACGGATGCAGATGGTTGTATTATCAGTAACAGAAGCGTTTTTGCTGATCCCTGCCGGAGCCAGCAAAAACGATAATGTGAAGGTAGCCTTATTTAGCCCTGTGAACATTAACCTCTTAAGGACGAAGGGCGTACATGTACGCCCTTCGTCCGCACTTTAAAGATGGCGCCCGATGGCGCATGAGCTGCGGGTAAACGCTTGATTCATCAAGCTGACACCCGCAGCTCATGTCCGTGACCGGCAGCGATGCCGATTGCGGACATTTAACCCCTCAGATGCCGTGGTCAATCCTGACCACGGCATCTGATCGCGCAAAAAACGAAAGTTTCACTTTCGGTTTGTGCTCCGGCTCCCCTGATGGCCACAAGGGGGAGCCGGAGCATACATGTAGTAGCCTAGGTTTCTGTGAATGAAACCTAGGTTACTACATAGTATTCCTATGGAGCCTATGACTGTAATAGGCTCCATAGAAAATATGCGATTTTCTCATATATTCCAATGTTATTGCATTGGAATATATGAGAATAGAAATCTGATGATTGCATCTTATAGTTCCCTGTGGGAACTATAAGAAAGTGGTAAAAAAAAAAAAAAAAAAGTTTAAAAAATTAAAATAAAATAAAAAAAAATATAAAAATTCAAATCACCCCCCTTTCCCCAAAATGAAAATAAAATAAAAAAATAAAAAAATTACACATAATGGGTGTCGCAATGTGCGAAAACGCCCATACTATAATAATATTAAAAAATATTCACCATACGGTAAACATAAAAACGGAAAAAAGCGTCCAAATGGCTAATTCGCCATTTTTGGACGCTTCATTTCCTAAAAAAAAAAATGAATAAAAAGTGATCAAAACATCATACGCACCCCATAATGGTATCAATTAAAAGTTCAGATTGCCCCACAAAAAATGAGCCCCTACACTGCTCCGTACGCATAATTACAAAAAAGTTATAGGGGGTCAAAACATGGCGACAAAAAAATAAAATAAAAAAAATGGCCACTTTTAATTTTTTTTTTCACTATCAAAACGCAAGAAAAACTATACATATTTGGTATTGCCGGATTCATACTGACCTGAAGAAAAAAATTAACCAGTCAGTTTTATCGCAAATCGAACGTTGCAATTTAAAAACCCGTAAAACTGTGGTGAAATTGCTTTTTTTTTGCAATTTCACCCCATTTGGAATTTTTTTCCCGTTTCCCACTACATTACATGCAAAAATAAATGGTAGCGTTAAAAAGTACAACTTGCCCCGCAAAAAACAAGCCGTCATATGGCTATGTGAGCGGAAATATAAAAATGTTATGGCTTTTGGAAGGCAGGGAGCGCAAAACAAAAACGCAAAAATCCCAAAACCCCCGGTCCTTAAGGGGTTAAAAAGATAAATTAGTAAGTCCCATGTATGCCAAAATGATTTTAACAAAAATATCATACCCCGAAAAAATAAGCCACATGTGGCTACATTGGCGGAAAAATGAACAAAATAAATATGGCTCTTGGAACGCGGCTACATAAGACATGCTATTATTGCACAAAAGTACTTAAAAGCACATAAAACTATACATATTTAGTATTGAGGAAATCGTACCGACCCTGATCAAACACTGATGTGCGAGTAAAGCCTAAAGCAGTGTCCAGAAAATCATTAACATCCATCCACTACATGGTTTTGAGACTGAGCTGGTATACGTCTCAGCACTAAGATTGACTGGTATGAACTTAACACGGTTCTCCGGGAATTAAGAAAATAAAAATACTCAAGTATTACTTCATTCTAAATATATTCACAAATACCTTACATTAGTTATAATGGCTCGTTTTGTCTGGGGAGCAATCATTGGGGGAAATACAATGGCTGCTGTTGTATTAGTACACACAAAACCTGTCCTAATCACACTGAGCTAAAAAGCTGCCTCAGCCTCCTCTCCTACTTGTCAGGGATTATGATCCTGAATACAGATAAGAACTTTAGCTGAATCTCTGTAGGAATGTAGTTCATGAGCAGATGTGGCTAATAGGCAGCAGCTCTTGTATGCAGTCTCTATAACCACAGCCACACATTACCACAGTTTGTCCTGTCCGTCCTCTCTGTACTGCATGTCTCCTCATGAGCTAAATTCCTACAGAGATTCAGCTAAAGTTCTTATCCGCTGTATTCAGGATCAAGTACGAGAGGAGGATGAGGCAGCTCTTTACCGTAGTGTTGTGAAGTAACTTGTCCTCCTGTGTGATTAGGACAGGTTTTGTGTGTACTAACAGGACGGCGGCCATTTTGTTTCTCCTAATGATTGCACCCCAGACAAAACGAGCCATTTTAACTAATGAACGGTATTTGGAAATAGATTTATAATAAAGTAATATTTACGCATTTTCATTTTCTTAATTCCCAGAGAACCCGTTTAACTGCACGTTTTATACCTGCTCTGGACCCCCAGTATTGCATTTTTTATTGTGTGTGTGTGCTTGTATTGAGGCACTATTATAGGCTAGCATAACACAAAACCGGACTCACCGCGGGTCTCCGAGGCTCATCAGGCAGTTGAGGGGGGTAGACGACTTTGTTCTTCCTCTCCCAGTTTTGTCTCTCCAGGGCGGCGGTGGTATGGATACTGCTTTGAGATAGGACGGTGCTGGCAGCTGTCAAGCTAAAATACTACAAAGTCACTGTGCAATAAGGTCAGTGTACGTTGTTCAATTAGTTTAATATAAAATTCAAGTAAGGGTACTTTCACATTAGCGGCAGGGGAGTCCGTCAGGCTGTTTCCCGCGGTTGAACAGCCTGTCGGATTCGTCCTGCCGCTCCGTCCCCATTGACTATAAAGGGGGCAGAGTTGCGGCGGCAGCAACATGCAGTACTTTTAGTCCGCGGTCCTCTCACCGTGCGCTGCTGTGCTGCCACCGGAACTCCGCCCCTGCCCCCCATTATAGTCAATAGGGACGGAGTGGCAGTCCGTGGGCACACATGAACTAGGGTTGGGCTATATCAAAAATATTGCCACGATAACGATATTAAGAAATGTATCGCAATAACGATATATATCACGATAAATGCCCATTTAGAAGAAAAAAAAACACTTGGAGACATTATACTGCATGGGGGCAGCCACAAGGAGACGTTATACTGCATGGGGGCAGGCACAAGGAGACGTTATGCTGTATGGGGGCAGGCACAAGGAGACGTTATGCTGTATGGGGGCAGGCACAAGGAGACGTTATGCTGTATGGGGGCAGGCACAAGGAGACGTTATGCTGTATGGGGGCAGGCACAAGGAGACGTTATGCTGTATGGGGGCAGGCACAAGGAGACGTTATACTGTATGGGGCAGGCACAAGGAGACGTTATGCTGTATGGGGGCAGGCACAAGGAGACGTTATACTGTATGGGGGCAGGCACAAGGAGACGTTATACTGTATGGGGCAGGCACAAGGAGACGTTATACTGTATGGGGGCAGGCACAAGGAGACGTTATACTGTATGGGGGCAGGCACAAGGAGACGTTATACTGTATGGGGGCAGGCACAAGGAGACGTTATACTGTATGGGGGCAGGCACAAGGAGACGTTATACTGTATGGGGGCAGGCACAAGGAGACGTTATACTGTATGGGGGCAGGCACAAGGAGACGTTATACTGTATGGGGGCAGGCACAAGGAGACGTTATACTGTATGGGGGCAGGCACAAGGAGACGTTATACTGTATGGGGGCAGGCACAAGGAGACGTTATACTGTATGGGGGCAGGCACAAGGAGACGTTATACTGTATGGGGGCAGATGCAAGGAGACGTTATAATGTATGGGGGCAGATGCAAGGAGACGTTATAATGTATGGGGGCAGATGCAAGGAGACGTTATACTGTATGGGGGCAGATGCAAGGAGACGTTATACTGTATGGGGGCAGATGCAAGGAGACGTTATACTGTATGGGGCAGCCACAAGGAGACATTATACTGTATGAGGGTCCACAAGGAAACGCTATACTGGAGGGCCACAAGGAGACATTATACTGTATGGGGGCAGATGCAAGGAGACGTTATACTGTATGGGGCAGCCACAAGGAGACGTTATACTGTATGGGGGCCACAAGGAGACATTATACTGTATAGGGGCCACAAGGAGACATTATACTGTATGGGGGCAGCCACAAGGAGACATTATACTGTATGGGGGCAGCCACAAGGAGACATTATACTGTATGGGGGCAGCCACAAGGAGACATTATACTGTATGGGGGCAGCCACAAGGAGACATTATACTGTATGGGGGCAGCCACAAGGAGACATTATACTGTATGGGGGCAGCCACAAGGAGACGTTATACTGTATGGGGGCAGCCACAAGGAGACGTTATACTGTATGGGGGCAGCCACAAGGAGACGTTATACTGTATGGGGGCAGCCACAAGGAGACGTTATACTGTATGGGGGCAGCCACAAGGAGACGTTATACTGTATGGGGGCAGCCACAAGGAGACATTATAATGAATAGGGGCAGCCATAAGGTGAAATTATACTGAATGGGGGCAGATGCATGAAGACGTTATACTGTGTGAGGGCCACAAGGTGACATTATAACCCCTTTCCCAAATCAGTATAATGTCTCCTTGTCGCCCCATAAAGTATACAGTAATGTCTCCTTATTGGTCCAGTATAGGGGCCACAGGGAGACATTATAGTGGGGGGCTTCTACTGCTGGGCCTCCTGACAGGTATATTCTCCATCACCTTCTAGTGTGTAGAGAAGCCCTGTGCAGGGGCTACAGCTGGGGCCTAGGAGGAGAGGGCCACTATCTTTTACCTGCTTCTCCCTCCTTGGACAGTGGCAGGCCAGGATCTGGAGAACTCCCTGAGAGACCTGCATGGCCTCCCTCACTTGCTGCCCCAGGGTCTCCAGTGCCCCCAGCTTTTTCAGGCCCTTCTATGCACTCCAGGATGCGGCTGCAGTAGGTAAGGGGCCGCTCTGTGCCCGCAGGTCCCGGGCTTTGTGTCATTTCGGGGGGTGGAGTCATGGCAAGTAGGAGAAAGCAGGAGGCAGCCGCTGCGGGGACCAACATTTCCTTTGTGCAGGCGCAGTATATGGACGTTTTAGGAGCGGTTGGCACACGTGCGACCGCTCCTATGATGTCATTAAATACCGCAGTTATTAGGAAACTGTGATATCGCCATATCGCAGTTTCTTAATACCGCGGTATATCGCAGACACCGGTATATTGCCCAACCCTAAAGTGAACTAGCGGCAGGACGGATACGACAGGCTGTTCACCCGCCGGAACAGCCTGACGGACTCCCCTGCCGCTGGTGTGGAACTAGCCTAACCTACAAACGCTGGGTTAAAGTTGAAGCCCATGGCCTAAACCAGGCATGCTCAACCTGCGGCCCTCCAGCTGTTGCAAAACTACAACTCCCATCATTCCCAGACAGCCTACAGCTATCAGCCTACAGAAGGGCATGGTGGGAGTTGTAGTTTAACAACAGCTGGAGGACCCCAGGTTGAGCATCCCTGGTCTAAACAATAAAGAAGCCCAAAGGTTTGCATTCACTGACTGCAAACAGATGTTGAAATCAATGATCCATTGAAGAACAATATACATTAGAGAGTTGTAGAACATCACCACACAATAAATATGAGTGCCATATAGAAGATACTTTTGAGAATACTTTATATATACTATACAGCGAGACCACACATACAGATGGCTTACAGTGGACTATGGGACACATTTACTAAGGGCTCATTCACACGACCTATTGATATAGGTTATCAATTTCGAAGTCCTGGAAAAACCCTCTAAGGGTACTTTCACACTTGCGGCAAACTTTTCCGGCATAGAGTTCCATCGTCGGTGCTCAATACCAGAAAAGAACTGATCAGTTTTATCCCAATGCATTCTGAATGAATAGAAATCCGTTCAGGATGCATCAGGATGTCATCAGTCACTGTCAGTCGTTTCGGACGGAAGAAATACCGCAGCATGCTGCGGTTTTATCTCCGTCCAAAATGCCGGATCCGGCATTAATTTCCATAGGAATGTATTAGTGCCGGATCCGGCATTAAGAAATTTATGAAGAACGGATCCGTCCTTCCGGTATGTGCATGCGCAGACCCTTAAACAAAAAAAATAATACAAGACGGATCCGCCTACAAATGCTTTCAGTTGTCGTGCGGTAAGACGGAATCCTCTGCCGCAAGTGTGAAAGTACCCTAAATGGATTGCCCCATGATGACAACTTATCCTATCCCATGGATGAGTATTAGTTCGGCGGGGGTCCGACCGCTGGGGTCCCTGCTGATAAAGAGAATGGGGGCCTGTGCTCCCCCATTTTAATGGAGAAGTGGTTAGGCATTTGGGCTGCCGCTGTATTCAGCTGGAAGATAGCCAAGTGCTTGTACTCTACTTTCTCCAGCAGCCCCATAGAGCTGAATGGACCGGTGGACATGCATATATATCTGCAGTTCCATTCAAATGGGATTTGGGGGGGTACTATTTCTCCTTGGCGAGAGAACACCTTAATCAAGGAGAAAAAGTACCCCCTCAAATCCTGACTTGGGCCTCTCACCCAGTTAAGGCCCCATTCACACGTCCGCAATTCTGTTCCGCATTTGCGGAACGGAATTGCGGACCCATTAGTTTCAATGGGGACAGATGATGTCCCAGCCGGGTCCGCAATTGCGTTCCCGAAAAAAAATAGAACATGTCCTATTCTTGTCCGCAATTGCGGACAAGAAAAGGCATTTTCTATGAGAGTGCCGGCGATGTTCGGTCCGCAAATTGCGGAACGCACATTGCCGATGTCCGTGTTTTGCGGATCCGCAAATTACACACGGACGTGTGAATGTAGCCTAACCCAGTGCTCTCTGCTATGCACTGATAAGGAGCAATCACCCTAAAACAGCTGTCTGCAGATGAGATGCTGGCTTATTTCATATCCGAGTCATGTCTCAAGGCCTATTCAAAGGGTCGAACATTGATTTATTGCATAGCTGCCTTACATCTGGTGGCATTAGAGGCGAAGCTTGCTGAGAGCTCCCTTGCATCCCTTTTTTCCTATTCAAATGGAAAGCACATGCCCCCACTGCCTTATAATGGAGTCAGTCAGATTATTGTTTGTTCTAGCATAAAAAAAAAAAAGTTCTGCAACTTTCTAATGTATGTTGTTTTTCATGTTTGTAGCTGAGGGTTTGTTACAATTGTATCCAGTCAAAACAACCTTCCATGAGGCCGAGTTCCCACCACCATTTCGTTTTCCTGTATTTTAAGCATCCGTTATTCTCAGTTATACACATTCTGCATATGTTTCAGCCATTTCCATCAGATCTGTTATTTTAGACAGACATAAATTACATTTTTCCATCTAAAATAATGGATCCCCGAGTTAAATGGCTAAAACGGATGCCCAATGTGCATAATGGATGCTTAAAATACAGCATCAGGTTTTTTTTTTGTTGCTGTTTTCTGTTCTTCTTACACAGATCAGAAAACGAAACAGTGATGTGAATCTGGTCTGAGCTCTAGAGCCAGCACTTTACCTGCACTGACACATCTCCCAGTCCTCAACCAGCATCGATCTTCCTCCTTCCCACACCTCTTCTTGTTCTCTGTCCTCGTTTGACAACATAACAGAAGTATTAGGCCCCTTTCAGAGGAGCGAGTGTCTCGCTGGGGACTAGCAGCGAGGCACCCGGCCCGAACTTTCAGCACTGAAAGAGTCGCATAGCATTATAGTGATTTATGATGTTAGGTAACTCTTACAGTTCTGGAATGGATAACACTGACAGCATTACGTCAGTGTTATCTAATACATTCCAGAACTGTAAGGGTTACATAGCATCATAAATCAATATAATGCCATGTGACCCCAGCAGTGCTGGAAGTTCAGGTCGGGTGCCTCGCTGAGAGTCCGCAGTGAGACACTCGCTCCTCTGAAAGGGGCCTTAGTCTACTGGCTCCTCTCTTCTCAACCGACTACTTGCAGTAGTGATCCTATTCCATCACACCTCCTCCAGTCCCTCTCCCCAGCTGCCATTAGTCACCTAACTGCAATATGTAACCTCTCTCTAACTAACTATAGACCTGTCTCTAATCTCCCCTTCATCTCTAAACTCCTGGAAGGCTTGGTCTATTGTCGCCTAGTAAGTTATCTTTCACAAATTCAACCCCTTACAATCTGCCTTTCGCCTTCTACACACTGCAGAAACTGCCCTTACCCAAAGTATCTAATGATCTCCTGACAAGGATAAGGAATGGCAACTACTCTGTACTGATTCTTCAGGATCTCTCTGCAGAATTTGACACTCAAGGCCTCAAGAACACTGCTTTGTCTGGGCTTTCTTCCTATCTCTCTGGTTGCACTTTCATTGCATCATTCACTGGCTTTACTTATTCTCCTCATCATCTTGCTGTTGGGGTTCCTCAGGGTTCAGTCCTAGACCCTCTTCTCTTTTTTCTCTACATAGCACCTACTGAACAGACCATGAGTAGAGATGAGCGAACTTTAAAAAAAAGTCCGGTGTTCGGCGTTCAGGTTGTGGTAAGTCGCGCATCCCGTTATGGATTCCACTATAGCGGCATACGGAATCCATAAGAGGCGGCTGCCAGCAACCCGAACTGTTGCACAGCCGAAGGACCTGGGGTGACGTCACTGTCATGTGATCAGTGCAGGGGGCGTGGCTCAGCACGGGATCAAATCCAGTGCTGAGCCACGCCCCCTGCACTGATCACATGACAGTGACGTCACCCCAGGTCCTTCTGCTGTTCAACAGTTCGGGTTGCTGGAAGCCGCCCCTTATGGATTCCATATGCCGCTATAGTGGAATCCATAGCGGGATGCGCGACTTACCACAACCCGAACGCCGGACTTTTTTTTAAAGTTCGCTCATCTCTAACCATGAGCAGATTTGGTATTAAGTACCATCCATGCTGATGTCACCCAACTATGTACCTCATCCATCACATCTGCATTACTACCACACCAGTGACTGTTTGTCCACTACCTCCATCATCATGTCCTCCCTCTATAT
Organism: Bufotes viridis; assembly: GCA_033119425.1. Taxonomy (NCBI): domain Eukaryota; kingdom Metazoa; phylum Chordata; class Amphibia; order Anura; family Bufonidae; genus Bufotes; species Bufotes viridis. The sequence goes on along the minus strand of CM065590.1, from coordinate 413,305,410 downwards.
CAGGAATGCTCAACCTGTGGCCCTCCAGCTGTTGTGAAACTACAACTCCCACCATGCTCTTCTGTAGGCTGATAGCTGTCCAGGAATGATGGGAGTTGTAGTTTTGCAACAGCTGGAGGGCCGCAGGTTGAGCATGCCTGCTCTATATGAAAGAGAGCCAAGCCGCGCTCTGGACAGCAAAGACACGGAGCATTAACATGATTGATAATGCTCATTGCCTCTCTGTGATCTTTTTACTGCAAAATCACGGTGACAACTTTATCTCACTGTGATTTTGTAGTAAAAAGGTCACAGAGAAGCAATGAGCATTATCAATCATGTTACTACTCCGTGTCTCTGCTGTCCTGAACAGGGCGTGATGTGAACGCATTGCACCCGCACTGAATCCGGACCCATTCATTTCTATGGGGCTGTGCACATGAGCGGTGATTTTCACACATCACTTCTGCGTTGCGTGAAAATCGCTGCATGCTCTATATTGTGCGTTTTTCACGTAAAGCAGGCCCCATAGAAGTGAACGGGGCAGCGGGAAAATCGCAAGCATCCGCAATCAAGTGCGGATGCAGTGCGATTTTCCCGCATAGTTGCTAAGAGATGGGACCCGATCTTTATTATTTTCCCTTATAGCATAGTTATAAAGGGAAAATAATAGCATTCTCAATAAAGAATGCTTAGTAAAATGTGGATGGAGGGGTTAAAAATAAAAAACTTAACTCACCTTAGCCACTTGATCGCGTACTTGCCGATCTCTCCACTCTTCTTCAAGCATTCGCAGCCGTCTAAAGGACCTGTGGTGACGTCACATGATCCAAGCACATGGTCCATCACCCTAGTGATGGACCATGTGATGAGCTCAGTGACCTCATTACAGGTCCTTTAGACGGCTGCTAATGCTTGAAGAAGAGAGAAGAGATCGGCAAGTACGCGATCAAGTGGCTAAGGTGAGTTAAGTTTTTTATTTTTAACCCCTCCATCCACATTTTACTAAGCATTCTGTAGTAAGAATGCTATTATTTTCCCTTATAACCATGCTATAAGGGAAAATAATAAAATCTACAGAATACTCTACCCGAAACCGGACTTCAGTGATGAAGTCCGGCTTCGGGTCTGGGTACCAAACATGCCGATTTTTCACACGCGCGTGCAAAACACATTACAACAGTTTGCACACGTGCGGAAAAAGTGCGCATTTTCCCGCAACGCACCCGCCTCTTATCCGGGCGTCAAACGTGACGCCCGTGTGAAAAAGGCTTTAGAGTTTCAGTTATTACCCGGTCATTCTGCGATGTCTATTTTGATTTGCACACGTTCCCTCTGCATTGTACAGCGCTGCGGAATATGATGGCGCTAGAGACTCGGGCTGCTGATGTAGTTAGCTCACAGACTTGTCTACACTGGATGCAACTGTAGCAAACTCTGAGCTGTGAGACGTATCGGATCTGTACGGGTTGTCAGATGCTGGATGTGCAAGTGGCAGAAAATGATAGAAAATGATAGTAAATGAGTCACAGTCTGAGCGACTCTGCGTTAGTGTAACTCACCCGCGTTGGATCCGGAAAAGTGACCGCCATACAGCTGTAAGAGACACGTTACATATGAATCCTTGTATGACACAGCCACACATGCACCGATAAATACTGACAAGTAGTAAGTGTGGCCCCTAAGTGATAAGCAGCACCTGATGCCGCTTATCTGCCCCCCCCCCCCATAACAATGATACTTTGCCCCCGCTCAGCTACCTTATAATACACCCGACTCTCTTTCCAGTAATCCCATCCAAGGACACTACAGTTAGTTTCTCCCCGGACTGGAATGGCTGATAACAGGGAACAATATACTGGGGGAGATTTTCAAACTGGTGTAAAAAGTAGAACTGGATTTACTGCCCATAGCAACCAATGAGATTTCACCTTACATTTTCCAAAACAGCTATGAAAAACGAAAGGTGGCGTCTAATTGGCTGCTATGGGCAACTGCATCAGGTTTCCTTTACAAATTTTGATCAAAGTGACAGATTCTGAATGTCAGAAAGGTCACACAAATACATGCAGGCAGCCATGTCTATGCACACACATGTCACCTTCCTTGTCATTTCTCAGCCTGACAGCCCGCTCCCACAGTGTCTGACATGGCTCCCCTGGAGTAGATATGGCCACTGCTTCCATACTGCAGCACAGCCAGGGAGATGCCCTGTTCAGGAGTTTGGGAAACCCATCAGACGACCGTCCTGAGGACACTATGGAGACGGCCTTCCCTCACAAAGCAGCAGACACCACGGCCGGAATTTGGTTCCATAAGTCACGGCACCTCGGGGCTCTGACATCCTCGCCCTCCCCGCTACTCACACGCAGATATGGACGCCGCCATCTTGGAGAATCTCTCGCTTTACGGCAGCCTGTCAGCGCTCACATGGGAGCTGGTTCTTTACGGCCACACGATCGTGAAGTGTTGCAGCGTGCTGGGGGAGAGGCTGAGCTGGAGCAGGTAAGTAGGCAGATTACATACTGTGTGTATTATACCTAGAACCTGTGTGTAATACATATGCACTGCATATACTATCCATACACTGTATATAACACCTACAATATGTATATAGTATCTACTCTCTGTATATACTATCCATACACTGTATATTATACCTGTATCCTGTATATAACACCTACAATGTGTATATAGTATCTACTCTCTGTATATAACACCTGTACACTGTCTATTATACCTGTACCCTGTATATAACACCTACAATGTGTATATAGTATCTACTCTCTGTATATACTATCCATACACTGTATATTATACCTGTATCCTGTATATAACACCTACAATGTGTATATAGTATCTACTCTCTGTATATACTATCCATACACTGTATATTGTACCTGTATCCTGTATATAACACCTACAATGTGTATATAGTATCTACTCTCTGTATATACTATCCATACACTGTATATTATACCTGTATCCTGTATATAACACCTACAATGTGTATATAGTATCTACTCTCTGTATATACTATCCATACACTGTATATTGTACCTGTACCCTGTATATACCACCTACAATGTGTATATAGTATCTACTCTCTGTATATATTATCCATACACTGTCTATTATACCTGTACCCTGTATATACCACCTACAATGTGTGTATAGTATCTACTCTCTGAATATACTATCCATACCCTGTATATTATACCTGTACCATGTATATAACACCTACAATGTGTATATTGTATCTACTCTCTGTATATACTATCCATACACTGTATATTATACCTGTACCCTGTATATACCACCTACAATGTGTATATAGTATCTACTCTCTGTATATACTATCCATACACTGTATATTATACCTGTATCCTGTATATAACACCTACAATGTGTATATAGTATCTACTCTCTGTATATACTATCCATACACTGTATATTGTACCTGTATCCTGTATATAACACCTACAATGTGTATATTGTATCTACTCTCTGTATATACTATCCATACACTGTATATTATACCTGTACCCTGTATATAACACCTACAATGTGTATATAGTATCTACTCTCTGTATATACTATCCATACACTGTATATTGTACCTGTACCCTGTATATAACACCTACAATGTGTATATAGTATCTACTCTCTGTATATATTATCCATACACTGTCTATTATACCTGTACCCTGTATATAACACCTACAATGTGTATATAGTATCTACTCTCTGTATATACTATCCATACACTGTATATTGTACCTGTACCCTGTATATAACACCTACAATGTGTATATGGTATCTACTCTCTGTATATACTATCCATACACTGTATATTATACCTGTACCCTGTATATAACACCTACAATGTGTATATAGTATCTACTCTCTGTATATACTATCCATACACTGTATATTATACTTGTACCCTGTATATAACACCTACAATGTGTATATGGTATCTACTCTCAATATATTATACCTGTATATAACACATAGAATACCTGTTCTTTCCGATTCTGTACCTCCGATCCGTATCTTGAGGATTGTGGATGCATTTAAGTCAATAGGTCTTCATCCGCTGTACGGCCTGCACACGGTTGTGTGAATGAGCGCAAGACAAATGTACAGTAGATCTGAGCTGGCGGTGAATGCACCTAATATATGACCAGTCCTGCAACTCGCCATAAACCAGTCACATCCACCGGCTGCGCTGGAGATTTTAGAGACTGACGTAAAACATCAATCTATGATAAATCTCCCACAATGCTTTTCTGTCACTCGCCATATAGACCTGTCTGACCTCCACCTCTGGGTGCATCCTCAGCATCCACACTACACCTAACGCTGCTACCGCACGGAGGTAGCCACCACCGGGGGAACCGTGACAGCAGCTGCCGCCATGTGTTCAGGAGATGATACTTTATTATAATGGAGTCCCCTATAGTTCCTTGTCCTTCAGAAGCTGCCGCCATGTGTTTAGGAGACAATGCTTTATTATAATGGAGCCCCCTATAGTTCCTGGTCCTGCAGCAGATACCGCCATGTGTTTAGGGGATGATATTTTATTATAATGGTGTCCTCTATAGTCCCTGGTCCTGCAGCAGCTGCCTCCATGTGTTTAGGAGATAATACTTTATTATAATGGAGCCCCCTATAGATCCTGGTCCTGCAGCAGATGCCGCCATGTGTTTAGGAGATGATACTTTATTATAATGGAGCCCCCTATAGCTCCTGGTCCTGCAGCAGATGCCGCCATGTGTTTAGGAGATGATACTTTATTATAATGGAGTCCCCTATAGATCCTGGTCCTGCAGCAGATGCCGCCATGTGTTTAGGAGATGATACTTTATTATAATGGAGCCCCCTATAGTTCCTGGTCCTGCAGCAGATGCCGCCATGTGTTTAGGAGATGATACTTTATTATAATGGAGCCCCCTATAGCTCCTGGTCCTGCAGTATCTGCCGCCATGTGTTTAGGAGATGATACTTTATTATAATGGAGCCCCCTATAGTCCCTGGTCCTGCAGCAGATGCCGCCATGTGTTTAGGAGATGATACTTTATTATAATGGAGCCCCCTATAGTCCCTGGTCCTGCAGTATCTGCCGTTATGTGTTTAGGAGATGATACTTTATTATAATGGAGCCCCCTATAGTCCCTGGTCCTGCAGCAGATGCCGCCATGTGTTTAGGAGATGATACTTTATTATAATGGAGCCCCCTATAGTCCCTGGTTCTGTAGCAGATGCCGCCATGTGTTTAGGGGATGATATTTTATTATAATGAAGCCCCCTATAGATCCTGGTCCTGCAGTATCTGCCGCCATGTGTTTAGGAGATGATGCTTTATTATAATGGAGCCCCCTATAGATCCTGTTCCTGCAGCAGATGCCTCCATGTGTTTAGGAGATTATACTTTATTATAATGGAGCCCCCTATAGTCCCTGGTCCTGCAGCAGATGCCGCCATGTGTTTAGGAGATGATACTTTATTATAATGAAGCCCCCTATAGCTCCTGCAGCAGATGCCGACATGTGTTTAGGAGATGATATTTTATTATAATGGAGCCCCCTATAGTCCCTGGTCCTGCAGCAGATGCCTCCATGTGTTTAGGAGATGATACTTTATTATAATGGAGCCCCCTATAGCTTCCTAGTCCTGCAGCAGATGCCTCCATGTGTTTAGATGATACTTTATTATAATGGAGCCTCCTATAGAATCCTAGTCCTGTAGCAGATGCCTCCATGTGTTTAGGAGATGATACTTTATTATAATGGAGCCCCCTATAAATCCTAGTCCTGCAGCAGATGCCTCCATGTGTTTAGGAGATTATACTTTATTGTAATGGAGCCCCCTATAGATCCTGGTCCTGCAGCAGATGCCTCCATGTGTTTAGGAGATGATACTTTATTATAATGGAGTCCCCTATAGATCCTGGTCCTGCAGCAGATGCCGCCATGTGTTTAGGGGATGATACTTTATTATAATGGAGCCCCCTATAGATCCTGGTCCTGCAGCAGATGCCTCCATGTGTTTAGGAGATGATACTTTATTATAATGGAGCCCCCTATAGTCCCTGGTCCTGCAGCAGATGCCTCCATGTGTTTAGGAGATGATACTTTATTATAATGGAGCCCCCTATAGATCCTAGTCCTGTAGCAGCTGCCGCCATGTGTTTAGGGGATGATATTTTATTATAATGAAGCCCCCTATAGATCCTGGTCCTGCAGTATCTGCCGCCATGTGTTTAGGAGATTATATACTTTATTATAATGGAGCCCCCTATAGATCCTGTTCCTGCAGCAAATGCCGCCATGTGTTTAGGAGATAATACTTTATTATAATGGAGCCCCCTTTAGATCCTAGTCCTGCAGCAGATGCCTCCATGTGTTTAGGAGATGATCCTTTATTATAATGGAGCCCCCTATAGTCCCTGGTCCTGCAGCAGATGCCGCCATGTGTTTAGGAGATGATACAATTTATTATAATGGAGCCCCCTATAGATCCTAGTCCTGCAGCAGATGCCTCCATGTGTTTAGGAGATGATACAATTTATTATAATGGAGCCCCCTATAGTCCCTGGTCCTGCAGCAGATGCCGCCATGTGTTTAGGAGATGATACAATTTATTATAATGGAGCCCCCTATAGATCCTAGTCCTGCAGCAGATGCCTCCATGTGTTTAGGAGATGATACTTTATTATAATGGAGCCCCCTATAGATCCTAGTCCTGCAGCAGATGCCTCCATGTGTTTAGGAGATGATACTTTATTATAATGGAGCCCCCTATAGATCCTAGTCCTGCAGCAGATGCCTCCATGTGTTTAGGAGATGATACTTTATTATAATGGAGCCCCCTATAGTTCCTGGTCCTGCAGCAGATGCCTCCATGTGTTTAGGAGACAATGCTTTATTATAATGGAGCCCCCTATAGCTCCTGGTCCTGCAGCAGCTGCCGCCATGTGTTTAGGAGATGATACTTTATTATAATGGAGTCCCCTATAGATCCTGGTCCTGCAGCAGATGCCGCCATGTGTTTAGGAGATGATACTTTATTATAATGGAGTCCCCTATAGATCCTAGTCCTGTAGCAGATGCCGCCATGTGTTTAGGAGATGATACTTTATTATAATGGAGTCCCCTATAGATCCTGGTCCTGCAGTGTCTGCCGCCATGTGTTTAGGAGCTGATACTTTATTATAATGGAGCCCCCTATAGATCCTGGTCCTGCAGCAGATGCCGCCATGTGTTTAGGAGATGATACTTTATTATAATAAAGCCCCCTATAGATGCTGGTCCTGCAGCAGATGCCTCCATGTGTTTAGGAGATGATACTTTATTATAATGGAGCCCCCTATAGATCCTGGTTCTGTAGCAGATGCAGCCATGTGTTTAGGGGATGATACTTTATTATAATGGAGCCCCCTATAGTCCCTGGTCCTGCAGCAGATGCCGCCATGTGTTTAGGAGATGATACTTTATTATAATGGAGTCCCCTATAGTTCCTGGTCCTGCAGCAGATGCCTCCATGTGTTTAGGAGATGATACTTTATTATAATGGAGCCCCCTATAGATCCTGGTCCTGCAGCAGATGCCTCCATGTGTTTAGGAGATGATACACTTTATTATAATGGAGCCCCCTATAGCTCCTGGTCCTGCAGCAGATGCCTCCATGTGTTTAGGGGATGATACTTTATTATAATGGAGCCCCCTATAGATCCTGGTCCTGCAGCAGATGCCGCCATGTGTTTAGGAGATGATACTTTATTATAATGGAGCTCCCTATAGATCCTGGTCCTGCAGCAGCTGCTGCCATGTGTTTAGGAGATGATACTTTATTATAATGGAGCCCCCTATAGTCCCTGGTCCTGCAGCAGATGCCTCCATGTGTTTAGGAGCTGATACTTTATTATAATGGCGCCCCCTATAGATCCTGGTCCTGCAGCAGATGCCTCCATGTGTTTAGGAGCTGATACTTTATTATAATGGCGCCCCCTATAGATCCTGGTCCTGCAGCAGATGCCTCCATGTGTTTAGCGGATGATATACTTTATTATATACTTGATCAGGAGCTCAGTCTAGTTCTAGAATATTGAGCGGTAACAATCACTCTCATCATGGTCACTGTGTGAAGACAAAATTCACACAAAAAAACAAACGCAACAAAATATTGTTTTTTCAATTATTTTTTTTATTGGAATAGCAATAAGCAACATTGTAATAAAATATTACTGGCCCTTTAATTAAACAGGGATGACAGTGACTCTCAGGTCAGGCCGGGGGAGACCACAGAACTTGCTGCGGTCATTCAGACCAGTCCACCACTGTCCTGAGATGAGAGCCACCGGATCCAAAGATCCAGAGGAAGGCGAACAAACCCCCCGGAGAGTTTTACCTCAGGGGGGAAAAAAATTCCTTCCTGACCCCAGATGTGGCGATCGGATTTCTCCCTGGATTACATCTGTCCTGCTGCATATTGCTGTATATGTGTATGTAATATAAAGCTCCGGAGAGCTGACCCTGGAAGGAAAGAGACAACCTGCTCCTAAGAGCTTACAATCTAATATACAATGAATGCCCTGCTCCTAAGAGCTTACAGTCTAATATACAGTACATGCCCTGATCTTTAGAGTTTACAATCTAATATACAGTACATGCCCTGATCTTTAGAGCTTACAATCTAATATACAGTAGAAACTCTGCTCCGAAGAGCTTACAATCTAATATACAATTCATGGCCTGCTCCTCAGATCTTACAGTCTAATATACAGTACATGACCTGATCTTTAGAGCTTACAATCTAATATACAATTCATGGCCTGCTCCTCAGATCTTACAGTCTAACAATCTCTTACAATCTCTTACAATCTTCTAGCACTAAGTGAAGTGTCCTCTTCTGCGTGGACTTGTCCTCTTCTAGCTTTAAAGCTGAAATGACCCAAGATGATTCTGATTTAGAATTGTGTACATTCTGCAGCAGGTGTGATGTCATGAGGTGTTATGCTGTCATGTGCCCTGTGATGTCATGAGGTGTTATGCTGTCATGTGCCCTGTGATGTCATGTGGTGTCTATGATGTCATCAGCCTTGTGATCTCATCATACCTGCCAGACAAACAATCAAGTACATGATCACCGTCACAGATTTGTAAAAGTACCAGTGTCAGGAAAATCTTTCTAGTACGGCACCTGTATAGCGGTACATCACAGCACGGCGTGTAACCCTAAGTTCACACCTGAGCGTTTTACAGCGCGTTTAAACACGCTGTAAAACGCTCAATACATGAAAAACAATGCTTTCCTATGGCCCTGGTTCTCACTTGAGCGTTTTACAGCGCGTTTAAACGCACTGTAAAACGCCCGACGCATAAACAAGTACTTGAGCTTTTTTTGGGGAGTTTGTCGCACGTTTTGTGATTCACACCACAGTAGTCAATCACAAGAACGCGCATACGAACACGTGTTTCCTATTTGCAAAAACGCGCGTTTTTAGAATGCTCAGGTCTGAACCTAGGGTAAGAGCCACAATGTATATTGAGAAATGTCATGGCTCATATTTAAAGGGATCATTTAGCTTCATTACTAGTGTTGAGCAAACTTGTTTTTTAAGTTCTGCGTCTAAAGTTTGGGTTATCGAAGAATCCCGTTATGGATTCCAAATTCCGTTATGGTCCGTGGTAGCGGAATCCATAACGGGATTATTCAATAACCTGAACTTTGAACGCAGAACTTAAAAAACAAGTTTGCTCAACACTATTTATTACATATCAGCTCCGGCTCTATGTGCTAAAGGCCTACACAGGATTCCACCCTGGGCTTCCTGGCAGCAATAACCTACTAGTCCCTAGTCCCCCCTTATCCAACAGGACCCAAAGCAGCTGACAGCAGAGAATTAGAGAAGTGTTTAAACCCCCAAACCTGCCCAGGACCACCCACTTATGGTCAAGGCATGTTTGCACCCCACCTGGCACCTTGCCCCAGTTGCCACTCCTTAACTATAGTTCTGGTTAATGGCGCAGTTCTGTACTTCACTGCACACCCTCCAACTACATGATATGCGAAGGCCTGAGGTCGTCGTATTCAGTGAAGAGCTACCTACCTGGATACGTCCTCTTCAAGCTGCCAAGCTCAAGTGACACAAAATGGTTCTGGTTTAGAACTTTGGTCATTCTGCACCAGTGATGTCATGTGCCCTGTGATGTCATGTGCCCTGTGATGTCATCATAACTGCCACTGTTTAGAGTTGAATAGAATGTAACATGGTGGGACCTGTGATTACTTGTATTGTAGCTAGCAATGGTTTTGTGAATGTTTCTGTGTACACTGAATGTATGGCTTCTTTCAGAGGTATACACTCATTACATGTAGGTCTCAAAAACCTGTGCTGGATACTACACAGTGGTATTCTTCATCCATAGGGTTCCATTGTAAAGGAAAAAAGTAAATGTCTGCTACTATGTTGAATGGGATGTCTCTGCAATACACAGAACAGCCACTATGTATGGCGTTCTGGTTTACGGACCAAAGTATACATTGAAGAGGCCACAGCAACTCACCAGGCTCAATGGTGCTGTCAGCCAGCTTATTGGCAGGTGTCCCGAAAGTCAGACCCCCTGATATTGACTTTCTATGCTATGGCCAATACTGTAGTGAAAAACCCTATACACACAGCCTAACACACCCCAAGATTAAAATTGCAACACCAAGAAGGGTATGCAAAACGAGGAAGAAGCAGGTGTCACTTAGATCTGCAAATGATCAGATTTTCAAGCACATAGCTCCAATGTGTGGCACGTGGCAGGGGCATAACAGCCAGAGTGAAAGAAAAGTTTTTTAGCCACGTGAAAACTCACAAATCTGATCAAGTCATGTTGGATGTTTGTGTGATTCCTCTTGTTCGTCGACATGTCAATTATAATGGAGCCCCCTATAGTCCCTGGTCCTGCAGCAGATGCCGCCATGTGTTTAGGAGATGATATAATTTATTATAATGGAGCCCCCTATAGTCCCTGGTCCTGCAGCAGATGCCGCCATGTGTTTAGGAGATGATACTTTATTATAATGGAGCCCCCTATAGTCCCTGGTCCTGCAGCAGCTGCTGCCATGTGTTTAGGAGATGATACTTTATTATAATGGAGTCCCCTATAGATCCTGGTCCTGCAGCAGATGCCGCCGTGTGTTTAGGAGATGATACTTTATTATAATGGAGCCCCCTATAGTCCCTGGTCCTGCAGCAGATGCCTCCATGTGTTTAGGAGATGATACTTTATTATAATGGTGTCCCCTATAGTCCCTGGTCCTGCAGTATCTGCCGTTATGTGTTTAGGAGATGATACTTTATTATAATGGAGCCCCCTATAGTTCTTGGTCCTGCAGCAGCTGCCGCCATGTGTTTAGGAGATGATACTTTATTATAATGGAGCCCCCTATAGTTCCTGGTCCTGCAGCAGCTTCCTCCATGTGTTTAGGAGATGATACTTTATTATTATGGAGCCCCCTATAGATCCTAGTCCTGCAGCAGATGCCTCCATGTGTTTAGGAGATGATACTTTATTATAATGTAGTCCGCTATAGTTCCTGGCAGGGCTGTGGAGTCGGTAGATAAATACTCCGACTCCTCAGATTTTGAAACTTCCGACTCCTCGACTCCGACTCCTCTGTATTTAATATGCAAATACGAAGCTGTTCCACCAAGTTCCTCTAATCTCCTCTAGCACCGAGAGGTAGTTGAGCAGAAGCTGCTGCCTTCTCCTTTGTGTGCTGATCTTCTGCTGAAGATAGAGCAGTGGGAGGATCCAGGAAGGGGCAGGGGAAGGGGCATTTATTTTAAAACATGATTTTCCTAGTAGAATCTCATAGTCATGTTTAAAATTTAAGCTAACAATCTGAGTTTACATGTTTTATAGCCTTAGCTGAATGATAGCAGTTTTTCAAATGGTTTACAGCTTCAGTCTTGAACTATTGACTATCCTTTCCCTTCACTTATACAAGTGTCTCCAGTCCTTAATCAGTTATCAGTGAGAGGCTAGGATAACCATGGGTTCCCTGTAACAGCAGACCACAAGACAATGGAAAGTGTAAGTATTGCCGCTCCTTAAAGGGACACTGACAGGCTGATTTTATATATATATATATACTGGTATTCATCAGAGAATTAGGAATAAAACTATACTAATGTTACCCCCAGTTAAGCTGTACTTGTGTTTAAAAAACATTTTAATCTGTATGCAAATTCACTATCTTTGTGCCCAATGGGGCAGCGTCTCCTGCGGCTTTGTGCCCAGCCGCGCCCAAAGTACAGCTTCCCAGCGCTGTTCCCCTCGTTATTATTCACTGCACTGGCCTTTTTTTCAGGCTAGCCGAGCGCTGAATTCCTGCGCAGGCGCACGTGTAGAGTGCTGGCAGCAGCCTCGTCTGGCTATGCTGAGGCTGTGCCAGCTTTCTCTCTTCCTCCTCGCTACCTAGTCCTGTCTAGTGCTGCCAGTACTCTACATGTGCGCCTGCCCCTTGGGCACAAAGGTAGAGAATTTGCATATTGATTAAAACGTTTTTAAACACAAGTAAACCTCAACTGGGGGTAACAGTCGTCTAGTTGTATTCCTAATCCTCTGATGAATACCAGCAGATATATCAGCCTGTCAGTGTCCCTTTAACTGCATAGTAAAGCATATGAAAAGCATGCTTCTTCACGGTCACTTAACGTCTTTGTTTAGCGGTAACGTGACGCACTGCGTGCATTGGCCTTTATTCTTACAGTAGAGAAGTAATTAATTATAACTTTATCTGAATTGGGACATTTAAACTTGCTTTTTTTTTATTTATTCCAATTTAAATCTAGTAGGAGTCGGAGTCGGTCCATTTTTTGCCGACTCCGACTCCAGGTACCCAAAATTGCCTCCGACTCCTCGACTCCGACTCCACAGCCCTGGTTCCTGGTCCTGCAGCAGATGCCTCCATGTGTTTAGGAGATGATGCTTTATTATAATGGAGCCCCCTATAGTTCCTGGTCCTGCAGCAGATGCCTCCATGTGTTTAGGGGATGATATTTTATTATAATGGAGCCCCCTATAGTCCCTGGTCCTGCAGCAGATGCTGCCATGTGTTTAGGAGCTGATACTTTATTATAATGGAGCCCCCTATAGATCCTAGTCCTGCAGCAGATGCCTCCATGTATTTAGGAGATGATACTTTATTATAATGGAGCCCCCTATAGTCTCTGGTCCTGCAGCAGATGCCGTTATGTGTTTAGGAGATGATACTTCATTATAATAGAGCCCCCTATAGATCCTAGTCCTGCAGCAGATGCCTCCATGTGTTTAGGAGATGATACTTTATTATAATGGAGCCCCCTATAGTCCCTGGTCCTGCAGCAGATGCCGCCATGTGTTTAGGAGATGATGCTTTATTATAATGGAGCCCCCTATAGTTCCTGGTCCTGCAGCAGATGCCTCCATGTGTTTAGGGGATGATATTTTATTATAATGGAGCCCCCTATAGATCCTGGTCCTGCAGCAGATGCCTCCATGTGTTTAGGAGATGATACTTTATTATAATGGAGCCCCCTATAGGTTCTGGTCCTGCAGCAGATGCCTCCATGTGTTTAGGAGATGATACTTTATTATAATGGAGCCCCCTATAGTCCCTGGTCCTGCAGCAGATGCCTCCATGTGTTTAGGAGATGATACTTTATTATAATGGAGCCCCCTATAGTCCCTGGTCCTGCAGCAGATGCCTCCATGTGTTTAGGAGATGATACTTTATTATAATGGAGCCCCCTATAGATCCTAGTCCTGCAGCAGATGCCTCCATGTGTTTAGGAGATGATGCTTTATTGTAATGGAGCCCCCTATAGTTCCTGGTCCTGCAGCAGATGCCTCTATGTGTTTAGGGGATGATATTTTATTATAATGGAGCCCCCTATAGTCCCTGGTCCTGCAGCAGATGCCGCCATGTGTTTTGGGGATGATATTTTATTATAATTGAGCCCCCTATAGTTCCTGGTCCTGCAGCAGATGCCTCCATGTGTTTAGGAGATGATGCTTTATTATAATGGAGCCCCCTATAGATCCTGGTCCTGCAGCAGATGCCTCCATGTGTTTAGGAGATGATACTTTATTATAATGGAGCCCCCTATAGCTCCTGGTCCTGCAGCAGATACCTCCATGTGTTTAGGAGATGATACTTTATTATAATGGAGCCCCCTATAGTTCCTGGCCCTGCAGCAGATGCCGTCATGTGTTTAGGGGATGATACACTTTATTATAATGGAGCCCCCTATAGATCCTGTTCCTGCAGCAGATGCCGCCATGTGTTTAGGGGATGATACTTTATTATAATGGAGCCCCCTATTGTTCCTGGTCCTGCAGCAGATGCCGCCATGTGTTTAGGGGATGATACACTTTATTATAATGGAGCCCCCTATAGATCCTGGTCCTGCAGCAGATGCCGCCATGTGTTTAGGGGATGATACTTTATTATAATGGAGCCCCCTATTGTTCCTGGTCCTGCAGCAGATGCCGCCATGTGTTTAGGAGATGATACACTTTATTATAATGGAGCCCCCTATAGATCCTGGTCCTGCAGCAGATGCCGCCATGTGTTTAGGGGATGATACTTTATTATAATGGAGCCCCCTATAGTCCCTGGTCCTGTAGCAGATGCCTCCATGTGTTTAGGAGATGACACTTTATTATAATGGAGCCCCCTATAGCTCCTGGTCCTGCAGCAGATGCCTCCATGTGTTTAGGAGATGATACTTTATTATATACTTGATCAGGAGCTCAGTCTAGTTCTAGAATGTTGAGAGGTGACAATCACTCTCATCATGGTCACTGAGTGAAGACAAAATTCACACAAAAAAACAAACGCAACAAAATATTGTTTTTCCAATTATTATTTTTATTGGAATAGCAATAAGCAACATTGTAATAAAATATTACTGGCCCTTTAATTAAACAGGGATGACAGTGACTCTCAGGTCAGGCCGGGGGAGACCACAGAACTTGCTGCGGTCATTCAGACCAGTCCACCACTGTCCTGAGATGAGAGCCACCGGATCCAAAGATCCAGAGGAAGGCGAACAAACCCCCCGGAGAGTTTTACCTCAGGGGGGGAAAAAATTCCTTCCTGACCCCAGATGTGGCGATCGGATTTCTCCCTGGATTACATCTGTCCTGCTGCATATTGCTGTATATGTGTATGTAATATAAAGCTCCGGAGAGCTGACCCTGGAAGGAAAGAGACAGCCTGCTCCTAAGAGCTTACAATCTAATATACAATGAATGCTCTGCTCCTAAGAGCTTACAGTCTAATATACAGTACATGCCCTGATCTTTAGAGCTTACAATCTAATATACAGTAGAAACTCTGCTCCGAAGAGCTTACAATCTAATATCCAATTCATGGCCTACTCCTCAGATCTTACAGTCTAATATACAGTACAAGCCCTGATCTTTAGAGCTTACAATCTAATACACAGTAGAAACTCTGCTCCGAAGAGCTTACAATCTAATATACAATTCATGGCCTGCTCCTCAGATCTTACAGTCTAATATACAGTACAAGCCCTGATCTTTAGAGCTTACAATCTAATATACAGTAGAAACTCTGCTCCGAAGAGCTTACAATCTAACATACAATTCATGGCCTGCTCCTCATATCTTACAGTCTAACAATCTCTTACAATCTTCTAGCACTAAGTGAAGTGTCCTCTTCTGCTTGGACTTGTCCTCTTCTAGCTTTAAAGCTGAAATGACCCAAGATGATTCTGATTTAGAATTGTGTACATTCTGCAGCAGGTGTGATGTCATGTGCCCTGTGATGTCATGTGCCCTGTGATGTCATGTGCCCTGTGATGTCATGTGCCCTGTGATGTCATCATAGCTGCCAGCCAAACATCCATCAAACAGCCATCAAGTACATGATCACTGTCACAGATTTGTAAAAGTACCAATGTCAGGAAATCTTTCTAGTACGGTACCTGTATAGCGGTACATCACAGCACGGCGTGTAAGAGCCGCAATGTATATTGAGAAATGTCATGGCTCATATTTAAAGGGATCATTTAGCTTCATTACTAGTGTTGAGCGAACTTGTTTTTTAAGTTCTTCGTCTAAAGTTCGGGTTATCAAAGAATCCCGTTATGGATTCCAAATTCCGTTATGGTCCGTGGTAGCGGAATCCATAACGGGATTATTCAATAACCTGAACTTTGAACGCAGAACTTAAAAAAACAAGTTTGCTCAACACTATTTATTACATATCAGCTCCGGCTCTATGTGCTAAAGGCCTACACAGGATTCCACCCTGGGCTTCCTGGCAGCAATAACCTATTAGTCCCTTGTCACCCCTTATCCAACAGGACCCAAAGCAGCTGACAGCGGAGAATTAGAGAAGTGATTAAACACCCCAAACCCACCCAGGACCACCCATTTATGGTCAAGGCTTGTTTGCACCCCACCTGGCACCTTGCCCCAGTTGCCACTCCTTAACCCCTTAAGGACCGGGGGTTTTGGGATTTTTGCGTTTTTGTTTTGCGCTCCCTGCCTTCCAAAAGCCATAACATTTTAATATTTCCGCTCACATAGCCATATGACGGCTTATTTTTTGCGGGACAAGTTGTACTTTTTAACGCTACCATTTATTTTTGCATGTGATGTAGTGGGAAACGGGAAAAAAATTCCAAATGGGGTGAAATTGCAAAAAAAAAGCAATTTCACCACAGTTTTACGGGTTTTTAAATTACAACGTTCGATTTTTCGATAAAACTGACTTGTTAATTTTATTCTTCAGGTCAGTACGAATCCGGCAATACCTAATATGTATAGTTTTTCTTGCGTTTTGATAGTGAAAAAAAAATTAAAAGTGGGAATTTTTTATTTTATTTTTTGTCGCCATGTTTTGACCCCTATAACTTTTTTGTAATTATGCGTGCGGAGCAGTGTAGGGGCTCATTTTTTGCGGGGCAATCTGAACTTTTAATTGATACCATTATGGGGTGCGTATGATGTTTTGATCACTTTTTATTCATTTTTTTAGGAAATGAAGCGTCCAAAAATGGCGAATTAGCCATTTGGGCGCTTTCTTTCCGTTTTTATGTTTACCGTATGGTGAATATTTTTAATATTATTATAGTATGGGCGTTTTCGCACATTGCGACACCATTATGTGTAATTTTTGATTTTTGATTTATTTTATTTTCATTTTGGGGAAAGGGGGTGATTTGAATTTTTATATTTTTTTATTTAATTTTTATTTTTAAACTTTTTTTTTTTTTTTTTTACCACTTTCTTATAGTTCCCATAGGGAACTATAAGATGCAATCATCAGATTGCTATTCTCATATATTCCAATGCAATAGCATTGGAATATATGAAAAATCACTATATTTCCTATGGAGCCTATTACAGTCATAGGCTCCATAGGAATACTATGTAGTACCCTAGGTTTCATTCACAGAAACCTAGGGTACTACATGCATGCTCGGCTCCCCCTTGTGGCCATCAGGGCCGGGCAAACGCAGTGAAACTTTCGGTTTTTGCTGATCAGATGCCGTGGTCAGGATTGACCACGGCATCTGAGGGTTAAATGTCCGCGATCGGCATCGCTGCCGGTCGCGGACATGAGCTGCGAGTGTCAGCTTGATGAATCAGCGTTTACCCGCGGCTTCGGGCGCCCGCTCCGTGCGGGAGCGGGCGCCATCTTTAAAGTGCGGACGAAGGGCGTACATGTACGCTCTTCGTCCTTAAGAGGTTAACTACGCTTTTGGTTAATGGCGCAGTTCTGTACTTCACTGCACACCCTCCAACTACATGATATGTGAAGGCCTGAGGTCTTAGTATTCAGTGAAGAGCTACCTACCTGGATATGTCCTCTTCAAGCTGTCAAGCTCAAGTGACACAAAATGGTTCTGGTTTAGAACTTTGGTCATTCTGCACCAGTGATGTCATGTGCCCTGTGATGTCATGTGCCCTGTGATGTCATGTGCCCTGTGATGTCATGTGCCCTGTGATGTCATGTGCCCTGTGATGTCATCATAACTGCCACTGTTTAGAGTTGAATAGAATGTAACATGGTGGGACCTGTGATTACTTGTATTGTAGCTAGCAATGGTTTTGTGAATGTTTCTGTGTACACTGAATGTATGGCTTCCTTCAGAGGTATACACTCATTACATGTAGGTCTCAAAAACCTGTGCTGGATACTACACAGTGGTATTCTTCATCCATAGGGTTCCATTGTAAAGGAAAAAAGTAAATGTCTGCCACTATGTTGAATGGGATGTCTCTGCAATACACAGAACAGCCACTATGTATGGCGTTCTGGTTTATGGACTAAAGTATACATTGAAGAGGCCACAGCAACTCACCAGGCTCAATGGTGCTGTCAGCCAGCTTATTGGCAGGTGTCCCGAAAGTCAGACCCCCTGATATTGACATTCTATGCTATGGCCAATACTGTAGTGAAAAAACCCTATACACACAGCCTAACACACCCCAAGATTGAAATTGCAACACCAAGAAGGGTATGCAAAACAAGGAAGAAGCAGGTGTCACTTAGATCTGCAAATGATCAGATTTTCAAGCACATAGCTCCAATGTGTGGCACGTGGCAGGGGCATAACAGCCAGAGTGAAAGAAAAGTTTTTTAGCCAAGTGAAAACTCACAAATCTGATCAAGTCATGTTGGATGTTTGTGTGATTCCTCTTGTTCGTCGACATGTCAATTATCTCCACTGGTCTCAAACTAGAAGGGACAGAATCCTTGAACTGACAGATTTTGGTTTATCACTCCGGCAAATCACTACATGGCTAGGCCGAGATGTCGGCACTGCTCAACCTTGAGTTCCTACTGCTTGGGAGAGCAATGACAAACTAAATGGTATAAACTGGTGTAAACCGATGAACTCTAAATTTCATCACTTCAAGGACCCCTGCTGCCCATGGATTATTTACTTTGCTCACCTATAAAGCGCTGACATATTCTGCAGCGCTTTACCGACATTAGCATCAAGCTGTCCCTAATGGGGCTCACAATCTAGGTTCCCTATCAGTATGTCTTTGGAGTGTGGGAGGAACCGAAGTACCCGGAGGAAACCCACGGAGAGCCTACAAACTCCATACAGATGTTGTTTTTGGTCATATTCGAACCTAGGACCCCAGCACTGCAAGGCACCAGTGCTAACCACTGAACTCCCTACAGATATGATGTACAGCACATTAGGGTTGTTGCGGGTATCGAACTTTCGATATCCATTCGATACTTTGTATATAAGTGGTTACTTGTCATTGGTGGCCAGTGCAACGCCCCCTCCCCAGTATTAAAGACACTGATTGCCAGTGTGCCCTCCCGCCCCCCCTCCCCCCCAGTATTAAAACATTGGTTGCCAGTGCGTCCCCCCTTTCCCCAGTATTAAAGACAAGAGTGCCCAGTGCACTCCCCCCCCAGTATTATAGTCATTGGTGGCAGTGGCCACAGGGTCCCATCACCTCCTCCTCGTTGGTGGCAGTGATCAGATCCCCAGCAGTGTAATGCTGGGGCTCCGATCGGTTACCATGGCAACCAGGACACTACTGAAGTCCTGGCTGCCATGGTCAGCTCCCTGCTGCTGTGTGCACAGGGCAGCAGGGAGAGTGTGAGGTCCTATTTACCCTGATAGAGCTGTATTAGGGTGAATAGGATGAAAATGATCCCAGGTTCTAGCCCCTAAGGGGATGAAAAGTTAATAAATAAACTGTAAAAACAAATAAATATTAATTATAAATCACCCCCTTTCCCAATTTTTCATATAAAATATATAAATAATAATTAAATAAAATATTACATATCGCCGCGTCTGAAAAGTCCAAACTATCCAGAAAATCTTCTTTTATGTGGTGAATGCCCGCACCGTTAAAGAAAAAAAAATTTAATAAAAACTACACGATTCGCCATTTTCTTTTAGTCCCCTTGTCCCCCCCAAAAATAGGATAGGACTGTTGTTATGGCCCGGCCGTTCCATAAAATGCGGAATGCACGTGACTTTTTTTGGCATTTTTTTTTTTTCGCGTGGTATCGAGTATCGCAATACTTTTTTATGGTATCGATACCGAATCAAAATTTTGGTATCGAAACAACTCTACAGCACATCCACAAATAAAGGATTATCTGCCGTCACTGGTTGTTCATAAACTGAATGTTTTCAGCGCCTGCGCATAAGAGGATGCAGCTATGGTAAATCAGGTGACCTCCGTCATCATCATGCTACTAGATCATGTGCTAACTAAGTTTGGGGCTGATGCTCCTATGGGTGCCTCCAGTCACCCACTATTTTGCATAGCTATATCACGGAGATAGAATGGTTTTAGTTTTGGAGGGAGTGTCATCCACTCCAGAGAGAGTATCCATGTTTTACTTCTATTCGGGTACTTTCACACTTGCATTAGAGGATTCCGGCCGGCACTTCCGTTGCCGGAACTGCCTGCCGGATCCGGAAATCTGTATGCAAACGGAAGGCATTTGTTTGCATTGCAATACCGAATCCGCCTCTCCGGTGTCATCCGGAAAACCGGATCCGGTATTTATTTTTTTCACAGATTTAAATCCGGGAAACCGGATCAGTTTTTCCTGAACACTTGGTACCGGATCCGGCATTAATACATTTCTGGCATTCCGGAATTTTGGCCGAAGAAAATACCGTAGGAGGGACTGAACCGAAGACATCCTGATGCATACTGAACGGATTGCTTTCCATTCAGAATGCATTAGAATAAAACTGAAGCGTTTTCTTCCGGTATTGAGCCCCTGTGACAGAACTCAATCCCGGAAAACTTTAACACTAGTGAAAGTAGCCTTAGGGGAGCTTAATCCCAGGTCGACTATAAATTTGGTACCCCTATGACATATTTATCCATTGCACATGACTTACGGGCCTCCTAAAGTTTCAGATCATGCTCCTATATTGTTGGACACTAGACAAAACGAGCCATTATAACTAATGAAAGGTGTTTGGGAATATATTTATGATAAAGTAATATTTACTGTAAGTATTTTCATTTTTTTAATCCCCGGAGAACTCCTTTAGATCCTGCCCAGGAAGTGTTGGCCTCCATGCAATGATACAACATAGCACAGCTCCCAGTTAGTACTGACTTCTCGCTCTCATGTCCTATTCTTGTCCTTACAATTACTGTTTGTTATGTTCTGACTACAGGTGACAGAAGGATGGGAGATCCAGACCGGATGCTTAGTGCATCCCCCAACTGGTATTGCAGTTGTTCCAGTGATGCAGCCGGAGGCCTTTTTGGGTTTGCAGCTCGTAATTCTGTCTACTTGCTACGTATAAGCCCACAGGAGCCTGCATTCTATGGTAACTTTCTGATATTCATCCTCAGGGAACCAATGAAAATATACTGAGGAATGACTTACATGGGAGCTCAATTATGCCGGGAAAGCTTAAAGGGGTTTTCCAGGATTTTAATATTGATGACCTATCCTCAGGATGCATCATCATTATCAGCTCGGCGTGGGTCTGACACCCGGCACCCCTGCCGATCAGTTGGTTAAAGAGAAGACCGCTCTCTGTGCCAGCGCAGCCTTCCCTTTGTTGTTTACCAGCTCGACATCGCAGCAGCGAGCAGGTGTAACTATAAGCCATCCCGTTCATTTCTATGGGACGGCTCTGTAGTATACACTTGAATAGGAAGGAGCTGTCCCATAGAAGTGAATGGGCGGCTTATAGTTACACCTGCCCGCCGATACCACTGCGATGTTTGCGCCGAGCTGGTAAACAATGAAGGGAGGGCTCCGCTGGCACAGAGAGCGGTCTACTCTTCAACCAACTGATCGGCAAGGGTGTCGGACCCTGGAAAACCCCTTTAAAAGGCTGCAGTGCTACTGTAGAGCTGCAGCCACCTTCATTGTCATGATCGGTGGGGGCCGCACTCGTCATATCCTAGTGATATGCCATCACTTTACAAGGTGGGGATAGCCCTTAACTAGTAATTCCATAATAAATTCATTATAATTATTATTAAAATAATTTGTCAGCAGGTTAATCCCCATTAGATCAGGTATATTGCCCTGTAATTTTTTATGTAAATGAGATCTACAGTGCACAGAGGGACAGGGCCTAGCTCCTTAGTGCACCTCAGCTTTCCAGTGCTGGCCATGCCCCTTGGTGCACTGAAGCCCTCACTTCCATAAACCAGGGATCAGGTTTTGGAAAAGTCTGTTTGGATCTCTCAGTATGGGATGCTTATCTCATCCTTAAATACAGTGACATTTCTCCAAAACACCACCTCTTGGAGAAGACCAGATTTTCAGGTCTCCTATTTAATAGAAATGTAGGTCCTCAGTACTGAGGCTACTTTCACACTAGCGTTAAACTTTTCCGGCATTGAGTTCCGTCCTAGGGGCTCAATACCGGGAAAAAAACGCTTCAGTTATATCCTAATGCATTCTGAATGGAGAGAAATCTATTCAAGATGTCTTCAGTTCAGTCACTGAACTGAGTTTTGGCCGGAGATAATACCGCAGCATGCTGTGGTATTATCTCCGTCCAAAATTCCGAAACATATACCGGATCCAGCCTTAATTTCCATTGCAATGCATTCAAAATACCGCAATGACGGATCCGGCATTCCAGTCTGTGCATGTGCAGACCTTTAAAAATGTGAAAAAAAATACTGGATCCGTTTTGCCGTATGACACCGGAAAAACGGATGCCTTTTTCTGACTGATCAGGCATTTTTCAGAGCTGATCAGTCTGAAAAATGCCTGAAAAAATGACATGCGTTTGCATACAGTTTGCCTGATCAGGCAGGCCGTTCAGGCAACGGAACTGCCTGCCTGAATCAGACAACGCAAGTGTGAAAGTACCCTGAGTTGAAGCATCTTTGGCAGTGATTACAGCCTCCAGTCTTCTTGGGTATGATGCCACAAGGTTTGTACACCTGGATTTTAGGGTTTTCTGCCATTCTTTGCAGATTCTCTCAAGTTCTGTCAGGTTGGGTGGGGACCCTCAGTGGACAGCCATTTTCAGGTCTCTCCAGAGATGTTTAATTGCATTCAAGTCAGGGATCTGACTGGACCACTCAAGGACATTCACACGACTTGTCCCTAAGCCACTCCTGTGTTTCCTTGGCTTTGTGATTCGGGTCATTGTCTCGTTGGGAGCAGAATGATGGAGAAAAAATGTAAAGGGTCTGAAGACTTTCCCAATGCACTATATATACAGGGCCTACCTAGAATCAGAGCAATATACAGTACATTAACCATTGAGTGAGAGGAGCTACTTGGCAGTATCTGTATGTAGTAGCATTTTGGGGTTCTGTATTTTTCGTGAGCCGCTCATCTGAGTGGCTTTGAGCTGGCCACTAGCCTTGCATATTGGTTGTCCTGAGTGATTCATATGCTTTCTCCTCTTTTTGTTCAGGGGAGCTGGTTGGGCATACAGAACGGGTGTCCGGCTTTGCCTTCTCCCACTACTCTGGTCAGCCTAACCTCTGTGCCAGCAGCTCTGATGACGGCACTGTGAAAGTGTGGGACACCCAGGCGAAGAGTTTGGTGACAGAACACAAGCTCCATCGGGTAAGATTATTTGTCTGTACAAGTGTCTGTGTAAGAGCCAAGACAAGAAGGATGGCAGACGATGAGAGATGGACATTAGAAGGGTTCCCATACTAAACGGATAAGCAGCGACTGCAAGAGGTGAAATAGAAGGAGGACGCATTAGTGCAGGATGGTGAGGGGAGAGGGAAGGAGTCGCAGGGGGTCTGTGAAATCATTGCTGAGTCTGATATGGAATAAGTGTAATATTAAACTTGTATAATACTTCTATCATATGAAGCCTGCTCAATAGTAATCAGTAAGAAGTACCAACATTGTCCAAGCTTGTAGAAAATGCTAAGGGGTGCTGCACCCAGTTTACGCCCCCAATATTAAAGAGGAATGCTTATCTCTTCTAGAAGGTCTGTTTTAGGAAATACTGATATTCCCCATAAAATAACAGTTCTGCGGCATCATTTCTTTGGCGCACCATTGTGCCTTTCCTCTGTTATTCCTCCTAGGAATGTATGAATTACTTTAAATTGGATGTATCAGGCTTTGTAGGAACATACCCCCAACTGGTTACATCCAGGTGTCAGTTTAGTGATGCATTTCCAGGAGGTATAACAGAAGAACAGCTCTATACAGAGTTATAAAAAATAATACTCCATAATTATTATGTTATAAGGAATACAACTGTTTACTAAAATTGACATGTCAGGCGTGCTGAAGGATCCTCTGTGAAGAGCACTAGCATATTCCATCAGTGTCCTATCAGAGGGTTCTGACTGCAGTGGTAATATTAGTAATTTAGCTTCGCGTACCGTCGTGCACCCCACACAGATCTGTCTGTAATATTGTCGTAGCCTCATGAGTGTCCAGCCAATGTTACGTAGCTATTTCTTCCTCTGCCGGTCTCGGCAGTCAGAGATCAGCACTGGGCAGAAGAGGGTCATTGAGGTCTTGTGTCCTGAGATGTTGCCATTAATCCATGGTGGTCTCACTGACTCCTGGGAGCGGGCTTGGGTTGGGTAAGCAAGAAGATGTAGTTCCTGTTCCATATTGTGGCCACCCTGGATACACCCTTAATTCTGGACTTTGGGAAAGGTCTAGCATGGCATTTTGTCTATGTCCTGTGTACACGTTCTTAAAGACATCTGTACTTTCTTTCTTACAGAACACAATCTCTGCCCTCCACTGGTCTCCACTGGTGAAGGATTTGCTGGTAACCGGAGACGAGAAGGGGATAGTGGTCTGTTTTTGGTGTAATCGAAATGATGGGCAGCAGTTTTTCCCAGAGCCGAGGACCATTTTTTCTCTGTCCTGTGCACCACACCAAGAAGATCTAGTGGCAATAGGGTATGTAGCTGAGGAGACCACTAAAGCTGGCCATAGACTGGACAGTCCCTTGCAGTTAAAGAGCAGGCACTGCATAATACCTGCAAACCCTGGGAATAATACCCATTCTCCGGCATACATGAACAGTTCTCTGAACATTTGATCTGTCTTCTGACAGCGCTCTATATTTTAGGGCATCTTGGGGAATCTTTTAGCCACCCCATGGCTCCATTTTATCAGGGTATCTTTTAGAAGCTCCCAAAATATAAAACATAAGGGTCTAGAGGTGAGGAAAACCTGGTTTGAGAATGAAAAGTAATTGGGCCACCATAATAGATCACCAGATTGTCTTGGCAACCACAAAGTCCTATTCTGATCACCCCTGGCCAGAGAACTGATTTTGCCGGGAAAAGCCACAGCAAGCCATGTATGTGGCGTCAGATGAATGGCTGACCTTATAATAGAAGGATGGCTCTGGTCTTTTAGAATAGGTACCATTCCTACAAAGCCGCTCTCCATCTTGCCTCATAAAGAGAATTCTGTTCAGGGTACCTCAATCTATGACTCATGTCCATACACCCTAATTGGGTATATGTATAGGGGTCGTTTTAATGGGACAACCCTTTTGTTAGGAGCTCATTATGTTCTTGCCGTAAGAGTCTTGGCTGACTGTGATGCCCATAGAAGTTACCTTGCTATCTCATATAATTATCAGAAAATTGTCTCAACTTTCCCAGGTACAAGGATGGTATGATTGTCATCATAGATATCAGCCGTAGAGGGGAAGTCACTCACCGTCTGCGAGGACACGATGATGAGGTCCATTGCTTGGCATGGTGCCCACATCCCCGAGAGGAAGATCTATATCAGAAGTCAGAGGAATCACAAGGTATGTACGATGACTTGCACTGCAAATATGGAATCCAAGTATTTATAAAGATAGGTCACTACAACTATATAGGTGTTAGCATGGGGCTGCCATATCTATGAAAGCAGAATTTAAAGGGAAAGTCCTATGGATTTTATTTTTATTCATTAGATTAAAAGGGTTATACTATGATTAATAAGACATCATATAGCACTTGAAAACATCTTTCTAATAAAGCTAGAACCAGCCCTGTACCTTACATTGATCCAAGGATCCCTTATTCATTGCTCTACGATCACTTGCAGCGATCTGAACTATTACTGTGCGTGTAATGTAAGCTTTAGGGCTCATGCACACAAAGGTTTTTTTTTCCCGTTTACGCGCCATTTTTTGTGTTCCGTATACGGAACCATTCATTTCAATGGATCCGCAAAAAAATCGGAAGGTACTCCGTATGCCTTCCATTTCCATTTTTACGTTCCGTTCAAAGATAGAACATGTTCTATTATTGTCCGCATAACGGACAAGGATAGTACTGTTCTATCAGGGGCCAGCTTTTCCGTTCCGCAAAAAATGGAATGCACACGGAAGTCATCCTTATTTTTTGCGGACTGCAAAATACTGAAAAAGCCATACTGTCGTGTGCATGAGGCTTTAGGCAGTTGAAAGGAATGACCGTTAATTGCCATAGAAATGTCAGGATAGGTCTTTAGGATATGTCTGTAAGAGGGGGACCCGAGGGAGTCCGTTGAGATACAGTGAACCACACAAGAATGAATGCACAGACAGTGAGCTGTGTGAACCACAATAACTTTACTGACTCTAGGGGAGAAAACTATATACTATATAATGTACACCGTGATCCAGCCGGACCACAGTGAGGTGCACTCCGGTAAGAACCGGAACCACTAGGAATCAACACCAAATTTGGGGTCTGTACCCGGGATCCCGCCTGTGGGGCACTGTGCCTCACAGAAAAAATCCCACACTATCCCGCCCGGATGCCGGTAATGCCCACCACCCCACCTCATCTAGACTTCCTTGAACTCCCACGTGGCTATTTGTAAATCCAGACCCGGGATGTGGATCCACTTGCTGTCGCAGTAAAGCTTTAACTGCTGCAGCGGCGGCAACAATTGTCCCTACCCCGATTCCAGGGAGGGACCTGAGCTCAGGATTTAAGTCCCATTCAAAGTGCGCACTAACTGAGCCGAAAATGCGTCAGGCTGAGATCTCCAGTGCAGGCCTTGATGGATGATCCAACGCTGGTCTCGGGGCAGGCAGGCCTCTGGTCTTCTCAGCTCCTGATTATAAATGAAGACTACAGATCCTCTTTAGCTGGCAGCAGATCTTCAACAATCGTCTCTTGCTCACTGTGGATGAAGCCTTCAATCTCTGGCTGATCACAGGACACCTTAGGTTAACAATTTAGCAGACACGTCTGAATCCGTTGCTCTCCAACTGCCGACTTTCTGTCCTCCGCCCCTCTAGCTTTTACCAGGAAGTTAGGACATGGCAACAAAATGCACAAAATAAGTAAGAAGCTACTTTTAACAGTCCATTTCAATAAGAAAGCAAATCCTGTGCAGCTATAAGATTTCTTTTCTTTTTATATTAATTGTCAACATCTCGTGCCATTAGTTCTAAGGGGGCTGCCCGACTAAGGGCCTCTAGTGGCCAGTCACACAAACTGCATGTTATCTCACTCGTAGCTTATTCAATGTAGTCACAGATGTATTCAAATGGGGTATCATGTGTCTTATCTTGGGGGCCCCATACAGTGACCCCCTTCACACGTCCATGTGTGACATAAAATTTAGCGGAAAAGTCTGCTGTGGATTTTGCCAAAGATCGGTGTCAAAAACAACATGAATTACACGTGTTTCTTGCCACGAAAGTCTGAAATAGCCCAATAGTCTAACGTATACCACCTATCATTTGGCCTACTTGCCCAGTTTTGGAACGCATTGGTGCATCTAAAACCACACCACTTTCCCCATGAAACCACACCGATTTTCAGTGAAAGGGTTTATCCCATGACTAATGTAAAAAATGAAAATCAGACATCATAAAGTACATGACAATCTCTTTCTAACAGCCCTGTACCTCACATAGATCCAGAGATCTACCCATTCATTGCTCTGCTAGATTTATATCAAGCTGACAGCTCAAGGGGAGTGTCTTTTCTGCTGCAGCTAAGAGGGCGTGTCCATTATCTCTCAGTGAGCAGGTCAAAGAAATAAGGAAAAAACAAACAGCAGGTGGCGCTATACAGATACATTGTATTGAATAACTCAGTGGCTATGGTAAATTTTTAATTACATGTAATTACAAAAGTATTCAGATCCTGGGGCTGGTTTGAACACTGTAGAATATTTTTCGGGGGACAACCCCTTTAAGCCACACCCCTTATTTTCGCTTTGTCCTGGCATATTTGCCATGATAAACCTGCACCATTGTTCGCTGTACTGCATGATCTAAAGCTCGGATTGCATGCTGTATATAATATTAGCAGAGACTGTACTTTCAGTGAATTTTACCTTCACAGCCACCTATGAATATTTCAGGCTTTCAGCAGTCCTTTAAAATCTGTTAGTCTTCTGGTTAGAAATTCAAAAAAAGAATGGAAGATTGCATTAGTAATGCAGAAGACCCATCGTTTGTTACCTCTGGAGCCTCTCTGGTCTCTGTGCTTGTTTTCCTATGGATTCTGTGTTGCTTTTCATCAGGAGCAGAACAAAATGCAACCAATGGCGATCTCCTGCCGGAGTCTGAGAACAAGGGCTGCTACCTGGCCTCAGGCAGCAAAGATCAGACCATCCGTATCTGGAGTTCCTCCACAGGCAAAGGTAGGAGCTCTCCTGAGCTGTCCTGCACTTTATAGTTATTATGCAGGTTCACATACCTTGTACTGATATAGATAGTCATTTGCAGATGTACTTTATATTGCATTTTATATCCGTAAACTATATGTCAACCGTTATAGTCCTATATATATCTTTTAGCTAACCTTCAGACCTGAGAGGAATCTGATATACTGCACGGGTGCTCTGCAGACTACATGTTACCTTTTATTGCAGACCATAGTTGATGTTGAACACATTAGACTTTTGGTTTCATGAGATAAGCAGCATCAAGGTTTTGTATTATAGATGTCTATTCACCTCTTGCACCATAGCAATTATATTGGCGGACCCATATATATGATCAAGCCAGCGACAATAGCTGTCTATGACCAACTTTAGTTATTGTGGCATAGATGTCAACTTTAGGCTCATTTTTATTCTGACATTTTCTTTTCTTTAGGCATTATGACTCTGAAGTTGCCATATCTAAAGAGGCGGGGAGGAGGAGTGGATCCTACAGTGAAGGAACGCCTATGGTTGACAGTCCACTGGCCGCGTGGACACCCTAGCCGGATACTCTCTAGCTGCTTTGGGTTAGTTATTGAGAGTAGAGACTGCCTTCTAAGAGCTTATAGTGGTGGTGGGGTGTGAAGAGGTATAGAGAAAGACAGGCTATAAGAAGACTACTTTATATAACTTTGTTTTGAGGTTCCTCTTGATAAACTGATCATGAGGTGCCTCATATCTTGAATAATTTCACACTAGTGTTAAAGAGATCCAGCAGGCAGTGTCAGCAGGCAACAGCTTGCCGAAACCCTCTGGATCCAGCATTGCCAGATGCTACCTGTTGACCACCAGTGTCATTTGTCTTGCCAATTATAAGCATATTTGCCAGGTAGCGGCCGGATCTCCACCAGCTCAGAGTGCCGGATCCATAGAGCTCCAGCTGGCTCTTCCCTCACAGAACAGCCTGCCGGAACTCTCTGGATCCAGCATTGCCGGATGCTACCTGTTGACCACCAGTGTCGTTTGTCCGGCCAATTCTCAGCATATTTGCCAGGTAGCGGCCGGATCTCCGCCAGCTCAGAGTGCCGGATCCATAGAGCTCCAGCTGGCTCTTCCCTGACAGAACAGCCTGCCGGAACTCTCTGGATCCAGCATTGCCGAATGCTACCTGTTGACCACCAGTGTCGTTTGTCCGGCCAATTCTCAGCATATTTGCCAGGTAGCGGCCGGATCTCCACCAGCTCAGAGTCCGGCAATGCCGGATCCATAGAGCTCCAGCAGGCTGTTCCCTTCCAGAACAGCCTCCTGGATCTCTTTAACGTGTGAACTAGCCTTAGATTCCTGACCAGCTCTTTATGCTCGACAAACAATATGAAAAGTCTTCCACTGAAAGAATTGTACATGCTGCATATTGTTTACAGCTGCCGAAGTTATGCTCCTCGAGTGCCAAATATTGGGCTGCATGTATTTCTTGCAATAAGCTAATTGGGGGGCTCCAGTTAATGTGTAGGCTGAGTAGAATTGACATTTTGTGGACTGTGTAGCAATACTTTTCATTGTCTCTACAGGGGTGAGCTGCTTATGTGGGAATTAACTAGAAGTGGAAAGCAGAAATGGACCCTTCTGGGCTCCTCAGAGGGACAGAACCATTCCCGCATTGTGTTTAACCTTTGTTCCTTAGTCACAGAGGAGGGGAAGGAGCTCCTTCTGTCTACATCTATGGATCGGGACGTGAGTGCTGTTCATCTTGTGTTAAGGAGGCGTTACCATTTTGTAAAGTAAAGGGAAAATCAATCAGAACCCTACCACGATCCACGTTGCGCGGGAAGGAGCAGTCCCCAGAAGTCAATTGAAAAAGATATCCCAGCAGACGTGTGGTTATTTTCTTGCTTCTTTAACCTCTTAAGGACGCAGGGCGTACATGTACGCCCTGAGAAGATCCGATCACCGCTGCGCACGTGGCGGTGATCGGAACAGGATGCCTGCTGAAATCATTCAGCAGGCATCCTGTGACAATGCCGAGGGGGGTCCTGTGACCCCCCCGTGTCGGCGATCGCAACAAACCGCAGGTCAATTCAGACCTGCGGTTTGTTGCGCTATGTGTAGTCTCTGATCCCCGCGGGATCAGAGACTAAAATCTGCCCCTTATTGTAAATTTTAACCCCCTGCACTCCGCCATCTTAGTGTCCCCCGGGCGGTGCAGGGGGATTTGCGGGCGGTGCTGCGGGAGGCGGGCGGTGCGGCAGGCGGGATCGCAATTGCGATCCCCCGCCCGCCTCCTTTCAATGCATTTCCCTGGTGTCTAGTGGGTATAGCAGGGGGTCAGCACATTGCTGACCCCCTGCTATAAACTGCTGACATCTGTGCTGCAGATGTCAGCAGTTTAACCCTTCTATACCGCGGTCCGTACGGACCGCGGTATAGAAGGTGTTAACATGGAGGAGCTCCCTCCCTCTCCCATCGGGAGGCTGCCGTACCTTTGCAGCCCCCAATGGGATAGGATGGTAGAGGAGGAGCTCACCTCTCTTCCCATCACCCGCTGCTCTGTAATGGCAGCGGGTGATGAGTTACCATGGCAGCAGGACGCTTTCAGAGCGTCCTGCTTGCCATGGTATAGTAACTCTGGTCAGACTTCTGCTAAAGGCAGAAGTCTGACCAGACTGTGCAAAGTAAAAAAATACAGTGCAGTACACTATATAGTGTACTGTTCTGTATTATATAGACACCAGATCCACTGGATCTACAAGAACCAAGTGGGTCTGGGTCAAAAAAATGTCAAAAAGTGAAAAAAAAGTAAAAATCAGAAAAATACATATCACTGAATAAAAATTAAAAAAAACAAATAAACTACACATATTAGGTATTGCCGCGTCCGTAAAAATCTCCTCTATAAAAATATCACGTGACCTAACCCCTCACGCAAATACCGTAAAAAAATCACAAAAAAATGGTGTAAAAAGCCATTTTTGTCACCTTACATCACAAAAGTGTAATACCAAGTGATCAAAAGGCGTATGCCTCCCAAAATAGTACCAATAAAACCGCCATCTCATCCCACTAAAAAATGAGTCCTTATATAGGACAATCGCCCAAAAAAATAAAAAAATATGGCTCTCAGACTATGGAGACACTAAAACATAATTTTTTTTTCTAAAATGCTATTATTGTGTTAAAGTAAAATAAATAAATAAAAAGTATACATATTATGTATCGCGCGTCCGTAAAAACCTGCTCTATAAAAATATCACATTATCTAACCCCTCAGGTAAATACTGTTAAAAAAATAAAATAAAAACAATGTAAAAAAAAACATTTGTCACCTCACATCTCAAAAACTGTAATAGCAAGCGATCAAAAAGTTATATGCACCCAAAAATAGTGCCAATCAAACCGTCATCTCATCCCGCAAAAAATGATACCCCACATAGGACAATCACCCCCAAAAAAAAAAAAATAGGGCTCTCAGACTATGGAGACACTAAAACATGATTTGTTTTGTTTTAAAAAATGATAATATTGTGTAAAACTTAAATAAATAAATAAAAAGTATACATATTTGGTATCGGCGCGTCCGTCGCAACCTGCTCTATAAAAATAACACATCACCGAACCCCTCAGGTGAACACAAAAAAAAAAAATACGGTGTCAAGAGCCATTTTGTCACCTTACATCACAAAAAGTGTAATAGCAGGCGACCAAAATGTCATATGCACCCCAAGATAGTTCCAATCAAACCGCCATCTCATCCCGCAAAAAAATGAGCCCCTACATAAGACAGTCGCCCAAAAATAAAAAAATATATGGCTTTCAGAATGTGAAGACACTAAAAAAATCATTTTTTCAAAAATGCTTTATTATGTAAAACTGAAACAAAACCCCCAAAAAGTAGCCATATTTGTGTATTGCCGCGTCCGTAGCAACCTGCTCTATAGAAATAGCACACAATCTAACCTGTCAGTTCAACGATGTAAATAACAAAAATAAAAACGGTCCGAAAATAGCTATTTTTTGCAAATTTTCCATTTTAATCAATTTTTCCAGTAAAAAAAGCAAGGGTTAACAGCCAAACAAAACTAAATTTATATTGCCCGATTCTCTAGTTTGCAGAAACACCCCATATGTGGTCGTAAACTGCTGTATGGCCAAACGGCAGGGCGTAGAAGGAAGGGAACGCCATATGGTTTTTGGAAGGCAGATTTTGCTGGACTGGTTATTTGACACCATGTCCCATTTGAAGCCCCCCTGATGCACCCCTACAGTAGAAACTCCAAAAAAGTGACCCCATTTTGGAAAGTACGGGATAAGTTGGCAGTTTTGTTTGTATTATTTTAGGGTAAATATGATTTTTGGTTGCTCTATATAGGCAAGGTAACAGAAAATAGAAATTCCGAAATTTCATCTCCATTTGCCAATAACTCTTGTGGAACACCTAAAGGGTTAACAAAGTTTGTAAAACTGGTTTTGAATACCTTGAGGGGTGTACTTTCTTAGATGGAGTCACATTTTTGGAGATTCTACTCTAGGGGTGCATCTGGGGGCTTCAAATGGGACATGGTGTCAAAAATCCAGTCCAGCAAAATCCGCCTTCCAAAAACCATATGGCGTTCCCTTACTTCTGTGCCCTGCCGTTTGGCCATACAGCAGTTTACGACCACATATGGGGTGTTTCTGAAAACTACAGAATCGGGGCAATAAAAATTGAGTTTTGTTTGGCTGTTAACCCTTGCTTTGTTACTGGAAAAAATGGATTCAAACGGAAAATTTTCCAAAAAATCTAAATTCTGAAATTTTATCTCCATTTGCCATTAACTGTTGTGGAAAACCTAAAGGGTTAATGTAAAATCAGTTTTGAATACCTTGAGGGTGTAGTTTCTTGAATGGGGTCATTTTTGGATGGTTTCTATTATGTAAGCTTCACAAAGTGACTTCAGACCTGAACTGGTCCCTAAAAAGTGGGTTTTGAAAATTTCTGAAAAATTTCAAGATTTGCTTCTAAACTTCTAAGCCTTGTAACGTCCCCAAAAAATAAAATGGCATTCCCAAAATGATCGATACATGAAGTAGACATATGGGAATGTAAATCAATAACTTTTGGGCGGTATTACTATGTATTATAGAAGTAGAGAAATTGAAACTTGGAAAATTGCTAATTTTTCCAAATTTTTGGTAAATTTGATATTTTTTTATAAATAAAAATAAAATTTTCCGACTTAATTTTACCAGTGTCATGAAGTACAATATGTGACGAAAAAACAATCTCAAAATGGCCTGGATAAGTAAAAGCGTTTTAAAGTTATCACCACATAAAGTGACACTGGTCAGATTTGCAAAAAATGGCCAAGTCCTTTAGGTGAAATAGGGCTGAGTCCTTAAGGGGTTAATGTACTATATCAAAATACATTGGTTCCCAGACGCGTTTCGGCACAAGGCCTTCATCAACAGGTCATGAGACATCATTATGTACATGCTTTAAATAGACAAACAATTACCTGACGTCAGACGCCGAGCAACGTCAGCAAAAACCAACAACCAATCAATATACAAGTCAACAGTGCACTTTACCATTATAGTTCTCAATTTGCAGAAAGTGTCTAAAATAAGACAGAAATCAAATTATTAGAACGGAATATCACTGAGTAACACTTTATAAACATGCTATTTCATAGTCACGGTTTAAACCGCGCGGTTGTAGAGTATCCAATGTGTGTATCCAAAAGGCTTCCCTGCGTAGTAAAGTGATGGCATATTGTTAGGATGTGCCATAATTCTATGATTGTGGGGTTTTCACCTCCTAGGAATGAAGGGGACACAGAGCTGATGTAGTGCTATGCCCCTTTCAGAGTTTTACCTGCATACTGCACTCTTGGTCACCCTGCTGTAGCTGGCCACATTCACAGCGGAATACCTGTGAAGGGGACGCTCCAGCCTTGCAGCCAGGGACGGACTGGGAACCTAAAGTGGCCCTGGAAAAAAAAAAAACTAAAAGTGGACGCATTTTGGGGTCCAAATTAACAGAAGGCAAGACAACACAAGTAGGCGGGATCAACAATTCCATAGTGCAAAATACCATCCTAGCAGAACCAAATAACACAGTGTAGCACAACATACTGCCCCAAAGCTGACCCTCTGTGGTGGCCATCAATAGCTGCCATCTTCTGTCCTTCTCCAGTTGTCTATGGAGCAGGGGGCTTAGTAGCTGAGGTGCCGACCACAGCAGTTGAATTCAGGAGGACATGTGCGGTCACTGGCTGGGTACATGAGTACCTGATTCTCACAGCGCTAATTACTGCTGAAAGCTCATAATGTACTCCGCCAGCAGAAGACAGGAGGACGTTTGTGGCCCCCTAGGGCATCGGCCCACCAGGAAATTTTCCTGTAAGGTCTATGGCCAATCTGCCTCTGCTTGCAGCCCCTTCATTCTGAGCATTGGTGGGAGTCCCAGAAGTCAGACAACCACCAGCCATAACCTAATAGCATAGATATGCCATCACTTTACACAATAGGAATACCCTTTCAAATGTAGATCTGTGTAATTCCTTGATTAAATCAGTGAGAATGGTTGACAGCCCCAGTGGTTAGACTAGATAAATGCTAGTAATGAGGCCAATGTTTGCTGATGTCTACATGCTAAAGCCAAGTTTATCCTTACCTGCTTACTGGCAGTTTAGTGAAAATCTGCTCAATAGAACAAAGTAATTGCTCTCCCTTTACGCAAGCTCCACTTGTCCCTTTATGGAAGCTTCTAAGAGTCCACATGTAGGTTCTGTCACAAGTTTGCCTTAGTTTCTTACAGAATACACCAACAAAGTTCTCTATAGTGACTTGACACTACTATTATAGACCATAGTCCAAACCCGTATGTCTTCCCAAACATTTACCTTCTATGACAGAGAACAGCTACTAGAGCTTATCACAAAACCTCAAACAAAAATTTGTAGCCTTTATAGTTCCCATTAAAAATTATGTTATTAATACTTTTAAAATACCCAAATACACATTCATAAAGTAGGGATAAATATTATATCTTACTGCCTGATATCTAACGGAGCGCGAATTCTAGGCCAATTCATAGGAGGCCTATATTGTAACTGACTTCCATTTGCGATGCATAGATATGAGCTGAAAAAAGCAGTAACCTACTCATAAC
This sequence comes from Bufotes viridis, assembly GCA_033119425.1. Lineage (NCBI taxonomy): Eukaryota > Metazoa > Chordata > Amphibia > Anura > Bufonidae > Bufotes > Bufotes viridis. The sequence goes on along the minus strand of CM065590.1, from coordinate 413,269,685 downwards.
TATGCTATCATATCCTCATTGATCATGGAAACATGTATTATAAGTTATTTCATCTAGATATCAATCATGGGATTTGAATGTGCTTATTTGTCTGATGATATTACGTTACCATGTTTCCATGATCAATGAGGATATAGCATAGTTATGAGTAGGTCACTGCTTTTTCAGCTCATATATCTATGCATCGCAAATGGAAGTCAGTTCTAATATAGGCCTCCTACAAATTGGCCTAGAATTTGCGCTCCGTTAGATATCGGGCTGTAAGATATAATATTTATTAGGATTAAACCGAGCCCCTGTGACGGAACTCAATACCGGAAAACTTAACGCTAGTGTGAAAGTACCCTAAGATATAATATTTATCCCTACTTTATGAATGTGTATTTGGGTACTTTAAAAGTATTAATAAAATAACTTTTAATGGGAACTATAAAGGATACGAATTTTTGTATTATAGACCATAGCTGAATTCAGCCAAAAAGCCTGTTATGAAACAGGTCCAGAACATTTTACATGAATTCTTATGAACTCAGCGGGACACTTCAGTCTTTCTTACATCAGATTACTTGACAGAAAAAATGCAGTGTGATGTCTGCTTTGAATTCTGTAGAATTGTAAATGCAGCTCTGGAGTCGCTAAAGCCTAACATATTTTCTAAATTCACCATATTACCTTTCATCTTAAATCATATTACCTCTACTGCTTACACACCCTACTCCCCTGTTAGTCTACTTCTCGTTTGTTTTAGATTGTAATCTTGGCCATAGGCTTTTCCCACCTGATGTATGCAGTCTGCATTGCGTTATCATTTTGGCATACGTCATTGTGTCCTGTGTTTTCTGCTGATTTTTCTTGAGGACGAAAGGTTCTATAAGAAACTTTGTTATGTTTATGGGCAATCTATATGGGCTATGCTACCTCTATAAATACTCTTTATATGCTCTTTCACTACGATGCACTGATTCTATCCTCTCTGTACAGGTGAAATGTTGGGACTTGGGCTCCCTTTCTTGTTGTTGGTCATTGAGCTCGCTTGGAGGCTTTGTGTACAGCCTGGCGTTTTCTCCTGTGGCATCTGGATGTCTGGCAGTTGGAGTCGGTGATGGCATGATTCGTGTCTGGAACTCCCTATCTGTCGTCAATGCATACGATGTGAAGACACTGTGGCAAGGCATCAGATCTAAAGTGACTGCAGTAAGTACATTCAGAATAATATCTCCAGCATGAGAAGGGTGGGTACAGAGTGGGCAGGAGGACTGGTAGTCCTGTGCAAGATCACATTCATTTCTACCATACTGATCTTAAGCCTGAGGCCTTTAAATCAAGGCATGGAGAGTTCCAGAGGAGGACTGGCCATAGACTCTACATGGATATTTCCCTGTGGGCTAAAACCCAGGGGCCACCCTCTCCCAACTTCCTCTGGCCGGTTACATAATGATCTGATGCTCTCTGCATTAATTCACGCTGCGAGCATCAGATACTTATGTACCTGATCAGCGTGCCTTCCTGAATTAAATTGTATCGCTGTCCCGGGGACTGTGGTACAGTTGAATACTGCAGCGGGGCTTGAGAGCCCATTCCTGTTAACCCTCATAAGCCACCATATGAGGCAATGTACCAATGGTGCAGGGACACAGGCATCTGGAGGTGACAACGACTTTATAGAGGACTCGGGTATTTTATTTTTTTCTTTACTTGTTCACCTTGGGAGCACTATAGAGGTTAATCCTAAGTCCAGGCAGCATGCTGAAGGTAGGACTTGCTTGATGCTGTGGCCCCCATCTCATTTCCCAAGCCCCTGCTCCATATCTTAATTAGAGACCACAACAAGAGGAGGCGGAGAGAACCTGGGTGCTATTGATGGCCACCACAGAAGGACAGCTTCTGGGGGGTGTTTTGTGCACTATGGTATTACTGACACCATCTAGCTCTGTTGGCTCTGTCCACTTATGTTGCCCCGCCTTTTGTCAATTTGGACCTGCCTGCAACACGGGGGCCACTTTAAGTTCCCAGTCTGCCCCTGGTGAGTTCCCAGCTCCACAGAAAGTATGGGAACTGGGCAGTAGTGTCTTGCTGGGAAGGATTAGTAATTTGCCCTGATGGTAGATGGATTTTGCATCTTTCTCACTCTTTTGCTCTCCACAGCTCTCTTGGCATCCAACTAAAGAGGGCAGTTTGGCCTTTGGGACTGATGATGGAAAAGTTGGGATTTATGATGTCTTTTCCTCCAAGTAAGCTATAAATATTTTGTATTTTTATGTTTTATATTCTATCTGAGTTTTTCTCTAGTAAAAGTCCACATCTGTTGCTAACTGATAATTTCACTTTGAGTTCAGCTCTCAATAATCTACTTTTGTTTCTTTTGCAGACCCCCTCAGATTTCTAGTACTTACCACAAAAAGACCGTGTATTCCATGTCCTGGGGTCCTCCATTGCCTCCATTTTCTTTTGGTAAGTTATATTTCTTCTGCTTTCTATCCGTTAACCACTAGAATACCACATACAATGCATTCTGAAAGTCTTCAGGCCCTTTCACTTTTTTCACATTTTGTTATGTTGCAGCTAGGGATGCGTGAATCAACTTTGGATGAAACATCCCAAGTCAATTTGCATAAAACTTTGTTTCAATACTGTACGGAGAGAGCGCTCCGTACAGTATTGGAATGTATTGGCTCAGATGAGCCGAAGTTATTACAACTTTGAACCGAACCCGAGTTCTGCACTCAATACCCTGTAATGAGAAAGTGAGAACAGAATGTTCAAAATCTTTACTAATGTATTGAAAAGGAAAAACTTACTTACTTAGTTAAAGCACCTTTGGTAGTGATTACAGCCTCCATCCTCTTGGTTATGATGCCACAAGGTTTGCACACATGGATTTGGAGATTTTATGCCATTCTTCTCTGTAGAAGCTCTAGAGCTCTGTCAGGTTGGAAGGGGACCGTCGGTGGACAGCCTTTTTCAGGTCACTCCAGAGATGTGCGATTGGGTTCAAGTCAGGGCTCTGGCTGGGCCAATCAAGGACATTCACAGGGTTGTCACTGTTTTGTCTTGGCTGTGTGCTTAGGGTCATTGCTTTGTTGTAAGTTGATCCTTCAGCCAGGTCTCGGGTCCAAAACACTCTGGATCAGGTTTTTGTTACGAATATCTCTGTACTTTTGTCCATTCAGCTTTCCTTCAATCCTGACCAGTCTCCCTGTTCCAGCCGCTGAAAAGTGCTCCCACAACATGATGCCCCCACCACCATGCTTCACTGTAGGGATGGTATTGGGCAGGTGATGAGCAGTGCCTGACACTTAGAATTGAGGCCAAAAAGTTCAATCTAGGTTTCATGAGAACAAAGAATCTTGTTTCTTACAGTCTAAGAGTCCTAGGTACTTTTCTCCAAAATTTCATGTGTCTTTTACTGAGGTTGTTTTCTGACCACTTTGCAATAAAGTTTTGATTGGTGGAATGCTGCAGTGATGGGTAACCTTCTAGAACTGTCTCCTATTTACACACAGGACCTTAGGAGCCCATTGGGTTCTTGGTTACATCTCTTACTAAGGCCCTTTTCCGCCCATTACCTAGTTTGGTGAAGAAGCCAGAGTCCTAGTTGTCCCAAGCTTCTTCCCTTTAAAGGGGTCGGCCACTTTCTGGTTACTGTTGACCAATCGGTTTGTAAGATGATTATATGACACTGATATAGCCTTTGTTGAAATTGTGTGCTATCTTCTATATTTCATAAGGTATGGTCCCTTGTTTCCAATTCTTTTGAGCTGTCCACACAGTGGTCCTGTCCATAAAATGGCTGCTGATGGAGGGTCATGTGACCAGACAAATCACCTCCATGTGATGTCTCCTCCATTTAGATACACTGCACCTGCCATCTGAACTACACCATTGGGAGGCTACTTGTTATGCAGTTTGTTTGAATAGAGGGGGCACTCTGTGACCCTCCATCAGCAGCCATCTTAGGCCTCTTTCACACTTGCGTTGTGAAGATCCGGCGTGCACTTCCGTCGCCGGAATACACACCGGATCCGGCACAACGCAAGTGAACTGAAAGCATTTGAAGACTGATCAGTCTTCAAAATGCTTTCAGTGTTACTATGGCAGCCAGGACGCTACTACCGTCCTGGTTGCCATAGTAGCAGTGGGGAGCAGGGGAGCGGCATACTTACATTCCTTGCGGCTCCCGGGGCGCTCCTGAAGGACGTCAGAGCGCCCCGCACGCATGGATCACGTGATCTATGCACTGGGGCGCCCTGACGTCATCCTGGAGCGTCCCGGGAGCTGCACGGAATGTAAGTATGCCGCTCCCCCGCTCCCCCTACTCTTTACTATGGCAACCAGGACTTTAGCGTCCTGGCTGCCATAGTAACCATTGACAAAAAGCTAAATGTCGGATCCGGCGATGCGCCGAAACGACGTTTAGCTTAAGGCCGGATCCGGATTAATGCACTTCAATGGGCATTAATTCCGGATCCGGCGTTACGGCATGTCTTCCGGATTTTTGGACGGAGACAAATCCGCAGCATGCTGCGCTTTTGTCAACGTCCAAAAAACGTTCACATACTGAACGGAAGACATCCTGATGCATCCTGAACGGATTTCTCTCCATTCAGGATGCATGGGGATAATCCTGATCAGTAGCTTTCCGTCCTAGAGACCCGAGGACGGATCTCTAGGACGGAAAGATAAAACGCTAGTGTGAAAGAGGCCTTATGGACAGGACCTCTGTGCAGACAGCACAGAAGATTTGCCTAACAAGAGGACATTACAGAATATCAACAAAGGCTATATTAGTTAGTGCCATATTGTCATCTTACCTACACATCAGTCAACAGTAGCTAGAAAGTGGTCGACCCCTCTAAGAATTATGGAGGCTACTGTACTCTTGGGCATTTTCAGTGCAGCAGACATTTTTTGTATCCTTCTCCAGATCTGTGAATAAAGCTGTACAGCCAGTTCTTTTCTGCTCATGGCTTTGGTGAATGGGGTAAAACATTTTTTTATATTAGCATAAGGCAACATAACAAAATATAAAATCAAGCGAAATGGTCTGAAGACTTTCTGAATACACTGTATATAGTACAAACATTGCCACAAAATAGTAACTCCATTTTCTTCTTTGTTTTTCCCAGGCGCTGAAGGGGACCGGCCTCCATTCACCCTGTATAGTTGTGGTGGGGAGGGGGTCATTTTTCAGCACAACCCCTGGAAACTAACTATTGAGGCGCAAGATATTAACAAGCTTATCCGAGATACAAATGACATTAAAGTAAGTGTCTCACTTGGTTTATGCTGGTAATACACCACCCCTCATACACATCCAGCCATCTGGGGAGTGGTTAGACACCTCTATACACATTATATGGTTGGCCGGGGACACCAACATTGGTGGGTTTGGCCAAGGTTTATCTAATGTGTATGACCACTTTTATATTTAAATAGAGAAAATAGACAGGCGCTCCTGAAGATTCGTTAAAAATCTAGTAGCCTAGCACATGGTGTGAATACACCTGTCTACAACTCTCATCATCTACTTTCTTCTTCCCTATGGAAACTAGTGTTTGAAAAAGGTACATGTCGGAGCGAAGCGTTACAAGTACACATTGATGTTGCCTGGCATAAGAAAACCAAATAGAAATAAGCACTGTATTTTCAACAAATCTTCAGGAGTGCCTAAGTCTATTTTCTCTATTTACGCTTACGGGGTTGGGACCCCACGACTAGAGCACCCAAACCAGGACACGAGTGCCCCATGCGTCTGAGAATACCACTTTTATATTTGTTATACAAAAATACCTCTTACATGTGCAGACCGTCACTGGAAACCTGCACATGTTGGAAAACATCACTAAGGGTCCTTTTACATTGGCTGATACCTGGCTACAACATACGCCGATCGACAGTGTAACAAGTCAGTAGGCACTTATCTTAAAGGGGTTGTCTCACTTCAGCAAATAGAATTAAATTGTGTAGATTCAGTTAATACAAGGCACTTACTAATGTATTGTAATTGTCCATTTTGCTTCCTTTGCTGACTGGATTCATTTTTCCATTACATTATACACTGCTTGTTCCATGGTCACGGCCACCCTGAAATCCATCAGTGGTGGTCATGCTTGCACACTATAGAAAAAATTGTGTTGAAGCACGACCACCACTGTTGAATTGCAGGGTGGTCGTAACCATGGGGGAACACAGATTGTAAAGATGTTTATATAATTTGTATAGACGTCTATGGTTCAGCCTACAGACAAAAATGGGAGTCCAAGTTGCGCGTGCTGCATGTAGTTCAGATGTGAATGTAACGAGATTTATCACTACGATGTAGACAGGCATTTGTGCCATTTTGTGGCTTAATTATTGTTTTTTTTCTCTGTTTAAACAGCATAAATTACCTTTACATACAGAGCTGAACTGGAAACCTGACTGGCAACATCTCGCTGTTGGTAATGAGGACGGGTATGTAAACCTTTGTAATAAATTAATACTGTAGCTTCCCTATAGATGGCTATTAACCACATCCCGACCGCCTAACGCAGGGATGCGTCCTGTGGGCGGCCGGGATGTTCCTCCTTGCGAGAGGCGAGATTACCTGTGAGCGCGCGCGCGCTCACAGTATCGCGTCAGGAGGAACTTAAACTACAGCCTGCCAGCGCTGATCATGCGCTGGCAGGCTGTAGTAGTTAAAAAAAAAAAACGCATATCAGACGCTGTTTTGTTAACAGCGTCTGATAGGCCTGTTGCCTGCTCCTCTGGTGGTCCCTTTTGCTTGGGACCACCAGAGGAAACATACGTAAGTGCACCAATCACCACACAGACCCCCACTCCCCATCACTGATTAACCCCTGATCACCCCCTGTCACCCCCCCCCCGGTCACTCATCACCCCCTGTAAGGCTTATTCAGACGTCCGTATGTGTTTTGCGGATCTGCGGATCCGCAAAGCACGGACACCGGCAATGTGCTTTCCACATTTCGCGGATCCGCAGATTGCTAGAACTATATAGAAAATGCCTTTTCTTGTCCACAATTGCGGACAAGAATAGGACATGCTCTATCTTTTGCGGAGCTGCGGCCGGATGTTTCGGGGCCGAAAACCGGAAGTTCGCAGCCGCAGCTCCGCAAATGCTGATGCGGAGAGTGCATAGTGTGCTCTCCGCATCACCGCCGGCCCCATTCACACTGAATGGGTCCGCATCTATTCCGCAGAATTGCAGAATAGATGTGGACATTTTTGCGGACGTGTGAATGGGGCCTTACTTCGCAAGCACTCCTATGTCCTTTCCCCTCTTTTTTTTTTTTTGCAGATTTTTTCATCCACATTGATTGATTCGAATGAAGAAATCTGTGCCGTTCATTTTTTTTTTCCAGCCCAGAGGCTAAACGGGAAAAAGAAATCTCATTACCGGTATGCTCAATATAAGGAGAATAGCAGAAACTCCTAATGCTGGCCATACATGTAATAATTGCGGAGACCCTAAAATGCCAGGGCAGTATAAATACCCCACAAGTGACCCCATTTTAGAAAGAAGACACCCCAAGGTATTCGCTGAGGGGCATGGCGAGTTTTTTGGCACAAGTTAGCGGAAATTGATTTTTTTTTTTTTTTTCTTACAAAGTCTCATATTCCACTAACTTGTGACAAAAAATAAAATTTTACATGAACTCACCATACCCCTCACGGAATACCTTGGGGTGTCTACTTTCTAAAATGGGATCGCTTGTGGGGTATTTATACTACCCTGGCATTTTAGGGGTCTCTAAAGCGTGAGAAGAAGTCTGGAATCCGAATGCGTAAAAATGCTCTGTGAAATCCTAAAGGTACTCGTTGGAATTTGGGCCCCTTTGTGCACCCAGGCTGCAAAAAAGTGTCATTCATGTGGTATTGCCGTACTTAGGAGAAGTAGGGCAATGTGTTTTGGGGTGTATTTTTACATATACCCATACTGGGTGTGAGAAATATCTCTGTAAATGACAACTTTTTAAAAAATTTTATACAAAGTTGTCAGTTTACAGAGATATTTCTCTCACCCAGCATGGGTATATGTAAAAATACACCCTAAAACACATTGCCCTACTTCTCCTGAGTACGGCGATACCACATGTGTGACACTTTTTTGCAGCCTAGGTGCGTAAAGGGGTGTAAAGTCCAACGAGTACCTTTAGCTTTTACATGGCTGCTCACAATTTAGCCCCGCCTAAAATGCCAGAACAGTAAACACACCCCACAAATGACCCCATTTCGGAAAGTAGACACCCCAAGGTATTCACTGAGGGGCATAGTGAGTCCGTGGGAGATTTTTTATTTTTTTTTTTGCCAGAAGTTAGCAGAAATGGAAACTTTATTATTATTTTTTTTTCCACAGAAAGTGTCATTTTCCGCTAACTTGTGAAAAAAAAATGAAATGATACATGAAATGATACATGCCCCTCCGCGAATACTTTGGGGTGTCTTCTTTCTAAAATGGTGTGATTTGGGGGGTATTTATACTATCCTGACATTCTAGCACCTGAAGAAACATGACAGGTGCTGAGAAAGTCAGAGCTGCTTCAAAATGCAGAAATTTACTTTTTTGCACCATAGTTTGTAAACACTATAACTTTTACCCAAACCAATAAATATACACTTATTGGATTTTTTTTTTATCAAAGACATGTAGCACAATAAATTTAGAGAAAAATTTATATAGAAATGTAGTATTTTTTGAAAAATTTTACAACAGAAAGTGAAAAATGTAGTTTTTTTGCAAAAATTTCTGTCATTTTTGATTAATATCAAAAAAAGTAAAAATGTCAGCGACAATGAAATACCACCAAATGAAAGCTCTATTAGTGAGAAGAAAAGGAGGTAAAATTCATTTGGGTGGTAAGTTGTATGACCGAGCAATAAACGGGTAAAGTAGTGTTGTGCAGAATTGTAAAAAGTGGTCTGGCCATTAAGGGGGTTTAAGCTAGGGGGGCTGAAGTGGTTAAGAACCGGAGAGGGCATCCTTTTTCTGCAGCATCTTCTGAACTGCTTATACGTCTCCATAAATGAAGTTCCTTTTTGTGTTACTACAGGAACATTGAGATCTTTCGGGCTCCACATCTTAAGCTGATCTGCACTATTCAGCAGCATCATAAAATTGTGAACGCTCTTCGCTGGCACCATGATCACTGTGAGGATCCCACCCTGAGCTTCCTCCTTGCTTCAGGATCCAATAATGCTGTGATCTATGTACATAACCTGAAGGGGGCGCTAGGTGAGGTTCTGCTTATTGACTGTGTTGAATTAGCAGCTGCCTCACTGCTTGTCACAAAACAGATCCTTTACTGCAGCACTGAGACGGAATATGAGAAGATTCCTGATGTAACCAATTGATTTGAGGCTTGTATGTCCTAATAATGAACTGAATTGTTACCATTTTGTGTCACTGCAGAGAGCTCTGCTGAAGTCCCGGGCACCATCACAGATCCTTTTCGGACCTTGTCTGGACACACCGCAAAGATTACAAGTCTGTGTTGGAGCCCTCATCATGATGGTAGGCTGGTATCTGCCTGCTACGAT